>OX638305.1:19391121-20591121 GCA_951812265.1 Taphrorychus bicolor
CAAGAGCTCTCACTATGAAAAGATAACCGGGAAGCCACCTATAGTGTCGTGTAGTTCAATTTTTCAACTGGGAAATACTGAATATCTATCCGGGATTTCCGGTTCAGGAATAAAAGACTGATGCCTGAGGGAACACTGTTTTCATTTAGCCTCGGCCTCACTGCTTTAGACTGATAGTTGCTAAACAATAAAAGTTGCAAAACGTGGAAACTTCAAGACAAACGATAAAATCGATGGGACCTCTCTGATATAACACAGAAAAAGATTGCTCTTTGTTTCCCACTGGTGAACATTCGAGACGTGCATAAAGCGAATAATCTAGTTGTATAAAAGCAAGATCAGTCATTGAACATAGACGGAATTTTGGAGCTTGAATAAATAATAGATTGTGTGATTGATTCTTGAGCATCAGAGTGATATGGCCTTTTGCCATTTTAACACTGCCTACAATAATTACCAGGTGCGCAACAATGAAAATCATCAGGTTGCTTATTAGTGCTTGATATGATTTATTTTTATTACTTACTAAGAGTGGTCTCTATAGGGTTGAGTATGACACTCTCTCTAGTAAAGCCAACCTACATGATTAATAGTCTCATAAGGTACGAAAATAGCAAGAAAAACTGTTTATGGTAGGAGAAATAGAAAAAATATATACAAATTTAACCATATGGAAATCTTTGGACTACCACATTAATGTGCTACTTCACACCGAAGTCGCTCACTCCAAGCTTATTTACATTTTAGTAGAGGGAAATGCTGTGTTCCTGCATACGAGCGTAATTATAGATAATACGTGTAGGTAGGTACTACATGTACATGACAATTATTGACCTGCAGTAAGTGACCGGCAGTAAGGGAGCTCGGGAAAGAACTATTATATAGTACAACCATTGTTTTTAGATAAGATATGAACTTCCAGGAGAAACCAATAGATGTTGCCATAATCGGTATCGAAACAAGGAAAGGGAAACTGGATGTTTTCTCCACATTTACCTAATTTGATCGGGTTTGATTTGTTGATAGAATGGCGAAGGCCAATTTATCGTAGTATTTGAAAGACTGAATCTGAACTTGGAAAATTTGAATTCCAGTGTATCATTATTAGTATTCTAAATTCTAATAATTATCAGTTGTCTATAGAATTATGAATTGCTCTTTATTAATTTTTGCTTTTCAATTCAAAAGTTTGAACAGAACATGCAAAGTATGAACACTCTTGCGTAGATGTACCCATGTCTGCCATAGCAATAGATACATTGAAAATAAAAAATGTATCTAACGATGTTTAGTATGTATATTGTGTGTGCCTACCTATCTGTCTAAATGCCAAAAGTACATGGTGAACTAAATTTTATTCTCACTATAAAAATAATGCTATTGTGTAAATATGAGTTAATTTTCACTGTCATACAATCCGCATTTTCTCTAGGCATCAGACCAAGACGCATTGGAGAAGCCAGCACTGAGCCAGAAAGTTTTAAACCCAAACTTTCTGGCTTTTGAAAGTATAAAAAGTATAAAAGTTGAAACACTCTCAAGTTTGAGTTCTACGCTACAGTTTACTTCTACAGGTCAAACAGCAAAAATTGCATGAGCGTGAAAATTTTGGGATATGAAAATCGCATTATGGCCATTACGAACTTCACTTACCTTTTTTAAAATCGACGTATTGAATTAATATAATATGAAGTTTCAAGTCTAGTCTTTAGCAGTTAACAAACAAGAGAGGAGAAAACTGGGAAAACGGCGGTGCTTGTAAAGTTTATGTCATCTCGATTTTCAAGGTTTTTTCTTTTTTTAATAGTAGCTTACGGTCTATAAAACAGATTGAAAGAAAAAAATTCTTGGATGAGCCACTTTTCACTGAGAAACAAGAAAATGAAAATTGAAATTGACAGTAGGGTTAGAAATATATTTACAGTGATGCCAAACATCGGAGTTCATCATTAAATGCAATAAAATTATATGGTCGCACCTAGATACAAAATAAAAGAAAATTACATAACTGATATTAGGAAAATTTAAGAGGTATTAATTTAACATATAACGTTTGCGAATATCACCAATGAAATTGCGGCAACGACTCGTGAGTCTTTAAAATTCTCTAATTTTAACATAATGAGTAGAACTGAATTAACCTTAGCTTACCTAACCTAGACATAAAAAGTGTGACTGAACTAACCTAACCAGGAAAACTAGAACTGAACTAACCTGAGCTAACCTAACCTAAACGTCAAAAGTGTAACTGAACTAATCTAACCAGGGGGACTAGAACTGGACTAACCTGAAGTAACAGAAAGTTAACCTGTTCTAAAAATAAAGAACAAAGGCGGGCCCTTTCGGGCCCGCTTTTTATATTATTCTCTACCCCTAACATAAAGAGTAGAACTGAACTAACCTAATCAGGAAAACTAGAACTGGACTAACCTGAACTGACCAGACCTAACCTGAACTAACCGAAGTTAACCTGAAAAAAAAAATTAAATTTTAAGTTGTAATAATCGAATATTTTCAAGAAAAGGACTTGACAACACTGCCTTTAAAAACGTCAACAAACTTCATCTTTTATATGCTACCTGGACGCTTATTCTATAGGAAAGAGTGAAAGTGAAAGTGAGAATTGCTGGCCAATGGAATTCGCCAACAGAATTTTTTGACCAATCAAGGTTGTCAAAATTATATTATAAAAATCGAAAAACCCTGAATTTTATAGATGGTGTGTTGTGGCTACAAAGGAAAATTGAGGCAACTTCCAAGTATGAGTAATGTATTTCCATACCTTCATTTTTCAATTTTTTTCTTACAAAACTCGACCATCCAAGAATTTTTTTACTTAAATCTGCTAATCTTAACATTCGATAATATCAAAATTAAAGCAAAAATCAAGATGACATTTTCTTTACAATCATCCCAGTTTCCTACTCAAATTTTGATTCCCGATAATGTATTCTGGGAGCGCTAAATACTTTAAAGTTTGCACTGTTTGCAGCTACTGCAAGCCGGATCAAATCTAAAAATGTCAAAGTGACATAACACAATATTTAAAAAAAATATAAAGACAATGGTACAACTAAAAATGACAACAAGTCTACAATAGGTATATTTTCACTAACATACTGTTACGCCCGACCGTCGGTCCACAGAGATTCGGTCCGTAGTGACAACGCCGAGTGCCGACCGCGACCCCATCTAGACTAAACGAGAACCGAGAACAGTCGCCTGCGTTCTCGAAAGTACGAGAGTGGGTTCATTCCGGGTAAAATAAGCGGACAAGCGAACAGTGCAAATTGTTAGAAGGGAGTAATTGTGTTTTAATTGTGTTGTAATAGTTAAAAGTAAATAAAAGTGTGTAGTTAATTGACGATAAATTAGGGAACCCGTATCACGTAATAATAAAAATATCATCAAATATTGGTTTTGGCAATTAATGATACGATTATTTTAATAAGCTTATGCTTATGCCCCTATAGAAACGACATGAGAGTATGAAAAAAGAAACATTTTTAATTTAATGATTTAGCCATGCACTACCGGTGCGTTTCCACCATTTTAAAATGAAATGCTGATTATCTATTAAGAACAGTGCTAAAAATTGCTAAAAGTTGCTACTTTTTTAAATAATTCTTAATTTTTATATTAAAAAAACCGTTTTTACCCGTAACTTTCGGCATTTGCCACCACTGTGCGCTGGAGGTGCCATACAGCGCCATCTACCAGCCGCCTTCTCCATTTTATAGCAATCCAAGTACAGTGGTGTGACCAGCCCTAACTCTTTTTGTCCTATAATTTCCCACTGTCACCATTTGCACCCATCAACCTGGGAATGTTAATGTTTGAGTAGACTGTCGACTACTGTTGAAAATCAAGAAAGACTCGGACCTATCTACAAAGTGAGAAATTTTTGAAAATCTATTAGAAAAAAAGATTGATTGCCCACTAGCGCCACCTAAGCAATAATTTTGCGTCACAGGTTCTTCTAAATTTTCAAATCTAACGGCTTCTTTTGCTTTAATAGATGATTTAGATCTAAGTATAGTTTGTCTGCGACAGTGGCGTATCAATGTTAATTTCTGAACACTAGACGTTGTTTTATGCAGGGCTGTTTATTGCTAAATGACATTTTAGTGTGCAGGAAAATCAAAACTCTCGCGAAAAGAAGAATACAATAATTATTGTAACGCGGTTGAATGATTATACCTGTTCTTTCCAACCACATCAACTCTAATTACAAGAATTTAAAAGTAAGCAGCATCTTGAATAAATTAGTCCTTTTCAGGTCTGTGAACATTGTAGTTCTCTTGTTCGATATAACGAACTTTATAATAAATTCAACACTTTATACGATTAGAAGCGACCTATACACGGAACTTTTCAAAACGCACATACAACTTTCCTGTTAACCTTTTGCTGCGTAATATGAACAGGATTCAAGGAAAAAGTTTATTCTCCCACTTCTACGATCAGGTGTGAAGCCCCGCAGCTACTTAATCTACTTTAGTGACAAATAATGTACGCTAAAACATCTCCCAGCTCTCATTAGAAGATAGGGAGGAAGTGAGGAAGTAACTCATCAGCTAATTTTCAGCACATCAGAGGTCATTTAGATACTTCCACTTGTGGGGCAATACTAAAATTGGGGTCATTTCAGGCTGTCAACATTAATGAATGTAATCTAAAACAGGTACAACGTTTTCGTGCAGGCAAATCGCGAAGCTACTTAGCTCATTAGACGTGTTTAAGGATAAGGAAGATAATGAGCTTCGTTATAAGCTTACTTCATTTCATTAGAAATTACTTAACTGGCTTTTACGAAACTGTTCTAATTAGAAGAGAGCTAGTTTGGCTATAATTAAGTTTAGTTACGTACAATCTGTGGTGCTAAATAGTTCAATATTTGTTTCTAAACCAAGTCCAAAAACTTACTTTAATGCAATTTTGAACTAGTTTGGTGTGTGCTGATTGAAGTCACGTACGCACTCTGATAGATGAAAGGTTGCTGACAGATAGTGTTTCTTCGTACGCTATAGTGTTTTTTATCAGTGGTCAAAAGTTCATTCTTGGCTAAAAGATGTTATTAGTCTTAGGTTAAAAGAAGTACATTTCAAAGAAGTTTTTTTTTTTGAAAGTGTATTATTTATTTCTCCCTAATCTTCTTTGATGATGGTCAAAAGATAAAAAAAAAGAAAAATA
Source organism: Taphrorychus bicolor (assembly GCA_951812265.1). Lineage (NCBI taxonomy): Eukaryota > Metazoa > Arthropoda > Insecta > Coleoptera > Curculionidae > Taphrorychus > Taphrorychus bicolor. The sequence goes on from OX638305.1 coordinate 19,396,315, forward strand.
AAGGAAACTTCTGATTTGGGCGTTTCTAGGTCATAGCATTAAAAATTAATAATCCCTCCACTTACAATAATAAATTGATTAAATTAAGTTTAGTAGCTTTAGGCTCACGTGCCGCAACCACCAATCTAAATAAAAGATACTTTATTTCCTAGATTAAAAGATTACGCCGGCATGACATTAAATAACTTATCAAATAACGGAAAAGCGGCAACTAATATTAGCTTCTTGTGTTTGATACGAACCTGTAATTACTTTATTGATGTTTAGGGTGTAATTTGACCCTTTTTGCTGGCTGGGTGTGAAACCTTGAACTTTGCCTGTTCACGAGGGTCTCACGTCATAGAGGGCGTTTAACTTTGCCATATGACAAGGCGATTATTAAACTGCTGATCTTCCTTGTTGTGTATGTAATTCATATGAGTTATTTTGTTACATATACAGACGTGATCTAAAACTTCCAAGAAAAAATTTAAAATAATTTATGCTGGAATGCGCTTGTAAATGTAAATTAATAGGGCTGAACTTTACAGGTTTAGAAGTCAAATGTAAAATTGATGGTTAAAAATAAGACTTTTTTTCTCTGGCGCTTTCTCAACATATCAGCATGAACGGAGTTACAAGGTGTCAAAATTTTATTTAAAATAGAAATTTATTAATAACTGCCAAACCTATTTAGTGTCCATATAAGAAATTAAATTTACATTTTTAATGACATTTATGACATATTATTTTATACTAAAGAAAAAGTGAATCCTCTGCTGCCAAGATGCCTCTACATACAAGACATTTTATAATAAAACATGACTGAATATATACAAGAGAGATATACAGAATATATACAGGAGTACAGTTGAAACAACAGCTAATTATTCTATCTAAAGCTAAAAGTATATATATATTTATGTTAATGCTAATATTACAGATTGTTCTTATTGAGACTCGTTTAGTCTCCTCATCAGAAGAGACATTCATCAGAGGCTGCGTAGAGTTGACGGTGTACCTCTTCTTCAATTTATCCTGGCCACGGATGTTCTATAGGTGTGACACTGCCAGACCGAAGACGTACACCTCGCCAGGGTTGGTGCAGTGGCTGCAGTACAAGCAGTGGTCACAGGGTAGGCCGTTTCGTCTGCGTCGCATCTTCTTCCTGCAGCGTCTTCTGGCAGGCGCGGCTCCAAGACCGTGGAGTTGCTCCTTAGTTGCGGTGTTAAGCATTCCTCTTCTCCATGTATCCAGGCTACGAGACGTAATTGCAGGAAATGACACTCTGCTTCCCTCCTTCAGGACCAATTTGCCATAGTGCATGTTGGCAGACCAACGTCTTTTCTAGTTTCTCGTGGTAGCGTTTATATATGCACTTGGCTGTTTCCTGGCAAGACTGCTTGATGGTTTTGCTGCCTGGAGTTGCACTTCGTATTTCTTCAACGGAAAGTCCATATCGGAAAGTCGGTTTCACCATCCCGCCTCTTGGAGGCTGAGCTGCCTAATCTGTAGCATATGTGGGTTTTTGCTTATGTAAGAAAAACCCACATATTTCGACCAAGTTGATCTCAGTCTGCAAACCAACCTCTCTTTTGACCAAGTTGATCTCAGTCTGCAGCTCCAGTGACCTCAGCGCCAGTCCTCCTCTTTTTGTCGGTAAATAGACGGTTGCGTTCGACGAAGTTTTGCCCTTCACGTTGTGTTCTACTAGGCTCTTGTGGATCTTGGTGTCTAGGTCCCTGCACCGCTTGTCGGTTGTGCTGCGTTTCTCTTCTGGGGCTATATTAGCTGTGATGTATATCACCAAGCACCAATTTTGGTGAGTAGTTAGTTTGGAGCTAAGTATCCTGCTAAAATTCTGCTCCATCTTTTCCTCCATTCTCGTAAAGTTCTCGTTCGTGTTCCTTTCCAGTTGGTCAGGTCCTAGGTACCTGTAGCTGTTCTCACCTGAGGTAAGAAAGGGGCGTGGTCTCCCTCGTCCATTTCTCCGTTGTCCCTGGAGTATTGGCCGCATTTCGTGACATTAAGGAGGAGCCCCACTTCCTCCGCCGCTGCTGACAGTTTCCTGGCTATTAGGTCGACGCTCTCTGGTGTTGGGGCGTGGCATTTTATGTAATCCATGTAGGCAAGAATATGATGTTTTCCCCTGGTTTTCCTGGTAATCTGCAGATCTGTCTTGATATGTTGAAGTAAGCCAGCTGAAATAAGAGTGAATAAAACAGGGCTAACTGAGTCGCCCTGTAGTATGCCCCGTCGAACAGGAATTGGTGCTGTAATAGTCTTCTTCAGGTCTATTCGTATAGACCTGAATACGAAATACTGTTTAATGGCTGTCTTGGCGGCTGCTTTGATGTTTTGGTGTAGGGGTAGAGCATCTATGAGTCGTTTTAGGCACTTATGGTGCACATCTCCCGGTCCCGAAACCTGAACGACTCCAGACATGTGGCTCGACCCACCTGCAGGCGCCTAAGAGTGCGTCGCGGAGGTCTCATGGGCCTCATAAGAGTTCTGAGAATCCAGTGCACAACATAGTCATGTCAGGTTGTATATGACGTGTCGATACAAGCAGTGGTCACAGGGTAGGCCGTTTCGTCTGCGTCGCATCTTCTTCCTGCAGCGTCTTCTGGCAAGCGCGGCTCCAAGACCGTGGAGTTGCTCCTCAGGTGCGGTGTTAAGCATTCCTCTTCTCCATGTATCCAGGCTAGGAGACGTAAACCCAGGAAATGACACTTTGCTTCCCTCCTTCAGGACCAATTTGCCATAGTGCATGTTGGCAGACCACGTCTTTTTTAGTTTCTCGTTGTAGCGTTTATATATGCACTTGGCTGTTTCCTGGCAAGGTTTCTTGATGGTTTGTATTTCTCCAACACAAAGTCCATATCGGAAAGTGGGTTTCTCCATCCCGCCTTTTGGAAGCTGAGGTACCTTTGCTTAGTCTGTAGCAAGCTGTAGTCTGTAGCACATATTTTGACCAAGTTGATCTCAGTCTACAGCTCCAGTGACCTCAGCCCCAGTCCTCCTCTTTTTGTCGGTAAATAGACGATTACGTTTCGTTCGATCGTCTCTGAAGACCCTGCGCATCCACGTTATATGATGATCCGGAAGCCAGATGTCGATTTCATCATTAACGGCGTTCTAGTAGGAATGCAAACTGGAAAAGAAGAGAATCTAGCTTCCAAGACTGTGGCCGTGTTGTCAATGGAGTCTAGAGACTAGAAACTATCCATTTTGGCTTTCTTCAAGTTTACAGGACTGGGGATTTTCCTTGAATCAGGAGAAATGCACACACCAGAAGTCAAGTATCTGTGGGCTGTGCTGTCGTCAACAACGAAGATCTTCATGCTGACAAAATCCTCCCCATGTCCTCTTTCAACGATATCCTGACGGAACCGACAAAGCTGTATGGCGTAAGGGCAAATCTTTGTCACCGTCTCAGAGGAACAGCAGTCGAATTGAGAAGGAGGCTGTCATCATGGCTGTAGAACGATTTCACAAGTTTATCTGGAGAAAACATGTATCGTTGCAAACGAATCATCGTTTACAACCTTGTTTTTCCTTATATTCTTCAAGTTGACCAAAAAGGAGTATTCTTTTTTTTTCTAACAATTTCCACTTTTAAACCGTTATAACTTGAGAAATAATAGATTGGAGTGAGTCCAATGGTTTTTCTCTTCTTGTTGTCTTCTGAGACAAGAAGAGATTGACCCATTCGATGATCGGTTTTTGGACCCTTTAGAACTCAACTTGAAACACTCATCATCTTAGAAAACTAACTTTTGTGACAACTATCACTCAAATTCGGTTTGCTACTTCAGAGAGGATTGAAATCGTGCCGTTCAGATAAAAATCAGCATTAAACAATTGAAAGAATTTTCTTTAAATTGACCAAAGAAGATTCCTTCTTTTTTTAACGAATTCTCACTTTGATTTTCTTTGAATCTTCAGAAGGGCAATAGTTGAAACAGTTTGAGGAAATTTACTCTTTGATAATGTCAAAGCCCTCGCTTTTCATGACGTTACCATAATTTCCGTGCACAAAATGCTTCGCAAGAAGCTTGAAAATTGTTTCCAAATTTTAAATCATGATCGTTCCATGTCTTCTAAAGTACCCTTAATGGAACCGGATCTTGCTGGAAATGCAGACAACAAAGTCCGCGGTATTCACAGTGTCCTTTAGTTTTTAGAAGTTTTGCCCTTCACCTTGGGTTCTACTAGGCTCTTGCGGATCTTGGTGTCTAGATCCCTGCACCGCTTGAGGGTTGTGCTGCGTTTCTCCTCTGGGGCTATGTTAGCTGTTATGTATATCACCGCAAGGACTGCAGTGGAGTTTACCAAAGTAATTTTTTGGTGAGTAGTTAGTTCGGAGCTGAGTATCCTGCTAAGATTCTGCTCCATCTTTTCCTCCATCCTCGTAAAGTTCTCGTCTCGTTCCCCTCAAGTTGGTCAAGTACTAGGTACTTGTAGCTGGTTCTCACCTGAGGTAAGAAAGGGACGTTGTCTTTCTCGTCCATTTCTCGGTTGTCCCTGGAGTATTGCCGCATTTCGTGACATTATGTGGAGACCCACTTCCTCCGCCGCTGCTGACAGTTCCCTGGCTATAAGGTCGACGATCTCTAGTGTTGGCATATTATGTAGGGAAGAATGTGATGTTTTTCCCTGGTTTTGCTGGTAATCTGAGGGTCTGTCTTGATATGTGTAGTAAGGCAGCTAAAATAAGAATGAATAAAAGTGGGCTAACTGAGTCGCCTTGTAGTATGCCCCGTCTAACAGGAATTGGTGCTGTTCTAGTCTTCTTCAGCTGTATGCGTATAGACCACTGTTTGATGGCTGTCTCAGCGGCTGCTCTGATGTTCTGGTGTATGGGTAGAGCATCAATGAGTCGTTTTAGGCACCTATGGTGCACACTGTCATAAGCCTTCTTAAAGTTAAACCAGGAGGTATAGTTGTTTGTCCTTCTTAGCCTGGCGGTCAGCGTTATGCTTTTGCCAAGCAGCAGGCCGCGTGTTGTTCCCCAAATCTCTTTTTTTAGGAATTGCTCAGGTGGGAGGGCCCAATGTAGTTATATCCTCACGTATGATGTGGGCTACGATAGACGCGGTAATTTTGTAGTCCGTATTTAGTAGTGAGATGGGCTTGTAGTTAGCTGGATCTTCTGTATTGCCTTTCTTGTGCAATAGAACCACTTTGGCTCTCACATCGGACTCTAAAAATTCCAGTTTTCCAGTTATTATTTGGATTACATACCTGTCTAAGTAAGATCGTGCGGCTGAGAATATTTTTTAAAGATAAGCCGGGATACCATCCTCCCCATTGGCCTTCCACGGCGCTGTGTTGTTGAGAGCCTTGCCTAGTCTCCTACTGATGTCGGCTTCGCTTTGCTGGTGGTGGTACTGTTGTTATTTGGAGTATCGTCTGAGCTTTTTTAGTCACCCCGTCAGGACCGGAGTGGGTGCGTTATCCGTTTCTTTGCTGAAAAGGTCTTTATAAAATGTGATCGTAGCCTCGATGGAGAGGGTGTCAGCCTCGGCTTGGAGCTCCTCCAAGATCTGGATCGACGCCCTCCCGTGGAATTTTCGTCTAAATTGTTGTGCGTCGTACTGTTTTTTCTGTACTGCAAGCCGTTTTTCTAAGATTGGTTTCCTCTCGGCGATAGAGTCAATATATTGTTTTATATTCATTCCCAGCTTTTTCATGGTTTGCAGTTCTTTCGTTGGTTTTTGCCACCTTTTAGTCGCCAGATTTCGTGGGCGTTAGCGACGTGTTTGTCTAGCTTTGCGACGAGTTTGGCAGCTTGCTTTCTACCCCCAACATTTCTGAACATCCTTAGAAAGACTATTTTTTATTTTGAGGTATTCTTCGTCCTGCTCGACGTTGCTATTCCCCGGGTGAATTGAGGAATTAATTTGTCCATCCTCAACCCTAAGATTTGCATTCATCAAACCACGCGGCCCTTGCCGGCTTCTACTGATTCTTCCTCCTCGCTGTCGGCGGCATTTCCCGCTGCTTGGGGATTCTGTTGATGTTGTTGGTTTTGGTGTCGCTCTTCGCATCATCGGGTTCTGAGTGGGAGCTATCCTCTGACTCACTTTGCTCACGTAGCTTTGTAGCCATTGCCTTTATTGTTCTTCAAGGAAACTACTCCTGGAGGGCCTTCAGCCTATCCATTAATTCTGGCTCTTCTCTATTATTGTATGCTCGTGCCAGTCTTCGCGCCTCTTCCTCTAGCCATCTGGTTGATTCGGCAATAACTGGATTGTCTTGTTACTGGTTGTTTTTAAGCTCCAAGTACTTTTTCTTGATGGCAGCGATCGATCTGCCATGGATTTGTGTGTGCACTTCCGCGAGCTGAATTCTTGTAAGTACGCCTCTGTGGTCTTGCATGAAGCGCCCAAGAATATCGAGCTCGTCCTGCTTCGAAGTTGCCATTTTTTGTTGTGAGGTGTTTGTTATTGTTTTTTGTGCCTTACTTACAAGCGTTTTTGCCGTAGGGTACACACGTATCTATCTGACTTTTGCGGTTCTAATGCTAAGCTGCTGGCGATGTTTGTTCGATTTTTGGATCTATTTTATATGGTTAGGGCTTTTATTATCTACGTGGCGTAGTGGTCAGAGCATCCACCAGGCAAATTTGAAAAATCTGTTTTTAGAAATTACCATCGACCTTTAAACTAGATAGACTCAGTGAGTCAAATAAATTGTCAGGTTTGTTTACTTCCAACATACATATGGACCAAAACGGGCGCGCGTCGCGAGGGGAATCAAAATATAATATTTAATAAATAAAATAAATCTTTAATAAAACACCAAAAAAATCGCACAAAACGATCTCAAGCACTGTTCCAACTTCAAACACAAATTGACGTTTTGTGGTTGACATCATTTCAATGAGGTTGACACATACAAGTTCACAGCACTGTTGCCAATTTGTCAATTAAAAAGATTTTCTACTTATGTTTTGATCGTGCTGTACGGCTACATTTGGCTACACAACTTATAAACATATGGGTTGTGTAGTTGAACCCTGAGAGCGGGCAACATAGCACCGAACCTTTAGAAATGATGCCAGACAAAATTTTCCTTCTATGGAAAATACGAACTACAGAACACAATTCTTCCTCCTATATGAACTAATCGCGCTGTCGCCAAACAAACAATTTAAAAAGTGAATGCATCTTCATCCAATTTAATAAAGATGTTGTCTCTGGTAGCCCGTCAAATTTAAATTCGAAACAGAAAAAGGGCAATCCAAGGGAATATGCGTATAAATCATTGTCATTGTTTGTCCTTGGCATGTCGTCTCACGCTCCCTAACGAGTGACTCGGCGAAATACTTTTACATTTCCTCTTTTATTGCACAAGTTAACTTGACATACAATTTGTTTGTCAAGAACCGAGAAAAATGGCGATCAATACCATTCGCTATGATAATGTAAATATTTTTGTTTCGGATGGAACTTTTATGTCGCCATGAAATATGTTTATTCATTTGACTTTACGGGCTGAAAATGTGATTTTATTGCACCTAAAAAGCCATAAATCACATTTTTCTTTTGCAGCCAAAAATTACTATTATTTTATTTTCTTTCGACTAAAAGGAAACTCACCAAACTCATTAATTTTTAAGAAAAAAGGTGGGGTTATATACCGATGCTATCACGGACAATAAAGCCTGTGACAGTTCGATCTCCACCTGTGGTAGTTTTCATTTTCCAATAACAAAAATAATCAAGTTGAACGATACAACATTTTAAAAGGCAAAAGTGACTTTGGGAACCTTAACCCTGTCATTTTGTTATTAATAAAACGCCAATGACGTCATTTTTTCAAAACTTTTTTAGACATTAATCTTAAATAAAGTAAAAAACTTTGAAGTATATTTTCCTGCATATTTTTTATTGGACCACCTTGTAATATTTTTTATTGGACCACCTTGTAGGTACTGTATGTGTACTAACCGTATGTAAATATAAATTACCGGATACTTTTATAGAAACGATAGCAAATCATTTCATCTAGAAGCTGCCTACTAAGAATTACACATACAGTGTGTGTTTACTATATAATTGTTAGAACTACATTTATTAAAGCAATATAAAATTATATAAAACAAAAAGTGGTGCCAAATGTTATTTATTAAACTCATTCTCGCTTTTGAGTTAGGGAAAATTTTCAAATTACAGTCGTATATTATATGGACAAGAAAATTGCAAAAAGAAGACCCGGTATTTAATTGCGGATAAAGGGTCTAAAGCTAATATTTAACGTTCAATATTTATTTTAGATATTGGCCCATTTTATATTATTATTATTAGCGATTAAGCTGACTTGAAAGGGTTATTGAATGTAAAGAGAGAAATATGATTGGCACCGTGAAAACTGTGTCCACAGATCAGATTTCGCCGAATGGAAACAACAGAGGGTTTCTGTCTTCATGCTCCACCAGCCAGATGGAAGGAAAAGTCAATATAAAAAATGTCGAATAAAATTCAAGAAAGGTGAGATGTTGTACAGAGCAGGAGCAGGCGACATCCACCAGCGTATTTTAGATCCAATACTGCATGGCAGATGGCTCTCAGTTCGAGAAGCAGCCCATATTGCTCTGTACCTCGCAGGTTATCGGAACCAGAACGAAGTGAAAAGAGTTGTAGATGGTCACCAATTCAAACAGCGCAGTTCTGTGCGGGCATCGGTGGCGAACGGTCGAGTTGGCAAGTCGGTCAGTCGGTAGTTGGTGTCGTGCGAAATCGTGTGCGTTCGGTAGTGTTCGGGTGTGTCAGGCTGAGGTGCTTGCGCTGAAGCTTGAGAAGTGCGTGTCGGGATCGTTCGGGTCAGTTCGGCAGTGGCGAGGCGGAGTGCATTAGCGCGAAGCCTCTCGAACCGAAGTGATGGAGGCATCAATCCCAATGGAGGTTTTTCTTAAAACCATGGCGGAGAAGGATGCTTTAATACGCACCCTGACCGACACGGTGGAGAAACTCCGTGGGGAATTGGCCGCCTTCCGGGCGGAAGTGCGTGGCAGCCGCGAGCTGGACACAAATGCCGCGAAAACCGCGGACATAAGTGCGGTAGCGAGCGGCAAAAAGCGCGAGTGCGTGCCGAAGATAGTGGGCGCTGACAAACCAGGTAAGTCTGGGAATAAGTTAGGTGGCGGTCATAAAGGTGATGGCAACTTTAGCGCGAAACCCGCAGGCTACTCTGCGGCAGTTAAAACAGCTGCTGCCGGGAAGCCCGCGGAGGCTAAAGCGGTAGCGGCAGGTGGAAAAAGAAAGGCCACCGAACTGCCCGCGGAGGCTGGGTCAAGCGGCGAGAAGCCCAAGAGGCGGACCGTGCTTGACCCGGTCACCGGGATGGAAGTCGACGAGCCCGAGGAAACACGGGAGTCCACGCCTAGGACCTTTGCGGATGCGGCAAGGGCCCAAAGGATACCTCCCGTGGTCGTGGAAGGCCGGCATAAGTGGGCTGAGCTGTCGGCTCAGCTCAAAAGTGCCGGCGTCAAAATTAAGAAGGCCACCCTCACAAAAGAGGGCTTCAGGTTGGCGCCTGAGACAGCGGAGGACTACCGCAAGGCAGTCCGAGTGCTGGCCTCCGCGGAGCGTGGGTTCCATACCTACACGCTGCCGGAGGACAAATGCACGTACGCGGTCATCAGAGGCCTGCCTGATGACGTGGACCTCAAGGCCGTAGAGGCCGAACTTTTAGGACTCAACGTCGCAGCCGACCTGTCGCGGATGCACAACAGGAAGACCAAGGTTCAACTGGCCCTCGTTTTGGCCAAGAGCGCAGACACCACTATTTTTAAAGTGGATAAATTACTTGGTCTTTCTGTCAAGATCGAGCAACAGAAGAAGAAAGCATTGCCCACCCAATGCTACCGCTGTCAGCGATATGGCCATGGGCAGTCTAAATGCCACCACCAGGAGCGATGCGTCAAGTGCGCGGGAAACCACGCGGGACGCGAGTGTACACTCGCGAAACCTGCGGATGGGACCCGCAACACAAAGTGCGTCCTTTGTGGGGCAGAAGGCCACCCAGCCAATTGGCTGGGATGCCCCAAGGCCCCAAAAGGCGCGCAAGCGCGCTCCAATACGCCTAAGCAGCCAAGAAAGCCGCAGGGGGATGCTCCGGCCAAAAAGCCGGGTGCAAACCCTAAAAGCTTAAAGGGCAAAAGCCCCAAACAGCAGGACGATGGCCTCATCAAGGCCATTGAAGCCAAGCTGAAAAATTGCTTGGGTGGATGGATACGCGAGGCACTTCGCTCCAGTGATGGCTGCTAGACGCCCAGAGTCGCTCACCATTATGTCCTGGAACGTTAACGGGCTGCGGCCCAGGAAGTACGAGGTGGAGCTCCTCTTGGCGGAAAGGGAGCCGGAAATTCTGGCTCTACAAGAAACCAAGATTGGTAGCCACATTCGTGTAAACTTCCGAGGGTACCGCACGTACCGCTACGACAAAAGAAACCCCAATAATGGCGGGGTGGCCATTCTGGTGAGAGACGACATCGTACACCATTGCCTGGGGGTCCAGGACACGGAAATTGATGCAATCTCCGTCGTCGTGGGCACCAGCCTTGGTCAGATGAGGGTCACGTCGGCGTACAAGCCTCCGCGGGACAAACTGCAGCAGGAAGATCTCGACATTCTCCTGGGTGGCCAACAAGCAATAGTGCTGATTGGCGACTTCAATTGCAAGCACCGCTCGTGGAACTCTGCAATTGATAACAGGCAAGGTGTTAGGTTATTGGAAATGACGACCGCTGCCAGGGCAGTGGTAATGGGGCCCGCGGAACCGACATGCCTACCCAACGGAGGCGGGAGACCGGACGTACTTGACATCGCGGTGTTGAGGAACGTCCGCTTCTGGCCGGAGTTGGTGACGGTGAATGAAGGTACCTCGGATCACAATCCAATAAAACTGACCCTTGAAGCGAATGCCGAAATCAAAACGACTCGCTCTAGGCACACTAATTGGAAACGGTTTCAAGAGCATTTTAACGCACTTGCGACCGTCCCAATTATTGCTGATGTGGCCCAACTGGAGGGTGCCGTGCAAACGTTCGAGGAGGACGTGCTGCAGGCTCTAAGGTTATCCACAATTGAACGCGAGGTGCAAAAACCCCGCGGTCAATATGGAGAAACCCCCGAACATATACGGGTGCTCGTTCAGGAACAGAGACGGCTGCGTAGATTGTACCGCAACGGCCCCTCAGAGGACAATCGCAGGTTGCTTAACGAAAGCAGCCAGCGATTGAAAACAGCCTTGCGGGAACACCGCGGCCGATGCTGGGAAGATAAGCTGAGCGAGCTGGAGCCGGGATCGTCTGGCCTCTGGCGGTTGCAGAAAAGCCTCAGGCGAGAGACAAACGCCATACCACCGCTACACAGCGTAAACGGTGTGGCATACAGCGACGAGGACAAGGCAGAAGCATTTGGACAAACACTTGAAAGAGAGTGTAGGCTAAATGATCACCCTGACGATGATGATCGTCACATCTTAGCGGTTGAGAGGACCGTTAGGCACCTGAGGGGCGAGGACCCCAGGGGTCAGCAGGACCCGATGGACCCGGTTAGCCCCGGCGAAATCAGGGATGTCCTGAGGACCCTTGTGGAACGAAAGGCTCCGGGGCAGGACGGCATCTCCAACAAGGTGCTGAAAAACCTGCCTAGGAAGGGTGCAGCCTGTCTTTGCGCCGTGGCGAACGCGACGCTGAGGCTTCGGCACTTTCCATCGAGGTGGAAACAGGGAGTGGTGATAATGCTGACCAAGCGGGGCAAGAATAGGGCATATCCGCAGAACTACCGGCCCATCACATTGCTGTGTGGGGCTGGTAAGGTCGTGGAACGTATTATCCTGAGGAGACTCCAAGACGAGTGTACACGCCTAAACGTCGTGCCCGTCGAACAATACGGTTTTCGGGGACTGCATTCGGCAGAATTGCAGGTCCTGAGGACCGTAGAGAACATCGCAGAAGGCAGGAACTCCAGACTAACCTCTGGGTTGGTCCTGCTGGATGTGGAGCGAGCGTTCGATAGGGTCTGGCGAGAGGGCCTGATCTACAAGCTGAGTGACTTAGGTTTGTCGGCAAACATTTGCCAACTTATCGACAGTTATCTCACAGATCGGACAGTCGTTGTAAGGGTCGGAACCTCCCTGTCGGCGCCCAGAGCGCTAGCGGCAGGTGTCCCCCAAGGGTCGGTATTGTCGCCGCACCTGTACACGCTGTACACGAGCGATATTCCTAGAACACCAAGGACTACGCTCGCGCTCTACGCCGACGACACGGCTCTTTTATCCAAACACCGGAGAAAAGATGTCGTGCGGCGGAATCTGCAACATGCGTTAGACGACCTCCAGGAGTGGCTGGTACGTTGGAGGATTAAAATTAATCCAACCAAATGCCAGGCAATCCTGATAGGTAGACGTCGCGATGCCATCCCTGATCAACTTGTGATCGATGGAATCGAAGTGCCGTGGCAACGCTCAGCCGTTTATCTGGGGGTAACCTTGGATAAAGGGCTGACCTGGGGCCCCCATGTCAGGGTCGCCGCTGCTAAGGCTAGGGGGGCTATGGCCTCACTATACCCCCTGCTCAACCGAAGAAGCCATCTGCCCGTGAGAGGAAAACTCCTGCTGCTGAAAGCCATCATGCGACCGATCCTAACATATGGATCGGCCTCATGGTGGAGCGCGGCGGAGGCCCACCTCTCAAGGATAGAAGCTGTTGAAAACATTTATCTCCGAATGGCGGTGAATGCTCCATTGTACATTCGTAACGAAGAAATTCGTGCCAATCTGCAATGGCAAACAGTGCGCGACTTCATGAGAGTCAAAGCCGAGAAGACATTCCGGCGAGCTGAAGCACATCCAGACGACCTGCTGCGGGCTTTGGTCCATTACGAGCCGGATCCCGCGGCAGGGCAACCCTGGAAGCGGCCACGGCACCAACTGTAATATCAAACTGCAGAGTAGAGCGACAGCAGAGACGCAAAAACCGCCCGAGAAGAAGGGCCACATCTCCCGCAAGATATGTCAAGCCAAACCAGCCAAGCTGGGGAGGCTATGAGATATGAAATCAGGAAAGAGCGCAAACCAGAGAAGTCTGCCGGCAGCAGATCGGGGATTTATAGGCAATCGGCCCGGAATCCCCAAGCGTAAAAAACATGGGGTTTTTTAGTGGGTAAGAATCCCACACTACCGGACAACGTCGTGCGGTAGTTGTCCGGTGTCTTTAGAAGATTTTTTAATGCCCCGGGGTCGCTCCCCCGAAAAAAAAAAAAAAAAAAAAAAAAAAAAAAAAAAAAAAAAAAAAAAAAAAAAAAAAAAAAAAAAAACAATTCAAACATCTCATCAAATGTGAAGCGATCCAAAAACCAGTTTTCTGCAATATTGTCACTTCCCACAGACAAATGGCCGAGATTTCGTACCTATTATTTTGTGAGGGCGACGTTTAGCAGAGTATCAGACTCATTTCTCTATCAGGCAGAGGAACCATAGACCGGTTTCGCTCTTATTAGAGCTCATCAGTATGGTATACCTCGAACCTGATAGAAAAATAAGTCTGAACGGCAATTGGATCTAAATCTTGCTTAGACGCCTGTATGTGTATGTAAGTGGCGCCATCTGACGACGACAGGTGCTTCCACTAGGGCATGCGAGATGATTGTGAAGCGATCCAAAAACCATGGCGCCACTTACATACACATACAGGCGTCTAAGCAAGATTTAGATCCAATTGCCGTTCAGACTTATTTTTCTATCAGGTTCGAGGTATACCATACTGATGAGCTCTAATAAGAGCGAAACCGGTCTATGGTTCCTCTGCCTGATAGAGAAATGAGTCTGATACTCTGCTAAACGTCGCCCCCAGACAATATAGGTACGAAATCTCGGCCATTTGTCTGTGGGAAGTGACAATATTGCAGAAAACTGGTTTTTGGATTGCTTCACAATCATCTCGCATGCCCTAGTGGAAGCACCTGTCGTCGTCAGATGGCGCCACTTACATCTCATCAAATATTCAAGAAAGCTGTAAGCAAAAATTGGCAATATTAGGTGTTTCAAGTTAAAATTATAAGTGTAAATTTTAGAGGTTAGAAAAACCAAAAAAAAATAAAAGAAATTTGTGTGACAACTCACATATCAAAAAAAAATTCAAACGACTTCGCTAGGCTTCGCAATTTTTTTTCTAGGGCTTCGATGCAAATTGCTAAAAACAATTTTTGAGACGTAAATTGGATCAACAAACTGCAAATATAATAGCGGTGCTAATGTTAGAACTGTCAAAATATCTGTCACTCACAATCTCGATTTTTAGCACCATCTTTAAAATTGTCAGATTTAATGTTGGATATACGCTTTGTAAATGTCCTATTAACCTACAAGGCTTGGAAAAAATATAGAAAATGTTCTTAAAAGTGGTAGTTTAAAAGTCCCTGTAATTTTTTTTCTAGGTGTTTAACGCAAATCAGAAGCTGCTATTAAACTATATGTCCAATCGACAAGCTAAAATGACGAATCTAAAGGTAGAACTAGCAAAATAGCGATTACTTCAATTTTTATTGTTTTGCAGTAAGTTTTTAATAATGTTGCGTAATATAAAAGTAGACATAATTCTGACAAAGCAAGTCTCACAAAAAAATTAAAGATATATAAGCTTTCAAAATTTTTTTCATTCTTGAAGAGCTCTTAGGAATTTCAGAGGTATTAATATAACCAAAAAACCAAAAAAAAAATTATCTCGTTTGGAACAAAAAAATACAAAATTCTAAATTTAACACAAATAATAAGTTACAAAAACAATCAACTAGAAAACAACTAATAAGCACAGGACAATGCCAAGTAAAATAGAAATTGGCGAAAAAATGGAATTATGAAGGGCCTAAAATGAAGTAAGTATTTTAATAAAAAATATTTTTAAAAACAATAACTATCAGAGCCATCAACTATCAGAGGAAGCGATCAGCAAGTCGCTCTAAACTAGCAAAAGTTAGGATTTTGGCACAAGGAATACACAAGTGAGTTGTAGTTGTGTATTCCTTGTGTAACTTTAGTTTAAAAAGTTGAGTTTAAAGAATCAGAACAAAGCTTTAAAAATAAACAGCAAAAAAAAACAAATTAGTATACAAATAAAAAACTATTAAAAGTTCTGTTGAATTAATATAAAAAATTTTACTGTTAGCTAAAAATACCTAAATATTATTAAAATTGTCAGGTTGGAAGAAAAAAAGAGCCTTAAACAATTAAAATAAACCTAAGATTTTAAGAATACGAGATACAATTTGATAAGTTTAAGGAAAAAAAATAAGAATAAAAAAATTAATTAAAAAAAAACTGATTTGAAATCGCTCAAAGTAAATTGAAAGAAACCTGTTTTTTTTGCTGAAATATCGAGAAATAAAAATAAAAAGAATTAAATGTAAGCTAACTATAGTATAAACTTGTTAGCTAGTGGGTTATTGTGAGAGATTAAAATATATAGCATAAAAAAAAGGAAAAATATAATTTTTTTGAAATTGCTTCGATGTACTCTATCCAATCCATAAAATATATATAGGATTCCCATTTACAAAAATATAGGTTTTTAACAAGAATGTTAAAGTGGGTAGTGTTCATAACCGGACACCCTGTAAGTAGCCAAGTGTGTGTGCTACGTGCGTCTATGTATTCAACGATCGATACAAAGGCGTACGCGACTTCAGTCAGCAGGACACGAAGAGAGTTTTAAAATAGTAAAAAAGAGGTTATTGACTCGAATTCCTGGAAATTCAAGAGACACATCACTATTATTACAGCCACAGTTAAGTTGCATTGCAACTAGCATGGGTAGGCGATTAATTTATTTTATATTTATGTTTTATTTCTTTTTCTTATCATCTACTGTATTTTCGATTTTTTCTATTTTATTTCTTATGCTTTTTTTTTGTGTTGTTTTCAAGGGTTAAGTTTTGGCTAGCTTTTGCTATACTTCGCCCGTTGAGGGTTTGTACATTTTTTTTCCCTCAATAAAGGCAATTATTATTATTATTATTATTAAAATGTATTAATGGAAAAGAAAAATATTTTTTATTAAATAAAATAATAAATAACTTTTATTAAATAAAAAAAACAAGATATTAAAAATGGTAAAAGAAAAGAGTACAAAACTAATAGTTAGAGTAAAAATAAAAACGAAGCAAATTGTAAATTTGTGTCATTCCAATCAGTGTCATTACGGTCCTTTTCCATCCATGTATGCGTCCATAACATAATTGGCGTACGCGACTTCAGTCAGGACAAAACAAAAAAAGTTGCAAAGTTAAAAAAGCAGTTACTGACTTTAATACTAAATATTAATAGGTATAGTATTAATAGGTATAGTATAGGTATTAATAGGCCTAATGCTACTAGGCTTTGGTCATTTGGAGTACGAGTTTGACTGTTTTAATCGATATTAATATTATTTCGATAGCCTTCAGACCCGACTTATTAAGAAATTAGAGTACTTACAAGTACTTACTAAATTGGGAAACGGTGACTAGAAAACTCCCAACCTTAACAAATGTGTTTTCTTAGGTGAAGACAAAGTGCTGCTTGTTATACCCGCCAAAAAGAAAAGATTATGTTTGTTGTATTTATGGCTTCCGAGTGGTTACTATTGTAAAAGTACTCAATTGTGCTTTCGTGCATCTGATTTATGACATACTACTTCTAATTTTTGGGAATACCAGAAAATTCTCTGCTGCAAAAATTAACCTAGTGAAGCAAAGCACTGTGTTTATTATGGTTCAGTTACTGAGCTTAATAATTCTTCTAAGCAAACTTAGAAAGTTTTGTTAATCTCGATGTCATCAATCATTCTTTATACCTTGTGTATGTATAGTACATCGAGACAAATGCATGCACCCCCTCATGAAAGAAACAACACACTCTGACCTCGAAACGCGAATCGTAAATTTTAGCGGCAAAAAGCGGTACACTTACTTTCTGAAGAAGACAGTTCTGTCCTGGTGCAGCAACGGTCCTCGGACTGCAGAACTGACCGGTAGCTTGCGGGACAGTTCCGACTTGTGCAACAAAAAGACGAAAAACCGTCCAAAAAAACCGCACTACCGCTCAGGCTTGTCGATTTCCATGAGTCCTGCTAACCGTGCCGCACGCGAACGCTGTCGAAGTCTGGTCGTTTCCATTCCTGCGACGTTACCCCGTTACAACAACGGCGGAAAATCGGGACTATGATGCGCAGGCCTGATCGATAGGAAGGCACGCATCTCTACTCAAGAATCCCCAAAAATTAGGACTTGCATGAAGACGCGTCCGGGGTCCAAGTAATAGCCCTTGCGACTAGCTGATTTATTGTTGCGTCGTGTCTGTCCCTTTATCTTCTCCAAGCAAATATTTTGGAAACTTACTGCCATCGAACGGAATCTTTTCCCGTTGCCATTTCTCATCGCTGACGGATTTTTATTAAAAGTTTATACTATAATGAATAAAAAAGATGAATAGAAATGAAACCTCGAGGTTTACCAAAATTGTCAAAATTCTCTTCATGAAATAAATAATTAGTTACATATTTAACTTCTGTATAAGAATTGAAACTAATATTTTTAGTGACGTTTCGCGACATAACTATTTATTCTACAGAAAAAGTCAAGCTTCTGCTGGGAATCGAACCCGGAGCTGCCACTTGCGATCAGAGCAAACACCCGGCAAGCGGAAGGTCTGAGTTCGATTCCCAGCAAAAGATTGACTTTTTCTTTATTATTTTGTACAAAAGCCACTAAAAATATGATTTCCAATTTTTATACGAACGTTTAATGTGTAACTAAACATTAAACCCAGGCTTGCACCGGAGTCAGAGTTTCCGTTTTCTACATATGGGTGATATCAACATATTTGACGATTCTGTAAGGATGAGGAAATGAGATTCTACGATCTGTGATGGTTGTGAATGCTCCCTTCTCTTCTAACATCCAACAACGCCAATCCTAACTAAACAGCTAACGGAAAAGATCGATGAAGCAGGATTTCTCGTCATTTTTGAGGATCTGTATCTGAGAAACGCCTTAGCTGAATTTTATAACTTAAAGAGATTTTGAAGGGCCGTTTCTTCTAGAATCAGACTGTGGTCACAGCCTTAACCAAAGATGTTTTTTAAAAGATATACAAGGTAAAGAAAAAAACTATTGCAAAATGCGCAATTTCGTTTGAGTTTCGGGACATGATCGGCGATTTTCGGTTTTTTCGCCTTCAAAAAAAATTACAGGGGTTTTCAAAAAAGTGTACGTTTTTTTGTAAGTTACCCCGATTTTAATAAAATAAATTACTTCTAAAAGATACATGACTGCAAAATCAGCGACGTAGTCTTGAGGTTAATGAAACGCTTAAGTTCCATTTCGCAAAACAACGGCAAAAAATGTAATGAAATACTGATTAAATGTTTATTAACTAAGAAGTCATGGCGAATGGCTTAACTAAGACTCTTAGTGTAATGACAGTTAAGAGCTATTTTACGTTTCTGACGGTTTTTTGTTTTTTCGTCTATGAAACTAGTTACAGGGCATTTACAGAAAGTTTTCACTCTCTTGGAAGTTACAATATTGTTACGGTATACGGGTTCCAATAATTTATCGTCAATTAACTACACACACAGAAAAAAATCGACGTCTTGATTCAAAACCCCCATTTCTCTTGAACGAGATTTTCTTGAAGTAAGAGACAAAGTTTTCATTGAATTGCGAATGTTCTTGTTCGCAGAAAAGTGAAGGTTTTGATTTAAGTACCAATTTCTCTTGACTATCTAGAACTCAAATCAAGGACTATTGCTCTTATATTAATAGCGTAAAAAATTAAGAGATGAATAAGCTGGAAACAAGAAAAGTTTCACTTAACACAAAACGACGGTCTTCAATGAGTAGTTTGGGTATTAATCCAAGCTCACTAAGTCTCTTGATCAAAGAGACCTATCCAAGAACATAAAAATTATATTGATACGGGGTCAAGGGTTGAGTCGTTTCTTGTTTCATTTCGCAGATGCCTACTTGCGTGTAAGTGAGAACAGGAGTATTACTGCGGTGAAATTATTAAATCCTCGTTTATTAGGGAAGTGCAAACATTTTTAGAGAAATAGGAAGTTGATTACCTATGAGGTATATTTGAAGGTAAGTAAATTTAGAATGGTAACTATTTTAAATGTACTTATATGTAACATGGAGTATAAGAACTTGCTTAATGGCTGCCGCGAATCTTATTTTTCTTAAGAAAGTATATAACTGTGTAAGACAAAAAAGAAGACTGAATAGAAGAATAATCACAAGTTATCGAGCAAGTTATACTTGGACTAAGTCAGCCTTTCAAATAAAAATCAAGAATATGGGAATTACAATGCAGTACAGTGACAAAATTTAAGCCCAATGGCGGGGGTTATGAGTTGTTATGCACAAAAAATAAGTACACCACTGTGAATTGGTATGATATGAAGCGGGACACAAACGAAATTTAAGACTTTTTTATTTATTTAATGTGTATCGTAGTGTACGTCTTAGCATTTAATAATACATATATAGTCTACTATTTTTATTGTATTTCTAAAACATATTTCATTTTATTAACGCAGAACAAAAGATTGACGAGATTTTCGTTGTGCAACACCTGACCACTGGACAAATAAAAGCTTTGGTTCCAAGTATTGGCGACAGAATAAGAATTCAACTAGGAATATTTGCGTTAAAAAGCAAAAATGCAAGTATTAATATTTTTTTTTAATAAAAATAATTTATCAAATGTGTAAGCAAAATTGTAAGCAAAACTTACATTAGCTATTAATTTAATTTTAAGTTTTCTGAATAAAATAAGTTTGTAGATTTGATATTGTCTTTGTAGAGGTGTTATTATTTTTATTTTTGAATATTTACTGTTGGGTTTTGATTAATTTATTAAGTTTATTAATGTGTTTTTTAGAAATTATTTTTTAATTTGGGCACCTCTGGTAAACTCTAAGACTGATTATTATGTTTACGTAATATATTATCTTATGTATAATACGTAGAAGTATAAAGTTATGGCTGTGCAAGGTACTTATAAAAACTGCATCAAACCGTCAACTTGAAGCACAATATATACTTGTTGAAAAAAAAAAAACATTAAATATAAGTAGTTCAAATAAAAAATTATAGATTTTAACTAATTGCCACCTGAACTGCTATGAAATTTATGTCTAAATTTCATGGTAGTTCACTACTTTAAGTTTGTGAGGTAACTTGGAGGTAATAAACGAGTGCTTATTTAATTTAGAGACAAAAGTATTTTGGTCTTGGTATTTTGTCAATTAGACTTTAATTAACACCCGTTTATTATACTTTCAAATAATTATCTTACAAATTTAAACTAGATTTAAAATCTTTTCGCTCTTGCCACAAGATTTTTGTAATGTTATTTGAAGAACGTTTGCTCTTGCTGTAAGAGCTTATCTTTTTTCAAATAACAACAACCGCTCATGAATCAAATGCCGAGGGTTAAAAATATGAGTTCATGCTCTTGAACTAAATTATACTAGATCTTAATGAACGAATCTTTTCGCTTGAATCAAAAATAAATGTTAATTTTCAAAGAAAAATACTACCTTACTTTGAAAACGTCAGGTCTTCTTCTAAGACCAACGTCCTTCTACCAATGAAAAAATTATCTTGATTGAAGACTACACAACGTTTAAGCGTTTGAAACAAGAAACATAATCTCTTGTATCAATACTTTTTTTTGATTGATCTAAGACTACTTTGTCACGAACAAATTTGTTCTTTTCGTTCAAGAGAAAACAGTCTTTAATCCAGTTATTTTCATTAACTTCTAACAAGGGATTTTCTCTTTCTTAACAAGAGAAAAGGCTCTTGGACCTATTCAAAAGCGCCAATCTCTTGATTGAAAGTAGTTTGATTTTCAGACAAAAGATCCTTTTTTCTGTGCATTTTTATTTACTTTTAACTATTACAACACGATTAAAACACAATCTCTCTCTACTAACAATTCGCACTGTCCGCTTATTTACTACACTACAATATCTATTCCATCCCATCTCGCGCGGCTCGCTGGTTTATATACCCGGCCTGATCACACTCGTACTTTCGAGAACGGAGACGACCGAATCTCTGTGGACCGACGATCGGGCGTAACATTGCCCCCCTCTTAGTCCTGATCGTCCCGATCCGAGAAATCTCCACGACTGCAAGTCTTTAACCGTTCAAGATGAACCACTTTGCTCTAGGGGGGCACACTTATCTTTGCTCTAGGGGTACGTTGGATCCTGTATACCACGTCGTTGATCCATTTGATGACTGTATATGGACTCTCCCAACTTGGAGACGGCTTGGGAGACTTTCCTTTCTTTCTCTGTAGATTATACAGCCACACCAAATCACCTGCCCTAAATCTTCCTGAATTCGCCATTAGGTCATATCTGGCTTTCATCCGATCGCTGGCAATCTTTATCTTTGTGCTCACGTTTCGATGGATTTTCTTTAATATTTCTCGAAGTTCATCAGCATAATTCTGGACATCTTGCACCGGTTGTTCTGGTGATCCGTACACCAAATCTACCGTAAGGCGAAGTTCTTTACCAAATATAACCTTGGCAGGGGTACGTTCTGTCGTGTTATGCACTACACCTCTGAAAGCCATCATTAGAAGAGACAGAAATTTGTTCCAAACTTTCTGGTGGTCCGCTACCATTTTGAAGAGGTATTGTTCCATGGTTGAGTTGAAACGCTCGACAATGCCATCTGATTGTGGATGGAGTGGGGTTGTCCTTGTTTTGCGGATTCCCAGAAGTTCCACAACCTTCTTGAAAAGTTGCGATTCAAAATTCCGTCCATGGTCCGAATGAAGCTCTAATGGTAAGCCAAATCTACTGAAGAATTCGTCAACCAAGACCCTTGCCACGGTGTTAATTTCCTGATTTGGCACTGCATAAGCTTTAGGCCATTTACTGAAATAATCCATGGAAATTAAGATGTTGCCATCGTCCGTTTATGGAAAAGGACCTGCCACGTCGATCGCAATTCTTTCAAATGGGGCGCCAACATTGTATTGCTTCATTTATCCCCTAATCTTTCTTTTGGGTCCTTTTACGGAGCAGCAGGTATCACAATTTCTGCATCACTATTCAACGTCTTCTCGGAAATTCACCCAATAGTACCTTTCCCGAATTCTATCCAGGGTCTTATTCACTCCAAAATGGCCTCCAGACACTCTATTGTGCATTTCTCGCAAGACATCTTTCCGTCTACCCTCTGGTACGAAAAGCTGGAGCGTGGCACTTTTCCCGTCGAGGCTTTCCCAAGTCCTCTTCAGTAAACCATTCTGAATCGCCAAGGAATACCATTGAGCCCACATAGCTTTTATTACTTCCGGACTTGTTTGTTCGACCTTCACTTGTTCAGTGGTCCAATGTTCATCGATATCAATCCTTGTTCTCTTAAGGATGCTTGATCCTTCTCATTGTTCTACTCATTGACAGTGTCCCCATTCTGCTGATCTGCCTGGACGATGTCCAATTTTGCCAGAGATGGTGAGACTTCTTCCAAGCTATCCAATTCTAATGATCCTGGGGGCTTCCGTGGGGTCAGTCAGCGTTTGCCCCTTTACACTGACTGGTCTTAGTTTTCCAGCTGATGTGTCAGTGCGCCAGATTGTCGTCATGGCGGAGTCTGACTCCTTTCCCGTCGAACGCGACTGTACCTTTTAAAATGTTCCATTCTACCGCAGTTGAAGCAAGATCCAGGTTTCTGTAGGTCGGCATTTTGGTCCATAGTTTTTCTGTAACCAATGTCTTGTGCCCTGCTCCTTGATTGGTCGAAATATGAAATCATTTGCTTCCTGAATTCACGCTGCTCGTCCAACAATTGCGTTAATTGCTGCGGCTCTTCCTGTACGTCAACCGTTAGCCTGAACTAACCTGAACTAACACTGTCGCCCGTGTTTGTTCTCGACGCCTCATACTCCAATGCTCGAATCATTTGCAGTGGAAGGACTAGTTAACCTCAAATGACATTTCATTTCAATGTCTCGAACTACTTCAATAAACTGCTGGACTGATAGCTGGTCAAGAAAATTAGAAGGAGCCGCACGATATGCTAATCTTGTCAAACGCTCAATGTCCGCTCCAAATTCCTGTAAGTTATCGCCTGGCTTCTCCTGCCTCATCCGTAGTTCTGTCTGGTAGATTATTTCGCGATGAGCATTACTAAACCTCCTCTCTAGCCTCCGGTGCAGCCTTTCCTCTCAAAGCGACTAAAAGTTCGGTAGCCTTGTCCGAATCTGTTCATCCATTTTTATCTGCTGCCGCCACAAATTGCTCTTTATATATGCTCCAAGAAGTAGTGGCGTCAAAAACTGGACGCCTAGTAATGTTTAGTCGCTCAGCGGTTGAAGTTGGCCAACTGCGACGTGTTTTCCAGATTCGCCATCGTTCTTCTAACTCCGTCATTTTCATCACTAATTCATGTTTGACTTGATCCACGTCTTGTTTGTCTTGATACACGTCTTGTTTGACTTGATCCACGTCTTGTGTGTCTTGATACACGTCTTGTTTGACTTGATCTACGTCTTGTTTGACTTCAGTCATTTTGGTTGAGACAAGTTCTTGCAACTCGCGACGACCATCCGTTATTACTTGAAACAGAGCAACTTGATTTTTACTTTATTCCTTTATCTCAAGTTGCCTTTGTTTTTCTTGTTTCTTCTTCTCAAATTGTCTTTGTTTTCCTTGTTCTTCCAGGAAATGTCTTTATTCCTCTTTGTCGAGGTGCCTTTGTTTTTCTTGTTAATCCAGAAAATTTCTTTGTTCCTCGTTGTACTTCTTCAGCATTTCCATAACTGCTGCCAGTTGTTCATCCATGATTCTCGTCGTAGATCGGGCATATGGCATGTAGAAAACACCAAAGCTCTTGCACTGTCCGTACCACGCAAAATTCCACGCGCGCGACGACTCTTTTGTTTTTGTCCATACAGTCACAAGTTTGACGAAAATTATCCCACTTCTGACAACAGTTGTTACGGGATACGGCTTCAATAATTTATCGTCTTCTACTCTTTACTAACAAATCTACTCTCTACTAATAATTCGGACTGTTCGATTGTCCATTTATTTCGCTTATTTACTATACTGCCTATCTACTCCATCCCATCTCGCACAGCTCGCTGGTTCAAATACCCGGCCTGAACACACTCTCGTACTTTCGAGAACGGAAGCGGCTGTTCCCGGTTCTCGTTTAGTCTAGATAGGTTCCCCCCGAGGCAAATAAAATAAAATTATTTTAAATAAGTTCATTGATTTTAAAATCATTGACGTGAGTCGTTGAGACGGGTGGTTAATAAAACATTTCTAGTCCATGTTGAACAGGATCGACAATAAATCAACTGGGAATCTTTTCAATAGAAGATAACTTAGTGTCAGATAGCAGATGGTTGAAAATGAAACCTTAAATGCTCTGGTCAATTTTAAGAGGGGTCTACCTTATAAACGTGTAGTCTAAAATTTCTTGTTTACAATTTTTCGTTTAAAAGATACAGGGAGATACAGTTATTTAAAAAATGGAAATTTGTCCCCGGCACAACATTCTCTTTTAAGAATTTCTATAAAGAAACACATGTTTTTTTTTATTGACACCATTGTGTTCTCTGACAAATCCACGTTTTCAATAGATGGTGAAATTAACAGATAAAAATCACAGCCAACAAGCAGAAAAAGTTAATGTATGAGCCGGAAGTTTTAGGATCCGGAATCGGGTTATAGGATGATTTTCTAAGAAATGTGATATTTTGAATTTTTGAAGCAGATACTTGTTTTTTAATTTGGATATGTTTTTTCTCTGTGCTGCACAAGAAGATAAGCAATATCTGGTTTCAAAATAACGAAGAGCCTTTCCATGTTGCCAAACCTGTTCGTAATTATCTAGTAGAATTGGACCATTGCATGCTAGTTCTGGTCTGGAAGCCTTAATCTGTTCGTTTATTTTTTAGTGAGGCTATTCAAAAAAAAAACTTCCTGGATAAAAAATATAGTTTTACCTATACATCTAGGTAGGCTACAAAGCCAATCATAATTTTCTTTCTAAGAACAATGTTTTATTAAGAAAGTTGGCTAACTTTGCCCATTTCCATAAGCAATTCATATAAACCATGGCTCTCATCGTTATTAAATATTTAGATGCAGTTTTACGCCTTCTAGTTTGGTGGTTTCAGGTACCTATTTATTTAAATTTTATCCAAGTGTCCGTACAAGTACTTACAAACTTCAAAGTCGATTTTTTTTTAATTAAAATTAATAAATCCATCTCGACGCTTTTCAGGACGGCATTCTCCTTTTGCACTAATGAACTTCTAAAGTTGTTTCTCCACTTGCTCATTAACTTTTCTCAGGTGACAAGCAATGTGTAACAATGCAACGATAAAGAAGGAAGTCTCATTGCTTTGTCCCCGATTCCAGTGGTGGTGAGAGGGTACATTGTTCTTTGCCAGCCAGGCAACGTCCGCATAAAGAGGTCTGTACTCCTAGCACATTTGGACAAAGACACAAAGGATTTTATACTGTCATGTAATATTTATTTAAAAGAATGTCGGTTAATACAAGAAAATATTCATAATAAGACAAGAAATCGAATGATGCTGAAATCAAACTGTGTTTAAGTGGTAACGATTTACAGAAATGTTGTTTCTATTTTTTTGGCTCTTTTTCCACCTTTTTCAAAAAGCATTCGTTATGTTTCACAAAAAAGGTTTATTTTTAGAATTGCATGTTAACTGCGATTATCTCGAAACTAAGTACTTGCCTCCATTTATGTTCATATAACTTTTTTTTACTAATTTTAAAATTTCTATCGGCTGTATGTCCTGCGACAAAAACCTATAACTAATAGCCTCATCTTACTCTCATCTATACTCGCATCTTAGAATTTGATAAAACTTTAAAAACTTTTTTAGTACTTTTTGAATTTTCTTTTAATGGAAAAACGTAAATTGTAAGAATTAAAAATAAAAATTTGTTTTTGATTGGGAAATAAGGGCTTCGAAACGACTCTAACCTTACTTCAGATACCCTTATCAACCGTTTTCGCCAGAAAATTTTTTTGACACAGCAAATAGGATTTTCACTAATTATTGAAAAATAGGCACCTACTACATATTTGGCTTGATACGAATTTCCTGCATCTATCCCACCCACATGCTGCATTTTGCATTGAATACAGATCATTATAACGCCAACATTATCACGCAGTCGATTTTCTGGACGTAGGACGTACGAGTAAAGCCACTGGAGCCTAGAGTGGGCAGTGTCCGCTATTAACCAATTTGGGTAAATTGCCGTGTGGTGAGAACGATGCCTTCAATCATTAGTATTTCGGTTTAATTGCATTAAGCAATCATTTGATCGTCGCCGATCTACTATACCTACAGGGTGACAATTTGAAAATTTACAATTACCCCATCTGGGAAACAAAAAAAATATAGATAAAAAGTTCTATATATCGAGGGAAAACCAAAATGATGTTTTAACTAATCCACCCTCACTTACCTCCTTATCCCCAACAACAACAGCTAAGTAATGTTAAATGGCAACCCCTACTTATGATACATTTTCTTAAAATTCTGAAGGGTCAAAAACTACCACAGAGCTACATAAGTATTTTTAGTTTAATTGAACAAAATCTAAAAGAGCTTTCAATTTTTGACACTCCGAAAGTACAGAAAAAACTGAATTTGCCAAAATGATGATGCCCTTAGAAAAGTCGAAACGTCGGGCTAAACATTGAACAAATCTTTTTTGTCGAGCAGCAAAAGTGTTGATGAAAATGTGCATTTTATTTTAGAATATTGTTAGAAAGAAGTTCGTATCCTCTAGGTCATTGCTTCAGGCAATGCCTTGTTACGTCATCGTTCCTGTCGTTGATTAGTCCTGCCAAAAGACAAAGATAAAATGTAAAAAAAAGAATACAAAATTCCAGCAAATCCCGATACTTCCCTAAAAATGGTTCCGTTTTTTGGTCGGAACTCCGGCACTCGTAAGTTTCCCATGACGTTATGTCGTCAGCGCACGTCATATAGCAATTTAAAACCGGACCGGATTTGTCGATTGTTTTTGGTTTTTGTTAGGTTGGAAGTTAAGTTTTAGAAAACCTTGGAGCTAAGTCAGCTAAAGACTAGAAGCCCTAGTGCTCTAGCTAGGAGATAGATATCACTTCGATGTTCGATTGGATTGGAAATAAGAAATTCCAGAGAAAAAGAGTCTAGGGACCAGGGGGCAAATGACATGCAAATAAATACATTATCTATAAGTAGGTTTCAGATCAACATCAAAGACAACGCTACTGCAGGGACTGTTAAGAGAAACGAAAGTTGTGATTTCAATTTAGAATAAATTTTTAGTAATTGAATGCAAATAACCTAAAAAAATCATTATTCAAAAAAAATCTATTTTTTTTTACTTTCTCTACGCCCCCTTCTATAATCGTACCTGTAAAAAGTTAATTATCTAAGCGGAGAAAAATATTTGTTTACCAGTTAATTGTTGTTGCCCCCCCCCCCCTCTTAACGGTCGTTGTGTTGCCGGCGCCGTCGTGTCTGCTGAGATTCGACTACGTGGATGTTCTAAATCCAACGTATCTTCGTGTGCCAAATCTCTTTTACCACGCTGCAAGGTGGACCCAACTCTAGGAAAGGATCTATCTATTTTGTTGTCCTTTAGCTCGCTAATAAAAGGGGCAAAGGGCCGATAATTAATCCGTGGCGTTTCATCTTTGTAGCGAAAAAACACTTCCATGGTATTGCCAAACGGATATAATTAATGAATGCTAATTTAAATGAGATAAAATTTAATATTTTGGGGATGCCAGCAAAGTTTTAGTGTTTATGACAAAACTTGCAAAACGCCAAAAACAACTAATTTAGTAGTAATTAATTATGATAAAAATCAAAAAAGACAATTTTCGGTTTTTTCAGGAATCTGACGGACGTGAACTTTTCGCGATAAGCTCAATGGTCCTCAGAAACGTGCTTGATGGTCACATGATTTCTTACTAAAACTGAAAAAGCAACAACAAAGGAAACTAAACTAACAACGCAGTGTAGAAGAGAAAAGAATTCTGCCCAGTCGCTGGGATTCTCGATGTTATGGTAAGGAAAACACTACTATAATATACTAAACGTTTCTACTTCTACAACTAGTCTATGAATACTTAATTGCCGGTAGTCTCCTGCGTCTACAAAGTATCCGCTATCTGCAAGAAAATGGCCTATTCAGGAAGAGGGCAGAGGTTAGTTGACACATGTGGCACAACCGAAAGAACACTCCACGAAACTTTTCGTAGGCGGGCAATAAGCGGTTTAATTGTTTTGGCACTAATTAAGAATGCAAATAATTAGCGCGGAGCATTTAAAATTGAAAAAAAAATCCGATTTTGCGGAAATTAGAACGGCGGTGCCCAGGACTTTTTCCCGCGTAGAAATTCGAACTTTTCCGTCTTTCCGCTTACGTAGTCACTCTCTTGAGTGATTTCGGAAAATCTTCGGAACCACCCCTTGGTACTTCTTATATTCGAAAGGGTACTGCAGCAAAGTCGATACCACCCTGGTCATTGGGACTATATGGTGCTTCGGACAGCGCGGGCATAAATTTAGAAAATGAGCTTTTCTGAAAATTCTGTTGGAAAAAGGAAATTGAAAATATGATCATTAGACAGAGTAAATAATGTTCTTTAAAATGACACCTCACATAACATAGTTTAATTGATAATTAAAGCTTTTTATTTAAATTGACCGTTAATTCCCTGGCTCAGTCAATTAAGACATAAATTGCTCGAGTTTACATTCAAAGGATGATAAACTAAATGCTCTGATGCGAGAATAAAATTTTTATTTCAATTAACGATATTTGCAAAATCACTTTAATTACTCAACTATTGTTCGGGTCACCCACAGGTCTGAAATTCTTTCAAGGGCCATAAACCATTAAAAGGGCGCCTTTGACGGTTAAAGAAGAAGGGCAATTGTAAGGTTTCATGTTTTATCGCCGGAATTCCCAAGAAATTGTGAAAGTGTCTGTCCAAAAACTAACAAAAGATATGCTCTTCGACGAAAATTAAAAAATATTGCAACCGTATGTGCATTTAGGGCATCGCATGGGGCTCGTTTATTCAGAAAACCGAAAAACGGAAAAGATCCATAAGTTAAAGCTACAAAGCTTTGAAAAATGGTTTAGAGTGTTGCCATGCTGCCACACTTGAAGTCATATGTAAACAGAGAGGTCAGTTTAAATTACATTATTTAATAAATTCAAACAACAGTTCCCATCCTTGCTGCTGCGGTACCCGGTTCGCATTGCAAATCGCGGACTATTGTTTCGAAAATGCTTATTTTCTTGTTGGCCAAATAGATGACAAATGACAGATCTAAGTCTGACTTTTCTGACAGATGACAGAACGCTGAAGACATATTTTTGAATTTTGAATTTTTGCTTGTATTGTGATAATAATTTTTTAAATATTTATAACAAACGAAGCTAAAAACAATAGTACATTTGGTTCATTTAATATGAAAGAGGTAAGGTTAATAGGTATAACATCTGTAATCTTATTGATATCGTGCACACATCACATGGTAGTATTTTAATAACTATAACCTCTCTTTGACAATTTTATACGTATTTATTTGCAATACGTGTTTTCTTCATTAATTTTAATGAATGCTACTAATGCCGATAGTATTAATAAACGGGAGTTCCTTCTGCCCCGAAAGTTAACCAATGGAATCAAATGTGTTTTCTCCTTATGTTTGTTTTACTCGGGGCAAAGTTACTCCGCTTTATAAAACCAGGCATATGGCCTTTTCGAGTTAGATAAATTTTAAATAGTTTTTTTCTTCAAACACAGTAAAAATTTTACTTTTAGCACGCTAATGAACCATTAAAATGGCTTTTCACCAGTTTCAGTTCTGAGTTGAGGTCCAGTACTACTACCATTGTCAACTATCCTATGAAGTCTCCCAAGATATGAATCCTCCTTTGGATAAGTTGTGTTCACGGTTTTTATGTGGTTCTCCTCTACCGACTGAAGATTTATTTTGTAAAATTGTAAGTATTTCTACTTACTACTTCAATATGCTTTGACCCAGAAAACTTACACAGAATAAGCTTTGTTACTCTAGATTTTTTATCATTTATGTTTTCCTCAATATGCTTCATAGCAGAAGGTATCTACATATTTGCCTGAAGCAAGCCCAGGCCTTAAAGAACAATCTGAACTGGGCTGATCTCTATGAGCTGATTTTCAACCAATCACTTTGACTGGCATGTCATTGGATATCAATATCCAGTTGTCTGAAAATCAGCTCTAGACTGATCCAAGATTACCATTTCTGTAAAGCCTGTGTATAACAAGAAAATTGAATTTCTACAAATGCATGCGAAAGTTTACAAGTATATACTTGTTATTGTTATGCCCTATTCCCAGACTCCCACCTATTTTTTTCTTTTTGTAACCACCTTGAAAATGAAATAAGTTAGGACAGAACATTCCTAGATGTTTCTTTAATTTCTTGGTTTAGATTAATTTTTAATTTTTAGGACCTCACCTTAGAAAACCAACAACAGATTCTAGACCAAACCATAAATCGTCCGCTAGTGGTAACATATCCACTGAGTATATCTTATCAGAAGGCATTTCTCAAAAATCTGTTGAGCTATCTTGAAAAGAACAATTTAGAAATTTGTGAAGATTTCTATTTGGCATATGCCCAGCTAGTGGCACAGCCAGAGGACAAAAATTCCGATTATTTCAAACATTATTCTATCAAACAGAAACTAAATGACACAATCATAAGCCTAGTTGAAGATATTCATTTAGTGTCAGACGGAACTACAGGACTAAGAACGTGGCAGGTAAACTTATTGCTATTAAATGCATTATTTTATATGGTGGTAAGTCCTGTGTTATATTATTTGTTGAGGTAGTAAGTGCCCTCTAGAATCATATTTTAAAATTATTATGGTTTTCAGCATACCTTTCTTAGCTGCAAGTGTTCATATTCAGCAATATGTTCATAAAAGTCCTGCTTATAGTTCCGCTTTTACAAGTTCTGTTTAAACTTTAGTTTTGAAAAAACTCTAGACTTGATGTACATTGGATTGTTTACCTGTCAAAATCTTTCATTTATCTTCAAACTGAAGTTTAAACTGAACTTATAGCACTCAAATACTCTTAATTAAATTAAAGCTAAAGTTTAACTTTTTTTTTAACAATAAAATTTTTGCTCACTCAAATTATTGCTCTCCTCAAGCTCACTTTTCTTAGCCATTTGTTTTTTTTTTAATTACTAATTAATTGAACTTAAATTGCCAAAACAACTTCTGTTTCCTGTACTAAGGGCGACTTTTACAAGTTCAAGTAAAACTTCAGATTGAAGATAAAACACCAGACTTGATGTACATTGCATTGTTTACCTGACAGATAAACAATGCAATGTAGGTTATATCTGGAGTTTTATCTTCAATCTGAAGTTTGATAATTATGAAGTTGTGAATGAAACTTTGTATCTATATATGTTGTATGTGTTTGAAGTATCTGCAACATTTTACGTTCACCGATATAATCAGAAAACTTCTCTTTTTAATCAAGGTTACTAATTAAAGTCTGTTTTAGAGTTTCAGTTAATTGCTTCCACCTCACCTTTGTTAACAATCTATGAATTGAATTGTCAATGAAATAACAAAACCAAAATCTCAACAAATTCTCTGCCGAATTAGACCATATCTATATTATATGTGCTTTGTGTCCTTTCTCGACCCTCATCTACAGTTCCATATCTATATTGTTATTTATCAATTCCAGTGATATTAACTTGCCATTTCAATTTACAGATCGCAGCTAAATAATTTTAATTTAAGTAGGTATTTTATATATTAATTGCTTATACCTATATTATTATTTTTTAATTGTTAGTTTGGTGGTTATTTGCTTCAAAACCTTCTGCAGAAACTTATTTTAAGCATTTTCATAAGTCTCCCTTATCAAATTTTCCTTCTTTTTTATAATCAATTTTACATGTCTATCTTGTATATGAAATCGTTCTTATTCTGATTCTGTTTATTTGCTACATTTGTATGAACCTGAAAAAGTTAATTTTATTAATTGATTTTTATTTTTATTAAGAAAAAAATAACATATCTGATAGCGCAAAATTATCTTTTTTAGGCATCTTTAGCCCTGGCGGAATGGTGTTTAAGCAACAAGCGTAATCTGACGCACAAACACATTTTAGAATTAGGATCAGGCATTGGATTAACCGGTTTAGTCGTGTCTCTGCATTGTCAACCAAAATCATATCACTTCAGTGATTGCCATCCGTCTGTCTTAAAATCCTTGGCAAAGAATATCGGTATCAATACTAAGGAAGCAGTGCTTGGTACACTTAATGTTGAAAAACGCCTGGTATTAGAGAAACAGATTGAAGAAGGTCCAAAATTGTCAATTTTAAATCTACCCTGGGAAGAAATAGATAATTCCGTGTGCAAAGAACTAGGAACAATTGACGTCATCTTAGCTGCGGATATCGTTTATGACAGTTCAGTTTTTGGAGCTCTTATACAAGGACTGAAATGTCTCTCGGTCAATTGTAAAGTGAAAGAGATCATTTTCGCCTGCACAGAGAGAAATCCAGATACTTTAAATTGCTTTATGCGAAAAATTGGTGAGAGTTCATTTACGCCTGCAAAAATATCATTTGAAGCTTTGAATTTTAGGGGAGAGTTTTAAAATTCGCGAAGAAGGCAGTTTGGCACAAGAAAATTTTGAATGGTCTTTGCTTCCACCCGTGAAAATTTTTAAGTTTCTGCAACTCTAAAATTGGTAAGTGAAAACATTATTTACACTGCTTATAGACAAATTTCTAATGAGTTTGGTTTATATACCACTTATACCTCTATGTATTATTCATTCTCTACTTTTCACTTATTTTAAGAGCAAAGAAATTTTATTGCATTGATCCGTCAAAGAGGGACTTGAAAGTGACCCAGGTATTAGTCCTTAAAAAATCATTAACTTAATGTAACCACAGTATAAAGAATAATACATTATATCAGTATCGTCAGTTCGTGTCGGCACTTTTGATATTTCCAAAACTAAAGTGTGCCGCGCCCGGCAATTTTCTCGAGTAGTTACGAGGGGACAAACCCATGGGATGCACTGCCAAAACCGGTTTGGTGGTGCACCGGTCGGCGGACGGGGCAAGGGGAGGGGAGTTTCAATTTTTCGACCGACTGACGCTACTGATATAATGTATTATTCCTTCTACTGTGATGCAACGCTGCTTTTAGATCATTTTCACATAGCCTGTACCTTCACATAAAATAACTATTCGCCATAATTTTACCGTACCCTCTCATTGCATTTCCGATCAAACTCCCATATTAGTGTTTCCCAAGAACGTGCACCTAAAAACTTCCTTTATTTCCCCATTACGTCCATTCTTGTAGATCAAGATAGACGTAAACGCAGCGATAACTAACAAGTTTCACTTTATCTGTAAATTGTGTCACTGAAACGCACGTCCGGTACAGTTTCTTTTTCTGTAAGATCAAAAAAGTACCTATTGCTACGTTGCTTACATACTAAGTAGCAGAAATTACACGTTGAGGTTTACACGGTCTTGTTTGCAAGAGGTATTTTCTGAAGTAGTTCTTTTTCAAGGATAAATAAATGGTTTTTCAGTTAAGTCGAGTTTAGAATAGCCTACATTGCGGCTATAATTTAACTTGTACGTGCGTGTGGCGGTCAAGATTTATTTAGTTTTTTGGTTTGCTCTCGTCAGAACTGCTTATACGATATATCAAGGTGAAAATATACTTCACATTGTAGCTTTATCTCTATTTTTGTAATTTTATTTTTTTAATTATTATATTAAGGTAGATTGGATAACAGGTGATAAAATACGAATTAGTGTATTAATGAAGGCGATTAATAATCGAGATGGTTTAAGGCGCGAACGCAGTCAGCGCGTTAATAGAGTTGAGATTATTAATCGCCCGCATTAATATACGAGTTGGTTACAATACTTTTCCGTCGGCTGCAACTTGGTCATTGTTCTTAAAGAAAATTTATTTTGGATGTTTGAAATTCGTTCCCCTATATGTCAAATACGGCGATGACATTGATAGAATCAATCCAAAATGACAGATGTCAGGTTTTTTCTATCCAATGCCTATCAATCCGTAAAAAGATAAAAATTGAGTTTGTCTATCTCTCTCTCGCTCTGTCGAGTAAATGTCAAGAAAGACGACAATATACACGGTCCTGGTATTTACTCAGCAATGAACTCAGGGCCACGTCACATACAGCGGAATTTGGTTAAAAGCGGAACAAAGCGTAATTTGGCAGTTGAATTTAAACCACCTGTTGTTGGTCAGAAAAAAACCTAAAATCATAATTAGCATGTGTAATGACGTTATTAACATGTGTAATGACGTTATTGACATGTATAATGACGTTGTTGACATTTCTGCTCCGTTGCGCTCCGCTTCGTTCCGCTGTATGTGACGTCGCCCTCAGTGTTTTGTTGATTTTGCATACAGAGAAATAGAATTGACATTGACATAACCGCTTTTTAAAGTGACAGAACCGTTCATTAATGGGAGTCATTAATGAACGATTTTGGCAAAGAAATCGTACCTTAAACACATCTGTTATTAGTCAGTCGACGGAATAGTTATTTAACGAATTAGTGTATTAATGAAGGCTATTAATAATCGAGATGGTTTAAAAGAGTTGAGATTATTAATCGCTCATTAATATACGAGTTGGTTACAATACTTTTCCGTCGGCTGCAACTTGGTCATTGTTCTTAAAGAAAATTTATTTTGGATTAAAATATTATATCATAAATTCAAGTTGAAAGAAAAGTTTATTAACACTGACGCGTATATGTCAAATGCGATGAAATTGATAGAATCAATCCAAAATAACAGATGTCAGGTTTTTTCTATCCAATGCCTATCAATCAGTAAAAAGATAAAAATTGAGTTTGTCTATCTTACTCTGTCGAATAAATGTCAAGTAAGACGATAATATACACGGTCCTGGTATTTATTCAGCAAGAAACTCAGTGTTTTGTTGATTTTGCAT
The DNA here is from genome assembly GCA_951812265.1 of Taphrorychus bicolor. Lineage (NCBI taxonomy): Eukaryota > Metazoa > Arthropoda > Insecta > Coleoptera > Curculionidae > Taphrorychus > Taphrorychus bicolor. The sequence goes on from OX638305.1 coordinate 19,431,432, forward strand.
ACAGAGAAATAGAATTGACATTGACATAACCGCTTTTTATAGTGACAGAACCGTTCATTAATGGGAGTCATTAATGACCGATTTTGGCAAAGAAATCGTAACTAATGCTCCTTTCACAATGAACATAAACGTAAAAAACACATAAACATAAATGTAAACGTAAAAGTTAAATTTTAATAAAGAGTGTATTTTGTTCAGCCGTAACACTTACATAAAGTTAAAATTGAACTTTATGTTATTGATATGTAAAAATCCAGTGACTTTTTGTCAATGAAACTGTCAAAAGTGTTTGTTTAATGAAACATACGCATATGTATTTGACCAACCCCCATTGTGAACATAAAAGGACTTAAGATCCCTTCAAATCCCTTCAAGATTACTGTATATATACCGTATGCATACGTACACCTTATGTTTATAAACATGGTGAATGAAGCATTAAACAAACCTATTATTAGTCAGTCCACGGAAATAGTATATTACATACCGGGGTGGGAAGTCGTTCATTACTGTCGAGAGATTTGATAGTTTATCGAGACGCGCAGCATCGAGATGAACTATAAAATCTCGAGACGGTAAGGAAACTTCCTACCGAGGTGTGTATATACTATTTTATTTAGAACCTCCATAATATGCATTTATATATTTCGTATAATATATTTATAATATTTTTAACTATCTTTTTTAAAAATTACCAGTTAACTATCTTATCTATTTCGATGCTACTAGGGACACCTTTTTATTTCTATAAAGACATTAAATTTTAGGGGCCAAGATATAAGCATGGAAATGAGGGTTGAAAGAGTGGTAGGTAATAAGCCATTACCGCCCTTGAGTGGTAATGATTACCCATTACCTACGCCTAATTTAGAGGTAGGTAATAGGTAATTTTCCACCCTCCTATGACGTTTGTAATGATAGCATTACATATATGGTTGTAAATAAAAGAGTTTTTCATAACTATCATTTCGTAATGATTTTTTTATCGCAGTCATATATCAAAGTATCTACTATAAATCAAAGTTTAGCCACCAATCGGCTTGTGAGTGCGCTTTTCTTTACTGATGCCATAAAACTAGGGAGAGATAAAACTAGGAAAGATTGTGAAGTGGATATTTATCAACTCTTTGACTCCTTTGTTACCCTTTCCTTACCAAGCGGAAATGAAGGGAGGAAAAAGAATACTACGCCCATGTCCTAACATAAATGGTAAAACTGAGCGCGGAGGACCCACCGAGCAGCTTTGAGCCTTTCTTCTTGTAGAATGATGAGCAAAAAACGAAGAAGTAGCGGCGCCCGAAAACCGATTCGGCTCGAAAATAAAGACAAGCGGCTTGGCAAAATAACACGTGAAGGACCACAGCGCGGAACGCCTCGGGGATGTCTGGCCGATAGAATGAAATATATGTCTGGTCGTTGCAAAGAGAAACGTTTAAATTATGTGGGTGAACGTAAAATATGATGCTTCATGTCCAGCTGGGATAATGCAAACGGGCAAATATGAATTGTAATCGAACCTAATGGGCGATAACCATGAACACCGCCCTCATCGTCGTTTTTCTCTAAGGTCTTCAGGTTTCTAATTACAAGTGTTAGGTGTCTCGGATTGACCTTTTTTTTCTTGTGACAACTCTCTGATTTTATTTTGTTAATTCTTTTTACGAGCAGCTTTAAAAGTATGAGGGCCGATGGAACGTTCTTCCACAGTAAACGTTCCCTCGTCGGATTTCGTTCTGATTCTTCGGAAACGCAACATTGACTGCCTCAATCGGCGTCAGGGCACCATAAAGACCAACGGTTTGGAAAAACTCAATGAAAAGCTTTATATATCAAATTTCCATCTGCCGAAAACTGACAGCCTTTTAGGGTGGTCGCTCTGAGAGAATTTCCGTCCTGACATTCTTATCGAGAACACAAAGGATGAGAATACTTTCAGAGCGCTCTGAAGCTCTCACCCAAACACGCTGTCTTCACTCCCTGAACTGCCATAATCACCCTACCTGGTAGAAATCTCTGGTAGACTGAACAGCACCCAACATTTAACGCTCCTCGTACTTTCAAATAACATCAAATACCTATATGTATGATTAATAACGATTTTACCTACACACTCGCAGTTGACTAGTAGACATAGACCTACCTACCCCTTGTCAGACAATGAAATATTACTTCCACGATATACGAGATTTAGCTATTCATTAACCAGTTGAAGATATTGGAGGTTCGTAGGTACCGATGGGCGCTTTTAAAAGTGTGGTTCTTTATTCGGGTAGATGTAGCGCTGAAACAGCGAGCTTACATCCACCGGAAGCTACGTAGAGCACTGTTATTATTGTTTATTTTAAACGTATGTTCGTGCGTGCAAAGAAATGCAATTAAGTCATTTTTGGTCGAGCCTAAGTACACTCAAGGAAATACGTTTCCCATCATTATTCATATTTAGGTTTGGCAGGTCCCTAAGGTCGATCACGTTACGATGATGATGATGATGATGATTAAATTGAGTGTTGTGAAGGTTTTGTCTGGGTTACTGGGTGAAAATGTTCATAAAAAAAAACTCTTTAGGCTTATATAATCAAATCTTATAATACATGGATATTACGTATAGGTACTAGAAGATATTATCATGGCTTCAGTCAGTACTTTAGTCTCATACAACGTCCAACCGCAGAAACACAGGCGTGTAATTAATATCAACATTGTGAAGGCGGCTACATTACGAACACGTTTAAAAAATTGTGCAGCATGTTTGCGCATCAGCCAGGGTCGCAGGTCAAATGTAACCGCAACTTTAAGGACTTTCCCTATTTGGATAAACACAAATGCGTATGACGTGCTAGGTCAGGTCTATGGCCGATCTGTTGTTGGTGAGTAACCAACGGGCAAGGTAATGTAAATAAAGACTTCTTGTCTGCTGCGACTTGAGACGACAAGGATCATTGACACTGCTACAGTTTTAAATTGCGTTTCTTTGTTGGTTCATTAGGAGGAGGCTCTGAACCATATACCCAATAATTTGTCTGGTGCTAATGAGATCAATTCGTAAGTGTGAACTTTTCCAAGTGTTAAGTGTCCCAATAGGAATAGTAGCAAGGTGGATTAGTAGGTTGGGGACGAAATAACAACTTCAATCAATGTTCAAATCGCCGACGTTTTGACCCTATATTGCAGTCTTTATCAAGGCTGTAATGAAGTGACCAAGTTACGTCGATGTTTATAGAATTTGTTGTGTCCATTATCCCCTACTTTGCCAAAGTTTTGCGAGATAGAGCGAAACAGAAGACATGTAGTGTTGTGAGTAGTCAGAGCCAGAGTGCAGTAAGTACTCCGGCTGAACGCTGAAAATTACGCAAACCAACTACTTACTCAATTTAGGAAAATCTTCACTTCATTTAATTGGTAATTAAGGGTTTGCAACACTCAGATTTTTTCCATATTTTCGTTAATATTTCCGGTTATAGGGGCGATAGTCCTGCAGTTTTCATTGTGTATGTCGATAGTGTATCTGGAGCTATACTATTGTATTTAATTTTTTTGAGATACCTCGAAAGAAAGCGGGAATTTTGAAAATAACGCCAACGTGACTGAAAACGAAGTAGATCTTTTTGCAGCTATACACAGTTGTGTAAAGCATGCTCTGTAGGAAAATTTCGGAGCTATACGAAATTTGTTATAATAGTGGTAGTGAGACTTAGAAAGATAAAACAAATCTCCAGCAACTTCTTTTGGGCACATTTACTATCAACTTTTTTCTTTTGAAGTTTTACGATGAAGAGTTTCGTAGAAAACAGTCGCTTACCTCGCGTATTGAGACGCCCTGTATATGCAGGTATAATTCTGATTTAACTGTTTCAACGACACCGTTTTGCATTATTTCGGAATTGTTATTACCCATAAAAACAACAGCATTCTCGGATTTATTGTAATCTGAGATCTTTATGTTGTCACCCGTGTAACACTTGCAGGACGCCGTTTTTCTGTTAATAAATAATACGATTTGTGGTCTCTTGCACATTAACCTACAAATGTCATACGAACTTGGGTTTAGACCTTTGTGTAAGGTGGCTAACGGTACAATTGTAGTGGGTTATATACTATTATGCCTCATAGAAAGAGTTTACAAAAATCATGTTATGTCCAACCATAATTGTGGCGTTGAGAATTAAATTGGAGTGTCCTATTTTGTGGTGCTTCCCTAATCTTTCATTCTTAACGAAGTTTCGAATTTCTTTTTCGTTTTAATTCCTGTTTCTACTTGTATCTTTATTATAAATTTCTATTAAAAAACTCTTGGTTAGGCTTGACGAGTATCTGTTGATCGAGGGTTAGTTCAGGTTAGTAGTGTCACAACTGTGATTTTTATTTAGGGCTTGTCCTTAGTAATATATCCAAACTAAAATCTCTATAATATTTTTTTTTGTTTCAAAGTTAGTTGATGTCTTTTTTTTTAGAAATACCAGTTTTGGGCCAATTTAAACGACGTGCCATTGTTAGCTACTATTTATGTATGCTTGAGCCTGTTATTAGGTACCACTTTAAAGAATGAGCCGCCTTGAATGCCTTGATGGGTTGTCTTCCAAAACCGTGGTTGTAGCGATGAAAATTGGAAGGCACGACGGCCGCCTCGGACCCCTTGACTCGATGGTCGATTTTAAATGAGCCCATGATTCATGCATGGGTATACAAAAGTTCATTTCTTCAATATTTCCATTTGTCAGTGAACTTTGTCCAGTGCAATTCCGTAATTTGCTTAACCATTTGCATTACGTCTTAGTCTCAAGGAGAAACATTATTCTATTGTGTATCTATTTGTCTTCATTTACTTCTCGTTTTAAACTAATACGCCTCATTTATAGATAAAAACCTAAAACTTAAGAAGCATCTGCCAAGCTAAAACTATGTCACTGCGATCTTCACGCTTAGTAAACGAAGTTATATAAACTACTTAAAAACCATTTAATTCCATTATGGCAATAAATAAAACCAGATATCTACATATTATAATGTTGATGCATTATTCAACGGGCGATGAACTACAGAATACAACAGTTAATGGACGCATTTAATTTCCACATTAGCACAATAATTTAAAGCGATAGATTGATATTTTATGCCATGGATAAGATAAGACCCAAAATTCGAGTTAGAAAGTAGCATTCCCCGTGTGTTTTCAGTCCGAAGTGGAATTATTGACCGCTAACGTCCTCCGTCAAGGTACAACAGCGGCTTTTCCATAAACAATTAAAACAACTTGCGGAATAAAAAAGTGTAACAATCAATAAGCGTAATGAATTGGAAAATTGTTAACTAGCAGAACCGTGGTGTCATTAAGAAACAATGTTCAATCACTTACACATTACACTTGCGGATTATTGGGGCTTTCAGTTTTAACCTTATAAAGCGACGTTTTATCAATCAAAATGAAAGTTTGATTTAGTGGGGCCTAAAAAAAAGTGAAAAGTGAACATTACTAGTGCTTTTTATGTTTGTGTGCTTTAAAAAAGAAATCCAGTTGGAAGTAAAACTCAGGCTTATAAGCCGAGTTCGGTAATTCCATCCGAGCGCTCCGGACACAGACCATCTCCCAAAATCTTAACAAGCGAGAGTGAGATATCCTGATATCCCGAGCGCTCGGGATGTAATTACCGAACTCAACTTTAGTTGTTTTCTGAACAGCTTATCAAAGACAAGTAGTTCTCGTTAGGTAAATACTTCCAGTTTATATTCCTTTTCGCACTGTCGTCGTTTCTTTGCTGTCACAAAGCCAGAAATAAGAAAATATTCTCATATATTGTTACACAAAATTATAAGTTAGCATAACTCTCAATTTTGTAAAAAAAGATTCTGTGAAGACGTTGGCAACTTCCTTTAATCCATAATTTGTGAACTAATTTTCTTTAGAACTATTCCATTACTACCAACCAGTTCCCCATAACATAAATAGAATCCCAACTACTGGTGGGCCACCCTGTATATAATAAATTCCTTATCGCTATGAAAGATAACCCAATTTAGACATTTCAGCTTTTAATAAAACATTTATTGAGCTTAAAAGGGTTACTACTATGCCACATTTCAATTATTATTATTGTGTTTGTTTCTGTTGAATTACCCGAATACCTGAGTCAGGTACAGTTCTGAAGAGACAAAATAATCATCGCTCGTTGGGTTTGGTATAAATATTTTCGCACGTTTTGATTTATATAAACTTATTCTTATATAAACCAATTTTTATGTGAATAACAATTTTACCACCTTATTTTTAAAAACAAATTCACATTTTGTAATTAAAATAATATTAAACCTTCTCCCTTAATATACGCTGAAATCAACTAGGTACCAACTATTCACTCTCGATGTGGGTCCCTTTAAATATCAATTTGTAAACAGCTTGAACAAGAAATCCGAACGCGTTAAAACACGTTCTCCCCAGCGGCGACTTCCCCGGACCCCTAAAGAAGATGCCCCCCGCCCCCCTCCCAGTGAAAACTTCTTTTCTTTGTTTATTTTGAATCGGTCTGTTGAGCCCTATACACAGGCTTTACTTTTGATGCCGATGCGACTACCTGCTTCATAATGCCCCATCATTAATGTAAAAGAAGCTTCACTCTTTATTCGGGGTTTAGGGCCATCTGCACCAATTCAATTATGAAAAAAGCTGGATTTTTAATACAAGGTGCTTCTGAAAACAGTACCGTAAATGTAATCACTTATTCTAGGCTCCAAAATAAGAAGAACCTTTGTATAAACATATATCGAAAAATGCTTTGTTTACCATATTCAGAGTATGAAAAGTTAGATGTTGAGGATGGTTTTTAGTTAATATTTCCGAAACGTGTAGAAATTAATTAATGAAATTTAGTATATTACCACAAATTTTGTATGTGCTTTCTGTAAACTAAATAGATATATGAAATGAGAAATGCTTTGTTTTCCATATACAGAGAATGAAGGGTTATTCCCTAAAGCATACTCCCAAAAATGGTGTTACTCTTCACCATACAAATCTTTTTTTTTCGAGAAATATTGCAGATATCGACTTTCAACAAAAGTACCTATATTATTGATTTGTGTCGAATTGGCGAATTGGTAACAAAATTCGAACTACAAGCTCATCGCCGACGTTTCGTTTACTAATGCTTAAACTTCACACAACTTTTCACTTCATTCTACTCCTGCGCAAACTGACAACTATGGGTTTCTTTAATGACATCAGAAGCACACACGGAGAGCGCAGATACACCATCATGAAGGAGTGTATTACACTCAACTAAAAATTGGCAAGTCTTGAAAACCGAAGACATTTCCTTTTACAAGCCTTGAAGAAGTTTAAGCATTATTAAACGAAACGTCGGCGATAAGTATGTAGTTCGAATTTTGTTCCCAATCCGCCAATTCAACACAAATCCATACGTCCTGGGACGCAATTTTTCACTTCATTCTACTCCTGCGGAAGCTGACATCTATGGGTTTCTTTAATGACATCAGAAGCACACACGGAGAGCGCAGATACACCATCATGAAGGACGGCATCACACTCAACCAAATCTGGCAAGTCTTGAAAATCGAAGAAATTTCCTTTTACAGTCCCTGAAGAAGTTTAAGCATTAATAAACGAAACGTCGGCGATGAGCTTGTAGTTCGAATTTTGTTCCCAACCCGCCAATTCAACACAAATCAATGCCTGGGACGCAATTTTTCACTTCATTGTACCTAAATTATGCAGAAATCTTCAGATTTGCTAATTATTCGAATAATGTGTCAATATGTAAAGGTATAAAAGGTAGTATAAAAGTTTAGGTACTTTGTACCCACTACCCCCCTCGTATCACCTTCTCCTGGACAAATGAGTCCTTATTTACTTAATTTGCGGAAAGGAGACATACATATTTGTGGTAATACACCAAATTTCATTAATTTCGGAAATATTAATTAAAAACCGTCCTCACGATCTACCCTTTTATACCCTGTATATGGTAAGCAAAGTAATTTTCGATATATGTTTACATAAAGTTTTTCAAAAAGAACAAAAAACTGTTGAAAATTGAGAAAAAAGTAGGGATACCCCCGGTCTTCCTGTTGGTTAATTTCAGAAAAATAATGGGACTTTTCTGTTGTTTAAGATCAAAATGCGACGATTTTAATCCCATATAAAAATAAGAAACATAAGAGGAGTGAAATTAGTCTTATCAGTGGACTTTTTTTCTGAATGCCTGCATAGCACATTCTAAAAGTACCTAAAATCCACCAACTAAAGGTGCTACCTCTAAAACTGTTGAATCTACTGGACTTTCTTTGGTGAGATGTGAAAGAGGGCATCAAAAAGAACAAAAAACTGTTGAAAATTGGGAAAAAAGAGGGGATGCCCCCGGTCTTTCTGTTGGTCAATTTCAGAAAAATAATGGGACTTTTCTGTTGTTTTAGATCAAAATGAGACGATTTTAATCTCTTACGAAAATAACAAACATAAGAGGAGTGAAATTAGTCTTATCAGTGGACTTTTTTTCTGAATGCCTACAACGCGCATTTAAAAGTAACTAAATATCGACCAGTGTGTTAGGTGACAACACTGCAGTGTGCTTTAGAGTGTCTAGAGTGGTTAGAGTACCTGCTTATTAAAAAGTAGAAAGGGTTGGCAACATGGGATGTGACTTGGAGGTTATAATAAGCACGAGTAGAAATAAATAAAATTATGTTTTAGTTTATACTTTATTAATAATAAAAAGTTGTTTGTGGGAATACTCGTGTTCTTTGTTCATACTTAAATTAATGAACCAAAGATATAAATAACACACCGAAGGGTCGTAACTATTAAACTTACGTAACTTTGTTTGGTGGGTGGTGAAAGAAGACATCAAAAAGGATAAAAAACCTTTGGATTCATTCCTATCGGTCCACTCGTTCTAAAGTTACAGGCGGTCAAATTTGGAAATTGATAAAAAAAGATGAAATACCATTCCTCCCCCTTTTGATCAATTTCGAAAAAATTATGGGATTTTTTGTTGCTGTTTTTGATCAGAATGAGTCTATTTCAATCCCTTATAAACGTAACAAACAATAGAAGTGAAATTACTCTCATAAGTGTACTTTTTTCTAAATGCCTCCAATGCACATTTTAAAAGTACCTAAAAATCCACCACCGAAGGGACCTATCTCCCAAACAATTGAACCTATCGTTGGATTCACTCCTATAGTCATTTGAAAAAAAAATAATAAAAAAAATTTGTATGCTGTTTTTTATCTTAATGGGTCTCCCTAAGTACGTAACGAACTTAAGTCGAAAGAAATTGGTCCCATAAATACATTTTTTGTGAATGGCAAAATATCAGTTTTAAAAGGGCCTAAAAATCGATCATCAACGGGATCTATCTCCGAAATTATAGAACCAATTGGACTTTTGTAGTCCAATTGCTTCTGTAGACTTTTGAAGAAAAGATTGAAAAATTGAGAGAAAAGTTGTTGGTGGGGTTGTTCGCTTTTTAAAGATGGCATAATCGAAGTTTTGCATTCATCTTTTTTGGGAAGTAACCCCGAGTCCCGATAAAAGGACGGGTTCTGGTTTAGTGGTTCTGCGGCAGACACTGTTTGATTATTGATATTTTTGCTATTGGTAGTGATGGGCGTTAGAAATCTATCAATCAATCAATCAATATACTTTATTGTCACAAGTTAAACAACTCTTTGAGAACTCTCAACTTTTCAAATTATCAAAAATATAGGTACATCAGGATAATCACGTCAATAAAACAACAAAATCCCCACATAATACGTAAGACCAACTCACCAGGTGGTCACAGTCGCTTATTGTAGACTGTCGTCATCAAGGTACTCAGGGAGTAGTATGCCTTCTTGAGAAGGATTGATCTGACAAGTTGCCTAAATCTTGCAAAACATACCTCCCCTCTCACCTCGCTGGGAAGACGGTTGAACAATCTCCCTCCGTTATGCACAATAGATCGCTTCACTCTCTCGCTACGGGAAATAGGCAGGCTGAAAGTATGTGGTCTCCGCTCGCTGTAACGTTTGGGTAACGACAATACCTGCCCATACCTCCTAAATACCAAACATACTGTTTCCAGGATATACAGACTGCAGAGCGTGAGAATGTTCAGCCTGACAACCAGGGGGCGACAAGATTCCCGAGAGTGAGCCCTAGAGACAAAACTGACGGCTCATTTTTGTATAACGAATACCCTGTGGAAAAACTCAGAAGAGCATGAGCCCCAGAAGCAGATGCCATATCGAAGCTGAGATTCGACAAGCGCAAAGTAGGCCTGGCGGGCAACAGAAGGCCCATGTCCCAGGAACCCACTCACCCGGGGAGCCAAGGACTGCTCCTCAGGCATACGTCATTAATCTCACATCCAAAACCTAGATCACATGTTTTGTTGACATTCAGTAAGAGTTGGTTTGCGTCCCATCATTGTTAAATAATAGTTAGGTCATTATTTGTGATGGATCTCATCTCAGACAATTGTCTACTGTCCATAACACCCTGAATAGCTAGGAGGAGCAGATCACTTATATAAATGAGGAAGAGAAGCGGACCAAGAACTGAGCCCTGAGGCACCCCTGACTGCACCCGAAGCACCATCGAGTCGCACCAACAACAACGGTCTGTCCACGCCCCTCAAGGTACGAGCTAAGCCAGCACTGCGATAACCCCATAAACCCATACACTTCAAGCTTTTGCAGCAAAAGCTAAATCTGTATATTGTTGACACAATCAAATGCTTTTGTGAGATCGCAGAATACAGATGCGCAGTTGTTTAGGTGAGTGTAGAGGTGGTCCAGGAACAAGAACAAGGCATCACTGGTACCCAAACAGGGCGAAACCCAAACTGCAGTGATTCAGCAGTTCCCTGCGCTCAAGCAATGAGAGCATCCTCAAGCTCATTATCTTTTCATTTATTTTAGGCAATGTAGGAAGGAGAGCTATTGGGCGATAATTGCATAAACTCTCACGGTCTCCCCCTTTAAACTTTGGAATTACAACAGCTTTCTTGAGGCAGTCAGGAAAATACCCACTAGAAAAAGAACAGTCGATCACCTCCGCCAGGACCCCCAAGGCATGATATGGTTCGTTGAAATGGTACTACATTCTGTTGGAGTTGAATTGCAACAGAGCATTTTGTGGGTCAAAAATGTATGCAAATTTTTGGTAAATAGAGCCCTTTAGAAATATAAATTTCTACAGGGCACTAATCAATGGGTAGATCACACCCTCCCTTCGCGAACATGCGGTGATTCGTGTTGGTGCGGATTTCGTTTCGATTGAAGTGGCAATCTAGCGTTGTTGCCTGGTATTGCACATAAAACATAAACCTCTACCACACAACAGAACACAGTGTAGTAGGCTTGTATCGGGCGCACACTGTTGCCAATCCTTTAAAAAGATGTTGGTTTAATCATCATGAACAATATTTGAAAAATGTATTAGTGTGTAGGTATTTAAAAAAAATTACCGTTTATGAATTTTCTCAAAAATAAAAGTTAATGCTTTTCAAACAATAACTCTACAAATTGTCAAATCTACCCAAAATGTTACGATGAACGATGAGTATGTTGTTATGGTAATAAAACAATTTTTGTTTGTCAAGTACTTATTTACTTATTAAACAATGCTATTTTGTCTGTTGCTGCTACTTACTGAACTTTTACCTTTTATTTTTACTATTACAAAATATTTATTCGGGTATTTTTTAAATGCACATAGATTGTAGTAAAGACTGCAAATATGCAAATTATTGATGTGATCAATGAAATTGCTGGGTAATGACTACTTATATATTATCCATTCACTTATTTTTGTCATCTAGTTACCTTTAAAACCTTATTTTTTTTATAACCATCTCCTTTAGCAGCACATGTTCAGAAGATAAAGATGTCAAAATCAAATTTCCAACGCCTACTTGAAGACAATAATAAGTGAATGGTTTATAAACTTTATTGTCTCATTATGGAGCTGGCTTTTTTCCTGTAGGTATGCTCGTCACTGGGGTGCTCTAGGGGAATGGATGTTAGTCTTGATAAAGAAGAAAATAACCGTCGAAACGTCGGCAATTTCTTCATAACTGTACTGTAGAGATTTCATAATATTGTTTTGATATCGGTAATTTTTTTTTCCAATTTTAAACTTTTTTGATCTTCCATATTACAACTGAGAGCATCTAGGATTTTTATCTGACTACAATGGCAACATGGCCCGGCTAGTAGGTTTAATATGATTTCCTATCGGTTCTCTGGTTTAGTTCAACAGTTCCAAGTTTTGCGTAAGGTGCTTTGTTGCCGGTTCAGTCGTTTCGTCCGACACGTGTCCGTCTTCGATAATAACAATACTTAATTATTATTCGTCATCGTCACTCGTTTGTAATTCTATTGTTTTTCGTTAAATCTTTATTGCATCCAATTGACATTGTTTTAGTCGACCCATTTAAATTTGACTGGTAAGTTTTATTGCTTGATTAAGTAATAATCACTGCTCCAAATGAAATGTTTAGTAAGCACTTTTCAGTTGAATGAGTAATATGAATTTATGTACGTTTAAAAAAAATGAGTAAATTTATACTCTATTAGTAGGAAATTATAAATAATATGATTAAAACCGTAACAGGTATTATTTTGGAGAGCCACAAGTGATTTTTTTTGTGTATATACCTGTTTTTCTGTGTATTATTTAGGTTTGGTATTCAGTAAAAAATTGCCGAACGTTCTGTGAAATATCAATTTCTTTTTTAAGGAGTTGAGTGGTTAGATTGAAAGTGCAAGGTCCTATTTTCATCGATTTTGTTGACCTAGGAATTGGCATGTTTCTATTTGGTTTTTAAATAGGTGTATCCTTATCTTATCATTGTTGTGTAGTTTCGTAATAAAATGAATCATTATTAATCTTCAATAATCAAGGTTCATTCACAATTATTTATTATGAATTTATTAATATTGACAGTTTTTCAAAATCCAAATTCTACAGTACACTAATTCATAGCTAGATTTTTTGATTTTTTTCCTTTAATATTGAATTATTCTGCTTCCTTATGAAAATACCTCAATATCTATGCTCTTTTTGCTGATTAAAGAAGCGTAATAAATTTCAAAATTTAATGGTATTTCGTAATAATTATCAGGGATTTCAACGCATAGGTATCTATTAATAGCGCACTAACACTCCCATATTACCTGATCCTATTATGTTGAATCGACTCTGTTTACTCAGCATTATTTTATAGCTTTGTAGAATTATGGCTCATAGCTAAGGCATAATTCTACTTAGTTTACACAGCAGCGGTAGCTGCTGCGTTTTGCACTGTCAATTTTCTTGTAGGGTGTAGGTATGTAAACTCGAATTTCGAAATCAGTCCGTTTATCTCTATCTAATGAAAAAATATGAAATAAGAATATTTAAAAGGGCACATAGATAGTTGTGTAACTTTCAAGCCTTGTCTCAATCTGCCAACCATATAGGTACCCCAATCAATTTTCTTGTCAATATTAAAAACATTTTTCATACTTTTATATATTTTTTATTTTTATAAAATATACATATCGCTCCCTGAATGCAACAGTGGCACAACTCAATAAAGTTGAAATTCTAGATAGGTAACAAAATGTCCGAACTAGAAATTCCAAGCTCTCCCTTAGAACAAAACTGGCACAAAAATATTTCCTTCTATGATCGTATTATACAAAATTCATTTTCAAGTCGAAACAATGTCCTATTTATAACCCAAATCTTAATTATTATTTTCCCAAAACTACGTTTTTTGAGTTGTGCCACTATTGCATTCAATGAACGATGTATATTTAGGTACAATATGTTATATATATCTGCTGCATAAAAACATAATTAATTTTCTTTGTATTAAAAAATATTTTTAAGAAACATGAATAACGAAAACAAAATAATTTACAAAACTAGTAAAGATTTTACACAAAAAGCTTTATTAGGAAGTTCAAGCTTTCAGTTTAGGTGTTTAAAAACTTAAATAATAGTTGAAATGTAACAAAAAAGCTGAAAGCAGTTTTAAAAAACCAACCTTATATGTACTTGTCTTGACGTTTTTCTACTTATTATCATATTCCATACAATCAACGAAAATGGTTGAAACTATACCTACATATAAGGATTTTTACAGAATGCTCTTTCAAATGCTATAGATTTTTTTGAATCGTGGACTTAGGGCGAGGCATGAGAAAGCTATAAAATCATTATTTTATCGGCACAGTTCAAAATTAAAATGTTGAGCAAATGCGATGAAAAAAAATGGTATGGGAGTGCTGTAGAATTTTACAGAAAACCATAGTTTTTAGATCAATTTTTTGTCAAAGGAAGGGGCGAATTTTCTGTTCAGGCAACAACTAGTGGTAGCTGTGATCTTTCATATATTTGTTTACTAAATTTAATGTTAAATTAATGTTAAATTAAGATTTGAAAGCGGTATTGCCAAATTGCATTTGGTAGATGAAGTCTCATCCTTCGTGCAAAAAAATTAATTTTTACCTCTCTTGTCAATCTACTTGAGACACTCCCTAGACAAATTGGACTTTTCTATTCAATTTAGTTTGTAAAATATTTGTTAATGATTTTTTACATAAGTATGGACCTGATGTTTTTTTATTACATTCTTTGAAAAACTTTTGGCAAGTATCTTTTGCAGATTTAAAAAAAAGTTTTCTTGTTTTTGTTGTATTTCTCTTAGTATTTTTCAAACCAAATAAAATCTGGGTTAGTTCAGGTTAGTTTCGAAATTTTAATTTCTCATAAACCTTTGTCTAATTTAATCTGCTCTTTCTTTTATCTTTGAAAGTCGACTGAAACATTCGATTTATCCATAATCAATTGAGTAACTTTTTTTCTATTGAAGAACCGTCTCTATCATATTTATACCGACTCCGCCAAAGGCTGCTTTAGTTTTTTAGAGCTTAGATTGGGCAAAGTAGACATTTTCAGTTTGGAAACTTTTTGAATTTGAAAATTTCTTGAAAAATCAGAATCTATTCATGAAAAATTTTGGACAGTTTTCAAAAACTGGTTTTTCTTCAGGTAATTTTGAGAAAAATGTAATAAATTAAGATTTAAAAACATTTAACTACAGTTAAAAATTATATTTTTTTGTGTAAAATTAAGTATAAACGTATCATAAATTATAAATAAACTCTTTAAACGATATTATCTATGTATATAAAGAACACACGAGGACAGTTTATAAAGGTACTCTTTAATGCAAATTTTAATGTTAGAATAATAAAATTAGTAATTAGAAACTATTACAACTTCTAATTTCTCGTAAAGAACTTTTTTTTATTATTTGTCTCGTTATTTATTAATGGTAAGAGCAAGTCTAATGCTTAATCTAACTTTCTAATTATCATATTTTGTAAACTAACAGGAAAGTTTCCTGTAATTTTTCCGATTTTCAAAATTTTCCATTTGGCCACTCCTACTTAAAACTTATTCTGCCGCTAGCTTTTGGCACTTTTTGCTCTAATAACTTTCCGAGGTAGTCTAACCTGAACTAGCCTGAAAGTTTCCGGTAATTTTGCCGATCAGTAAAAATTTCTAGTTTTGCCCAACCCTACTTAGATCCCCTTAAAGCTTGTGCTGCCGCTAGCATTGGGCAAGGCATAAATTTTTGTTTGCTTTTGCTCGTTCAAAATTACTTGAAAGTTTCCAGAAACTTTCCTGTGATTTTTCCGACTTTCAAAATTTTCAGTTTTGCCAAATCCTACTTAGATCCACGTAATACGTGTGCTGCCGCTAGCGTCGGGCATGGCGGAAACGTTTTGCTTTTGCTCGTCTAACAGGTAATTTTACGTTTTTTATAATTTTCAATTTTGCCCAATCTTACTTAGTTCTGGAAACTCTGCAGTAATCTAGTAGGTATTTACCGGAAAGGTAAGATGAGACTTAAAGAATGATGACCTTTTATCATCACACCATTCTTCTTTTTGTCATTTTATAGCCAATTTGATGACTTTTTATTGATCGAGTAAATGGTCATCAATTTATCGATCAATCCATCGGCATACTAGTTTCGGGGGATATCCCTCACCAGTACAGCTTTGGCTGGTCGACACATTGGAGACCATATGTCGTGGCTTAAAGTCAAAAAGCTATGGAATAGCGGTGAGATGTTGTACAGAGCAGGCAGCGTGGCACATGGCTCTCAGTTCGAGAAGCATATTGATCTGTAGCTCGCAGGTTATCGGAACCAAAACGAAGTGTAAAGAGTAGGTGGTCACCAATTTGTCGATCATCCTATCGGCATACTAGTTTAGGGGTCTAACCCTAATCAGTACAGCTTTGCTGGTCGATAAATTAGATACCCTATGTCGTGGCTTAAAGCCAAAAAGCTATGAAATAGCGGTGTGATGTTGTACAGAGCAGGCGACATCCACCAGCGTATTAGATCTAATGCATGGCAGATGGCTCTCAGTTCGAGAAACATCCCATATTGCTCTGTACCTCGCAGGTAGTCGGAACCAAATCGAAGTGTAAAGAGTAGGTGGTCACTAATTTGTTGATGAACCCCACGGCATACTAGTTTCGAGGATTACCCCTCATCAGTACCGCTTTGGCTGGTCGACAAATTGGAGACCGTGTGTCGTGGCTTAAAGCCAAAAAGCTATGGATTAGCGGTGAGATGTTGTACATAGCAGGCGACCTTCACCAGCGTATTACATCTAATACTGCATGGCAGATGGCTCGCAATTCGAGAAGCAGCCCATATTGCTCTGTACCTCGCAGGTTGGCGGAACCAACGAAGTGTAAAAAGTAGATGGTCACCAATTTGTCGATTAACCCATAGGTATACTAGTTTTGGGGTCTACCCCTCATCAGTACAGCTGAGGCTGGTCGACAAATTGGAGACCGTGTGTCGTGGCTTAAAGCCAAAAAGCTATGGAATAGCGGTGAGATGTTGTACAGAGCAGGCGACATCCACTATATTAGATCTAATACTGCATGGCAGATGGCTCTCAGTTCGAGAAGCAGCCCATATTGTTCTATACCTCGCTGGTTATCAGAACCAAAACCAAGTGTAAAGAGTAGTTGGTCACCAATTGAACGGTTTCTGTTGATCCTTAGACGGATAGCTCCAGGGATAATTTATAAATTTAGTTCAAAGCATTTTTCTCTATCAATTATTTCTATATGAACAGGACAGTTCATGAAAAATTAAATACAAAAATAAAAAAAAGTAGCAAATAAAACAAAACCAAAACAGTGTTCTCATTATGCAGGGTGTCTTTTTTAAGTCGGTGCTTAATTTTGAAACGGGTGTAGTTACAAGGCCAGTTAAATTACTATTTAGAAAACCTCTATATTGTTGCCAAATTTGGATTATTTAGAAAAATGTAAACATTGCCAAAAACTTCCATCTCTTTTATTTCGCAAACTATTCGTGATACAAAAAAAAATCAACTTAAGAAGTTTTACCACTTCTCAAATCTCTCATCTCTCTAACACGATTAGCTTCATGTGACACCTATTAACCGAGTTAAAAGTATAATTTTTTTTTATTACGGATCTGGGAATTTTATTTCCCGACACGATTAACACGTTAACAATAATTAGTGGTTTTATACACACTTCTAAAAATAGTTTTTACAAAACAATACATTAGGTGTTCGGTGTTCGATACTGAGTTTCCTTACGTTTTACTTAACATTCTTGTAGGATAGCTACCAGGAAAGCAGCCACATATCGCAGTACCAACTATTAGGTACCGCATACTAATAGATGAATTTATTAACGTACTCGTTACGTGGACACAACGGATGTCGAGTTCTTCTATTCGTTGGAATCCAATATTTGTCTATGTCCACAATACATTTCCAATAATATTTAACGGTCGCTTTATTCAGGCAACTTGTTGACAGGAGCAATTAGCAGCTATCAATTTTACATGCGGGGACCATTAATAGTTTGCGTGAATGGGTACCCAATAGGGTTACATCTCTTGTTCGGATGTGCCGATATATACCATGCAGACCTTTCTAGAGAAGCGTTTTTGGTTGCTCATAGAGGCAACAAAACTCATGAAAACGATATTATTTTTAACCAGAGAATTCAGGGATGTTATAGTAATTTTCTGAGTGGAAAATTTCCGATATTGGAAACTTTCTTAACACTAAAATGGTAAATTCCCAACTTTAAGGGTGAAAGCGAAAGTCAACTTCAAAAACATTTTAAAAAGGTCATAGTAGTCAGTTTGAAACTAATCTTACCCTAAGTTCTTCCCTATTTTTATAACAATTTTAAACTGACTGGATAAAAACTACAAACAAGTTTTCATTAATTGTAAATAGATAAATAGAAAAAGATCTTTTAACGAAATTAACTAGTGCTAATAGAATTTGCTAGAGGGTTTTAATAAGCTTTCAAGGCTCATAGTGATGAGGGAAAGAAATATTGCCATGGAAGAGTATCACATAGAAAAATTATAAATTCCACAAAAAAACATTTTAAACTTCTTTCTTACTGCCAAGAGAAGAGTCGTTTGAGCAAAAAGTAAGAAATAGGAATATTTTTATTCGATTATTTAAAAAAATTGACGAAGTGAACTACACCAGTATGTCTATATCTACTATTTACTCGATCATCAAGCAAATCCATGTCTACCTCACAAAGCGATAATCCTATTTTACCTAATAGCAATAACCACTCCAACCAATTTGCTTAAGAAGGCCTTTTGTTGACATAAAGTCAACCTGCGTCTTCTTAGGACGTTTGCATAGCTATTCAACTCTTGTTTGCTTATTACGTTGTGCAATAGGCAAATGCATCTGTAAACAATGATAACATATTGAAAATATTAGGTAAACATTTAAACCTCGAAAGGTCTGCGTGGCGAGGTCGTTGATGGTTCTGATGGTTATTCATAACTTTTCTTCGAGTGTTTAATGGGAGGCAGAGGAACCTTGAGAAGGTGGTTCAACTAAATGTATTCGCATGCAGGTTTGCGATATGTAGAATGTAATTTAAAAGGTCTATGAACGTATTCGTGGTTTTTAACCTGTCGTGTAGGTTCATCGGTAAAAATGTTAGCAAATTCTGCCGAGAAAAATACAAACATTTCCGCAGTGTGGTGAGTTTAATCATAATAATTGGCCAATGGTTGTGTAAGGAAATGTTCGTCCTGCGGTGTAGCTGTTTAATTTCGTGCTACTTGTTATACTTCCTGTTAAATTTAGAGAGCTAAGAACACCAAACATTGCTGTGACGCCTCTGTTTAGGTTTTTTTTTTACTGTTCATGTAAATCGAGGTAATTAAGAGCCACCTTTATTTCACAGTGATTGACAATGTTGGATAAAAAATTAGAGATATTGCCAACTTTTACTGGTTGAAGATTGTAAGGGTTGTCAAAGCTAGTTTTGAAATGCTTCGTTAAAACCGTTTTTTTCTAATTTCTTCTTTCTATTTTTGCCTTTATATCTTATTATAAATCCTCTCTTAACAAACGCTTATCTAAAACCTAAACTTCAGCCAAATTGTTTTAATAATATATACAAACTGATTCCTTGTAGCTGTTGGTCTTCGTCATTATAATTGTGGGAAAAGAGAAGTGCCTAAATTTATATTTCGAGGTAATTACTCTTCAATCTACGTTAGAGTAGCTACTGAACATTATCAACAAGACTTTGAGCATTCTAAAAAATTTTACTCGTTGGTTAAGGTAGTCATAAATTCTATAAAGTAACTCTTCAAACCGAGGGGTTTATAAACCTTGACAGAGCTTGACAGCATGGTTACAATGGTGACGATTGCGCATCCTATAGGAGAAAACTCCGTGAAGAAGACGTAAATTAAACGTCGAAACGTTGGCCTTTATTGAAACAACAAGGGAGTTTTATTTGCAAATCGATTACATTTGTTAATTGAAGGGACGCAATACATTATCATCATCCTATAGAAGTTTACTTCTTGCCTCAAAGGCTAATGGTGAGTTGCAGGCTTATATTTATTTAACCTTCTTAGATCTACTCGGTGGTAATAGTTTCTATATACGTTCAAGTCATCTATCACATTTTATTATTATGAATGGGACAAGAACTGAAAATTGAAAACCTTAAAATTCAGGTCAAGAATTATGGACAAAGTTTCAAAAAGGGGACTATGGTACACTTGAGGGAAATCGTTATTACTCATATTTTTCGGAATTTTTCTTTAAGAATTAACAAAATGGACAAAATAGAAAATTATAGGTGGTAGTAGAACTTAAAAACATTTATAATAATATCAATTTTTAGAATAAATATAATAATAAAGTTCGCTTAACTGAAACAAACTAAACACTGTCATGGGGATATAAATTGAAACGACATTTGTCACAAGTGACATCGGTGAAAAACTCTGAGTAACCTTCTAAAGTGATTATTTTGAAAAATATGGTAAAAGTTACATTTCTTCTTTGATCAGATTAATTAAAGACAAAGCGGCCGGTCAGGCCATATAGCCCTTGCTATAAGGGGCCAAAGGGCCGCTTTGTTTATCTATGAGAAATCTTTTGGTTAGGTTAGTTTAGGTTGGTTCAGGTTAGTTCAGTTCTAGTTTTCCTTTGGTTAGGTTAGTTCAGTTATAGATAACTCCTAAATCTTTGAGGCGGAAAGTTCATTTTTTACTACTTACTTTTGGGTGAAGCCTCATTCACTTTTGGGCCCGATTCGTTCGTTGTTGGAGAAGGAATTTCGCACTACTCACAGTAAAATTACTGCGAATAACAATTTACCCTAGAAAGGGCTCGGACGAATCGACCTGGTTAACGTTTCGGCAACTTGTCTGCTGCCTTCTTCAGAACTATCTAAAAAATAAAGCTTTAAAAAATTATGAATTACAAAAAATAATAGCTATTAATGTGTTTTGTCTTTGAGTATTTGTGTGTGATATTCTGAAAATTGCTTTTTGCTTTTGACATGAAAATGTCATTTGAATTTTTTAAAGCTTTATTTTTTAGATAGTTCTGAAGAAGGCAGCAGACAAGTTGCCGAAACGTTAACCAGGTCGATTCGTCCGAGCCCTTTCTAGGGTAAATTGTTATTCGCAGTAATTTTACTGTGAGTAGTGCGAAATTCCTTCTCCAACAACGAACGAATCGGGCCCAAAAGTGAATGAGGCTTCACCCAAAAGTAAGTAGTAAAAAATAGTTCAGTTATGTTTTTCCTTTGATTGGGTTAGTTTAGGTTAGATCAGTTTAGTTCAGTTCTAGTTTTCTTTTGGTTAGGTTATGTTTTTCCTTTGATCAGGTTAGATAAAAACAAAGCGGCCCTGACGGGCCGCTTTTTGGTTAAGTTGGTTCGGAATAGAAACTACTAAACTCTAAAGTAGTGCGTTTTACCATATTTTTCAAGATAATCTACATAATTTACAAGTATACGCAGAGTTTCTCAAAAATGTCACTTGTAATCATTTGTGACAAATGTCGTTTCAATTTATATTCCCATGAGAGTGTTTTAACATAACCTTCAAGTCAACTTCCATTGTATAGTTTGTTTCAGGTAAGCGAAGCTTATTATTATATTTATTCTAAAAATTGATATTATTATAAATGTTTTTAAGTTCTACCACCACCTATAATTTTCGATTTTGTCCATTCTATTAATGTCTAAAGAAAATTTTCGAAAAAATGAGTAATAACGACTTCCCTCAACTGTACCAGCCCCCAAAAAGGGAAAAAATGGTAAACTTACAACCTGTCCCCATGAAAATTATCCTTTTAACAAGACTTTGAGGACAATAAGAGAATTTCTTCGTTGGTCTAAGGTAGACGTGCAATTTATTAGAAGAAAAAGCCTAGAGACACGGTGGTTGATACGGCTGGACAGCACGGTTACCGAGGTGACAGTCTCCGTAACCAATAGGAATTCACTTCTTGCCGCAAAGGCTAATAATAAATTGTAGGGTTACGTTTTTACAGTTAAAGCAAGGCGTCTTTCCTACTATGGTTCAATGGCGATTAGTGATAGAATGTGAGAGGTAACGAAAAAAAAATTGTCAGTCGTAAATATCCTGGACCTGGAAAGCTTGGACCACGCACAAATTATTACGGATCAAACCCTTTTGTCTATACAAGGAAAGGTTTATACAAAACATCTTGTATTTAGTCCGGTTCTATATTTATATGAATTAAACATTCCTAAAATGTTCATGAAATGCAACATAATTATTTTTACCGCCTGTAGGTATTAAAAGCTTTTTCTTGATAATTTATGAGTTTAAGTACTAAATAAAAATATATCCGAGATAATTCGCAAAAAGTCAAAAACGATGTAATAAATTTTTTAATTTTGCTTCGTTCTCTATCTTCCATTATAATTACGAGGCTTATACAGAGAATATCCATTGAAAATCGACGCTTAAACATGTTAATTTTAGTTTTCAAGGAGAACAAGCAAACTTGCTAGCAGTTTCAACCCCCTAAGCTGACAGGAGAATGAAAAGCATTTTGCTGCAACTTAAACCGCTTAAATTACCATTTTTGATTGGTTTGACCAAGTAAGGATACAATTTGGCAAGTGACTACAGCTTGATGAGACCTTCGAAACGGTATCACTCGATCCCTCTTTTTCATTTAATGTTTCAAGTTCAATGTTTATCACCCCTGCGGAGTTCAGGTTATGGGACTAAAACTGCTCAAAAATGTATTCTCCCTAACAACTAAAGGTGACGTGTTTGAGGGACTTTCGAAGGTTATATAGTAGGGTAAGTTTGAGAGTTCTGCGCCATTTGCCCAGGCCAATCAAGAACTTATTATTAAAAGTAAATTGACAGGTATCTCTTTTCTCGATAGTGTGAAATATAAGGGACCTACAACTTCAATAATAGTTCTGGAATTAACAAATTTTTCTTCCAATCCATAAAAATTCACAGAAATATTACTGATTTGCTCAAATTTACAAATATTCTTGAACATGAAATTCCATAACTGTAAACAGTGGCTCATGTTGAAAATCCTTGTGCGCCACTATATTAGGATGTTCAACGCTCTCCACTGGATGAATATTGGCTA
This sequence comes from Taphrorychus bicolor, assembly GCA_951812265.1. Taxonomy (NCBI): domain Eukaryota; kingdom Metazoa; phylum Arthropoda; class Insecta; order Coleoptera; family Curculionidae; genus Taphrorychus; species Taphrorychus bicolor. The sequence continues at coordinate 19,454,436 of OX638305.1, forward strand.
AAATTGACCACATTAAGCACTTGTGAACTTCATTTTTATGTTTAGAAGAGCCTTCTTGTGTTTAATTTGTTTTGGGAGATCTATATAGAAAGACCCCCTTAAAAGGTTGACGCGGTTAATGTAAATACTAATATGCAAGAGTTTCTGAAGAGACCAACCTATAAAATAAACAAATTTATTGACTCAATATGTACAGAATTTTAAACACACTGTATACATACCACTATAGTTCTCAAATTTTGTGATTTTGTTTTCTATCGTGGAAACAAAATCATTATACAACTCCTGCACAACAGTTCCCTCCTAAGCCACCTGGAATTTGATGTTACAGGATTTTATAACGGCAGTATCCTTACTTTGGAAGAGGAAGCATCCAAAGAGTTCCACGCCAACCTTGATGATTTTAAGAACTCTTAATTTTTTCCTCAATCAACTCAATTGAGCGTCCTGTGAGTACATCCATGACTCGGGGTATACTTGTAGGATGTTGGTTCGTGGCGAGTTGATAAGTACAAATCCTGCACCTAAATGCCGTCTCTACAAGGCTTACACTAACCTCCTCCTCCTCCTTCTCCTCCTCCAAGTACCGTGTTACCTATCAATGATTTATGGCTTCCGATTCAGAAAGACTGAGTACGTCTCTTGACAGATTTTGGAGAGAGGTGGAGTTAAGGTTTCGGGTAAATTTGTGCTTTTGTATTGGTGGGCTAGGTCGCTTCTGATTGGTTGAGGGTGGGGCTTAAGGGATTATACAAGTACCAGACTGAGATTTAACCATTCTGATAGGTTGGGGGTGGGGCCTAAAAGCTTGCACAGGTAGCAGGATGGGCGTAAGATGTCTGATTGGCCCGGGCAAATGGTGTAGAACTCTCAAAGTTACTTCCACTCTTCACCTTGCGCCTGAAATACTGTATATAAGGCAGACAGATACTTGAGAAAGGCGGTACCTGCCAATCGCCGTAATTTGGATAATAGTGAAAGTGGAGAATCAGGAGGAAAAAGTGATGTAATTCTAAAAATTACAGATTTTTAACTCATCTCGGGGATAATCACAGCTCACAAGTCATAATCTGAAATTTACCAAAGAAATTTTGATTTATTTTAGAGATACAAATTTGGCCAACATCGCTATGGGATAAGACGTCTAAGACGGTGGCAGTTAAGACATTTAAGAAATTGGCGTAATGAATATCATAAAGTCTAATTGAGATGAATGCATGGATTTTGGGCGGTAGAGAAACTCGAAGATATTCAACCATTTACAACTATGAGTAAAACAACTATGATTTAGGTTATTACAACTATGTTAGGTTATTACAACAACTATATAGGCTTTTACAACTATGAGTAAAACTTCAGTTTGAAGTTAAAACACCAGATATGACGTAGATTGCATTGTTTATCTGCCAGGTAACAATGCAATCTACGTCATTACGGGTGTTTTAACTTCAAACTGAAGTTTTATTGATAGTTGCAAAAGTCACCCTTAATTGTCGATGACTTCTAAAAAGACCTCAATGATGATTGAATCCCTTATCCTGGTGTCACAAAATTTAAATTACTTTTCTCATGTCTATGTTATTTGTAAAGATATTGTGAACTTTAAAAGGCATACCCTAAACAAGTAAATTTCTAAATATGTTTGTCTTGTTTAAAATCACTTTCTAAGTTCAGTTAGTATCTCAAATAAACGAAATATCTGTGTAGATTCCTCATGTACTGGTAAATATCAGAAAATCAGGTGATTTAATTTTCATCTCGATACAGTCACTGATTTCAAGCTTGAAATACCCAATATAAATGGAAGGTTAAAAAACTATATCTATGTATGTTGAAAAATGCACTCGTATAACTGGGTAATCTGCGATGTCTTCTACTACTTTCTATGCTGATGAGTCGCCGTATTGGCACGATTTGAGTGATTGCAACTAATAAATGTCTCTCTAATTTATTCTCGCATTGAACTCCTTAAAAGGAGAGACCGAAACCTAAGGTGAAAATAATTTGTTTGGGCTATAATTTTGCCATATAAGATATAAAGAAAGTGTTAAACGGCAGTAAAGCGATAATTAAAATGTAATTTTTACTCTCTTTAATCGGTTTAAATTGACCCCCACGTGAGTACAATAATAATTGCACAATCGTTCATTGGCCCGTAATATGTGTCACGTCGGAAATTTGAAAACGTGTAATTACCTTTCAAACAATTTCCTGCCTAAATGTATGTGAAAACTATTAACATAACTGGATTTTTCGTATATTTAGCAATATTTTATGTTCATCAACCTTCTGAGTTTAAATCCTTCTTCAACCAGGAAGCACCATTTCAGAAAAATTATATAATACAACTATAGTAGTTTTATAATTACCTAAGTACAAAACAAGGCTAAATAAAAATAAAAAACGCTTTGTACACTGTATAGCATCGCTAATACTTATCTACTATGACTAGGCATTTCTCGTTACAATAAGGATCGAACGAAACGCTTTCGCAATCTGCCTGCAGAATGAACGAGACCAACCCATTTTCTAATGTGTCATACTGTCAAGGCCGCTGTTGTGAACCGTAATAGGAAAAATGGCTGCCCGGAGGTGTATTTTTACCCAAATAAAGTTCCAACTTGAGTTGGACAAGTAGTAATACCCACCATAATGTGTAATAATTTATAACCGTCCGTAAAATGGGAATTTAGTGCCGGCAAGTCATTGTGGCCTTGCCTGATAGCTCTATTTTTTTTGCAGAGGTCCAGTTTGACCATTGTTACGTAGTTAATGAAGCAGGGTGTGACCTAGCTCAGAGGCTAAAGATTGCACTATTATACCGTTTTGTCTATAGCTTTAAATAGTGATAATATATGACCTGTTGACAAATAATAATAGTTTAAAGCTTATCGTAGAAAACTGCTAATAGTCATTCAGTGATTAAACGCCATGACATCCGCTTCACTATTAAGGTTTTGTTTACAATAGCTTATGGCTTTAACATTATACGAGTAGCTATCAATTACATGATAAACAAAGGTAAAAAAATGTAATTCTCACGCGCAGTTTGATGTGCTAGTTACCTTTACAGTTATGTGTTGCAGCTAAAATCGTTGTTAACTGTGTAAAAAAATTGCTTTTGTAGTTAGGATTCAATAATTTTGGAACACATTTTTGACGGAAAAGAAGACATAATTAAAGTATATCGGCTTTTGTGCCTTCATTCTTTTCTTTTCTTTTCTTATTTCACACCTTACTAGATAACGTTTTCAAATGAAAACCTCCTACTTTATCCAAATATAAAGCATACCATCAAATGGTAGCTGTGTTAGATAAAGTAGGCTTTTTTTGAAAATGCCACTTGCAGCACCTTTTTTGGAACAGTTTGGTTATAATCTATATACTTAACTGAACATAAGGACAATTATTTTGAATTTTGAAGTCCGTCTTGTTCCTCTACTCTCATAGTTTTAGACATTTAGATCAAACAACGTTTATTGTGAAACCTCATCAATAAGAAGTAATTTTGTAAAGTGTTGTTTTACTCGTTTTTCACTTCGTATATATTGGTCTGAAAATAAACCAAATTGAAGAGAACTAAGGGGCTCGAAACCGGTCTTCAGTATCCACTCAGTTTTGGCACATAACGGAGGCATATTTGTATCAATGGTTTTTATTTTTTTTTGTCTTGGTCCCAGTTATTTTGACCGCTCTTTCTTGTGTAAATCTTTTTCAATATTAATTTTATGATTTACTTACGATTATTTACTTATGAGGATCCCCCAAACTTAACACAAACACCATTGATTAGTTTTTGAGATAATTTAATCTTTTTGACACACTATATAAAGCATTTAGATTCAATGATTTCCTAATTAGACACTATCTGTACTAATGGAACTTTAAAACCTGATAACTGTGACTAAAGAATTAGCAAGGTACTAGAAAAAACATCTTCTTAATATGCTCTTTTATAGAGAATTTTAAACAATTTTGGAAACATTTGTGTACAGGGGAGATAACTGTTGTGCTGGATTCAATAATGTCAAAACTGTTTTGATTTTAAAATAAAACAGAACAACGGTCGTAGAAAGGATTATATTTGTGGAGCAACAATTGGAAACAAAATATTCCCGGATATAAAAATTGCACTTTCTTCCTTCCCTTCTTGTTTAAAAACTATTAAAACCTGGCGCAAAAGCTGTAACAACTGTTTAAAAAGAAACATTCCAAAATGTTTTTTTTTGGAACAATATGACTCCCTATAATAAAAAAACTTGTGAGTTTAAAGGATAGTTGAAGCCTGAAGAAACTGGTCACAAAGTTGAAGTACTATCTTTTCGTTCTCATGTCATTGTACGGCCGGACTGGAAAACTTTTTTTTTGATTAAAAATTTGAACAGAAGGCGCATACTTTCCGGTCTCACAAACATAAGTCGTGTATTGATTGTATTAGAAGCAGTCAAGGTGTGCACCCTTTCCCGTAATTTTGGAAATCTGAAAAACAGTCATATCAAAAGCTGCGTATATTTTTAAATCTATACCTTTGATGATACTTAAAGGAAATGGGTTACAGTTCGCATTAAGTGTCACTTTTACAAGTCAAGTTTGAATCCTACCTGAAGTTTAAACTCAAATTTGACGTTTATTGCATTATTATGTTATCTATCTGTCAAAATCTTTCGTTTGTCTTTAAAGTAAAGTTTAAACTGAACTTGTAAAAAAGCTCTAAGCATCACTAATTACATCTCAAGTTTAAACTCCACGTAGGTTAACGGAAATAGATAGATAAACAGTGTCTAAGAGAGTAAAACTCATGTTGGATTTAAACTTGACATGGTTAAGTGACCCTAAGTAATTTAACTTACGGTTGAACCCGTCACATGGTAGGTCATTTTGTTAAAATATGTTTAACAAATGTTATACTTTTTTCTCCCTATAAAAGGAAAACATTATCTTATTGGTAACAGCCGAAAAAGTATTTATTTTTTATTATAACAGTGTTTACAGTAAAATATTGAGTAAAAATAATAAAAAAAAACATGAAAAAAATCATTCTACTTATAAACCATTCACTTGTTATTGCCGTCAAGTAGGCGTTGGAAATCTGACTTTGACATTTTTATCGTATCTTCTGAACATGTACCGAACAGTGATAGGAATAAAAAAAAGATGATTTCTAAGGTAATGCGATGACAAAAATAAATGAGTGGGGTATAAATACACCTATATTATCAGTTTGAACAGTCGAGATACATGACATACTTGTAATAATTAAAATTAGCAATAGGTTATTCATGAGATTGAGATTTTAAAATTCGATTATGAAACAATTCCTTACTAATATATGTTCTTTACAAGGAACTTTTTAAGTCTTTTTTTAATTTCAGCGTTTCGCTATACAAGATCGTTTGCGTCACTTTGATCAATTTTTTTATAAAGGGGTCTAAAAAATGTATTTTCCGTAATTTTTGATTGTAGTTTTTTGACGTTCTGCAACATGGTGCGCTGGCTCTGCATTTTCTTTCCATTGAACTGCTGCAATAATAAATATTCTTTAAATACAATAATTTTCTAAGTACCTTTTCGTAACAATGAAAACTGATAAGTAGCACAATAAATGCGCGCGTAATGTATTATCAAAACTCTTTATTACAACTGCATCATTGTTCTAGATTACATGATACGTAAGAAACATTAAATTTTGCCCCGGGAATAGAAAAAAAATTCTAGCTCCTCCCTCTCTCTTTACCTTTTTTCCAAGTTGTTCCATATCTTGGTTCTGATGTGTGTTCGTAGTAAAATGTTTAGAATTATCTGTATTCTTCACTTCTTCTTCAACTTGTTCAATATCTTGGTTCGGGGCTCTGTCTGTATTAAAATTTCTTGAATTATTTGAATTCTTAACCCTTTCTCCAAGTTCGTTCATGTCTTGGTTCTGGGTTGTATCCTTACGTTGTCTCGAGTCATCTGTATTCATGCGTTTACAGCAAAAATAAAAAGCCAGAAGCAGTACAGACCCTGGGATTACGAGACATATAATTTTTACCTCATGAGGTGGATTTACTAGTAATCTGTGAAATTCGTCCATCGTCTTTGGTATAAAACACATAATTTTGTGAATTTTATACTTGCCCGTAACTCTTATCTTATCTTATGCTCCTAACGACGAACCACACAGCACGACAGCTTCGTATCAAATGACAGAAAACAAAAAGCGACACCTTCCGAATAACATATCATTGATACCAACGATAACTGTGAATGATTGTTACGATTCGCAGCGAGGAGCGACTATTTGTAGCTTTATTCCAACGTTGCCATTTTCAAATATCTGTCATACGTCGATGTCACTGATACGACTAAGTCAATTGTCAACTTTAACTTGGAAACGTGACGTTACGATTGGAGAAAATACTTTTAAAGTTATGACATCTTTGCATTTAATTAATTTTTTTTTTCAATTATCTTAAATCGAATAAAACTTAAATTTTGCTGGAGGACTTGATAGTAAAGCAAAAAAAATACCTTTATGTCGAAATAAGTGGTAAGGAGATTACTTCAAATGTTCAAATTCAGACAAATGAGCATGGACATAGAAGTTTGGTGTTTCCAGTAGATAGGGCTAGAAGCTTGTATAAGATATTTAAATATTTATGGCATGAAATCTGAGTCATATACACCTAGACTTGGAAATCTTGCACTAAATCCATATAAGTCGAGCACTTTTGTGCCTACAAGGAAATAATTGTAAATTGTAAAAAAATTGATGGTTACTGTGGTGAGAAATACCTAGATAACACTTGAAATGTTCAGAGATAAATTAAAGCAAAATAATTTTCATAGGCTACTAGACCACAACCTTGGTGGTTGGTGAAGAATGTGGTATTAAGAATAAAGTATAAATGTTTCTTCTCAATTTAATATAAATATATTGTTACTTTTGAGGTTATAATTATTTTTCGATGAATTGAAAACAAAACCTGTCTCCTAATGGAACACACATTTTATTATAACACACACTTATTCAAAGATTTTCTTCAATACAATCTCACTGATACTGCTAGAATATAACAACATATTTTTAAATGATATAAATAAATTAGGTACTTAAGTAAATATGCTTAAAAATATATGGCATGAAGCCCTTTTGCTATCTTCTTTTTCTATATCTTTGCCCTTTCATTGAGTTACATACTACTTATAAGGAATGGCTTCTGTTTTCTTACTTGGCTATTTATTTGTCTGTTCTATACTCTACAACAATAAAGCTATTAAGGTAGTAAAAACATAGCTCCAGTGAAACAATTACAAAAAATGGCAAAAATATGATTGGAACTAAGTTAAGCATGAATGATGGTATAATTCTTACTTAAGCATCTACTTAGTATTATCGTATCCTCCTTGATTAAGTTAAGGACTTTGAAGGCAAACATTGCAAAGAGTGAAAAATGGAGTTGAAAAAAAAAGATGGAATTGAAAGTACATTTTTTGAAACTGTATGAGAAGCAGAATTAGGGTCTGTGTAGGCAGAATCTGCAAAGTTCCAATTTCATTTAATTCCTGTATAGTTATGTGGCAATGTTATCCAATAGCTCTGACCTGGATATGGGAAATGTACTGCTTAGAACAACCCACTTTTATTCCCAGCTAAATATCTTAATAAATATTATAGAAAAACCGATTTATATGCATGAAGACAGATTTTTTTTCTATTTACATCAACGTAATTTTTTGAGGTTGTTTTACCACCAAGTTGGATGATAGGTCACATGCTGCACAAAACCGATTAGGTAAATATATTGGTAACTTTCTACTATTTAACATTGTACACCAATGCCCAGTACTGTATGTAGACCCTTGGAAGCCAGAGTGGAACACGCACTATCACAATCCTCAGTGAAACAAGGCTGTTCAAGCATGTAGCTAATGCCCTGCCAGTTCCAGCACTACTGTTACAATAACCTTGGCCGAACTTACATCAGTAACAAAAAAAAGCTTGCATGACCTGAGCATATCTTAATATTTTTGAGTATCTTCCTTTTCTTAAGCTGAGTTTATCCAACATTTTTATCCTTTATCCATAAATAACTCAAAATTAAAAATATGACTATGAATAAGAAGCTAGGTAATACTGCCCTTAGTCATGTTCTCTACAACAATGTTATCACTGAAGAAAATTTAACTTTCCTTATGCCTCACTTTGAAGCTTTACAGCTGCACTTAAAGTCCATAATTTTGAAATTGTCTAAGACATGGGTTATCACATCACTGTTCGAAACATCTTCTGTGGTTTGTCGTTTAACAAACGGAGACTAACAGAGCACTTCTTTGAAATCGGCATGCTAAAATCTTTATTTCGCCTACAAATGTTGGTTTGGTAAACCTTTTTAATGACCACATAAAAGTAAATGTTTTGAATTTGACAATTTAATGTTTGAATTTAAGCTTTTCTCAGCAAGTTTAGGTAACTATTACAAAATATTAAAGAAAATGTTGAAGAAATACTTCCAAACATGTAAAATTCACTGTTTGGGGCTTGTTTGTTTACATTGTACAGCGCCCCCATCGACGACATCTGGCGTAAGATCTGAAAATGGCAACGTTGGAATAAAGCTACGATTAGTCGCTCCTTTCGCAGCGACGCCGCATCGGAGGCGGGGCAACGCGTGTGGTTCGTGGAGCTTCGCGACCTATCCGCGCTGCGTCATGGCTGACACGAGTGATTTATTGCTCTGTTTATCTAGAAGGCAGTTGTTTACAACCTTTTTTTTATCTGAGATTATTCAAGAATTCTTATCAAGAACTTTCTAGGTTTTTCTGTAATTTTAGGATTGTATATAAAAGGCGCATAGAGCGCGCGGTGAAGGGTAGTCTTATTTTAATCGAGCTGTAAGTAAGCTAAAGTACGAAGCGATAATAGACGGCTATAAAGTGTTCAGTAGTGAGTTATTTACTAGTCGAATTGTACCTGTGTGTATTTGTGGAATAAATAAATAGTGTTTTCGTGTTAAATCGTTACAGTGGAATTATTGAACCCCGAGTTCGCAACATTATCTACTTGAAGTTTCCACCAATTAACAAAACTTCAAGTATTGAAACGACAATGAAAAAAACAACGAAATTTCATACTTTTAACTCTAGATGTAGCCTGCTCTATCCGGCTCTCTGTCGGGTGTGAAGGCGGTCGAAATGAGATTTACATTGATTAAAGCAGTCAAACGTATAGTCTAAATCACCAAAGTCTAGTAGTAGTAGTAAGGATTGTATCTATTAATATTTACTAAGTCACTAACGGCTTTAACGGTCATCTTGAATTTATTTTCTGCTGACTGAAGTCACGTACCCCTACAGTGATGGCTGCATACATCGTAGATGGCTCGTTGACGACTTGCATTGCCTTGTGTTTGTCACTGTTTTTATTTTTAATAAATGTAATTATTTTAGTTATTTTCCTTTTTCCATTGTTAAATTTTGATCTGCTGTTGAAGATAGTATACCTAACTGTTGGGATTACCTGAGATCAGCTAAAACATCGAAACGCATACTCACATTGTTGTGTGTAGGTCCATTGAACTTTGTTCTCACTTTGTTGCGTGAGGTCAATGAACTTGCAAGAATTCGAGTCAGTAACCACTTTTTTACTACTTTGAAACCCTCTTCTTGTCTTGCTGACAGAAGTTTCGTAGGTACGCCTCTAGATAGAGGGTATTTACGGATTATTAGTAATTTATATCCGTTTTATGTCTACATTTCAATATATGTTTCGTACTTTTTTCTAGTAAAGATTTTTCCACCTTGATCCTTTTCTAGTTTTTATATTGCTATTCGATTACTTTTGTGATCCTTGCAACTATGTAAAAATTTCTTCTTTTTTTGTCACTGTTTTTTACCTCACCACCTTTAATATTTTATGTCTTGCACATTTTTTTTCAATGTTTTCTAATTTGCAGCATTTTGATTCTATTATTTCATTTATTTCTTTATTTATTATTTCATAAATTTTATTTGTCGCGCAACGCGCAATTTTGGTAACCTTTCTTGTAACTTTCAGAATTACAACATAGACATGTTGTCTCTATGTCGATTGGTGTAGCTGCGGTTACAATAGACCCCAAAAAATTTATATAATATTATTTTTTCTTTTTTCTGTTTACATTTTAAATTCTCACAATAATCCACTAAAAGTAGCCAAAGGAAAAGTTTCTATTTTATACCTTTGTTAGCTTACATTCATTTCTTTTTTTTTTAATTCTCATTATTTCAGTAGAAAAGCGGATTTCTTTCACTTTACATTGATAATGTTTTAATTAATTTTTATATTTTGCCTTTGTTTTCATTTTTAAACAACTCCACCTTCGTTCTTAATTTTTTACCTTTATTTTTTTTATGATTATTTGTTATCAATTCTTCAATTCTTAGATGTATTTTAATTGTTTTTGTCTTCATTTCTTCCATTCTTATTATTTTTCGAGTATTTTCAAGTTTTTAGCTAAAAGTTTAAATTTTTATATTAATTAATAGGGTTATAGCTTTTTATTTATATTAATTTATTTGTATTGTTTACCTATAGGTTAAAGTTTGTAATCTGCCATCATCCTCTGAACAAACTAGGGGGTGTTTATTTGAAAACGTCATCTAGTTGGCTGTGAAATGTTAAAAGGAAAGGATGAAAGAACAAAAGTCCATTTACTTTGATTATGTCATCTTTTTCTGTCAAAAATTAATAATTTTTTAGGTGACGATTTCTAATGAACTCTTTCATGCTGATATTTCAACTTCTTGCTTCATGCACATAATATAGAATATAACAAACTCGTTTATGATTTTTTTTACAACATAACAATTAGTTTTTCCGAAAAAATAATTTATGTTCAAAAAAAATTGAAAAGTGAAAAACTAAACGAAACAATTTCCAAATATTTTTCTATAATATTAATTTTTGATTAAATTATTACTTAGGGTTCGCTTAGTTTTCATGTTAAGTGCGTCTTTGTTTCTGTCCTTGTTTCTTCTGAATTTTAACTACTTATTGTTCTACATATATGTTATTAATATTTTCTTTTTTTTTCAGGTAAGCAGTCCAATACGAGTATTGTCCCATATTTCCCCGATTTCTTTGAATTTCGGTAAGTCACAACTCATGATAGTAGAGTACAAAAAGTTTTAGATCTGTGTTAGAAAAAATTAGAATGCTTCATCAAATTATAAAAATTTGACAGGACTCTATTTCTTGACAGTTGAGGTATACAGAAGTAGAGTTCCTTATATGGGACAATGTGACTCTCTAATAAAAAAACTTCTTCTTCTAGTTCTTGGAGATCTCTCGATCTGGTAATTCTGAAGCTGCCTCTGCATCTTTTCCTGAGAGGTGGATTGCCAACTATCTTTCCATCTTTTAGGTGGCCTCCCGGCAGGTCTTGAGCCGGGCAGGTTGTTTTCCATGAATATTTTCGGAAATCTGTTCTCGTCCATCCGTTTTACATGGTTGTACCACTACCTCTTACATTGTCTTCCTCACCTGACAATATCTTGTATTCCGCATTGTTCCCTGATCTCTGTGTTTCTTACTCTGTCTCTTCTTGTTTCCCCTACTATTGTTCTCAGTGTTTTCATTTCGGCCACCTTTAGCATGTGTTTCGTCTTGTTGGTGTCTTCACGGACTTCTGTACCGTACATCATGATCGGTCTGATGCAAGTCTTGTAGATTCGAATTTTGCTATCTTTGCGCATGTACGGGTTTGACCAGACTACATCTCGTAGGCATCCTGATAGTGCGGATGCTTTGTTAATCTGGCTCCTCAGGTCTTTAACTGGGTCGTTAGTGCTTGATATGTCTATGCCCTGATATCTGAATGGCATCATCTGTTCTATGGGATTGTCTTCCACCAATAGAGCGGATCTTTCGCGATTGTCATTTGGTTTTGTTGATCAAACTGTTCATATTGAGTTGGCGGCTTACTTGGAAGAACTGGAAGAGTTGTCTCTGCAGGTCGTTTTCTGATTCGGCATATAATGGCTGTATCATGAGCGTAACACACCATACCAATTCTTTTGTTACACAGTCTGTATCCGAGGTTAAGATCTGTTACTTCATTTATAATTTTATCCATGAGAAGATTAAACAAAAAGAACTTAAGCTGTCACCCTGTCTAATTCCTCCTGGTGTTGGGACGTTTTCCGTGAATTGATCTGCTGCTTGAACCTTTGTTACGTTATTGTTATTTAGATTATGGATTATCTTTATGTTTGCCGGCAGTGGCGCCAAAAAACTGTTCAATTGTTAGTTGAAGTTTGAAGAAACTGGTCGCATGTTGTCTCTCACGTGACCCAATTCTCGAAAATTTCTCTTCTAACAACGTGGCCAGGGGCAGAAAGTTGAATTGCTATCTTTACGTTCGCTTACGTCATTTTTACGGTCTGGACCGGCAAAGTTTTGCGATTAAAAATTTGAACAGAGTTCAACCTTTGCACAAGTTCATGCTTTCCGGTTTCACAAACATAAGTTGTGTATGTTTAAACTATTCACTTATTTTTGTCATCAAGTTAACGTTGGATAGGAGATAGGTATAAAAAAATTAAGATTTCAAAGGTAACGAGGTGACAAAAATATGTGAAAGGTATATGTGTATTGGTTGTATTAGGAACAGTCGCCGTCTGCAACCTTTCCCGTCATTTTGGATATCTTAAAAGCAGCCATATCAAAAGCTGTGTATTATATCTAAGGAACTGGGTTACAATTCGAATTAAGTGTCACTTTTACAAGTTATGTTTGACCCCTATCTGAAGTTTAAGTTCTAGATTTGACGTTTATTGCATTGTTTAACTGTCAAAATCTTTGTTTTATCTTAAAACTTGAGTTTAAAGTGATCTTGTAAAAGTTGCCCTAAGCATCACTTTTACCTCTCAAGTTGAAACTCTCAACTCTCAACTGAATGTTGGATTTTGAGATGGGTAATAAGTGATCTTAAATAATTTAACTTAAACTTGAACCACTCATGGCAGGTTATTGTGTTAAAATATTTACAACAAATGTTTTTTTGTTATTATAAAAGGAAATCATTATGTGTAGAAAGTATAGCGGGTGTAGGACTGGAAAAATGCACTTCACACTTTCGAAATTACCAACGTTTCGATCCTTTATTGGATCTTTATCAGGGCTTTTTCAGTGAGTGAAGATAATCGAGTTGTAAGGTGTAAAATTCTTATCCATTAAAACACGCTTAAAGTCTATGACTGGTTTAAGAACATGTGGGGTCCACGCTAAGGCTACTTGAATGCCACATGTTCTTAAACCAGCTATAGACTTTAAACGTGTTTTAATGGATAAGAATTTTACAACTCGACTATCTTCACTCACTGAAAAAGCCCTGATGAAGATACAATAAAGTATCGAAACGTTGGTAATTTCGAAAGTGTGAAGTGCATTTTTCTAGTCCTACACCCGCAATACTTTCTACACCTATATCTATAAGGACGCTAAGTATCATGATGTCAGGAAATCATTATCTTATTGGTAACAGCGGGTAGAAAAATACAGAGAAAAGTATTTATTTTTTTTATTAAAACAGTGCTTACAGCAAAATATTGTTTATAAATAAAAAACATCTAAAAAAATTCATTCCACTAAATTACACTTATATTATCAGTCTGAACGATCGAGGTACATAAACATATTTGTCATAATTTAAAATTAATTATCACCACTACATAATAAATAGGTTATGCAATACATTTAATACCATAAAATTCGATTAGAATTCCCTACTAAAATAATTACTTTAAAAGGAACTTTTTTAAGTTTTTTTTTTAATTTGAGTATTTGCTATACAAGACTATTTGCTTCACTTAGATCATTGTTTTTCTTAAGGTCGCTGAAAGCTGTCTTTTCCATAATTTCTGATTTTATCTTTTTCACCTTCTGCCACATGGTAGAGTTGTTCTGCATTTCCTTTCCAATGAATTGCTGCAATAATAAACATTATTTATTTATTCGTAATAATGAAAACAAATAAGTAGCACAATTGATGCGTGTAGTGTATTATCAACTCTTAATTATTGCATCATTATTGTAAAGAAGATAGGAGTGTAACAAAAATTAAACTATTTTTACAGGATTAGACAAAAAAAATCTTCTTAGCCCCCTTTTTCTTTACCTTTTTAAATTGGTTCATATCTTGGTTTTGGTCTGTGTACGTAATAAAATTGTTCGAATTATCTGTTTTCATGCCTTTGCAGCAAAAATGAAAAGCCAGAAGCAGGACAGAAGCTAGGATTACGAGACATATAATTTTCACCCCGTGGGGTGGGTTTACCACTAATCTCTGAAGGTCCTCCATGGTCTTTGGTATAAAATTCATATTATTAATTGGAATTGGCCGCTAAATCTTTATGTTATCAGACGGATGCACTAATGAACCGCACAGCGCGACTGTTCGTATCAAATGACTAAAACAGTAGGCGACTCTTCACTTTTCATGTTTATTCCTGCAAAATCGAAGCGCTTATCTCCGCAGATCTGTAGCTTAGTCCTTGGCGACACGTTTGGACTTGCCGCCGTCTTTGCAAGTTACGAGTGGTTTGAGATGGATCGTAGACCTGTCGTTAACTGTTAACATTTTCAGGTGGCGGTTCTAGGACTGAGGACTCTTTGAGAGTATTCTCATCCTTTGTTTTTTACTCATATATATACATGAGTAAATTTACTCATGTATTGTGTTTTAATTTGTGTACTTTTGTTGGTCGTTTATCTTTGTAATTAGTGTTTTTACCGCCAATGTACATACAATTATTGTATTTTAGCCCTGTGGAAGACCTCAAATAAAGGTCGAAACGTTGGCAATTTAAAAAAAGTGAAGTAGCTTCTTGTCCTACACCTGCTATCCAACGTTCAGTAATAAATAAAGGACGCTAAGCACAGATGATCCTTTGTTTTCTTAACAAGAATTTAAAGAGAGCAATACTCTCAGAGCTGTCCAAAGGGGCAACCCGAAAACGCTGTGAGGAACGTGAGATGGTTTTGTTGCAGCCTGTTAGCATTGTCGCGTCTAATAAATTATAATCAAAAACAAACATTTAAGTAACTAGTTATTTTGTATAATTTTAATGATTAATGAAATTTAATTAACGACGAAACCGTGTATAAGCCATTCAGTTATTATTGTCGTCAATTAGGCCGTCAAGCAGATCGTCAAGTGGAAAATTGAGATGTCAATGAAAAAAAGGTAACTAGATGACAGAAATAAGTGAATGGGTAATATAAGGCAGGATTTGACCATACTGTAAAATAAGAGTGTGATCGATTAACAGTATAAACAAGGGATTTCAATAAAAATAATAACAAACATGTTAAACTCACAAGTCTATAGGTCATAACAATGCCATCAATCGGTGGTAGTCGATTAATAACTAACTTGCAAATTTTTTAAATTTACAATTTTTTTGTTACTAGAACTGTTTACCTATAAGTACAAATGTGTTATGTAAGAAGTTGACGACCCGTGATGGTTATTTCGGGTGGGTTATGGTTTTATTTGCGTTAGTTAGAATCACTTCATCACTTGGTGATGTATTTTAGTTATACCTCTATGTTTTAACTCCATTAGGTGGACTGCTTTATTTAGATATTTTACATGGTTAAAAATTTATTACAATTAATTAATTTAAATGTCTTTTCTCGAGAATAATAAAAGAGGTGGTTTGGGTAGCATTATATGATGGTAACGGTATTAAAGCTTTAAAAACAAGATTATAATGTACACGTATACTTGCTACATAACAAGAGATAGAGTTGATAATGTGGGCCTGTATATCAAATAAACGAACGTTTAAGTCTTCTTCTGCCTTGACCAAATCACTGCCAGTTTCCCATGATGGTTCGATTTCTACAACTTGACATACTATACGTTAAGCAGTGGCTCTGCATGCAAAGCACTGAAGTTTTAATGAGGATATAAATTTTGTATGGCTTTCATTATATGTATTACATATTTCTGCTAAAGAATGGTTCGTAACTAAAAAGTTTTAGTTTCTGAGCAACCCACGAATCAAATGACCTTTTTTTTTATCGGCTGCGTTCCTGATTTTAATTGTTCGATTGAAACACAAATTTTTTATAAAATGGTTTAATGAAACAAACTATATAAAGAAACTTGTTTAAAATTGTTTTAAAAAACCAGTCGTGCAAAATGGTGGTGAATGCTAGCCACAGGATTTCTAGGTTTACAGCACAAGAGGTATGGACTATACCAGAAAACACTTGGTCTGACAAATATATATATATTTTTTTACTTAAGGGCGACAAAGAAAGAGAGAGAGAGAGAATTTTCAAACTAACCAGGTTGCACTGTTTTCCAAAAAAATGGTTGGTAAGTCCCTCCAAGCTTCGTGCAGCTTCAGCTGAGCCAGTTAACACTTCAAGTATTGAAACTAACAATGAAACAAAAAAACGAAATTTAATACTTTCAACTCTGGGGTGTAGCTTTCTCTATCCGGCTCTTGGTCGGGTATGAAGGCGGTCAAAATGAGATTTACATTGATTAAAGCAGTCAAACGTATACTCCAAATGACCAAAATCTAGTAGAAGGAGAGGGATTGTATCTCTTAATATTTACTATCAAAGTCTAGCATTTGTTTTCTATTGACTGAAGTCACGTACGCCTATTATCCCACAGTCATGGATCCGTACATCCTAGATGGTAAATGACCATGACAGCATATTTATTGCATTTTGACAACTTGCATCGTTTTTATGTCCGCTTTAAATCTTTGTTTCACCTTTTTCTTTTACAATTTTTAATCTCTTTTTTTTTATTTAATAAAAGTATTACCAATATTTTCTTTTTTCCCTTGGTAATTTTTAGTCGCCTATCGAAGCTAGTGTACTGAACTATTACCAGAGATCAATTAAAACATCGAAACGCATCATTGAACTTGTAAGAATTCAAGTCAGTAACCACTTTTTTACCATTTTGAAACCCACTTCTTGTCTTGCTGACTGAAGTCGCGTACACCTTCTTGGCTACATACATTATTAGGAATTTATATTTGTTTTATGTCTACATTTCAATAACCGTTTCTTACTTTTGTCTAGCAAACCTTTCTCGAACTTGATCCTTTTCTACTTTTATTTTGCTGTTCGGTTACTTTTGTGATCCTTCCAACTACGCAAGACTCTTCTTTTTTTGTTACTGTTTTCTGCTTCACCACGTTTAATATTTTAGGTCTTACACTTTATATTTTTTTATCAATTTTTTCTACTTCGTGGTATTTTGAATCTATTCTATTATTGCATTTATTTCTTTATTTATTATTTTATAAATTTATTTTGTCTAAAAGCGACTTTAAAGTTATTGCATCAACGCGCAGTTTTGGTAACTTTTCTAGTAACTTTCAGAACATACACGTGTTGTCTCATTGTTAATTAGTGTGGCTACGATTAAAATAGACCAAAAGATCCAATTTTAATTTGTGTGTGATAGATATTTTAAACCCTCACAATAATCCACTAAAAGTAGCAAAAAAATACTAGTTTATACCATTGTTAACTTACATTCAATTATTGTTTTTTATTTCGCGTTGTTTCACTAGAAAAGGCGGTTTCTTTAACTTTACATTCAGCCTTTTCAAATTAATTTTTATCTTTCGTTTTTTCTTAATTTGTTGTTTTTTTTTATTTTTATTTTTTACGATTTTTTTCCTTATGAATTAACTTTTCTCGTTGGTATTCTTTGATTCTTAGATATATTTTAATTGTTTTTAAGGCTGTTTTTTCTTCCAATATTATTATTTTTCGAATATTTACGAATTTTAACTATCAGGTTTAATTTTTTATATAAATTACTAGACTTATACCTTTTTAGTCGTATAATCGTTTATTTTTTATTTGTTTTTTTAAGCCTTTATCTAATTTTTTTCAACTCACTTGTGTATTCGCTATGTAAAATCCCTAACTTTTTTTGCTAAATTAGAGCGATTTTGCTGTTTCCAAATTTTTGTTAATATTTTTAAAAACGATTTATCAAATTCTCTTCTTTATATTAGGTCCTTCAGAATTCAATTTTTTTCCACATTCCAATCTTTTTTTCCGTTTTGACTTGCAATTAATGTGATTATTAGATGCTTTTTAGTTTCTTTTTTTTTCTTTTTTCTGTAACTCATTATCCTTATTTTGATCGAAATTATTAGATTAAAACTGATAGTTTTGAAATGTGAGTAATATGTTTCGTATGAACTATAAATTGATATTTTTGTTTGGGCAAAGTGGGCCAGCTAAAGCCGGAGAGTACCCGCATGATACAGAGTGGTTATTTATAAGATGAGCCATATGGTTTTACGTGTTAAGTTACAGCCCCATCTTTAGTCTTTTACTATTAAAAATATGGGGATAAGGGCATTGGTTTAAGTGTTGATGAGTTGTGATTATTTTATTCAATTTTGGCTGCCAATTAAACCTGATACTTTCACGAATTTGAAATTATTTTGAGGAGGATAAAAAAGGATAATTATGACAAGTGTACTTTGTATTTGCATAGAGGACTATTTACTTTAATAAGTAGTGAAAACTACTTTAATAACTTTTTTTTTGTGGCTTTTTTTAAAGTTTATACAATTTTGAACACATTTGAACAAAAAAATCTTGTGTGAATCACATTAGAAAGAAAAAAGGAAAAATAAGACAAAAATACGGGTATAAATTAGGGGGGGTGTTTATTTGAAAACGTCATCAGTGAAATGTCAAAAGAAAATAATGAAAGAACAAAAGTCCATTTAGTTTGACTATGTCATTCTTTTTTGTCGAAAATTCATAGCCTTCTAGATGACATTTTCTAATGAACACGGGGTACATCACTCATTTAAACTCATGCTAATATTTCAATTTCTTGCTTTATGATTTCAACTCTAATGCACATATAGCAAATAAGAAGTTGTTTATGATATTTTTTACAACATAACATTTTTTTTTCTGAGGAAATGATTAGTGTCCAATAAGAACTGAAAACTGAAAAACTAAACCATATGTAATATCATACCGGGTGTCCAGCAGAACCCTGGACATAGGAGATTAACATGGGAAATCGGTTTTTATTTTTTTGCGCCTGTACGGTTGATTTGATTGAAAAACTTTTAAGAGTAAAGTTGTAGAGATTATGGTCAGCTATCATCCCGTAATTTTTTCATTACCTCAGTTTTGGCTATTTTTCGGAAAAACGCCTCAAAAAGTGCAAGAATTTGAATTTGGCGCGTCACCCCTGCCATGCATGTGCAGTGTCGCCAACATAATATTTTCTTATGTCAGAGTCAGAGCCGATTTTCCTTTCTTATTTATTTTGAGGGACTATCATGTAGTAATTAACGTGATTACGCAGTGAAAATATGTTGGCGACATTGCACATGCATGGCGGGGGTGACGCGCCAAATTCAAATTTTTGCACTTTTCGAGGCGTTTTTCCAAAAAACGCCCAAAAGTGGAGTATTGAAAAAATTACAGGATGTTAGCTGACCATACGCTCTACAACTTTACTCTTAAAAGTTTTTCAATCAATTCAACCGTACAGGCGCAAAAAAATAAAAACCGATTTCCCATGTTAATCTCCTATGTCCAGGGTTGTGCTGGACGCCCGGTATATGTTTTGCGTGCTTTATATCAGGTCGATAGAAGTGAAAATAGTGGGTGTTGGACAGAAATAACTACTTCACATTTGTGAAACAGCCAGCGTTTCGACCTTTATTGAGGTCTTCCTCAATAAAAGACAGGAGTAAATATACAGTTACAAGTACCTATATAACACATATAAATTTGACACTAGATAACCACAATTGTAAATCGTGCATCTCAATTAGTTGCAGTAACCGGCTTACCTTTTTCAATAAGCGAAGTTTGTCAACAGGAACAACATTCCAATGAAATTAAAACATCCCCAGTCACACGAAAAAACGAGCAAACGAGCACCATAAAGACCGACACACACACGCTTATTGAAAAAGGTAAGCCGGGTACGGTAGCTAATTGAGATGCACGATTTATAATTGTGGTTATGTAGTGTCAATTTTAGTCACGTTCGTTTGTCTAATTTTTAAAACTAAATTTGTCTGTGTTATAAAGAACTTGTAACTGTATATTTACTATATGTATGTACTATTTATATTTTGATCCTGAGGAAGACCTCAATCAAGGTCGAAACGTTGGATCTTTCACAAATGTGAAATAGTTTTTTTCTGTCCTACACCCGCTATTTTCACTTCTATCTACATATGTAATATGTTATATAACTGTTAACTGAGAATATCAAATGGAGTGATATTAATAAAAGTGGTTGGCTTTGGATAGGTTAATTCAGTAAGGTTTCTCCTTTGTTAAGATTTGTTCAGTTATGTTCTTCCTTTGATTAAATTAGTTCTAGTTGGTTCAGTGTTTTCTTTTGGTTAGGTTATTTTGGGTTCGCTTAGTTAAGTGAAGCCAAGCGCACCGTTAAGAGGCCGCTCTGTTTTTCCCTCGGTTTTTCCTGAAGAGACTCCGGTAGGGCCGCTTTGTTTTCCCATGAGAGCCCTTTTGTTAGGTTAACTCAGATCAGTTCAGTTATGTTTTTTCCTTTGCTTACGTTGGTTCAGTTATGTTTGTCTTTAGTTAGGTTAGTTAAAGTCAGTAATTTATGTTATTTTAAAACACTATTTGTCCACTATTTGATGATACCATCAAGAATACGTTCTTCAAAACTAACATACATCTTTAAGTGAGGCAAAACGGCAATATAACGTGCCCTGCAGTTATACAATTTTAAGCGAATTTTCATGATTTTGATTTTCATTTTTTTCGTTCAAAAGTTGTTCATCCAAGCTTCATTTTATTTAAAACTGTTCTATATGAAATATACGAAATTATAGTGGTGTTATACATGTAAACTTAATATATTCCATGGTTTACAAACAGCATATTGCTCAGGTAATCAGTACTGTTATAACATCATAAATTAATATTCATAGAATATTGCTAATTTCTTCTGCGTCCCATAATCTTATAATTAATTCCATTATTCAAACATATGGGAAAATAATTAATATATGCTTATAACATTATAAATGGGTGTATAATAGGAGTTTACAGGCGGTCAAAAAACTTGGTTTTGTAGAATCACCTCAACTTTGATAGTTTACTCTTCCCCTAGATAGAACTAGCCGGTGTTCATTTGAAAACGAAAAGAAAAGGATTAAAGAACAAAAGTCTGTTTAGTTTGATTACGTCAAATATTTATAGACGTTTTCTAATCAATTCGAGGTATTTCTTATAGTATAATTGCTTTAGATGTTGGCTATTCTGTGAAGAAAAGAAAGCCCTATTATTGATTTTGTGAATAAATTGGTGAATGTAAAAATACGTCTCCGGCTCCCCTCATGATTATCCCCATTATAACTCCACATAATACTCCTCACCGCAATTTATTATTTGAAGCGTTACAAAAAAAATCTCATTTGTAATCTACAATTATCATTAGTATTTACCTTTCAAAACACTATTAGTGGGTATTTGTATTTTTTGCCATTTCACCGCGCGATAATAATCGCAGGAGAAAGAATTTCCTCCAGCTACCTATAACTCATTGCCAACGGAGGAAACATTTAGGTCAGTAGTCATCCATGACTTCCCATAAAAAAAAGCACAAATCAAAAATGCGTTTACTATTGCCATCGCATCGTGCCGTCATACTTGACTGGACTGTTTGCAACGTACTCGGCGGGATTGCTTTATTTTCTTTCATTCACGCCTTTCATAACAGTAATTGGTTCACCATTATTGTGTATGGGTTAATTGCTGAATCGGTATCTGTACAATGTGAAAGAAGGTAAAACGCTCGCGAAGAAGCAATTTCAACAGGCATTAAGCTAATTGAATCGGTTTTTTGTGTGTGTAAGTAGGCATTTTGCGTCTAGGTGTATGATTTAATGAATCTTGCTATAAGGGAGGTAGAATCACACCTGTCATTTTATCATATCAAGCAGCGAAATTATGTCTTTCGCTGCTTGATATGACAAAGACTGGGAAAGACCAGGGTATAAGAAACATTAGCAACCTCGAGCAAGTCATGACATCATTAATTCGTACCATGATGATATAGCCATACACAGCGGATACATTGTAAACAAAAGGATGATGCAAGCCACATAAATATACCAGCTTATTAGAGAAATACCGATCGTTAGAATAACATCCAATGAGGTCTTGTGATGGTTTCGTTAAGCAATCACCAATAAACCTTAATTACAAATAACCTCAAAAATGTTGAAATCAAGAATTCAGATGCTTAATCTTACGTATTTAAGCTATTCCTTTTATTCTGCTAAAATAAAAACCAGTAAGTGAAAACATCTACGAGCAACCTCTATTTCTTCACACACCTGTTGATTGGATTAGTGTTTTTATCTTCGAGTTACCGCAGAGCTTTGTACAAGAATATATTAATGTTGTTGATTCAAACAACGACATTATTGTGTGTGGCGCAATGATTACTTGCAGCTGGGCCGTCTTATGTAAAGTACGTTTTCTCAACGAGGCTTAAACGTGTCATTTGTCGCCAATTTGTCACGTTTGCCATTTCTAATTCATTTAGCACTTATGTAGGATTAAGCTAAAGACGTGTGTCTCCGCCCTTCTTGCTCAATTCATCTACCATATCAAGCCGACCCATTTATTTATATCTTAATCTGCAAACAACAACCAAACTGCTTTTATAATATGTGCAAAGTACCTACCAGGCGAGAATAGCAATTTTAATTTATAAAAGATAGTAGGTACCAGGTTGGTTTCGTGACTAGGATATATTTACGTATGTCCCACGCTGTATACGACCAATAAACCGTTAGAAAAGGGTACTTTAGTTTTATTTAATGAGGTAGGTACTACGACGTTCTATGCAGAACGCCTGCCAAAACGGCCATACAGGATACGAGCGTATAATTTCAAGCACGTCGGAAGCGATTCCGATGATTGGTACACGCGGGCGTAGGTGTTTGGTGGTCTCAATCCGTCAAAAAGCCTTATTGTTTGTGTGCTCATTGAGGTGAAGAAAACAATAACCATGCACGTACAGGAAGTTTAATACATTCAGAAATTTCTAAGGTTTTCAGCTATAAAACATTCGCTGTATTGTGAAATATGTTCTGCTTTTCAAACCATGGTTTGGTGGATTGGCGTCTACACCTGCGGTGGACACTGTTATAGGGGGTAAGGATCGAAGTGCTTTACCATGACATGTTTTATTTGCCTATTGGTATAGACATTTACCTAAAAACTACATAAAAAAACTGCTTAAAGAATAAGGTGTAATGCATCAGTAATTTTGAAGTAAACAAATCGACAAAAAAGTTTCAGGACCGTATTTAGCAAAGAGAAGTTGAAATCAAGACCGTCAGTCAAGGAATGTAATAAAAAGTGCAAAGAAGAAAGTTCGTTGTCTTATTGTAACTATCTCTTACACTTGAAAGCTTCGCCTTCTCCCCACCACAGCGACAAAGACTAAAAACAGATGTCTAGGTGCAAAGGAAAGCCGAAATGCTACAAAATTTAATGAAGGGAGTAGAGGATAAATATACAACTCCTCGTACAACTCAGAACTGAGCTGGGGAAGATAACAGGAGGCGAGGAACTTTAAGGATCAAAGGAATTGTTCAAAAGAGCGAGGAGAGCCTTCCAGGGGAAGCAAGAGGGAAAATCTTGAAGTCGAGAAGACAATTTTTTTTGTTACAAAAAAAAAAGAATTTAAACTACAAGAGATTTAAGGGTCAAGACATACAGACACTTACGGAAACCCAACCATGGGATAAAGTTCAACAAACAACTGTTCAACAAAGAAAGAGTTAGAAAAATTAATA
Organism: Taphrorychus bicolor; assembly: GCA_951812265.1. Lineage (NCBI taxonomy): Eukaryota > Metazoa > Arthropoda > Insecta > Coleoptera > Curculionidae > Taphrorychus > Taphrorychus bicolor. The sequence continues at coordinate 19,478,283 of OX638305.1, forward strand.
AATCAGAACTGGGTTGGAAAAGAATACTGAGACGAGCAACTTTAAGAAACAAAAAAAATAGTCAAAAGAGCGAGAAGGGTCTTCCAGAGGAAACAAAAGGAAAAATCTTGATGTTAAGAAGACTAAGGGACCAAATCAACAGACACTTACGGAAACCCAACCATGAAATAAAGTTTGCAATTGTTCAACAAAGGAAGAGTTAGAAAAATTAATAAATCAGAACTGGGCTGGAAAAGAATACTGAGACGAGGAACTTTAAGAAACAAAAAAAAATAGTCAAAAGAGCGAGAAGGGTCTTCCAGAGGAAACAAAAGGAAAAATCTTGATGTTAAGAAGACTAAGGGACCAAATCAGCAGACACTTACGGAAACCCAACCATGAAATAAAGTTTGCAATTGTTCAACAAAGGAAGAGTTAGAAAAAATAATAAATCAGAACTGGGCTGGAAAAGAATACTGAGACGAGCAACTTTAAGAAACAAAAAAAATAGTCAAAAGAGCGAGAAGGGACAAAAGAGCGAAAAGGAAAAATCTTGATGTTAAGAAGACTAAGGGACCAAATCAACATACACTTACGGAAACCCAACCATGAAATAAAGTTTGCAATTGTTCAACAAAGGAAGAGTTAGAAAAAATAATAAATCAGAACTGGGCTGGAAAAGAATACTGAGACGAGCAACTTTAAGAAACAAAAAAAATAGTCAAAAGAGCGAGAAGGGTCTTCCAGAGGAAACAAAAGGAAAAATCTTGATGTTAAGAAGACTAAGGGACCAAACCAACAGACACTTACGGAAACCCAACCATGAAATAAAGTTTGCAATTGTTCAACAAAGGAAGAGTTAGAAAAATTAATAAATCAGAACTGGGCTGGAAAAGAATACTGAGACGAGCAACTTTAAGAAACAAAAAAAATAGTCAAAAGAGCGAGAAGGGTGTTCCAGAGGAAACAAAAGGAAAAATCTTGATGTTAAGAGGACTAAGGGACCAAACCAACAGACACTTACGGAAACCCAACCATGAAATAAAGTTTGCAATTGTTCAACAAAGGAGGAGTTAGAGAATGTCACATTATAACGATCAATGTCAGGATATAAAAAAATACTGAGAAGTCCAGGGTCCAGTTGTCTTCTTATTTATTCAGTCCACGTCGAAAGGCACAGTAGAAGACTTAAACTGTTACCTCATCGCCATGTGGCAGATTAATGACCAGTAACAGTCTGTTCAAGTTCACTTTTCCTCGTTTTTTGCCCAATTCCACTTAAAAACACACCGTGTTGGACAACAAAATGGCCAGAAGAATTTGTCATCCTGTGGTCTGCGTGGTTCCTTTAGGCTGGTGTGAGTGAAGCCATTGATTGACTATTGAATCGTACACTATTTTCCGAGATCCCTTGGGTCGAAACTTCCCGGTTGCCGTCTCGTAAGTTATACAGCGACGTAAGAGACTGCAATCGTTTGAGTGGTGGGTGTACCGCCGAATGTTAAAGATCTCCTGGATGGCCCGCATTACGAAGGAAGAAGTTCTGGAAAGAATGGTCAGGGAAATGGAAAGTCTTTTCACAATTAAGAGAAGGAAACTATAGAGTTTCTTGGGCATGTTATGTGTAATTCAAAATATGAAATTCTGCAGCTCATCACGCAGGGGAAGATCGTGAGACGCAGAAGCGTCGGTCGACGTAGAATTTCCTGGCTACCTAACCTGCGACACTGGTTTGACCTCTCATCTGTCGAACTATTTCGGACAGCTGCCTAAAGAAGGAGAAGCTGAGATCAAGAAGAAGAAGAAGAAGTTATACAGATTTCTAGAGCTGGAAATTCCTCGTTTGCGATCTGGTTTACTTTGAAGTTTTTTTAGCTCTTGGTCATCAAGTTGTGCCTTGGCTAGTTCTTTCTGGTCTCGACTTTGTCGACTTTCTGGAGAAAGTGAGTCTGCGGCTTTATCTTTTTCTCCTTTCGTCCACCATAAAGTAGGTGGTGGAGAACTGGCTGATGAATTTTAGCCCTTTCACACATCTGGTAATCCCTCTGCTGTTTAAACTGTGTCTCGTGTTAAATGTATATATCAGGGGCGTGTGGTCAGTATAAATTATGGGTTATCTGTCTTATGTGTACTTATACTCGAAAATGGATAGTAGCAGCATGCTTATGGTAGCTCTTAAAGCAAGTCTCTATTTGCCCTGTAGTAGGGATATGTCGTCTATAGAATATTATTAATCCTGGGAAAAGTCTTCCAACCTCAATTGGGTGTGGGTTGGCATCTTGCCTTTTCGAATAGCAGCAGTTTCCTATGGCAAGGGTGATACACTGCTGGTGACTCTGAACCCGAAGAAGTCCACCGCATTTTGCCCAAATTTGCACTTTTGAAGCAACTTGATTTGACGCCAGTGGCTCTGAAAATATTAACACATATTTTTGATGCTGTTACAAGGATTTTGAGGCAATCTAGATGTTATCTATAAAATCGAGTCTTCCAAGAAGTTGGTCAACACACCTTTGGAAGGTTTGAGCAGCGTTGCTTAGGAAGACTTTTACAACTATCAGTAAAACGCAAGTGGCGCCATCGGACGACGGCAGGTGCTTCCCCTAGGGCATGCGAGATAATCGTAAAGTGAAACCAAGCCAGTTTTCGGTTTCGCTTCACGGTTTTGAAGTTCACGGTCGTTCGATGGCGCCACTTGCATATGTACACAATGCCTTGAGCAAGAGAGGAGACCAAGTTTCATTCGAACCTCGTATTTCTGTCAGGTTTGAGGTATGGGATACTGATGAGCTCCAATAAGAGCGAAACCGGTCTATAGTTCCTATGCCTGATAAAGAAATTAGTCTGGTACTCTGCTGAACGTCCCCCCCCATGTCTGTGGGAAGCGACACTTCAGCAGACAACTGGCTTGGTTTCACTTCACTATCAGTAAAACTTTAGTTTCAAGTTAAAACATCAGATATGACGTAGATTTCATTGTTAATCTGTCAGGTAAACAAATTTTCTTCAATTTCTTTAGCACATTATTTTTACTAGTTTTACTTAACGATGTTACCAAATAGGTTTCACCGAGGAGTAAACCGCAGGCCGAAAACTTGTACACTTATTGCAGAGTAATGCCAAATAAATTCCAACTAATTCCTACTAATGCCACTAATTCCTCGACCAATGCCTACTAATGCCACTAATTCTTCGACCAATGCCTACTAATTCCCCGTAATACCAACTAATTCCTACTAATTCCCACTAATTACTATTATGTTTTTACTTCTGTTATTTCGTAAAAACTGTTATTTCTTAACCCTGTTATTTCTTAAAATCAAAACTGACAAAAACTTATGTCTTTAGAACTGTGGGCTCCAAAATCGTATGTTGGAGAAACATGGAAACAAAACACAGCTCCTGATATTTATTAACAAAATTGCAACATAAACATATAAGCCATTCACTTATTATTGTTGTCAAGTAGGCATTGGAAATTTGACTTTGACATTTTTATCGTATCTTCTCAACATGTGCTAATAGGAGATGGGTATAAAAAATAGAGGCTTCAAAGGTAACTAGATGACAAAAATAAATGAATGGGTAATATGCATATGTATGAAGGTCTGGTTTAATTATGGTTCTTATATACAGGGTATCTCGATGTTTTGTCTCGATCTTACATACAGGGTAAGAAATAAGAATGCTTCCAAATGAAGCTATATGGAAAAAAAATATTTCTAATTAATATATTCACTCGACTGAAAATTAGGTATAATGTTTTTTGAGCAGCTTTTTTTTTCCATTTAGCATTTTCCAAAGAATTACTCATTGCCATCATAAAACGTCATTTGACCATCTTAGGACCCTTAAGTCACCTTATAATATCTGTTAACGCTTTCTCAAGAAATTAAAAAAAAATTACATAATCTTTGACAGCTTTATTACCTCATTAAATGCGAGTTGAATACTATACTTTATCCACGACCAAGATTCCGGGTTTTCTCAAAATACGATAGTTTATAGCTGAGGTTACAGGTGAACCTGGGGTTATAGGTTATTAAAACCACTACTGGTTTCGCTAATTGACGGCGCGACCTTTGATGCGTCAGATAGATGACGGCCAAGTCGCCCGTGCATGTTCATTTAAATTCTACGAGGGCGGACGGTAAATTACTTCATTTTATGGCCTATTTTAAGTAGTTTTCAGTGAAAAGTACATTTTTTAGTGAAAAAAAGACACTGTAACCTACATTTGTCTCAATACATCCTAATAGAAGGATAATTATTTGAATGAACCAGTGGTAACTACCGATTTCATGTTTAGGGCAGTTTACTTTTTGAGTTGTGAATAATGTTCATTATTCATAAGTGAATAAAGATTAGCATTAATCTTGAGATTGTACAAGAATAATGTGATCATTATATTGTGGTCGTGGATAAAACATATGTTTATTTCAGAAATGGATACCTACTTTTAGAAACATTAACATTAGGTACACAAGTTCTTTGGTTTTAACCACTATTTTCCAAATAGGTTAGTTCAGGTTAGTTAGTAGTTAAGTAGAAAAACCTTTATGTTGTATATACATATCAAATGGGGGGGGGGGGGGGGGGGGGGGGTGCTCAATGAAAAAAAAGGATGACTAAACTTGTTTTTTGTCTTGAAGCATAATATCACGTAATTATTTTTGGACATGTTCCTACTGAACCCTGCTTGAGCATCAATATTTTGTTAATTTATATAATTTTTTTGATCTTGTTTAAATCTTTTCTTTTTAAATTAAACGGTTCACATCCGACAAGTTCAATTGGTCCATACAAGAAATAACCTTCCTACCTCACTGCTCTTCATACGCAACAGCGAACTATTTTTCAACTAAAATTTCTGGGGTCTGGAACAGGGCCTTCTTCGTAGCCATCAGAAGAGCCATCAGACTCGATATCAGATCGATTATCTGAAGTGGGAGATTCCGCACTACTCTTCATTTTCTGCAAAGGTTCTCCTACCTTCTAATTTTCCTTTTCTGTTTGGCCAATGCTGTATCGGAACTGACCTTGATGATCACAATCTCATTTTCTTATAACGCGAATCGTGATTAACGTTTTATATAACGTGATAAAATTGTGTATAAGCCATTCACTTATTATTGTCGTCAAGTAGGCTTTGAAAATTTGACTTTGACATTTTTCTCGTATTTTCTCAACATGTGCTAAAAGGGGATGGGTATAAAAAAATATATAGGTTTCAAAGGTAACTAGATGACAAAAATAAGTGAATGGTTCGATTAGATTTTATTAGATTTTATTTAGATTTTTAAGGCAAGTCGAAAAATTTAAACGAAATTTAGAAACCCAGCTTAGAAGGTTGTTAACCATGCCCGGCTTAGAGTATTTTTAGCCCTAACTTTTTTATTATTAACTTTTTCTGCAGTTTGAACACAGAAGCTGAAAAAGCATTGTTTTTTTTTACATTAAAAAGATGCTCTTGGACAACTTCTTAAAAACGCACCATTTTCGAGTGAAATAGGTTTTAAATACCTAGTGCACGCAAATTTATGTGCAGTTATTATGATATTTTTTGCTTATAGTCTTTTGATTGTAAAAGCCACTTTGGAGTCCAATAGAGTTCTCTGTTGAGGTTATTTGATAAACCTAGAATATACGGCAGCTTGAAAAACTGCAATTTATTTGGACCCATAAAAATGGGCAGTGGACTGATTGCTGATAATTCCGACTGGTTTCGGAAATATTCGCAAAAAATCGAAATGTTTAAAAAACTTTTTATTCCTTCTAGCCTTAATTTGAAGCGATACCTAATTAAAAAATAATTGACAGTTCATCATACACACTTTTTCGAGCACTTTTTGCTCTCTTCAACGTAGAATTAAAAATTTAAAATCCTACGTTTCGTTTTCATGCAACCATCATCAACTTCATTTTTTAAAAGATGGTTCTGGATTTTACTTTATACATATCGGATTCTGGATCTCTTTGGAATTCTGTTTCTGTTTTCATTTTCACGTAAGATGAAAGCTTAATAATTAAAACCTTTGAAGTAACTACTAATAAACATTCTACCCCACAACCTAATTTTAATGTAAAGCATAATTATTATTGGATTATCAAGTAAACTACAAACATCAAAATTATAAAAGATGTTCAAATACTTCACCATCTACGTCTAAACAAAGGCCTGGTAGTTTTCGTAAATTGTACACCGCTCGTAAGACATGTCTTCTTCTTATTTTAGTCCGTATGGTTTCTTATTATTTTCCTACGTAGTTCATTAATATTAAGAGGTATAAGTACCGCTTATTTATACCTCTTCATAGCCTTTTTTTAAACCTAACCCAAAAGTTAATAGAATTATTAATTGTCGCATATCACCGATTACATAATTGCAAGGAAATTCCGAATCCAACATAAAAAATCTAGACCGTATTTAAAAAAATTAAGTTAATGATGGTTGCATGTAAAGGAAAGGACGGATTTTTAATTTGAATATACCATGCTGAAGAGAGTAGAAAGTGGCTATGAAGAAGTGTCATTTAGTTTTTAATTTTCTATTTAAAATAAGACTAGAAAATTGAACTTCAAAAATTCAGGTAGGTAACCATCTCTTTGTATCTCACATTAGGAAATTAATTTGAATATTTTTCTCTTTTACAATAAAATTTCCTCATAAGTAACGATCAGTAATGCCTGCTAATTCCTACTAATTCCTTGACTAATGCCACTAATTCCTCGACTAATGCCTACTAATTCCTATTAATGCCACCAATTCCTCGATTAAAGCCTACTAATTCCCACTAATTCCCAGTAATGCCAACTAATTCCTCGAGTAATTCCCACTAATTCCTTCGAATTCCTCTCGGCTCTACACCACAATTCCTTTGCGGTTGACCCCTCGGGTTTCACTCTTCTCAGCGATGAGGTGGATACAGTCATTTCGGATGATTAACAATATTCTTTTTTACTCCTCTTGAAGTCGGGGTTGACCTCACTGATATATGCGGTTTTCCGGCTTCGATGATTTGTGTACCTGAGCTCCTTCCTTTTTCAACTTGGCACTATAACACGACGAGACTGCTAGTAAAAGCTAATGTTCAGAAGAGAACTGGGCACTGGGATTGAGTAAATTCCAAGTTATCGAGTGGTCGGGTTAATACAAATTTATAATCAGTATGTTGTTTTGGATTTTAGGTATGCTGCCAGTCTCCTCAGTTTGACTAGGCTGATTCGACATGATTTTGTTTTTGGGAGAGTTGGTTTTCCAACGCTGTGCTCAGGGCCATTTATTCTTGTTTTTTTTCCAGCAATTACACACACAACTCACTGGCTCTTTTTGTTGTAGAGAGTTTTTATTTCTTTTAGTTGCGTTCTTGGACAGGTGACATTTGACATTTTTCATAACCACAGATATGGAGAGGAGACAGGTCAAGATAACTCCATGTTCCAATCTCGAAAATGCAGTGACAGACTCCAATACAACATACTTCCTGTTGATGATTAAAACCTTATCGAAAAATCTATCAACATATACTTATGATGTAATCCAGTCATGACATCTTATCGTTAAACCATTGTTGTGATGATAAAATTTACTATACTCGTTTGCTGCACTTTATACCTAAATACGCTCAGACAAAACTCTAGAATACCTAAGGTATGACTAATTTTCTCTCTCATGAACATTATCGATAATAACTTGTTTAAAGTGGTTTGGATTTGTAATCTGCCATTACCATAAGGACCTTATCGAGTTACGCTTTTTCAATTATATAACTTTTGTTGAAGGCTTTTTACAGACGTTAATTTAATTATTTAAATGGCTGTATTTATTTAGCTTTCTCATATATACATATTTTTGCATTAAATGGCCAGTGCATGCATGAGACATGGAATATCTTCAATGCAAACCAGTAGCCGCGACGTAAAACACTCTTTATCGTAAACTGTGGTAATGGTAATGGTGCTTAACTGAAGTGGTGCAAGACGACCGTAAACAATACCTCGAATCTAGTCGCAGAACATAAAGTTCCGGACAAGGTCGTACCTTTGGTTATATTTGGTGATCGTACCTACTTATAGAAAACAATCGTTCAGTAGTTACCATCACCAAGAAGCATAAGCACATTCGAACGACCTCAAGTTCGACCAGCTGACTGAATTTTTTTTTACTTTCTATAACGAAGCAATCACGTGGGCGTAATGCACCGTCTTCGCTGACATAACTGCATGCCTGCTTAATCGTCCAAAGGGGTCATACGTAATGGGCATTCGGCCTTCATTTTGTTTGTCTTGGCCTATTGATTAATGAACGTTTATTATTGGTTTCAGATAAGCGAGAAGAATAACGTACATACCATCACCATCATGGGTGAACGAAAGGGAACTAGAGGATTGGAGCTGTGGTGCCGGAAAATGACCGAAGGTTACCCGGGTGTTAAGGTTGAAAATATGACCACTTCGTGGAGAGATGGCCTAGCATTTTGTGCAATTATTCATCATTTCCGTCCAGATTTGATGTAAGTAATTTTGTATTAGAGGAGAGAGGAATACCAGTTTTCTAGGGTGTTTACTTTTAACAATACAATATAAAAAGTTTCGCAGAGAATAACGCTTTAGCGGGCGGTTTATAAAAATTCTTTTTCGGGTATTTTTGCCAACGGTGTTTATATAGATCGTACCTTTTCTTTATTGTATAAACTCAAAGGGCTTAGGAATTCCAATCTAAATTATATTTTCAAACACATGTCTGTGCCGCATCAACTCACATGTAAGTTTCCTAACATATTGTGATAACAATCACCGGTATGTACGCATATATGTACATTGCGTACTTTCATTCCAAAAACCTAGTAATGGCCGTTAACAGCCATATCTTTGACCAAATAAAGCCGCGCTGGCTGAAATTATATTATACTTTGAGTCATTATTTGTTACCGTAAGCAGCCATGTAAAAGCACATAAAGACTGCAATATAAACAATGACTTGAGCACTTGGAGGTACTTTCGGTCGCGTGTAACAACGTAATCTAATTCCTAAGTAATCACATCAAACGGCGGCACAACACAAATAAAATGGAAACACATGGTGCTGGGATTCTTGGATTTTTTTGTTTTGAGCATTTTTAAGATGTTTACATAACGGGACATAGTAAAGACCCCCTGGGTTAACGATCACGTGGATCATCAAGTAAATATTACATAAACAAAATAAACAAACATGAATTTGTTTGCAAACGCTTCGTTTCCAAATAATATATGATCAAGTACAAAACTAATTAAAAAAAATGTGTTGGAAATGTTGGTATATATGTCATGTCCAGTCTCTCTGGAACTCATAAGTTAGAAGGGCATAAAAAAATGGATTTTTCTACGACTGTTTCGAAAATGATCAAATGCGCGCTACTAACTACCGTTGAAAATGGCACATTGCAAACAGCTCAGGCAAAGTGCACATTGTGTACGCTTTCATACAGAAGTCCACTTTGCACACGGTCTCTGATTGCTCTGATTGCTACGAATGATCATTTATGAAGCAAAATCGCAGTCGTAGAATAAGTATAGTGTGCAAATAGACTCTTGTGACGTTGTATCACTTGCCTGCGGCTCGTGTCCAAACCGTCACACTCGTTTGAAAAGTGCAATTTTCGACACTAGTTGCACAATATACTATTACGAATGTTCTTAAGTGTTGGATAAGATTAATTAGTTGGGTCGAAAGCGTTCTATTGAATACCCTTCGGCACACTTCTCCTTAGTAATTTTTACTTTGAAATAAAAGCAGGTTCAAAGTATTAAACACGTGTGTTATTAAAGGCCTAACTTCCAATAGGTTATGGGCCCAGGTTACGTCGTTTGTTTTACCTGTGCATTAATTAACGTGTCATTAATTCGAAAGTCGAGTGTCGCAGTGTCGTAAAAGTATATTTGTAAATCGAGTACTAGTCTAAAGAAGCAATGGAAGGTCTCACTCGAAAAAGGGACATTGAACCTTTTAAGGGTGATCGCTACAGTGTATGGAAGCATCGGATTCGATCATTATTAACCGAACTTGAAGTTATTAAAGTGATTGATAATGTGAATCCTGAACCATTAACAGAAGAATAGATAAAGTTGAAAAGAATTGCGAAAAGTGTGGTTGTGAACTATTTGTCGGATTCATTCCTTGTTTTTTCAGAGCCGGAGATTTCTGCGAAAAATATTTTTGCCAGTTTGATTTGATTACTGAGTTATTTGTAGCAGGTGGAAAATTAGAAGAAACGAATATACTGTCTCACTTACTTCTAACTCTTCCAAATGCCTATGATGGGGTAATAACTGCCATAGAAACCTTATCAGAAGATAACATAACCTTAGCTTTCATAAAAACTAGACTGCTAGATCATGGAAGTTAAAATAACAAACGAAAGTAGAGGAAACCAGTGCTAAAGTACTTCAGGTCGAATCACATTCAAGAGAAGTTCCCAAGAGCAACTTCAATCTCTCCAGATTCAGCTTCAAGAAGAGGCACTATCATAGTTATAAAAAACAAACATTCAAGACAAGCAAGAAGACATTGCTCAAGTGTCATCACTGTGGAAGAAATGGACACATCAACAAAGCTTGTTATTACTACAAGAGAAGTCTCAATCATACCAACCAAGACAGGAATGCAACAGTAAAAAGTATTCAAACAGCTCAATGTCCGGATGTTGAGAACCATTGTGGATTTGCATTTATGACTGGCAAGTATGACTTGCAAGTAAACGATTCCAAAATAAGATTTATCTTGGATTCTGGTGCTTCAGATCATATCACCAATCGAAAAGATCTTCTTCGCAACTTCCAATTAAATTAGTTTGAGATCAATAGTTTACAAAAAATATAAAGCTTCTCATTAAGTTTTTCCAAGCGGTAGGCCATGGAAATCTGACAGATTGCCTTCTGTATAAATTCTGTACAATGTCAGTCCTATTGGTTATGTAGTAGGTGGATTAGCGGGATGGGGACAAATAACGACAATTCAGCTTTTATCAATTGCCAACGTTTCGACCATATATTGTGGGATTTATCAAGGCTGTAAAGACAAGAAACATCGATCAGTTTATGGCAAGGGGCATGACTAAATTAAAACTATAATTAAAAATTTATACAGATTAGAAAAATACATAAATGAGGTTGCTTTAACAATTAAAATCTCCATAACGCTCAAGTCCTATATACCTTTCACAAATTAACATTTTTTTTTATTTTTATTTTTTTTTCAAGAAATTTACACGCAAAACAACAAACGAACGTAACATTTATATACACAAATTTGTACCTCTTGATATGCCGAAGTCCTGTACATTCTATTAAAAAACGTGTCCATTGTCCACCTCACTCGTGCTATTGGTTATATTGCCATAATTTAGAGATTAGCAAATACTGTATTTGGAAAAAATGTGTAATGGTGAAAGTACTTACCAAAAATAAAGCCGCTTGGATTGACCACCGACTGAGTCTATCTTCGAAACTCTTGAACCAATAGGACTTTTGTTGGTAGGATGAGAAAGAAGATACCAAGAAAAGAAAAAACAGGTTATTCTGATGGGTTCATTGGTTCTAAAATTATCGCCAGACAAAGTTGGAAATTGAGAAAAAATACGTACTACGTACTACCTTTGAACAATTAAAAAAATATATATAATTTTTTAAATGCTGTTTTTGATCGGGATCGGACAACTACAATCCCTAAGCGCGTAACAAACTGAATTTGAATTAGACCCATAAGTGAGTTTTTTATAAGTGCCCAAAAAGTCGATTCTAAAAGTGCATATTGCAACCAATGATACTTTTGCTGGTGGTAGGAGAGAAAGGAAATACTAAAAGAAAAAACATTTGGATTCATTTTGATGGGTTCATTGGTTCTAAAGTTATAGCCAAATAACTTTTAGAGTTTTTAGAAGTGCCCAAAAAATCAATTTAAAAAGTACCCAAAAATCGGCCACCAAACACTCTGAAATTCTTGAACCAGTGGGACTTTTGTTTGTGGTTTGAAAAAGCCCGAAGAAAGACCAACGACCACGAAGAAAGAAAAACAGTTGAATTTAATCTGATCGGTTCTACAGATCACAGGATCTACAATATGTTGAAGAAGAATTAAAAAAAGTGGTAGTCGATGCAAAGCGCTATACGCAGCTTCTTGCATTAAGAGCCTTCTGCAATGTAACCTTGATATAATACGCTGGTATATACAGAGTTTTCCAAATGTTTCGGAAAAATATATCTTTTCAGTGTTTGATAGTGTTTCAGAGGCTTAGCAATAGAAAGTAAAAACTCTGTAAACCGTCAAAGTCAAACAGATGTACTAAGAAGAAGTGCGATCTTATAATCTCATATGCTTTGCGCTTTTTTAAAATAAGTTGGATGAGGTGAGTAGCGGGTGCAGCATGAAAAAAACCACTTTACATCTGTGAAATTACTAGCGTTTCGACTTTTATTGAGGTCTTCCTCAGGGCGAATTTTTTTTATGACCGTTACAAGCTCGTTGAAAAAGGTAAACCGCATTTCGTGACCGGTTAATTGTTACATGTCTGATACTAACTAGAAATTACCGAAATGCACAATTTGTAATGTTGTTATGTTGAATTAATTGCAGACATTGTATCAAAAAAATATTTTAGTCTAAATCAAACTGTATACTATTTGTAAAACATTAACAAGTATCTAGATTTTTCTATATTATGGTAGGTATTATCGAAACTGAGTCCTCAGGAAGACCTCAATAAAGGTCGAGACGTTGGCAATTTCTTAAGTGTGAAATGATTTTTTTGTCTCACCTTATCCAATCGATCTTAATGATTTTAACTCGAGTCTTACAATAGGGAATAATTTTGCGAAAACTGGCAAAGTTTGAAATATTAAAGATACTGAGCTAGTCAAGTGTAGTAAGTGTAGGAATAAAAAGATGTCACTTACTAATAAACCCACTCATAAATAAGAATGATGGCTGCCCTCCAAGCAATCATAAAAGCAAAACCAATAATACCATATCAAGAGTTAATTGCTGGCCTTCAAACGCCGCCTGAGACAAAAACAATGCCATGTTTTATAAAGCCAAGCTGGAATATAATGTGATTGTATCTCCATATTTAACAGGCGGTTACTGAAGTGTTTGTTTCCTACTAGACACTTCCATTTTAGGAACCCGATCTATTCTGAATAATTGCAATTATATTGTGAGAAAAGTTAATGCAGACGGGAAGTTATAAATTTTACTTAGGAAAAAGAAATTGTTTAAAAAGACATTTTGTCACAAAAATTTTTATATTTTAACAGTTCACAAATTTTTTTTTCACAAATGTGTGTTTTTTGTTAAACGAATGATTAGCACATTGTTGGATAATTTGTCTGATTTAAGCCTAATTTCATTGATATGCTAATTTACTGTTAAAACAGCGCCATATATGTACATTCAGTAATGTTCATTTTCACTCTTTTATTATTCCGAAATAACGTGAGAGCTGAAAATTCGACTGTTCAAAACGCGATGATTATCGAATATAATTAGCACGCCATCATCCACATCAGACTTGTCCCAATTTTTATAGGTCAGCAGTCGCTGCGGTCTGTATACTCTTAATTATTATTGTTAAACAAGTCGTCGGTGTGGTTGATCACTAACCGATTGATTTGTAGATCCTTCAAAGTTAGTGGCGGTTCAGTGGATATCTGCATCAAGGTCTAAGAATAGTATGTTCCAATGTTCACGTTTCGGAGACCTATAAGAAACTTCAACTATTTTTTTCTGTTAGTCATAACTATTCAAGTAAATTAAGTAGAATGTAATTATGCAGGGTGATTTGCAACTCAAAATGGACATAGAAAAGGTGCGTGTAGAGGAAATAAATTAAGTTGCTTTTTCATATATTTTTTTCTGTTTTTTTTTATTTTATTTTTCTCATTGACTCGTATCAATCAATATCGCAGTTTTCTCAGAAAGTGGCAGTTTCTCGAAAAGTTGACAAGGTAGAGTATCAAAATGGGCACATCTGTGTCTAATTTTAGCCTGTAATTTTTCCAAGAGTTTCAAATTTGCCTTTCTGAGTCAGTTTTTAATCGATTATTGCCATAATAATGATCTGAATTTTTCGAAAACATTCAAACTTATCTTTTGCACGCTTATCTCAAAAAAACCTTTATTTTTATTTTTGCAGTATTTTTAGTAAATTTTATACATTTTGAGCAAAAAATGAATTTTCCTAAAAATAAGAAATTAGAAGGTTACATCAAAATTTGCATGTTTAGAAAGTGTGTTTTAGCCCGAATTCTAAACTCCAAAAGCTTCACATTTGCATATTATGTCGTTCAAGAAATTTTTAAACGAATTTTAATTCTAGTCATAACCTGAATTTTGCCAAAAAACTTTAATTTGCATTTCTAATGCTTAGATTTATTTTTAGCTGATTTTGGTCCTATCTTCATCTGTTTTTTTTTTTCAAACATTCTAATTTTTAGACGCTTCAAGGAATTTTTTTAACAGATATTGGCAGAAACCCTAAAACGAATGTTCTCAAACACACAAAATTTGTGTTTTTAAAGTAATTTTAATTGATTTTAATCCGAAACTAACTTTTTCGAAAATCACCAAATTTGCATTTTGAGACGTTTTGAGCCTAACATAATATATTCTCGTCCGGAAGTGTAATTTACCAAAAAGAATAAATCAGATGTTTTTGATCCGTTTTGCCTTAGTTTGTCCTGAAATTGAGTTTCTCCAAAAAAATCAAAATGAGCATTTTAGGAGGATGTGGGTCATTTTTTATCATTTTTAGCCATAGTTTTAACCTGCAGTTTCTCAAGATATTTAATATTTATATTTTGACACTCTTCAAGTTATTTCTAACCAATTTTGGTCCAAAACATAAACTGAGGTTTTCCAAAACCTTTAAATTTGTATTTTTACGAGCTCTGAGTCATTTTTTGACTGTGGGGGCAATTTTTAATTAATTTTAGCCCTAATCCTAAATTAAAAAATTTTAAACTTGCATTTTTAGATTGTCTCAATGATTCGTTAACCGATTTTGGCCCTAATCACGACCTGATTTTTCCTAAAAAGTTCAAACCTTTAATTTTACACTTTGTGTTACTATTATTATAATATAAGAATTGCCATTTGTGTGTTGAATTTACAAACTAAAACTACTAAAATAGAAAACCAAATACACATGTATATCTGTTTTTCTCGTTAGACAAAAGATAGTTTTCTGTAAAACATCAGAAAATAAGAATAAAACAAATGAATTCATAGAGAAGAAATTCGAAGTGGAACCAATGAGGGTCATTGACGTCATCATTTTTATCAGGAGATTTTATACCGGGACGTTTTACACCTTTTCCCACGACCCCGTACCAAAGCAATATTTTTTTTTTACTTTTATACACATCCATCATTATAAAGAGTAGGTGGTCGCCAATTTGTTGATCAACCCATCTGCATCTGCATACTAGTTTTGGATGGAGACTAAATGGAGACCGTGTGTCGTGGCTTAAAGCCAAAAAGCTATGGAATAGCGGTGAGATGATGTACAGAGCAGGCGACATCCACCAGCGTATTAGGTCTAATACTGCATGGCAGATGGCTCTCAGTTCGAGAAGCAGCCCATATTGCTCTGTGACTCACAGGTTATCGGAACCAAAACGAAGTGTAAATAGTAAATGGTCACCAATTTGTCGATCAACCCATCTGCATACTAGTTTCGGGGTATACCACTTTTCAGTACAGGTTTGGCTGGTCGACAAATTGGAGACCGTGTGTCGTGGCTTAAAGCCAAAAACCTATGGAATAGCGGTGAGATGTTATACAGAGCAGGCGACTTCCACCAGTGTATTAGATCTAATACTGCATGGCAGATGGCTCTCAGTTCGAGAAGCAGCCCATATTGCTCTGTACCTCGCAGGTTATGGAAACCAAAACGAAGTGTAAAGAGTAGGTGGTCACCAATTTGTGGATCAACCTATCAGCATACTAGTGTCGGGGTCTACCCCTCATCAGTACAGCTTTGCCCGGTCGACAAATTGGATAGCGTGTGTCGTGGCTTAAAGCCAAAAAGCTGTGGTATAGCGGTGAGATGTTGTGCAGAGCAGGCGACATCTACCAGGGTATTAGATCTAATACTGCATGACAGATGGCTCTCAGTCTGCTTCTGCCATGCCAGTGTTAGATCTAATACGCTGGTGGATGTCGCCAGCTCTGTACAACATCTCACCGGTAATCCTTCACTATTTTCGAAGATAAACCATTTTATGGGTTATCTTCGAAAATAATAAAATTAGCAATGTTTCAACAACGCTTAAGAGTTATTCAAAAATAGACTTCGTCATAGGCTTTCTTGGAAAAATTTAACTGAAAATGAGTATTGTGGGTGTACGGCATCACGAGCGGTGGCGCGTTGCTTGTACGTTCGTTAGCGATTTAAGATTGAATACGGAAGTAGTGGTTCTTAATTAGTGAAATTTTGTGTGCTCATGCATCAAGAGCATGTGGTTTGTGTGACTAAAATCTGTGCATGTCAGTCACGTAGTTCAGGGAAAACTTTGCAAATTCCATTTGTCTAGAAATTGAGGTTTGCGTCCCAAGCCGTACAGTACCTTACATTTTGCATACCTACCAAATAGCCGACGGTAAGAAACAGTGTCGGACTAAGGCAATGGCTAATAAGAAGCGGAAAGTCTACGTTTGCTGTGTATGCAGGAAAAACATCACCAAACTTCAATACAAAATACAATGCTCTGGCGACTGTGGTCAGTGGTTCCATAAGGGCTGCTCAGGCCTTAGCAGTGAGGAGTTTTCAGCTTACGAGTCGCGGAAAACTGTAGAGAAATGGGCCTGTGAAGATTGCCGCGTGTCCGAAAACTCTGGTGAAGAGGAGGACTTCGCCTTAAGTAGCCATAGCCAAGGCTCTACGCACCGTGCAAGTAATGTGAATGGGCACCCTGTGCTCCAAAATAAGAGGGCCTCAGGGGTTCACAGCTCTGGAGGCCAGAATTCACTTGACAGCCTTCTCCGCCAGTCGGATTTGTCCAATCGAGAGCTCTTGCATGCAGTGAAAAAATTGATTGATGACCTAAAACAGGCCGTATCATTCAATGGGGCCATGATGGAGCAAATGAAAGCAGACATGCAGGTACTCTCTAACGAGAATAAAAATCTAAGAAAGGAACACTCCTTGATCAAATCCAGAGTCGACCAGCTTGAAAAGGAAGTGTCACATATGAAGTGTTTTGGAAGGGAACAACAGCAAACTGTTACCAGAGGCCGTAATATTATCATGGTGGGTCTCGAGAATGGAAACGAAAACATCGAAATCCGTGTGGAGAGGGTGTTGCGGGTGCTCAACAATGGGATCTCTTGTGAAGATTTTACGGTAAAGCCCATTCCTAGCAAAAAACCAACAAAGCCTCTGCTAGTCTCCTTCCATCGAGAAGAACTTCGAGATGACGTCATGCAAAAACGCAAGGAGATTAGATTGGATGCGGAGATGTGTGGTGTCGGTGCCGGCACAGGCGGCGGCAGAATCTACATTAATCCGGACCTGCCTCGGCATACGCGTGAACTTTTTATGAAGGCCAGGGAATTGAAATCGGCTGGGTTCAAGTATGTTTGGTGCAAGAACGAAAATGTGTTAGCTAGAAAAAAGGAAGGCGATCCAATTGTAAACATTATCACTTTAGCACAGGTAGAGAGTCTGAAGGGTCTCATTGATAAGTCCTAAATACGTTTTGATTATTTGCATGGAATTTTCTTTTCCTTGAATTTTTTTTTCTCTCAATGGCTGTTTGTCACTTAAAGATTGCGCATTTAAACGTTCGCTCAATTGTTCCTAAATTTCACAATTTAAAGATCTATATCGGAAATAATAATTTTGATATTGTAGGGATTTCAGAGACTTGGCTCTCGGATGCAGTGCCTGACAAACTTATTCAAATAAGAGGTTATAGCACATTTAGAATTGACCGTGTTGGTAGTCGCGGTGGTGGGGTTTTAATTTATTGTAGGAATAATATTAAGTGTATGTTAGTTGACAGCATTTCTGCTGATTATTCGGAGCAGCTGTGGGTTGCAATAAAATCGGGCAACTCGAACATTGCTTTTGGCGTTGTCTATAGACCTCCTAGTACTAGCGTACTTGAGTTTTGTAATGAGTTTGAGGAAATTATAGCTAATCAACTGGTACAGTTTGACTCCGTGACTTGTGTTGGAGATTTTAATATCAACATGCTGGACCTACAGGCTGGCCACACCCTGCGGTTCTCATCCATACTCGACTCATATAATTTAAAACAATTAATTGATGAGCCTACTAGGCTTGGGACCGACGGTGCTACTCTCCTTGACCTGATTCTGTGTTCACATGATGGGTTTTCGGATGTGCGTGTGGCTCACGACTTGGACCTATCTGACCACATGTTGGTCCAATGCAGATTGAGCTTTTCCATTCCTAAGCACAGACCTTTTTTGTATACGTATCGCGATTTTAAATATTTTAACAAAGGCGCATTTCTTGATGATCTTAATTCTGTTCCCTTTTATAGAATTTTCAACGCTGTTAATATCGACCAAAAAATAGAATTGTTTAATACTTTTATCACAAACTTATTTGATCGTCATGCACCCATGCGAACCGCCAGGATATCAAAGAGAAAGAGTCCTTGGCTCACACCGAACATAAAACATCTAATGACCCTAAGAAATAAGGCCCTGTCAAGGTATCGAAATAGTAGGACGCCCAGGAATTGGGAATCGTATAGGGAACTGCGTAACCTCACCACGGCGTCGGTGGAAAGAGAGAAAAAGGCATATTTCGAGTTTAGTTTTCAACCTAACAATCCAAAGAAAAATTGGGCTCTGCTCCGGGAGCTGAGCGTTTGCAGAGGGTCTGGGCGCGGCGAGTTGGACACAAAATGGTCCGCTGATGAGGTGAATGACTATTTCGTTAAGATTGCCCAGGTTGTACCTGATCCGGAGACATTGCACTATTACATGAATAACCTAAAACAAAATGTACCCGGGTTTAGTTTCAGATTGGCTGCAGATGAGGAAATTAGGGTTGCTTTATTCGCCATAAATTCAAGAGCAATAGGGGCCGATGGCATAAGTATCACCATGTTGCTGCACTGTTATCCGATCATTCTGCCGGTTCTGGTGCATCTTGTTAATTTTTGTATCGAAACCTGCACATTCCCAAATGTATGGAAGTGTGCAAATGTTATTCCAATACCTAAAGTGTCGCCGCCCAACGAACTAAAAGATCTGCGACCCGTGAGCATTTTGCCAACTATTTCTAAAATTATGGAAAAAATCATGAATAATCAGATGAGGGAGTATGTACTCCGGAATCAGATAGTGCCATTGGTGCAGTCGGGATTTCGTCCTCAGCACAGCTGTGCTACAGCACTGTTGAAGGTGCTTGATGATATATTCTTGGCGACAGACAATGGTCAACTCACAGTCTTGGTTCTTTTGGACTATTCAAAAGCATTCGATAGACTTAATCATGAGCTCATGATTGCTATTCTAAAGCATGTAGGCTTTGATGGCAGCGCTTGTGAGCTTCTCCGGGAGTACTTAAGGGGGCGAACGCAGGTAACGAGGCTGGGCGATTCTACTTCTGAGAGTAGTCAACTAAAGTTTGGAGTTCCTCAGGGATCCATTCTGGGACCCTTACTCTTTTCTATTTACACGTCACAGCTTATTTCAGAGCTTCAGTTTTGCTCCTGTCACTTTTATGCTGACGACACTCAGCTGTATCTTGGGGCTGCTCCTAGTAACATACATCAAGCAATCGAAGACATGAACACTGATCTTGAGTCCATTGCCAGGGCATCACGTAGGCACTGCTTAGAAATAAACCCCGCTAAATCGAAGGCTCTGCTTTTTGGTCCCAAACAATTACAGAAAAGATATGAAAATGAAATTCAACTCACTCTAAATAACGAATCTATATCCTTTGTTCAATCAGCCAAAAACCTGGGCTTGGTGCTCGACACTAACTTGAAGTTTGGTGAACATGTTACTCTTTGCATAAGAAGAGCGTTTGCTAATTTAAAAATGATTTATGGTCATCGTAATATTCTTTCACAAAACGTAAAGAGGATGTTGTGCGATAGCCTAGTTTTATCTCACTTTAACTTTACTGATGTGGTGTATGGTCCTTGTCTACTTGCGCGGGATAGGGACCGTATTCAGTTAATACAGAACCATTGCGTTCGATTGATCGGAGGTATCAGGGCTGGGGAGAGCGGCGTGACGGCCAAATTGCGTAGTATCAGATGGCTGAGAATGGATGAGAGGCGGCTACTTCACTTCTTTGTATTGATTAATAAAATAATTGCAAGGAGGTGTCCTGGTTATTTGTATAGCAAAATAAAGTTTCGTTTTGATATGCATAATCTTGACCTTAGGCATACAATGACAGTCACTCCACCCTTGCACACAACTGCTCAGTTTGAGAAGTCATTTAGTTTCAACGTGGCAAAGTATTTCAACAGGCTACCCGCCGGCGCCAAGTTACTGCAAAATAGCCAATTCAAACATTATATAAAGCGCAATATCGCCCAGCTGATATAGTTCTCAGCGACTCCACAGTTGTTCCAAGCATCGGCTGCTTTCCTTGAAATTTCAGATGTCAAATTGGGAATTTAGTGTGTTTTTTTTTTTTAATTTTATATCTATGTATTAATATCTATTTTGCTAAATTATATTATCTTCTGGGGTAATTAATGGGTTAAGTGAGGAATCTGCGATTCGACTTCGCCCTTTGCAGTTCGTTTTTTGCTGGGTTTTATTGTTTTTTTTTTAGATTTACGTATGTAAGATTGAACTGCAATAAAGTCATTATTATTATTATTATTATTATTATTAGTATCTATGGACTTCTTGGAATCATCTTTGAAAATAATAAATTTAGCAATATCTCGAAAACGGTTAGGGATGCTCAAAATTTGGACATTATAAAATTGATCTTCATTACGAGTAGTTTAGCATCGAGTATCGTGCATATAGCTCCTCTGTGATATGGCTCCCGCATTGCGGTCGTAATATCACGAGTGCAATACCCAATCCCGACAAACAGTTTTTATTTTTTTTTGTATATGGGAAAAAATAGTGTACACATCTAAGAAAATCTCGTAGTCATTGGCATCATTGCCACATCGCCTGCGGCTTGGGCGTAACATCAACCGCATGTGTGTTTTGTGTTAAAAGTTACTTTCTTACATCAGGTCAGACTAGTTCAATTATTTCTATATTTTCTTAATTTGCGTTGGCAATATTACAAATTGGCCTACCGGAGATAAAGTTTTTGCATATCACAGCTTACAATAAAAGAATTTTGAAATTACTTTAATTATTTTTTCGTTAAGAAATATCTCTGGTATCACATGCCTTTGGTCTCAAAAGTCCTTGGTATGAAACGTCACCGACCTGGAGAAATGTTTCAGAAGAATTATGGAAAACAAATCCAGTAAATTGATGCAAAGTTTGGAGGAAGCGTCGTCGGTTTGGGATCAGCCTTGAAAAGTTAGGAACTGCACCCAAAAATAAAAAAAGCTGGTCAGGAGAGAGCAAGTTATATTTAGAATTTCGATGACCCAAAAGTGGAGCCTGAGGGGAACGGAGCATGTAGGAAGAATTAGGAGCCGATATAGATACAACAACATACTTTCAATACTCTATACTATCTTTTCTTCTTTCCCCGAAAAGATAACCTCGTGCAGAAAGTGTCACTTTCCACACTTGTTAGAGTTTGTTTCAACAAAGCGTTTGTAGCACAAAGTAATAAGGTAGTGATTATTTCTGCCATTTTACAAGATCCTTATTTGTATTCTACACCATCTCCTTCCTATACATATAACCTAACATACTTATAAAACATCATTGTTCATTAATATTCACTTTTTTTGCATGATTTTAGCATTGTTCGCGGTATTAATTGCGCAACATTATTGCTACTTTCCAAAGGTCGGTACGTTCATGGTCGACCACCTGTTTCGTATGCAGTTATCTTCAGAGCAAGAACAATTCTCTTTACTCTTACAAATGATGGATTACTCGTTATTTGATTTAAGTTACGTGACTTTTTTATTGGACCGGTGATGGATGCCGTGTAAACTTTATGTAGGCCGTCTCTCTTCAAACTGTAATTTAAATACATAGGAAGTTGGTTACTCTCCAATGTTAATTATAAATAATTATCGCTCTCCTGATTCCTGTACAGTGGGGTTTTAAAGTTGATGGTGCGTTGGCTTATGCCGTGATATAAAACTATCATAATATATTTATCTGTTTTTCGACTTCCGCATCCAGCTGATTTATGCGGTAGATGCGAAAATGATCTGCTTGCTGTTCTGCGAGCAATAATGATTGATGACCAGCACTATAGAAATCTCTTTTGAACTGCCCCGCATTATCATGAATAATCGATACCTAATCGATAGGATAACACGGATATTAACGACCGGTTATTTGGAGCGTTAAGAATTGTTGTATTCCCAGTAATCCAACCAAACGGAAATTTTTGGTTGATTATCCATAAAAAAAATGTGTGACACTTCTTCGTTTAGAAAAAGCAGGAGGGTTTAAATTACATTACATGTTTGTAAATATTTCGAGAATTTTGTAGAACACGAACTTTTGCGGAAGCACGGAATTGGAGATCAACATCTCAATTATTATTATGTGCAGCATTTAATACTATAATATATTGACGATCTGCCATCTTGTCCTATTTACATAACTACTTAAGTATATTATTAATCTACATGAAAATTTGATTAACAGCTAGGCATCGGCACAGCTTTGATTAGATGCGTTCTTAGATCTAGTCCAGTTAGTTTTATGGTGCTGTTTTTGATCAATAACTGTATCTGCATAATGAAAATAGTTAACGAGCGGCCTATGTTATTTCTCACATGAATCACTTATCTACGCGAATGTGCCCTCGTATACATATGAGGCGTGACCTTTAGGGTTTGGAAGAAGATGAGAGCGTTCTAATGAGTTGCCTTACCTTTATCAGAGAGTAAATGAATATTAAAAACCTCGAAGGATTTATATTACATGTTTAGTTCAAGCTTTGATGTTGAAGCTGGGAATTTCGAACAAAATAAGAATAAGATCCATGTATGGAGATGCAAGGTAATTTTTGCAGGAAGGTCCTTGCTTAAATTATTACTGATGTCTATATATGGATGGATTTACGTTGAACGTTTAAGTTCATTTCGTTCATGGGTACATATTTTATTTAGAATGTGATCCTGGTTTAAACCGAATGCCTAGAAAACTGTACTCATATTTATCAAGAGAAATAACTTTACTACTATAGTTTATTTGGGCTACTAAACTAATATTTTTTTTATTTCAGTAACTTTGAAGAGTTGAACAAGGAGGACATCTACCACAACAATGAACTTGCTTTCAGCGTGGGAGAGCGACATTTGGGGATTCCTGCCCTTTTGGATCCTGAGGATATGGTCAAATACGAACCTGACCGTCTGTCCATTCTCACATATCTTTCCCAGTTTTATCAGACATTTAAAAACCAAAGAGGTATGTTTTTATTTATTAGGCGTATTTATTGATTTTTTTTTATTTAGGATCTTCCAAAACGTATTACCTCGGACACCATAAAGTATTTTTAAGATAAATCCAGATTAGATTCAAGATTTACTCAATTTTAGACTTGTTCTTCAATAATTAGTCAGTTTTATCTAATATACAAGTGAGATTAGATAGGGTATTTGAAGGTAATTAGTATACAGGGTTATTAAAAATTCGCCGCTCTTCATTGAGATCTCGGAAACCGTGAGAGATACAGATTCAGTTAAATTGGGGCAAAGTTGCGCATTTGTGTGCAGATCGTAAAGTCATTTGAAAGTTTCTAAAGTTTCGACTACTTTCTAAGATATTCGAAAATGAACGAAATTTTCGAAAATTGTTTTTGTTATTTTCCTGAATTTAGTTGAAGCAATATTTTAAAATAATTTGCACATTCTTGTGGGCACTTTTTCTTATTACATTACATTGTTGTTTATTTTTAGTTCAATGTTTTAACTTTTCTGGGGCATCATCAAGTTCAATTTTTTAAATATGGCAATTACATTTGAATATCAAAAATTTAAAACCCTTTTTGTAACAAATATAATGATGCATAATACTTTCCAGCAAATATCGCTTTTTTATATATATATATATATATGTATTTACGGAAATGGTCGGATTTTTGTATATTTACAAACAACATCTTGTTGAGTATTGAAATGGGCATATTTGTCTCGCTTAGAGATATTTTAGCAAAATTTTGTAGCGATTAACGGCTAAGAAAGGTACACATTTTGCAATAAAAAAATTTTGTTTAATTTCGTCAGATTCACAGTTTTCCAATAAATAATAAAAGTCATTGTGATGTGCAGCCATTTAAAAGGTCTTGCAACGTCTCAAAATTTCCTATGTTTTAAATACAGAATCTAAGAAAAAATTAAAGATAAAAAGTTTTACAAACAGGGTATTCCCAAAGACCTTGTCTCATTTTTTTTTGCCCATGTTTCTCAAAAACGGTGCGTTTACGAATAAGGTTTGTCAGCCCCTTTCTGAAACAGCCTGTATATATGGTAAGAATGTGGATTATTGAAAATATTCCTATAATTTCGCATTTTTTTTTAAGGAGAACAGTGTCTCAAATTATCATTTCAATTTTGTTTTTTCTTTATTCATCTTCCATCTGCTATTTCTAGACTAAAACAAACGGGTTCATTTTCAAAAATGTAGGAGGTTATTTGAAATTATGTTTATGTTGGGGCATTTTTGTAAAATTTATGGACTAGGGAAAAAGATCTAATCACAATTAAAAAAAAAATCACAAAAAAACTAGGAAATCGCTTTCCCCGATTTTGAGATGATAGCTGCCATAATTCAATGTTAAGTTTAGTTATAAATTTTTGATTCATGACATTCGTTACCACCGTTATACAGTACTTACTATCTAGTTTTGAACGATTTTAACATCTATGATCGTTTCGGTTAAATGTTCGGGATCGTTTCATTTTTTTTTTATTTTTATTTTTATATTAAAAACAATGAGACTTTTCAATAAGCATATACATAGATAGCATGGACAGGTCAGATAGATAGCACGGACAGCAAAGAGTGCGAAGCACATTTTTGGGTCACTGGTGTTCCTCCTCCATCCAATTCCTATTCCACCTGTGTGGACCTTTGGAAGCAGGATCAAAATGTAGGTTTACTTTTACTCTTCTACTTCCCCTTCTCATCAAAGCCTCGATTGCACGATTTTGATCTTCAAATTTAGGTTTTCGGGGCTTTCCGAGGCCGTTGTCACGATCATTTTGCCATTAGTGTCACGTCTTAGTTTTATTAATTAACGTACCTTAACTGTTTGCTTATGTTTCTTTATTGAATTTATGCCTCACACATTTGGATTACTCACTTTTACCTTCACTCTAGTATCTATCGGATTTTGCTGCATTTGCTCTTGCTGTTCATTCACTGAAGTAACGAACTCTCTCGGTTTTGTGCTGCTGAGGTCTAGTTTCCCTTTGCCTGCCTGATTTTTATAAAACTGTTAGTTTTTTGCACTACCGAGTGTCTTTTTCTTACTTACTTTGTCAGCTTTGTTTACATGCAACACATGTTGTGACACCGCCATTTCGAGTATGTTCTTGAGGGCTTGAATGACGATTTTATCATTCTTTCAGGGTTTCTGATTACTTTTTGAATGGGGCTGGTACAGTTGAGGGAAGTCGTAATTACACATTCTTTTCCAAAATTTTTTTAGGAATTAATAGAATGGACAAAATAGAAAATTATAGGTGGTATCATAAAAATCGAAGTCGAGAAATCAGATTTCATCTCCAACCAATTCTTCATAAATTCATCGAAAAGTCGCCACCTTGTTCCGCCTGTTCATGGGAGTCAAAATTATAAAGAAAGAAATTCAAATATTTACGTTTGATACCGGGTAATGTACCCTGAAATAACCTTAACAACAAAAAAAAAACGAATGGAATAAACTGCCAACAACTTAGAGTTACGCCGACTGTTATTAATAGAGGTTTGACATTAGTTGTCTTTGAGCATCCCTGCAAACGGAGTTCTTCAGCTCGTTGTTGTACCCAGAGTTTTTCGTCATTTTCACTTTCACTTGTTGACATTTGTGACAAATGTCGTTTCAATTTATATCCCCATGACAGTGTTTTAACATAACCTCACAGCTCACATTATGTTAGTCAACTTCCAGTGTATAGTTTGTTTCAGGTAAGCGAAATTTATTATTATATTTATTCTAAAAATTGATATTATTATAAATGTTTTTAAGTTCTACCACCACCTATAATTTTCTATTTTGTCCATTTTATTAAATCCTAAAAAAAATGGAAAAAAATAAGTAATAACGACTTCCCTCAAGGGTACCAGAGCCTTTTTGTATAACAGGAAGAGAACTAACAGCGTTTTTCCTTTTTAATTTCATTAATCGTTATTTAATCAAAATAAAGAACAAACAGATCTAACCTATCTAGCAATTTTTGATTTAGCCGACATTGACAGTAATGACAGTCCTTGATTTTAAATGTCACTCAATCATTTGAAAATGTCTTGGCTCTGCCTTTGTCCTAGTGTTGGACAAGGATGCATATATCTTAAAGTGGTCTCATTTTGGAGTAAATGCGCGGCATCTTTAATTGGTTTGTTTGGTTAATTAATTACTTCATTCCTTTTGCTTTTCCTTGACGTGTTTTATATCTTATTTATCGACTAGGTTCCTGTCGGTCCTAGGAGTCCTGATTTATTTGCTATTTTTGCTAATTTTAACTTTAGTAATTACCTATTTATCTTTAATTCCCTGATCAACCTATTTGCTACATACGTGACGTCATTATTAATTCACCATTCTGATTGGATATCTGACATGTGACACCTTCCTCCCGTCCTTGCTCTTGACTGGTACGGGTGCTAAAATCGATAATTTCTGTCTGGGTTTTCTTTTTCACCTGAACTTGCAAGGAGGAGACAGCCGGTGATCCGAGTTCTACCTTCATCGCCCTTGGATTTCGGCGAATTCAGGATTCGGTCCATTCATTAACTGTTTCGTAGTTTTCTTATTTGTGTTCTTATACCTTACTTTCCAGGAAACAGTTTATCTGCTTTGGCAGGATTTTTAAGGCTGGTAATCATCTCCCTCTGCTCAAGGTTTGAAGCCCTTTAGCCATTTCGGTACCGGTATTCGGCTTTACTACCTCCATTTCTTTGTTCCTGAGCTGCGGTAGCCAGGATTTTTCTATAGAAAAAAACCCTCAGGGAGGGTTTTTTTCCCTCCAAGTTTTTCTTCAAGTTTTTCATTGGTAACGGCCACTGCAGGCCACACAGTTACTGTTTTCAGTTGTGACCTCTAGGCCCACTCAATTAAGAGCAAACTGACTGTCTGTAGTCGTAAGCACTAACACCACCATAATAGAGCAACTAGTAAACTACCAGGTTGGCTTTTTTTGTGTGTCCTACCCTCTGTATCTGTTAGTTTATATTTTGGTTTGGTGTTGAGTTCCTGATTACACCTTTGGAGGTTTCTGGCTTTACTGTCAAAGTCAGTGGCGCTAATTTACCTCACTCTCCGAATTATCTGAGCTGGTGCACAGTTAATTTGCCAGGCCACTAGACAGCTCACACCCCTTTACTGAACTTGTTTTGCCTTCACTTTTCCGTTATTTTTTTATTTCTTTTTTATTCAGGACTTCACCCTGAAGAAAGGGCGTGGCAAATTTTTGGCGCCCAAGGTGCGAATAAAAGAAATTGGACACTTTAATTTTCAGAAAAAAACTGGTTTGCTAGGTGGCGTTACTTTAACCTTACTGTAATATTTTGTTTTGCTTTGATTGACTTGATTTAAATTGACTGGTATATTGATTTGGCCATTATTGATTTATTTGTTTTTTTTTTGTTACATGATTTCTCTGTCTACAGGGTGTCCAAGACTTATTTGGCCAGGCCATAACTTGGAAACCATTGATGGTACAAAAATATTGTTCAGACGAAAGTTGTTAAGTATCATGAAAGCTAAATATATGCGGTCACATTTTTTATACAGGGCGTCAAACAGTAGCTATTCGTAAAGGTTTTTTGTATAAATGTTTTTTGTATTTTTTGTATAAGACACTATATATGAGTCTATGTTTAACCGTTTTTGAAATACTAGCCTTAGAATTTTATAAACTTTATAAAGACGGTGAAACACAGGTCCGCGAATTCCGCCTTAATGATATAAAAAAGCAAAGGTAACAACAAACTTTATTTATGCATTGTCAAAAAAATAATTATGCATGTGAAACACGGTAACGAAATTATAGTGTCAAAGGAATAAAACAGAAAATAATAACGAAAAAATTTTTTTAGAGCACCTAGGCTAGGTACATTTTTATTATTTATTTTTAAAGTAAGTTTTAAGTAAGTTGAAATCTTTTGAGTATGTTCTGGTGACAGGTTGCGTTTATTATTTCAGGGGTTATCTGTCTGCAAGCAAGGCTGACTTTTTGTTTTAAATCTTCGACATTTTGAGATTGCGTCTGGAAAACCGTATCTTTAATTGTTCCCCAACAAAAAAAAAATAATCGAGCGGTGACAAATCAGGTGATCTTGCTGGCCATCTTACACTCGATCTCCATAAGTAGCATCTAAGTAAACCTTAGCAATGCGAGAGTTATGTGCCGGTGCACCATCTTGCTGCGACCACATATTTAGAATTTCATTTAAAGGAATATCTTTCAATAATTCCGGAATTATTGTTTCCAGAAAATATAAATATCGTTCTCCAGTCAAAGTTCCTTAAAAAAAGTATGGTCCTATAATTCGTCCATTGAATAAACCGCACCAGACGTTAATACCCCAAATAGTTTCTAAATGTGTTTCTCTAACCCATTGTGGATTATCTTGCGACCAGTAATTAGAACTATGCCGATTTAAAACTCAATTGTGATGGAATCTTGCCTCATCACTCCACAAAATACATGATAGCAACTCTGGATTGGTCTCCTACTTAACCATAACCTTCGATATAAAGTCAAGTCGCCTTTCTCCATCACCATCACGCAATGCTTGTGTTAGATGAATTTTGAAAGGATGATATTTAAAGTCTCTTAATGTCAATTGTTATAGATCCCCATTTCCTTGGAAAGCACCCCAAGGGATACGTGAGTATTAAAATTAACGTATCCCAATACATTAATAACATTATCTTCATTTCTTACTGGTCTTCTAATAGTGTTTCTTCGGCTGTTTGGAAAATGACCTTGCCGCAAGGACCTCTCAAGAGTTTTTAAAGAATTTGGACATGGAATTGCACGATTTGGAAAACGAACCTGTTACAAACCTTTGGTCTTCGCTTATCTTTTTGACACTCACCGTAAATAATAATCATATCGACGTACTGTGTAAAAACTTTTCAACGCGCACTGTGTAAAAAATTTGACCGCATTTATTTATATTTCATGATACTTAACAACTTTCGTCTGAACAATATTTTTGTACCATCAATGGTTTCCAAGTTCTGGTCTGGTCAAATAAATCTTGGACACCCTGTATATTTGATTGTGTTCCGTGTTACAGAACATATCTAAACTTGATTTGAATTTTGTTAAGATCTTATTGTTTATTGCCTTACTGATCATCTTACTTAATTGTTTTGCGAAGCCAACAAGATGTTGTGCACATAAGAAAAGAAATGCTAAGTCATGAATTTCAAGTCCGTGGCGTAACTTTAACTGATTCCACTACTGTAGACCAAATGAGATTGTCTTTACGAACTCTATTAAAATTAGAAAAACAGCAATCAGGGCAACCAAATTATTAGAAAAAAACAGAACAAATAAATATCCATTTAACTGATGCTAAGAATGTCATTGGCACCCTCTCTGGTGCAGACTCTGAGTCCAAATTTTCTATAACCCAATCAAGATTGGTTCATCCCCATAATCGAATAACTCGAATTCCCATAGCCACACTCACTGTCGAACAGGTTGACACATAATTCCGTCTTATAGAGGTTTCTGCTGCTTTAGATTCTTTGGATAAAGCACTGGAAGATGACGCTGACGCTGACTTGAGTCAGCAAGTGCAGGCATCAAGAGGCAATGGTCGTCAAATGCCCAAGTTATAGATAATTCTCACCCCGGTGCACCTTTCCACACATCTAGTTCTCGTCTTGCCCCTAATAAATCTCAGCCTGTTGAAAAGTGGAACTTAAAGTTCACTGGTGACCCCAAACTTCTAACTGTGTACAATTTCCTGGAGAGAGCTTCCGAACTTCAAAGGGCTCGTGGTTTATCAGAAAAACAACTGTTTGACTCTGCCATTGACCTTTTTTCAGGCAAAGCTTCGAACTGGTTTCGAGCCAATAAATCTCGCTTATATGACTGGAACACTTTGAGCCCCCAGACTATCGGCCACGCTTATTTAAAGAAATATTAGAACGCACTCTGGACACAACTGAGGGCATTGTCGACTACTTGACCTACATGCAGTCACTTTTCCGGCGTTACGTTGGGTTATCTGAGACAGCACAGCTGCACATCTTAATTCGCAACCTGGCCCCCTATTACTCCACTCAATTATCTGCGGTTGATACACTAGAAGAGCTCGAGGAAGAGTTTGAAACCAAAAAGTATCGGTCTGCCAGTTATGTCTCTCAAAGTAAAAAAAAAAAACACCATTTTGTGGAGCCTGATTTTGCCTTTGCGGCGGTATCACCCACATCATCTATTTCTGCCCAGTCTGATAGTAATATCCATGCCCATCCTGTGGATGCAAATAAGACTAAAGGCATGACCTGCTGGAACTGTCAAAAAACTGGCCACCTTAATAGAGATTGTCCTAATCCCAGAAAAACTGCTATCGATGTGGATCTCCTAATGTGACAGTGCGTAACTGTACTAAATGCTCAAAGTTGGGAAACTAATTTCTGAGGAAACCAAAGATCGTCAGTTTTCCTTACACCTTAAACTGTAGCACGACCACGTCAAACTTTTCTGACAAAATGCTACTTGACTACATCATATCTCATGCACATGAGCGCCTTTATGTTCAAATTGAAGTTATGGGTTGTCCAATGTTAAAGAAAGTCCAATAAATTACATCTTAAGCTCATCAAGCAAACTCTCACTTGTTCTGTGGCAAATTGTCAAACTTGCATAAGTATTGGTTATGTTCAGACCCCTTTAACTCTTATGGGAAAAAGACATCTCCTCGATATTATTATTTTTCCTGAACTTTCTTATCAGCTAATTCTTGGCATTGTAATAATTCCTGACTTGTGACAAAATGTTTGGCATTTTGCCAATTTATGTGACACTTTACAAGTAGCCTCCCTTAAATCTGCCGATAATTTAACTCCTGCCCAAAGATCATCTCTGAACAATGTGATTTCTGAAAAGCTGTCTTGGTGATGGTTTTGGCTGTTGCAAAGTTGAAGAACATGATATTGAATTAGAGCCAGGGACAAAACCTATCAAACAACGGTATTGCCCTGTATTTTCTTTCAAACAAAAGTTCATTGATGATGAAGTGGAGGAAATGCTGAAACTTGGAGTGATTCAGCGTTCTCACAGCTTATGGTCAAGCCCCGTGTGTTTGACACATAAAATGGATGGTACTTTCAGATTCTGCATAGATTTGCGAAAGCTTAATCTCGTTACAAAAAAAAAGGATGCATATCCTATTCCTTATATTTCGATTATTTTGGATCATTTAAGAGATGCCCAGTATCTAAGTTCAATAGACATAAAGTCTGCTTTTTGGCAAGTTCCATTGAGTGCTAGGTCCCAAGAACTCGCACATCTTTACTAAACTTGTTTTTCTTTCACTTTTCGCTTATTTTTTTGTATAGACCCTTCTTCTTTATTCAGGACTTCATCCTGAAGAAAGGGCGTGGCAAGGGTTATCCAAATTCGCCGCTCATCATTGGGATCTCGTAAATCGTAAGAGATACAGATTCGGTTCAGTTAGGGTAAAGTTGCGCATTTGTGTGCAGATCGTAAAGTTATTTTAAAATTTCCAAAAAGTTGTTTGCGTCCGGAGATATTCGAAAAAAAACTGAATTTTTCCAAAATTTTCAGGCCCGACGTAGGGCAAACGTCGGGTTCTTTATTTTTATCTTGAAAACGATGAGACTTTTTAATAAGCATATAAATAAGTGGCATGAAGAAGTTATCGAAGACTATAAGATCTCAGATAGAGCAGTAAGAACGGAGCTACCGCTTGCAGTTTTCGAGAAAACAGTGCAAAATTCGTACTACATTTTTAGGCCACTGCTGTTCCTCTTCCACCCATTTTCTATTTCACCAAATATAGCTTTACTTTTACTCTTCTACTTTTTTAAAACTGTTGTTCTGGCCAAATCTTCGTCGAAATGAGATGTCAAAAACCTCGATGCACGATTCCAGAAGACCCCAAAATCTACACCACTGGTCCATGGGAAAGAGCGTTCTAACACTCATAAAGTTCGATTAGGTCGACAGGTTCGACAGGTCCAAATCAATGGTTATTGATTTTGTTTTTTGGTTCTAGTAGTTTTGTTATACATGGGATTTTCATTTCTGTTTTAGATAGTATGGGGCGTCCCAAAAAGTGACAAAAATTAAATTTTCAAAAAACCACTGTAACTTCGGGAACTCATGATACAAATTTAAATGTTTTTATGATTTCTAACAAATTTTTTACCATTGTGAGAATACAATTAAACATATACGAATACAAAATTAATAATTGTCGTCGTTTCGACATTTCAGCAACTTTTATGCATCCCTAGGTCTTTTTTTTTTCATAATTTCACACCAGTAGTTTGTTTAGAATCTGGATATTTCTCAAACTATGGTCCCCCGATGGTGAACTATAAAACAAACCAATTCAAGCTCTCTGCTAATTATACTTGTTAGTTAATGACTGTTTTTCCGAGCACTGAGGTGCATAAAAATTTGCCAAAATTATACGAAACAAAGTTCTCAAAAAGGTTAACTGTATTTTTAGAGCCACAAGATGCTAATTCTCGACATTTTCTGCCTTCGAGTCGTATAATGAGACATTTTTAGCGTTTTTTGTTTTTTGAGTCTCCCTAATATAATGATAATAGGCGTGGGATTTGTTGTTACAAAAAGCCGTCGCAGGCGAGTTCCAAAACGAATCCATTGCATAACGTGTTGATTCGCACATAAATTACCGAGGAACGAGTCGTTGCACTGGCACGAACGGTGAAGAAATAATTGGGTTTTAATGGTCTGAAGAAATACGGAAATGTGCTTGAAATGAATTAAATAGGGTTCGTATTTAATGGTGGTGTGACAAAAAGGATACAAACTTCGGAGGTATCATCTAGAAGGCCTCACCACCTTTCAAAAATTGACTATACAAGGTCACTGTTTTTTGGAGTCTAACCCTGGGGATCTTAGTTATTTGAAGAGATACGAAGAACGGCAAAGGTGCGCTATTAGAAGTCTATAAACAAGATGTTTTCAAATTTCGAAAATTCTTTGCTCGTAACTTGTACATAGAACCTCAATTTTAGGACAAAATCAGGCAAAAATAAGGGCAACATAGTCAAATCTTGTAATTAATTGTTTCTGGTAAAATTGCATTTTTGAAAAATGCAAATTTGGAGTTCTTGAAAAGTCCAGGTTAGGATTAGGGCCGAAATCGTTTAAAAATTAAGCAGCCGTTAAAAAATGCAAACGTGGAGGTTTTCGAGAAGTCAAGGTTAGAATTAGGGTTAAAGTGGGCTAAAAATGATCCACATTGTTTAAAAACGCAAATTTTGATGTTTTTGGAGATATTTTATTTTGGGATAAAATCAAGCAAAATCTTTTAATTTGTTGCTTTTGGTAAAATTATTTTTTAACATTAAATTTGATTAAAAATGAAAATTTGGTGAAATTCAGGTCATAAATCGCGAAAATGTCTCAAAGAACATAAAATTACAAATTTGAAGTTTTAATTAAGTTGCGTAGTTTGCAAACAAATTCAAGTAACTTTTAAGGCTAAATCTTATAAATAATTAAAGTGTAGTCTTACGTTAAATGTGTGAATTGTCATTGTCTTCGCAACAATATTACGTCATGGAATGCACAAACATGGCGGATTCTTCCGGCCCAAACGCTAACATAGCACAACGTCAGCAATTTTGTAGTATTTTTGACATTTTCAGGCCATACTTAAGATGGTTTTTTTTTAATTTTTTTTGCAAATAACCAAAATAAGACACCAGAAGAATATCATAACCATTGTTTGCAAACAATTTCTGTTAATCAGCCATCAGTCAAAAAAAGTGCTTTATCGATAAATCAACCAGTAGTGATCGACTTTCCCTTTCTGCCACCAAGGAAAAGAAGGACAGGAGAGAAAGTCAAGCGGTTTGTGCTGGCTGTTAAATAAATTATCGAGTTGACAGATTGAGATTCACGAGTTGGCGGCCGCCGCTTCATTGTTTTTGTTTGGCACACCTCCGGCCGACACACAGGGTGTCTCAAATTGTAAGTGAGGCCATTGTGTTAAGCTGTTCCGCAACCGTACTTTAGGCGATTTGATTACAATTTTTTATGTCAGAGTTATAATTGGCGTATGACATAAGTAGGCAGATTGGTTCCTATTCCACTGATATGTCAGGACAAGAAAACAAATGATATTCTAAGCAAAGAAAGTGACCGCGTCTATAAACTAGGTGTGTCCTTGACAGTTTATTGCCCGATAATCTCGGTAATAAATGAGGTTTTCGTGTTTCGTAAGGGGGACTTTAGTTTTTTTTTACATAGTTTCTAACTCCATTTAACAAACCATTAACCATTTATACAAACTGAAAAATGACTGACATTGCGAGACTTTCCAAAACGATATGAAATGATCGAAAGAGAGAGGGAGAGAATCGTGTCAAGTTATGCAAATTAATTTTTTATTTAAACTTGATTATGGGACAATTTTAGACACAAACATGGGCAAGTCTTGCGTTTGGTAACAGGAACAGAGACTCTATAAAAGTCTCCATAAAACTAGTTTTAACCATGGTGCAAGCACGATCCCGTATCTCTATGCAACTATCATTATTGATGACGTGACAGCGTTACAATGGATTAGCCGCGAATCGATTTTATCTGGACCGATATTATGTGAATCGATTTTCTGTCGAGATTTCATTATTGCGGAAAAGCAAAGGCCTGATTTTATTGTAATTACCGTTCCCAGATGTTGTTGAACACCTGTACATTCAGTAGATTTCTAAAACTGTTAAGAGGAACTACAATCCCTTGCTTGCATGGAATCACAAATCTTGGGTATTTTGGATTGAAAATGTATTTACCATTTTCGCCCGACTTTAATCAAGATTATTTGTGAATGTCGAGGATAACAACAACTGCTTCATATCTATACTATTAAGCTGAATTTAAAAAGTTTTTTTTTTCGAAAACGATTCGTCAAAATTACTTTTCCCACCCAATGTTATAAAGAGGCATCCAAGAGATCATCAAATGAGATCTTGCTCCATCTCTATTCAATTTTGGGAGGTTAAAGCGCCCCCTCTTACAGGATTTCCCATTCAAGCTTCCAATATACGTCAAAACAAAGGCAATCGAATACATGTTTCGGGAAATTTTGAGATGGAACACCCAGTGTCAGTTTGCCATTTTCGTTGAGGAATCTTCATACTGACTCCTTTCACGTGTTCAACGCCTTCGTTCTTAAGAAGCCTTACTTTAATATTATTTATCTTTGTTTTTATTATTTCTATTTCTTTTCCTAATAGTTAGCTTTAGTTAGTTTAATCTTACTAATTTGTTCGTTCACTGTCGCCAACGCCAAGAACAATACGATTAGCAGTAGAATTTCCTACAAAACTCGAGATGAATTTTATTGCACATTTGTTGCTCTGCACTTTAATAAGAGACAAAAAAGTTTTTTTTAGTAATTATATAAACAAATTTTCAGTTTAATATATTCCTAATTCACCACCTCACTAATTCATTGCAGTGTGTTAATAATTGCCATTAAAGTAGACTAAGAAAAAATTGCCTTGTTACTTTCACGCCTTTTAATGTATTCTTGGGTATTTCCTGTTTGGTTTCCGTCTTTAACAGATATCTTCATTCCTCTAATCCGCTAATGCATTAACTAGTTTATTTTCAAATTACGGTATATTCCCTGATAAATAGGACTTTTTAAATAAAACACGCGTGCTGCGAGTGGCCTTTCTCGGACTCATCTCCAAAGACATAAAAACGTGACCATAAAATTCATATTCATAGAAATATGATTATATTTTTATGAGCAATAAGATTTTTACGACACATGTTAACAACTGACACAAGCGTAATGTAATTAACAGTTTCCGTAAAGACGTACTTTCCCTTCGTTCGACACATTCGGCTGCAAAGGCATCGAAAATTGAAGGAAAATTAAAACGCAGAATCAATAGTGATTGGAAAACGCCTCTCCAATTAGCAGTGGGTTTGCAATATGTTGTTATTTGTATTTGGTGATAGAAAGTGACGCTAATGGGCAATACAAAGTAAAGTTTAATTACTAGAGAAAGTACTTGAAACCATTATTTTTAATACCTCCATACGCTGTACAAAAAGTTCCTGTGTAGTTGACCATATTATGCAAATTTCTGCAAGACCTATAGAATTTTGGGAATTAGTTACCATCTGTTTTCGAATTTTTCTATTTAAGCAGACGTGAAAAGCATTCATCAAAAAATAACACTTTTATATTACCAACTGCGTAGATGAGGTTTAAACTTCCAAAGACAGGATTGTTTTTAATAAAACCCAAAATTCGATCTTAGATCATGTACGCTCATATACAGAGCATTTAAATTCAAATTATTTTTTTTATAATTCGAATATTTTTGTTTTTTTTTGTCTATAGCATGTACCGTTTTTGAGTGTGAGATTTGATTTGCAGAATATGTTTTTCAAGGGTTTTTTGTACAGGTAACTATACACTACAATACTTACTCTTGTCTCGTCTTTAAAATTAAAAAAAGCTCGTTAAGACAAGACAGGAGATCGTTAAGCTCGTTAAGACAAAACAGGAGATCAAGAGAACGTTATCACTTGTCTCTAGTCCTGTCTCGCTTATGCGTCATGAGAAATATTTGTTAATTCTACAATTACGAGGTGAATAATACATATAAAAAAGTGCAGAGAGACAAAAATTAGGAACTACTTCATCTGTGCTTAGCGTCCTTTATTTACCGATGTGAACGTTTGGATAGCAGGTGTAGGACAAGCTACTTCACTTTTTTGAAATTGCCAACGTTTCGACCTTTATTTGAGGTCTTCCTCAGGGCTAAAATACAATAATTGTATGTACATTGGCGGTAAAAAACACTAATTACAAAGAAAAACGACCAACAAAACTACACAAATTAAAACACAATACATGAGTAAAAATAAATTCTCCTATTCTATTATATGGGATCCGTGCGTACTGTGGAGATATAAGAAAGAATGTGTCGAGCTTACGAAAAAGTACGAAATGGCGGCCAAAATCGATTAAAAATTATTTTCTACGTTTCAAAATGCTAATTTGGAGATTGCGGAAAATGCAGGTTAGCACAAAAATCAAAATCGGTAAAAAATTACTTAAAGCATCTAAAAATACCACTTCGCAATTTTTGGCAAATTACAGGTTAGGATTAAGGCCAAACTAAAATCAGTTAAAAATGATTCAAAGTGTTAAAAAATAGAAACTTACAGTTCGTGGAAAAAAATCAGATTAGGATTAGGCCCAAAGTCGTTTAAAGAGTTACACAGGCGTCAAAAATTACAAATGTGGAGCTTTTGGAGAAATAAAGGTTAGAATTTGGGCTAAAATCGGTTGAAAATCACCCACATTGTCTAAAAATGCAAATTTTGATGTTTTTGTATCTATCTCAATTTTCGAACAAAATCAAGAGTAGAACTGACTCAAATCTTCAAATTCGTTGTTTTTAGTAAGTACATTAAAAAAAATTGCTCAAAACGCATCAAAGTGCAAATTTGGTATTTTGCGTTTAAAAATGCTAATTTTGATGTTTTTGGAGAAATTCAACCTTAGAGCAATATCAGGCAAATTTGAACCAAATATTCTAATTTGTTGTTTTTGTTAAAATTCATTTTTGGACCAAAATAAGTGAAATTTGACTTAAAACGCCTCAATATTGTTGCGAACTCAGGGTTCGATAATTCCAGTGTAATGATTTAACACGAAAACACTATTTATTTATTCCACAAATATACACAGATACAATTCGTATACTAAATAACTCACTACTTAACACTTTAACGTTCTATTATCGCTTCGTACTTTAGCTTACTTATAGCTCGCTTAAAATAAGACTACTACTAACCGGGCGCTCTAGGCGCCTTTTATATACAATCCTAAAATTACAGAAAAACCTAGAAAGTTCTTTATAAGAATTCTTGAATAATCTCACATAAAAAAAAGGTTGTAAACAGCTGCCTTCTAGATAAACCGAGCAATAAATCACTCGTGTCAGCCATGACGCAGCGCGGATAGGTCGCGAAGCTCCACCAACCACACACACGCGTTGCCCCGCCTCCCATGCGGCGTTGCTGCGAATCGTAACAATATGAAAATTTGGTGTTTATCAAGGAAGTCAGGTTTCAGAAAGTCAGGGAAATGTCTCAAAGAACGTAACATTACAAATTTGAAGTTTTTTGGAAAATGCAGGTTACTCTTAATATAATTACTAAATACTCTAAAATATACAAATTTTGATGCTTTTGTAGAAACTCAGCTTAGGACAAAATCAGGAAAAACTAACACTGACTCAAATCTTCTATTTTTTCGTACTAATTTTGTATTTTTTTTCACTGAAAAAATTAAAATTGGTGTTCAAAAATTGCCCCTTTGGAGAAATTAAGGTTAGAATTAGGGCTTACTTCGGATAAAGTCTAAAAATAGTCTAAAAAGGCAAATTTTGATGTTTTTGGAATATCTATTTTAGGATGAATACCGCAATTTTAGGTAAAATACGGGTTAGAATTAAGGCCAAACAAAAATCAGTTAAAAATGACGTTTCAAAATAGAAACGTACAGTTCGGGGAAAAAATCAGGTTAGGATTAGACCCAAAGTCGTTTAAAAATTACACTGGCGTCAAAAATTGCAAATGTGGAGCTTTTAGAGAAATGAAGTCTAGAATTTGGACTAAAATCGGCAAAAAATACTTAAAGCATCTAAAAAAAAAATACAAAATTGCAATTTTTGGTAAAAGACGGATTAGG
Source organism: Taphrorychus bicolor (assembly GCA_951812265.1). Classification (NCBI taxonomy): domain Eukaryota; kingdom Metazoa; phylum Arthropoda; class Insecta; order Coleoptera; family Curculionidae; genus Taphrorychus; species Taphrorychus bicolor. The sequence goes on from OX638305.1 coordinate 19,517,551, forward strand.
ATTAAGGCCAAACCAAAATCAGTTAAAAATGACTCAAAGCGTTTAAAAATAGAAACTTACAGTTCGTGGAAAAAATCAGGTTAGGATTAGGCCCAAAGTCGTTTAAAAATTACACAGGCGTCAAAAATTGCAAATGTGGAGCTTTTAGAGAAATAAAGTCTAGAGTTTGGACTAAATTCGGCAAAAAATTATTTAAAGCATCTAAAAATACAAATTTGCAACTTTTGCTAAAATACAAGTTAGGATTAAGGCCAAACAAAAATCAGTTCAAAATTACTCAAAGCGTTTAAAAATAGAAACTTAGAGTTAGTGGAAAATATCAGGTTAGGGTTAGGCCCAAAGTCGTTTAAAAATTACACGGGCGTCAAAAATTTGCAAATGTGGAGCTTCTAGAGAAATGAAGGTTAGAATTTGGACTAAAATGGGCAAAAAATTACTTAAAGCATGTAAAAATACAAATTCGCAATTTTTGGTAAAATACAGTTTAGGATTAAGGCCAAACAAAAATGAGTTAAAAATGACTCAAAGCGTTTAAAAATAGAAACTTACAGTTTGTGGAAAAAATCAGGTTAGGATTAGCCCCAAAGTCGCTTACAAATTACACGGGCGTCAAAAATTGCAAATGTGGAGCTTTTAGAGAAATGAAGTCTAGAATTTGGACTAAAATCGGCAAAAAATTACTTAAAGCATGTAAAAATACAAATTCGCAATTTTTGGTAAAATACAGTTTAGGATTAAGGCCAAACAAAAATGAGTTAAAAATGACTCAAAGCGTTTCAAAATAGAAACTTACAGTTCGTGGAAAAAATCAGGTTAGGATTAGGCCCAAAGTCGTCTAAAAATTACACTAGCGTCAAAAATTGCAAATGTGGAGTTTTTAGAGAAATCAGGGTTAAAATTTGGGCTAAAATCGGTAAAAAATTACTTAAAGCATCTAAAAATACAAATTCGCATTTTTTGTAAAATACAGGTTAGGATTAAGGCCAAACAAAAATCAGTTAAAAATGACTCAAAGCCTTTAAAAATAAAAACTTACAGTTTATGGAAAAATCAGGTTAGGATTAGGCCGAAAGTCGTTTAAAAATTACATGCGGGCGTCAAAAATTGCAAATGTGGAGCTTTTAGAGAAATGAAGGTTAGAGTTTGGGCTATAATCGGTTGAAAATGACCCACATTGTCTAAAAATACAAATTTTGATGTTGTTGGATTATCTCAATTTTCGAACAAAATCAAGAGCAAAACTGAAAGCAAAACTGACTTAAATCCTCAAATTTTGGTAAGACTTCAGTTTTTGCCTAAGACATTAAAAAAATTGCTCGAAACGCATCAAAGAGCAAATTTGGTATTTTGCGTTTAAAAATGCTAATTTTGATGTTTTTGGAGAAATTCAACCTTAGAGCAATATCAGGCAAATTTGAAGCAAATATCCTAATTTGTTGTTTTTGTTAAAATTCATTTTTGGACCAAAATAAGTGAAATTTAACTAAAAACGCCTCAATATGAAAATTTGGTGTTTGTCAAGGAAGTCAGGTTTCAGAAAGTCAGGGAAATGTCTCAAAGAACGCAAAACTACAAATTTTTAAGTTTTTGAAAAAGTGCAGGTTACTCTAATATAATTAATAAATACTCTAAATATAGAAATTTCGATACTTTTGCAGAAACTCAACTTTAGGACAAAATCAGGAAAAACTGACACTGACTGAAATCTTCTAATTTTTCGTAGTAATTTTTTACTGAAAAAATAAAATTTGCTTCAAAACGCTTTAAAATGCAAACTCGGTATGTTTTGAGAAAATCAGGTTAGAATTCAATGCTTATAAAAATATAAATTTGGAGTTTTTTTTGGAGAATTTCAGGTTGTTATTATGGGAAAAAATGTTTAAAACTGACGTTCAAAAATTGCCCCTATTAGTAGTCTTTGGAGAAATTAAGGTTAGAATTAGGGCTTACTTCAGTTAAAAATGACTTAGTAGACGCATAGTCTAAAAAGGCAAATTTTGGTGTTTTTGTCACGACTCAAGGTGTCTAAAAAGCAAACTAAAATCTCTGATTATGATTGAAGCCAAAACCGGTTAAAAATGATTTACTACGTCTCAAAATGCTAATTTGGAGATTGTGGAAAATGCAGGTTAACACAAGAAGCAAAATCGGTAAAAAACTACTTAAAGCATCGAAAAATACAAAGTCGCAATTTTTTGTAAAATACAGGTTAGGAGTAAGGCCAAACAAAAATCAGTTAAAAATGACTCAAAGCCTTTAAAAATAAAAATTTACAGTTCGTGGGAAAAATCAGGTTAGGATTAGGACGAAAGTCGTTTAAAAATTACACGGGCGTCAAAAATTGCAAATGTGGAGCTTTTAGAGAAATGAAGGTTAGAATTTGGACTAAAATCGGTAAAAAATTACTTAAAGCATCTAAAAATACAAATTCGCAATTTTTGGTAAATTACAGGTTAGGATTAAGGCCAAACAAAAGTCAGTTAAAAATGACTCATAGCGTTTAAAAATAGAAACTTACAGTTCGTGGAAAAAATCAGGTTAGGATTAGGCCCAAAGTCGTTTAAAAATTATCCAGGCGTCAAAAATTGCAAATGTGCAGCTTTTAGAGAAATGAAGGTTAGAATTTGGGCTAAAATCGGTTGATAATGACCCACATTGTCTAAAAATACAAATTTTGATGTTGTTGGATTATCTCAATTTTCGAACAAAATCAAGAGCAAAACTGAAAGCAAAACTGACTTAAATCCTCAAATTTTGGTAAGACTTCAGTTTTTGCGTAAGACATTAAAAAAATTGCTCGAAACGCATCAAAGTGCAAATTTGGTATTTTGCGTTTAAAAATGCAGATTTTGATGTTTTTGGAGAAATCCAATCTTAGGGCAATATCAGGCAAATTTGAAGCAAATATCCTAATTTGTTGTTTTTGTTAAAATTCATTTTTGGACCAAAATAAGTGAAATTCGACTAAAAACGCGTTTGTCAAGGAAGTCAGGTTTCAGAAAGTCAGGAAAATGTCTCAAAGAACGTAAAATTACAAATTTGAAGTTTTTGGAAAAATGCACGTTACTCTTAATATATTTAATAAATACTCTATTTAATACTACTATTAATAAAAACTCTTAACTCCAATTTTATAATCATATTTAAAGTTCCTTTAATTTAAAGTGAGATCAAGATGTGACATCTATTTAACTTGTATCAGGGAAAATGACACATGCTGGGAGTTATTTTAGTTAAAGGGACTTTAAATTTGATTATGAAATTGGCCGTTGATATAGAAATTTTGATGCTTTTGGAGAAATTCAATTTTAGGACAAAATCAGAAAAAACTGACACTGACTCAAATCTTCTAATTTTTTGTAGTAATTTTTCAATGAAAAAATGAAATTTGCCTCAAAACGCTTTAAAATGCAAACTCGGTATTTTTTGAGAAAATCAGAGATTTCCTCCAAAATCCCTAATTTTTAAGAAAAGATCAGGATTCGATGCTTTTAAAAATATAAATTTAGAGTTTTTTTGAAGAAGTTCATGCTATTATTATGGAAAAAAATGTTTAAAACTGACGTTCAAAAATTGCCCCTATTCGTAGTCTTTGGAGAAATTAAGGTTAGAATTAGGGCTTATTTCGGTTAAAAATGACCCGCTTTGTCATGTTGTGCATTAGGATTACGCCCAAAGTCGTTTAAAAATTACTCAGGCATCAAACATTGCAAATGTGGAGCTTTTAGAAAAATTAAGGTTAGAATTTGGGCCAAAATCGGTTGAAAATGACCCACATTGTCTAAAAAGGCAAATTTTGATGTTTTTGGAATGTCTATTTTAGGATGAATTTAGGCAAAATTGACTCAAATCTTCTAATTAGGTGTTTTTGATAGAACTACAAAAAATGACATTTTTCTCAAAACGGATCAAAATGCTAATTTGGTATTTTATGTCTAAAATTGCTAAGTTATTTTGGAAATTCAAGGAATAATTAGAACCAAGCGTTTAAAAATGACTCAAAGTGTTTAAAAATGTCATTTCGAAAGTTGTGGAAAAATGCACATTTGAATGAGGTCCAAAATCGATGAACAATTACTCACTTTGAGAATAGCTAAACCCTTTCGGATGCCACTTTTATAATGTGCTCTTATGACATCAAAAGTTCATTTTTCTGACCAATTTCAAAGGACGGTCTTGGTTAGACATGGAAGAAGCTGCAAAAAATAGGCAATAATTGTGATTATATTTTTATAACATATACAGGGTGTCAGAAATTTTTGCAACAAAATCTAATCAGAGATGCCTAAGGAAGGTTGGTTCAGGTACCCTCACTTAAAAAAATACTTTACCCACAATTTTGTTTTTTTTTCAGATTCTTTCATTCAGAATATTTCTTTTTTGAGGCTATTGTTGCCATATTTATTATATTATTATATTTCCCATGTACAGTTTTGTCTCATAAAGGTTGCACGTAATGCATATGATTTAAAAATAAAATAAAGCACATTATTTTTATAGTTTTTAACACATATTTTGGGTTTTCTAAATTCAATGCAAATACACGGGACATTTGCTATAATGATCATGCGATTAATGACGTAGAGACACTAGAGACGGCATATTTTTTTACAGTTTTGGTTTTTTCTTGCTCACGGGTCTGCAATAACTTGCGATCGAGATTCACAAATTTGTACCTGTTCTCATAGCTATGTAAAACCAGTATGTTCCAACTAATAATCAGGCACTGATTGGTTCAGTGACATTTAACACGTAAAGTTTTGATTATTAGTTGGAAACTAGTTACTGATGACTTTGAGAAGATATTTTCATCATGGGCATGGCGGACTTGACCGATCCAAAAACAGAAACAATTTTAGGAAGGTTTTAGCATTACTTAGCTCTGCCCATTACCTTCAACGTCATTAGTGATAACTCTGCATGGTCAAGTTAAAATATCATATAAATCCTAGCTGATGGCTTAAGGCATCTTTCACAGTACGATAATTTGGGCTTTCATCTCTGAATACCTCATTACGTTTATGCAACTCCCTTGTTAAATTGCTGGTAAAACATCATAAATAATGTAATAGGGTTTTTATTATACAAATATCTTTAACATGAATAATACAATAACTTAGTCGATAACGGAATGCGTTTCATTTGCTCTTATTCACCCTATAGACACGTCAACTATTATGTAATTCGCTGGAAATGCTCTATTGTTGTTAAAAATCATTCAAGCTTAAGCATAATGGATGCGTCCTTACGTGACGTAACTAATTATCGATTCACAATAACGATTCAGTATGTAAAGCAATTTAGTTCACTTTAGTTTTTATACCATAAGGTTGGTCCCATATTTTTTTCTTTTGGTGTGATTTATACATTTATTTTCGTTATTTATTTATAGGTATATCTGGAGCGAGGGCCGCTCCAAAGAGACCTCAATCCACCCCAGATCACGGAATTGTGTCACCAGAGTCGACTAGTCCTCCGTCAAAGGTAATTTTTCAATATAAAATATTCACAAAATAAATTGCACATTTGTGTAAGGGTTTTAATAAAATGGTATAATGTGCAGTTAATTTTGTGTTTTATACGTTCAGTGGTTGTTTTGTTTTGTGCAATGTTTCGTCTGGTTTTGTGTTCCTCACCGCAGTATTTGTTTTTTTTTTATGTATTATATATTTGAACACTTATTTTCGTTACCACGTCTGTGCGACGCAAGCCTCTGGAACTGTTTCACTTAAAAATTAAAAATGTTTATTGTTGTTGTCTCTCTGTGGGCATCCATCAAGCTTATTTATAGAGTAATCGTGCATTCATAGCTTATTTACATTATGTATTGTTTGGTCATGGCATGGAGCTTAGCTATTTTTAGCCCGACATTATGTTGGGTATGGGTTGTTTAATTTAGGTGGTGAAGTTGTAGCAATTTTTATTATTCTAGACTAATATCTTCCTACTTAGCATCTACGCTATAATTAATCTTAAAGGCATAAAAAGTGTTCTAAGAAGCAGTTATTTGATATATTTCCTGGACATAATATTCCTGATAAGAACTCTACATCAAATCGGCAGGTTGTCTAATCAGTCACAGCTCGCAGAGCAAACGCATCGGGCTTCTCTTATAAACATAGAACTGGCAATTGCGGCTCTAATGACTCGGTAATTTAATTTTATGGAATTATGAAGTCTTACAAGGAGCTATTTATATGACACGTCTATATAAAAGCGTTCTACATTCCGTTTGCTCATCTTCCGGGTATAAAACGACCTTAACTTATGTAAGAACTTGCAGCCTAGTTTATTGTTAGGTGCAACTGCTTCAATAGTTTAGATGTATTTATTTATTTAGTTATACACTGCATTTTTGTCCTTGTATAGTCAAGTATGATGCATGCACAAGTTTGACCTCATTTATTATAGGTTCGGTAGTAAGTAACATTTGATTCCTGCCCTCAGGTTTACTTTTTCACATTGTTGCCAGTAACGCACTAAGAAAGGTAGTGACACTCAGCTCCACTTATGTATGTACAAGTCTCTTAATCTCGATTTTAATAGATAGATAATTTATTTTGCTGCTAAAGTGACTTTTGATACGTAAACGTTGTAAAGTGGGCCTAAGTGGCACAATAGTTTAGGACCACTTTTACATGCCAGTTTAAACTCAAACTAACAATCAGTTGGCCAAGTGGCCCTAAGGGCCGCATAGTTGAGCACCCTTTGAATACAACATAAAAAATAAAATTTTTGTTTGCACCTCAAAAGACTTATTTATTATTATAATACATTTTTTTGTGGTTTCTTTGATTTTTGGCTATTCCGAAGACTACTTAACCACAGCTTCACTGCTTGATTAATGACCATTTACACCGTTTTTAATGTTAAGGGTTGTTTTGAAAGTGTTAAGAAATGTCGCACTTAACACATCGATGCAAATGACTATAAATGATATGCATAAGTACTGATTAATATCATAAACAAACAGTAGTAGTCGACTCTCAGCAAACCCATAATTTCCAAAGGGGTTCCTTCACCTCTCTGTTGATTCTTGTGACTCATTCCACAAAAACAATGAACAGTGTGGGTATTTTATTTAAATAGTCTCTTGTACCTACTTTCCATTGTATCTAAATGTAGACGCATTTTTAGGTTATCCGTATTACTTGAACAACGGAATAGATCCGATTGTTGGTTTTCTTGATTTAGGTGTATAGTGAATGGGAGTGTTAGTAGTGTGTGTGGCTTGCGTAGATTTCAATATGTAATGTTTCAATAGTATAAGTGTTGGCTAAAACGTCCCTGGAAGTGCAGAGCAAATTTTCGTGGATGGCTGCTCTAGTAAGAAATTATTTTACATTTTCCAAATCGTCTTTAAAGACTGCCAAAATGTAGGAGATATTCGCGGAAATTTGTCACAGAATTTTTGACATTTTACAAGTTTTTAGAGGCTTTAATAAGTTCTCTTTAATAACTCTTAAAGTACCTCTTAATTGAACCTTGACCTAAGAAGTTTCCATTGATGAATCCAAGAATTAGTAATCCCCAGGCGTCACTTCAACGTATCTTGTATACAGTATACCTTACTGTTGTTGATGTTAACGGATTATTGATGCAATAATGATATTAACCGAGCTACTCTTGAATACACTGGTCAGAAATTTTTTACTTTCATTCAAATTTACTTATTGTAACGAAAACAGTGCCATAAGTAAATTTCATAGCTCTTAACTAAACTGCTAACGGAAGAGATCGATACAGCAAATTTTTTTGTTATTTTTGGGGGTCTGTATCTCGGAAATGCCTTAGGCGAAATTTAAAACCTAAAGAGACTTCGAAAGGTCGTTTCTTCTAGAATAACGGCGGGAGATTGATCTTAAATAAGTCATTCTCTAAAGGATATAGAGGGTAAAAAAAGCACTGCAAAATGGTTGCATTTCAACCCACTGCATTTGGTAGGTAGCGTAATTTCAGAACATTCATTGTTATGACATTTAATGGCCTTAGTTGGTATCTCTGGACATGTTCGGCAGTTTTCGGTTTTTTGGCCTACAAAATAAATTACCTGGGTTTTTCAAAAAGTTGACGCTTTTTGAAGAAAAGATAAATGATCTCTAAAAGATAACTGGTTGTAAAATCAGCGACGTAGATTCATAGTTAGTAAAACAATTTTATTCCATTTTGTACAAGGATGAAAAAAAAAATAAAAAACTGACTAAAATTATTTGGTTTTTTAATCAGCTAGCAGCAACCTACTAAATCAGTTACAGGGCGTTTACAGAAAGTTTGAACTTTCTGGTAAGTTACAATACAATACGGTTTCCTGAAATTAACTGGAAAATCCCTAGGCAAAAATAGGGCACAATGTTCATACAAACAACCCGCAAACGCTTCGTCTCCGAGATATAGGGTGTTGAATTTTTTTTATTTTTTCTTTAATGCTCTTAGAATTTTTCAGATATTTAACTCAAATTTTGAATATAGGTAACCATTTACTATCTACATCGTTGATTATACCAACCGCTAGCCAAAATCGACAGGGTCTTATTTTTTCTCGGGTTGTATCCCTTTTACCCTCACAAACTTTTTTGTAGCTCGCTACTGATCATTTTTTCTTAAAAGTATGAATTCTCTATTCAATTTAGAAACTTTCTTGCCTCTTGCATCCTTGTCTTATGTCTCACTTTTCGAGAAATTTGCAAAAATGTCTGTTTTCTGCGTTCCTATTTAAATTCCCAAATACTGATATAAAAGAGTCACTTATGGAAAAATTATGTGCATTTCTAGACACTTTTGCAAATTTCTCGAAAATGGTGGGAGATAGAACAAGTACGCAAAAGGCAAGAAAATTTCTAAATTGAATAGAGAATTCAGACTTTTAAGAAAAAGCGATCAGTGGCATGCTACAAAAAAGTTTGGGAGAGTAAAAGGGATACAACCCGAGAAAAAATAAGACCCTGTTGATTTTGGCTAGCGGTCGGTATATCCAACGATGTAGATAATAAATGGTTATCTATATTCAATATTTGAGTTAGATATCTCAAAAAATCTAAGAGCTATAAAGAAAAAAAATTTGACTCCCTGTATCTCGGAGACACGAAGCGTTTGCGGGTAATGTTTATATGAACATTGAGCCCTACTTTTGCCTAGGGATTTCCCTGTTAATTTCAGGATAGAAAGTTCAAACTTTCTGTAAACGCCCTGTAACTGATCTAGTAGGCAAAAAACCAAAAAAACAGCAAAATCCGTCCCGAGATATCGACTATAGCTCTTAAATGTCATTACAAAAAGAGTCTTAAAGTTAAGGCTCCCGTCATGACATCGTAGTAAACAAAATTTTAATCAGTTTTTTATTAGATTTCTTGCCGTCCTTGTACAAAATGGAATAAAATTGTTTTATTAACTATGAGTCTACGTCGCTGATTTTACAACCAGTTATCTTTTAGAGATCATATATCTTATTAAAATCGGCTGCGGCAATCTCGCGATACAGGGTGACTTACAAAAGAACGTCAACTTTTTGAAAAACCCCCGTAATTTATTTTGTAGGCCAAAAAACCGAACATGTCCCGAGATACCAACTAACGCCATTAAATGTCATAACAATGAATATTCTGAAATTATGCTACCTACCAAATGCAGTGGGTTGAAATGCAACCATTTTGCAGTGCTTTTTTCTTTACCCTGTATATCCTTTACAGAATAAATTATTTAAGATCAATCTCCCGCCGTGATTCTAGAAGAAACCACCTTTCAAAATCTCTTTAGGTTTTAAATTTCTGCTAAAGCATTTCCGAGATACAGACCCCCAAAAATTACGAAAAATTTTGCTGTATCGATCTTTTTCGTTAGCAGTTTAGTTTTGCAAAATGGTAGTTAACTTGCTTATTAATAAAAATAACATCTTTGAGTGGGTACTCATTTATATATTTTTAAAGATAAACTCTTTGTGTTGGTACCCATGCTTTGCACTAGAAAAATGACGTCAGTTTTAACGAAGCTCTCAACAAATTCGAGAAAACTTTAATTCTCTGCCTTTAAAGATACAGATCATAACTATGTACATATGCCTTAAGATTCCTTTTGAGTGAGTACCTACTCTCTACCAAATAACATTTTCAACAAAAACAATACTGTTGGAAAATTTGACTTGGCTGAGTCTGAGAAAATTCTAATACTCTACCTTTTAAAAATGAGGAGCTCTTTGAGTGAGTTCTATTCGGATAGTTTTTTCAATCTAAGGCAATGCTGTTGTCAGATTTGACAGAGCTGCAAAGTAGTTCTAATTCTCTATTCTCAATGATATGCAGTTTGGAGAACTATTAAAACTTCTTATTCCTTTCTTTCTTCTTATTTCTAAAAAAAATTGAGTCCGTACTAATTTTCAGTAATTTTTTTTAGTTTTTAAAGATATAGATTTGGAAAAATTGTAAATTGTTTTTTCGTTAGTGCATTCAAGCTATGACAGAGCTATTGTCAACTTTGACAATTCGAAACAACTGTAGTTCTCCAATTTTTAGAGACAGAGAGTGTGAAAACAAAAATGCTAGGCCTGGGTACACATTTTTAACCAAAATAATGCAGTTCTTAAGTTTGATATAGCTACTAACTAACTCGAACAAACCGTAATTTTCTAATGTGTATCTTTAGAAGTGTGGAATGTCGGCGTCAACTAGTCAATTTTAGAAAATTGCTTATTTTTAAAGATAAATTATTTGTGTATACCCCATTCACTTATTTTTGTCATCTCGTTACTTTTGAAATCTTCATTTTTTTATACCTACCTCCTTTCATCATATGTTGAGAAGTTACGATTTGCAACATCTACTCACACATCTACTACTACAATGTCAGATTTGTAGCATCTACTTGACGACAATAATAACTGAATGCTGAATAGCTGCTCATTTTCAACTAAAGTTTTCTAACTGAGACAGCGCCCTTGTCAAATTTAACGTAGCTGTCATGCAGTGTCGCAAAAAACACAAATGCTGTGGTTTGGAGTACATGACGTTTCCATATTTTTATTTTGGCCTGCTATGCCTACTGAAGCAAAGATGTTGATTTATTAGCTCTTGTTGCAACTTCTTCTTCTTCTTGTGCTACATCGGTAATGTTAGCGATCATGTTGGCTATAACGACTTTGTTAGCAGCAGATCGAAATAGTGATTCCGAAGTCTGGCCAAACCACTGTCTCAGATTCCTCAGCCAAGATGTTCTTCTTCTTCCTCAACTCCTCATGCCAATTTATTTTTCCTTTTATAATAACGTGCAGAATGCTGTATTTTTCCTGATGCCTCATTACATGTGCAAAGTACTCTAACTTCCGAGCCTCAATAGTTTTTGACAGCTTATTCGTAGCATTCTTCGATAGCATCATAGTTCGAATGCTTCGATCTTTTTAAGCATATTGTTGCAACATAAGAGTATAACTTAACATTTTGCTTTCCACTGAAATGTGGTGACGTCACCAACAGGCAACTTTGCTAATTCCTCAGCTTATAAACCCATCAACGTTTTTATGTTTTGAAATATGAACAGCTTGAAAAAACCGTAATCGTAGTTGTATCACTAATTGGTGAACTTGGTTGTATCACTAATACTTGTAGTTTAGAAACTCGGCATTTAATGCAGGAAATATTTAAAACCTGTTTTTTTTTGTATTATCTTAGTTATTACATATTCAGAAACTAGAGTGCAACTCATAAAAAGGTAAATACTTGAGAACGAAAGCGAGTAAGAAGTGTGTCATCAAGAGTATTTACAATTTTCAGAGATTCTGAATACTAGAAGGACATGGAATCATGTACAGTGTGATATATTCAAAATTGCCCTTTCTTAAACTTTAAAAAAGTAGAACTTTGGCAGGTATCTACATTTGCAGTTTTCCTTCCTCAATATTCCTTCGCTTTTTAAAAATTTACATACAACTGTGTATTATGCTAGTTTGAAGAGGCGCCTGTATTTTATGTGTGCACTCGCGTGAACAAACATCCAATTGATCTATTAGCAGTCGATGTGTTGTACAAAAACTTATTCTATTCAAATCAAAAAAGGAGTGTCGGCCATTGAATTAGCTCCGACAACAGTAACAAATTGACACGTTACTTGTAGGATAGCACGGACTTATTGTTAGCTCTTGTATTCGTGTCGCGCACGTGTCAACAAATTGCACAAAATTTCTCCTAATAAATAATGTATGACTTATTACCTCTTTCCGCCATTGTGTGGTCCTTAACTCAACCGTAAACCTATATTGGGCGGTTGTTTAAAAACTTCCAAAACGATGAGGCGACGTCGTATAAAACTCGTTTTCACCTCGTCGACACGCATTGTTTATGCAGCTAAATACCCACCTACATACGTTGTTTAATGCTTCCAAGCAGCTGGATTTGTCATGATAAACCAGTTTATTACATTGTAAGTGTGGAAAGTTTTACGATCTTAAGTCAACCAACGAGCACGATGGCAATTATGTTGCAATTACCGTGATACTGGGTAGGAAATTAGCGGCCATAAAGAACAAATTGGCATCAACTCCTAATGACAATAAAAAGCATTGCACAAAAATTAACAACCGCCGAAGCTTATTCCATTTCAGCTTTAGCTTTTTTTTGTTTGTAACCCACACTGTTTGTTTTCATATAGGAAGAGAGCTTGGACATTATGGGACAGTACAAGCCTGAAATATTTTGCTGAAGGTAAACCATTATTTCTGGTACTCACAGTTTAGGTACACATGCTTATCGCCTGCTTTCTGCATGATGAAGTTTTCATTTCTTTTAGATCGCATTCATAACTTTTCATATAATAACAGTCTTAGTTTTTAAGGAAATTTATCACTCTTCTGACGTTTGTGTAGTATTAAAAAAAAAAAAAATGTTTAACAGAGAAAGTGATGTCAAGGTTTGGCGTCCTCTTGTGGCCGTAGTAGAAAGCGCATTTTTTTTGAGTTCGAAATAGAAAAGGAGCAAATTGGGTGACCCTGTACATGGGCGATGATATGAATTGTGATTTCTAATTAGAGCTGGGAGGCCCTGTAAATAAATCTGTACATTATCGACTCTAGCTCTGACTCGTCTCGCATAAACAGGATATAAAATGCAGCTGATTCATAATCATGAGAACGCATTCAAATTTCTTGAATTTAGTTTTCAAAGGTCCATATCTTGTTACTTAGTGCTTTGTTGCACTACTATTTATCGGTGCTTCTGCTAAAGTTGACCTACTACTTAATGAGATGTCCTCGTATAGGTAGGTGGAACGCTGGCGCGAGAGGCGGGGCTTCGCTGAGACCGAAGTCTGATCGCACTTTGACTGCAAAAGTACCAATGTATCAAAAATTAGTAACATAGTAGGTACTGACATCTTTCTTGATCAAATGATTTGTAGGGAACTGTAGTGAGTGGTTCTTTTTATAATGCTCACTCATTGGGATCGCCGAAAATGTAAGAGTTACACAGTGGGTTAATTTAGAAAAAAAAGTGTTTTTAAGTGCCAATTATCAGAAATCGACATGAAGCTTGTTATTATCTGTCACGGTTATTGAGATATCTAAAAAAAAGTAAAAATATATCAATAAAAAAATATTTCTCGAAAACTATCGATCCGGTTTTGATAAAACTTAAGCTACATATTGGAATTTAATTTAACTACTAATTGCACTGACTTTCAATCAGGCGAATAGCCTGATGAGGAGGCTTCTGAGAAGCTATGTAGTCGAAGAATTACCTGAGTAAAATCAAGAAAAAGGAAGAAAATCAAAAAGCGAGTTAACAAGAAGAAGAAAGGAAATAAAGAAGAAAAAACCGAAATTGTAATAGTTCAGGAAGAAGGAAAGAAACTTGAAACTACAGTAACTGTGGAAGAACTAGAGGCTCCTGAAGAACCTGAGTTTGTGGTAGAAGGGTTACCAGAAGAAATTCAAGAAAGTACAATTGTAGAAAAAAGAGTTCCAAATAACAAGTTAGTCAAGAAACGAGTCTTTAAGAAAAGGAAAAGTGAGTAAGAAGAAAAAATTGAAATTGTCAGCGTTGTCACTTACACGGCACGTAAGTGAGGAGAACCTGGAGGTCAAGTGAAAGACTTGTTAGAAGTTTACGAAAAAGTAGTTGAAGATGGGGTCAGTAGGAAGAAACTCGTAAAGAGGCGAATTATCAAGAGGAAAAAACTGAAATAACTGTGGAAGAAAGAGGGCAAGAAACCTGAAATCACCAAAAAATGGCTGTTTGTTTTATTTTTTTATTTTTTTTTTTATAATTTTGTTTCGTTTTTTATTCTATTTATTTTGGCTTTTGCTGCGTTATCAAATTGGCAATTAAGTTAATCAGTAGCCCAAGTTTCACCAAAATCGGATTGACAGTTTTGGCAAAAAATATACTTTGTAAATTAACATTATATTTTCATCTTTTTCAAGGTACTTCATTAATCTTGACAGATAAATCTAATTTTATCTGCCCTTTAAGGGGCATTTAAATGCGCAACTTATTCTTAATGTAACTGACCCTGTAAGTCTGACCCGTTCCACTATAACACATTTTTATCCAACTTTTTCAACTTTTTTTATTCAATTTTTTTTTTTTTTAAATTCACCCACTGTAGTCCATCTTGACTCCTCTGTCCAACCTGGTTTTTAACCCACTAAATGGACTACAGTGGGTTAAAAAAGCCTATTAGTAACAATTTTGAGGGCTCACAACATATTAATTATTAAAAAAACTTGTTCATTTCCTATAAATTGTTAATATTGTATAAATGTTCATTCCAATCAACAAATTTCCTATAAAAATAAATATTTCGAACCGTTCAGAAACACTTTTGTACTCGTAAATAATTCATAATATGCCAACTGCAAAGATATCGAGTAGACCAGTAACTGGTCGTAAAAACTGTTTGAATAAAATAAACATGTTACAAAAAGAAAACACTTTTTGAAGTTTCCAAATTGTAGCAATTTTGATATTTCGAAAGAAACTTGACTGACTACAAGTCAGTGGCCCAAGTTTCATCAAAACCGGATTAAGAGTATTCACAATTTTTTTTTTAAATATCATCATGTTTTTACTTTTTTTCGAGATATTTCAGTAACCGCGACAGATAAATTTAGTTTTATGTCGGCCTCTTAATGGATATTTAAATGTTTTACTTTTTTCGTAACTTAACTGCCCCTGTAACCCTTACTCTTTTGTAGATCCCAAAGGTAAGCCTTTTAAAAGTAACCCTTCTGTATAATTATTAAAGAAGGATTAACTCTCACGTAACATAGTGCATGTAGATCTATTACCTCACTTGATGTCAAAGAATTAAACATGTTGACTTGTGACGTCGGGAACAGTCATCAACCACCATAAGACATTTTGTAACTTTTACCCAACTTTTTTTACAATTTTTTACCCAACATTTTCTTAAATTCACTCACTATAGTCCATCTTGATTCCCTGTTCCAACCTTATTTTGAACCCACTACAAGCGGACTACAGACACATTGATTATTACAAAAATGTGTTCCTTGTTTCGGTAATATTTAAGTAACTTGAAAGCTACAGAAGACCAGAAAAAAATTTCTTTAAAATGGACATTTCGAACACTTTTTGTGATTCTGCGGGGGGGGGGGGGGGGGGGTTCACATGATTCATCATATGCCGCCCCAACCCAAAGACATTGAGTTTATCAAAACAAAAAGTGGTCTTAAAAAATATTAAAAAAGAAGCCACACACACATATTTTCAAAAAAGAGTAGTGCTCAATTTTGCAGAAAAAATCCTTAGAGACTCATTCGATAGTATCCCTTCCCGCCACTTCTTAGTTTTTTTTTACTTAACTTTTCCTTAAGTATTATATCCAGTAAACGGTAAAAACCACTATTAACAAAGTTAAAAGAGGGGAGTAGCGGGCGTAGGACAAAAACAACACTTTACGTTTGTGAAATTGCCAACGTTTCGACCTTTGTTGAGGCCCCTCAGGGCTTTTTCAATAAGCGTCGTTTGGCTGGAAGAAAATTCCACTCTATCAAAAAAAAAAAACAACCGCCATTCGAAATTATGAGCAAACGAATACCACACATAGGACACACATTTATGAGTCGATATATATACTCATAATGGACAGTAGTTTTTTTTTTTTTTTTCTATTGAAATCTTAAACCGAACAAACTCGTATAGTAAAAGATGATCCAAACGTCGACAATTTCACAAACCTGAAGTGTAGTATATCCGCTACCAACCTTTTTCAATTTGGCAAAAGGATTGAAAACAAATATGAAAGTTACATAGCTTAACTGATACATATATAAATAACGTTATTTTTTTTCTAGGTACAAATTGGTATACCTAGAAGGGACCCATGTACAAAATGCGGTCTTCCCGTGTTCATCGCTGAACGACTTAACGTAGGAAAACTGCTATACCACAGAACCTGTTTTCGATGTGTGCGCTGTAAATCCCAGCTGACTCTGGCCAATAATTACCAAACTGAAAGTGGGGAATTTTGTTGCGAGATATGCCCGGACGAAGAGCGGGAAATCTCGAAGAAAGTGTCGCCGGAAAGTGTCCTGAACAGGTCTTTGAGCGACGAGGAAAAGACCGCCAGTTTGCAGACTTTTACCGACTCGCCTGATGCTTACAGTACGCACTTCGAGGCAGCCTTAGAATATTCCTTAGATGGGGATCTTAAGAGAAGTTCATCGTTGACTGGGGCTGAAAGCACGGAATACATCAAAGCCAGGTCGAGCTTTTTTCAAAGCCAAATGGAGAACTCCAGCGACAGTAATGATGCTGCCCCACAATTACCATCCAGTGCGCCTCCATATAACGTTTTAGACGTCAAAAAAGCTAAACCTCCTTTGTCTCCTAAACCGGAATATTTAAAACACAAACAGTTTACCACCACAAGTGACAATAGTAGTTTTCCTTCTAGTGGTAAGAAAGACAGTGATATTGTTAATTCTAGTGTTAGTGAACAGACGAACGATCACCGCGTTACCAAAGATAATAGTTTTAACGGCCATTATTGGGCTAGCATTGGGCCTACAAGAAACTTATTTGAACAAGAAGAAAAAAAGTCTGATGTACATATCGTCTCTGATTTATTTAATAAGAAGGCCATTGTAGTAGCAATAGATGATTTAGAAGACTTCGACAATATAAGCAAGAAGAATGTTGAAATTGATGACTCGGATGCATCAGACAAGGAGAATAAAAGTAGTAAAGTTAATCCGCACAGCAATACTCATAATGATATTGATACAGAAATAAAAAATGATTCACGTCATAGTTCTATCGATGACGATGTTGTAATTTCGTTAACAAGTGGAACTCCAGAGAGCAGCTTCTTATCTGCACAGGAAGAACAAACAAACAAAACAGCCTTTGAATCTCCGCACAGTACTGAGATGGTACAAGATGAACCTATCACTGAGGTTTCAGCACCACAAGTTAACATAACGGTCTCTTCAGATGATAGTCCTTTGTGCGGAAGGGGTTACCACACCGCTTTCGAAGTCTTGTCTCCAGAATCAATAATAACGATTTCGTCAACCGATTCGAATATAGAGACTCCTTTGCAGGGAAGAGGTTCCGACACCGCTTTCGAAGTCTTGTCTCCAGAGAGTAATGATACATCAAAAATAACGATTTCGTCGACCGATTCGAATCTGCCTGACGATCATGCTAGTATTGTATCTCAAGAAAACTCTCTTAGTCACAATGATATTACACAAGAAGAGGGTTCGTCAGAGCTTTCAAAAATAGCTGATTCCACCGCAGAGATTGTCTCCGACGAGAGCAAAGACAATAAAATCGAACCGCAACACAAGTATCCCGACGAGCTGAATCCCTTTGGCAGCGACGAAGAAGAGGATCCACCTAGCTGCGTTTCTCCTGAAGAGTCATTTGGAGTTTCCGATGTGGTCACGTCTACAACTTCCAATCCACCTATTCCAGAGGCACGCGGCAAGAAGAAACTAATTATGCCTGAAAGTGTTACGAATACTCCAGGATCCCGCACCTTCGTGCAAAGGATCAGCGCCAATCCCTTTGAAGGGGATAGCGATGAAGACGAAACCACAGCGTCCAGCTACAATCCCTTCGATGAAGAAGACCAACCCGAAGAAGAGAGCATTGTCGCCAAGCCTCGGAAAAAGATTATTCCAATTTTTAGCGATCCACCAAAGAGCTTGAATCCGTTTGAAGATGACGAGGATGAGGATTCGCCTATTAGACCTGTACCTGTGCCTACGCCAAGAATGTCAAAGTAAGTTGTGTTTTATTTCTCAGAAATCTTACACAAAAATTAATCTGTTTGTTAAATTGACGCATTTGGCACTAGGAAATGTTTGATAAGTTTTAGGCAAGAAGGCAGAATGAGTGAGTTGGTTGACCTATAAACCATTCACTTAGTATTGACATCAAGTAGCAGTTGGAAATTTGACTTTAACATTTTTATTGTATCTTCTCGACATGTGCTGAAAGGAGGAGATAGGTATAAAAAAAATTCACATTTTAAAGATAACGAGTTTTTCTAGATTATCCATGGGGATCTCGGTGGGCTGAAGATATATGAGAAGATCAAACTAGGGCAAAGTTGCGCAATTAGAATTCATAAAAATGACTTTTTCAGATTTCGAAAATTCCAACGGGGTTCGGAAATATTTGCAAAAAATCATAATTTTGAAAAATCTTTTGTATTTTTTCCAGTTTTAAATTAAAGATATAATTAAAAATAATTGCATCTTCTTCACTTTTCGCTATTTTTAACCGGGTATTTCCAAATTTAAAATCAGACGATTTTAAATTTGGAAATACCAGCCAACCATCAATTTAATTTTTTTAAATACGGTCCTGGACTTCTTGAGCGATATGTGACAGTTAATAATTTTATTAGCTTTTAGGTTAGATTTAGCTGATTTTGTGTTGTGATTAAAATTAAAAAGGTATCGTTCGACAGTCTGCAGACTACAAAGATTAAACTATCTTTGTAGTGTGCGATGATTCAGCTCAATCCGACTAAACTATTGGCAGATGAAAAACTCTCTAGTCTGCGCGGGCCAAAACAGATCGCAACCTGACTTTATCACAAACTTTAACAATCACATCATAAAATCCGCAAAATCTAACCTAAAAGTTAATAGAATTATTAATTGTCGCATATCACCGAATGCAGAATTGCAAAGAGATTCAGAATTCGATATAACAAAATCCAGGAACGTATTTTAAAATATGAAGTTAATGATGGTTGCATGATAGCGAAAAGTCGGACTTTAAATTTGAAAATACCACGTTGAAGACAGCCAAAAATTGGATATGAAGAAGTGTCAATTATTTTTAATTAAGACTAGAAAAAAGTTTTTTCATTACACTACTCAGAAAATGACTATTTTCCAGGCTAGTTAACTGTACAGAAAATACACCTTTGCCGTAAGGGAACGGAAAAACCGTTTTTCGTGCGCTGTTTATTTGCCGTTCCCAGTTGTATATCACTACTTATATTAAAATAAGACGGCCACCAGTTGCGAACTTCAGCTTTGAAATGTATCGTTCATTACACGTCCGAAATACCTTTTTCGGTACTCCTAATAAAATATACAATTTTTCAAAATTTCGATTTTTTGCGACTATTTCCGAAACCAGTGGGAATTTCCTAGATTTGAAAACGTCATTTCTATAGACTTCTAATTGCACAACTTTGCCCTAATTTAACCTTCTTCGTAACTATTCAAATAACCAAGAACCCCATGGTTAAAGTCCAAAAACGATCACCGTGTATAACATTTATTGCACTTGCTGTATAGTATTTTGTGGACTGCTCTAGAAAGAGCAGCACATAGTATCCTGGACATTGCTTTAATATAATGTTTCATGTTATAAAAAGCCTGAAATCCTGAACTGTTTCTTTTCAGACTTTTTTTATTTACCAATTATTTCATATTTTGGATTTGTTAAAGATTCATTGTGTAGTTGTTGCCTACCCTCAATTTTACTTCGATTGCTTACGCCCGAGCATTCCTCCTTCGGGGTGGATGTTTTTCCTGGATGCTTGAAGACTGCTATTGTTATTCACGTCCTCAAGGTAGGCGACAGTGCCAGTTCCTCCTAAGTAACTAACTTCCGCCCAATATCGTGGTTGTCTGTCGCTCTTCAAAATTATTGGTATTCCTCCTTAATGTCAATAAAGTGCTGAATTACATAGAGTTTGGATTGTGGCCTCCATTAGTATATCAAATGGAATTTTCAGCTTTCTGAAATGAATAGGAAAAAGGCATCGGCGGCAGTGTTTTTGTAACTTGTCTAAGACATTTAACTGTTTAAACAGGAAAATATTCCTCCCGAAGACCTTCTATTAGCAGAAACCATCACGGCGATACCAAATTTGTTTCTAAAAGGTCCCGCATTATTTTTCTCTATTTATATTCTTATTTACGTTAACAAAGCGTTTACTTTGAAGGCCTTTTACACGTTTCAACGTTTACCTTGAATTTAATGAAATTCTTTCATTGGGCGTAACGATCTCCCGATGTCCTTCTTGGGTCTCAACCTTGACTGATTCAAACTCCGCTCTGCTGTCCGGTAGTGTGGAATTCTTACCCACTAAAAAACCCCGTTTCTACTTGGGGATTCCGGGCCCGGTTGCCTATAAATCCCCGGTCTGCTACCGGCAGTCTTCTCTAGTGCACGCTCTTTCCTGTTGTCATATCTCATAACCTCGCCAGCTTGGCTGGTTTGGCATGACATATCTTGCGGGAGATGTGGCCCTTGCTTCTCAGGGCGGTTTTTTTCATCTCTGCTGACGCTCTACTCTGCAGCTTGATATGCCGCCGGAGACCGCCATTCGGAGGTAAATGTTTTCAACAGCTTCCACCCTTGAGAGATGGGCCACCGCCGCACTCCCCCATAAGACCGATCCATATGTTAGGATCGGCCGCATGATGGCTTTCAGCTGCAAGAGCTTCCCCCTCACGGACAGACGGCTCCTTCGGTGGAGCTTTGGCAGCGGCGACCCTGACATGGGGACGCCCTTTATCCAAGGTTACCCCAAGGCCTAGTCTTGCCATCGCACTTCGATGCATTGATTACAAGTTGATCGATGGCATCGCGATGTCTACCTATCATAATCGCCTGGCACTTGGTTGCAGCTAGCTGCAGATTCCGTCGCTCGATATCTTTTCTCTGGTGTTTGGATAAAAGAGCTGTGTCGTCGGCATAGAGCGCGAGCGTAGTCCTTGGCGTTCTGGGAATATCGCTCGCGTACAGTGTGAACAGGTGCGGCGACAATACCAACCCTTGGGGGACACCTGTCTCTACAGGTATCTGTCGGTCAAGGATCCGACACTTACAACGATCTGTGAGGGTAACTGTCGATAAGTCGGCAAATGTTTGCCGACATACCTAAGTCACTCAGCTTGTAGATCAGCAGGACAAATCCAGAGGTCTGTCTGGAGTTCCTGCTTCTGCAAGGACCTCCAATTCTGCCGCATGCTGCCCCCGAAAACCGTATTGTTCGATGGGCACGACGTTTAGGCGTGTACACTCGTCTTGGAGTCTCCTCGGGATAAAACGTTACACGACCTTTCCAGCCCCGCATTGTAATGTGATGGGCCGGTAGTTCTGTGGAAATTTGTTGCTTGTTCAGCATTATCACCACTCCCTGTTTCCGCCTTGATGGCAAGTGCCGTAGCCTCAGCGTTGCGTTCGCTACAGCGTAGAGATAGTCTGCTCCCTTCCTGGTCAGGTTTTTCAGCACCTTGTTGGAGATGCTGTCCCGCCCCGGAGATTTACGTTCCATAAGGGTTCTTAGTATGTCCTTGACCCGGTTAATCGGACCCTGCTGACCCTTAGGGTCCTCGCCCCTCAGGTGCCGGACGGTTCTCTCAACCGCCAGGATGTGACGTTCATCATCGTCAGGGTAATCATTTAGCCTCCACTCTCTTTCGAGTTGTTGGCCAAATGCTTCCGCGTTATCCTCATCGCTGTACACCATACCGTTTACGCTGTGCAGCGGTGGTATGGCGTTTTTCTCACGCCTGAGGCTTTTCTGCAGCCGCCAGGGGCCATACGAGCCCGGCACCAGCTCGCTCAGCTTGTCCTCATAGCATCGATTG
This sequence comes from Taphrorychus bicolor, assembly GCA_951812265.1. NCBI lineage: Eukaryota > Metazoa > Arthropoda > Insecta > Coleoptera > Curculionidae > Taphrorychus > Taphrorychus bicolor. The sequence goes on from OX638305.1 coordinate 19,539,629, forward strand.
CGGTGTTAGCGCAGGGCTGTTTTCAATCGCTGGATGCTTTCATTAAGCAGCCTGCGATTATCCTCTGAGGGGCCACTGCAGTACAGTCGTGTCTGTTCCTGAACGAGTGCCCGTATATGTTCGGGGGGTTTCTCCATATTGGCGCGTGGTTTTTGTACATCGTGCTCAATTGTGGATAACCTTAGAGGCTGCAGCAGGTCCTCCTCGAACGCCTGCACGGCACCTCAACACCGCGATGTCAAGTACGTACGGTCTCCCGCCCCCGTTGGGGAGGCATGTCAGTTCCTCGGGCCCCATTACCACTGCCCCAGCAGCGGTCGTCATTTCCAATAACCTGCCACCTTGCCTGTTATCAATTGCAGAGTTCCACGATCGGTGCTTGCAATTGAGGTCGCCAACCAGCACTAGTGCTTGTTTGCCAACCAGGAGAATGTCGAAATCTTCCTGCTGCAGTTCGTCCTGTGGAGGCTTGTATGCCGACGTGACCTTCACCTGACCAAAGCTGGTGCCCACGACGACGGAGATTGCATCAATCTCCGTGTCTTGGACCCCTAGGCAATGAGGTACGATGTCGTCTCTCACCAGTATGACCACCCCTCCGTTATTGGGGTTCCTTTTGTTATAACGGTACGTGCTGTTCCCCCGGAAGTTTACTCGAACGCGGCTGCCAATGTTGGTTTCTTGAAGAGCCAGAACTTCCGGCTCTCTTTCCGCCAAGAGGAGCTCCACCTCGCACTTCCTGGCGTTCAGCCTGTTAACGTTCCAGGACATAATGGTGAGCGACTCTGGATGTCTAGCAGCCATCACCGGAGCGGAGTGCTTCCCAAATCCATCTTCCCAAGCAGTTTTTCAGATTGGCTTCGATGGCATTGATGAGGCAATCGTCTTTCTGAAGGCTTTTGCCCTTTGTGGCTTTCGGGTTTACGCCCGGTTTTTGACCCGGCGTTTTACCCTCCGGCTTCTTCCCCTGTTTGGGGGTTTTGGCTTTAGCTTTCACGCTTTTTGGGTATTGGGGCCTTGGGGCACCCCAGCCAGTTGGCGAGGTGGCCTTCTGCCTCACAAAGTATGCGCTTTCCGTTGCGGGTCCCTGCGATTGGGGTAAGATACAAACCCCGTTAAAAAGGATATCGTGGCCTTCAGAGATTGCGCACTTCAGTCTAATGAAGGTTTCTCGACTTAATTGACCGACACAGTTATAATATAATAGCCCTTAATAAAGCGTTCTCCCTGTATCGGCTAAAACTTTATTTTTCGAACTAACCTGTAAGAAAAATCTAAACAAAAAGTTGACATATTAGAGTTTAAAAGTGTTTAAGTGGCTCTTAAAAGTAGCATTTAGACTGTAACGGCCAAAACATCATTTTGCGATACAAGAAAAATCCACTAAGGGTAAAGTAGACATCTAAGAAAGGCTTGAAATTATAAAAGTGGGTTTGTGTGGTTAGAGAAGTCGTCTTCCAGAATGCTAATGAACACATAAATTTTAGTTGTTATATAGTAATTTCTACAACATCGTTTAAGAATTCGTTTAAGTGCACTTAACGAAGTGAGTTCTTACTGCCTCAACAAAATACTGCTCTGGTCTTGTGGCATCTCAAACATCATTTTTAGAAATGTTATAAATCCCTTTCCTAGCAATAACTTGATAAATAAAAATAGAGAAAGTCGGCTACTTTTTCATGCTACGCCACCCCAGATTAGTGTGACCGACTCACCCAAATAAAATCTCCGTTAGCAAAAATTATGCCATATGGGTTCTGCTTATATTTTGTATTAATTTGCGAATTAATTATCGATTCTAGGAAATCGAGGCTTTCAACTTGACTTTCGACTACAAATCTGGTCGAAAATTATGTGAATATTAATTGCTTTCGCCATATGAGTGAGTGACTCGTGTGGTACTTTTCCCACGTTGGTGCTTAGTTGCAATATTGCAGTAGATACTAATTAATTGGCGACTACCGGGGCAAAAATGAAGCCCACATCGAAATAATACATAGGTTCTTTAGTATATGGTCCTATGGCGCCAGAAAATACGCATCTTGCAGCATGTAAGTTTAAATAACACAAACCAAACAATGCTTCAAATATACCTCCCTGGCAGACAATTTGGTGACTTGATTTCTGAGCTATTAGCATTACTGACTTGAGAACTTAAATGCCTCTAAGGGCGACTTTTACAAGTTTAGTTTCTATATGAAACTAACCTATATGAATCTATGATTTTCAAACTCAATGAGCTGATTTTCTTTATCTTTATTTCATATTCAGGAAACGGAAGTTGAGGACCAGAAAAAAAAATAATTTGACATGTTAATTTTAATATAATTGCAGCTTTGATTAACAATATTTATTAGCTATGCCACCGCACTAATTACACGGCGAGCGAAATTAAAAACGGTACCTACATGTCGCCCATTAGTCGTTTTGCCTGCGAAGTAGGAATACACATTACCAACTGAACTTACTTCATGTATATGTAAAAACAGTACTATCCGGAACATTATACGCGCGCATAAGGGCACCTTTGTACCGTTTATTATTTTAATTGTCCGTGTCACTGAACCCATTTTTATGCTTCACCGGTACGGGTGTGCTTGCACATCCTATTGTTGTTTTGTGCCTAAAGTACGTGCAATGTCGGGAAAAGTGCGTAAATCGTCTTCTACGTGCGTAGAAGTCAGACGTGTGTGCGATGAATGTTAATTCCGGAAAATTATGATTCAATTGGTGGAAGCTTTAAATAGAAGAAATGCTCAAGTATCGAGTGACGAAAAGTTCCACTTTGGCTCAGCAGGCAGTTAGGCAAGAAGTAGTTTTCGGTTCTAATGATAATGTATCGCTTGCAAGTAGCAAGGATTCTGCTTATTGCTCAGAAATGTATGTATTTTTGCTAATCTAAGCCATAAGTACTCACCCACCTTAGCTGTATTTACCAAAATAATATATTAAGATACAAGTTGCTTAAGACAACCCATTGACGCACTAATCCAAGTTTGCAAAACGAGGAGCGAAGCGACGAGTTTTTCAGTAGATTAGTGAGACAATAGCCTTATGGAACGTGTTTATCATACCATTTTTTCTATTGGGGTAGATAAAAACAAATAAAAACTAAAAATAATTAATTATTTCAACTATTTCAACGATATAGTAATTTTTGTTTCTCATAAAGTATATTATCCAACAAGTAAGGGGTGTTCATGATAAAACCTCATCTAGTTAGCTGTGAAATGTCAAAAGAAAAGGATGGAGAAACAAAATTCACCTGAGGGAGTGATATGCCTATTATATGCAAGTTGGATACTGTACTTTGTCCACGCCTTAATTTACAACTTTTACATAAAAATCAATTAGATAGTTCAAGTTAGATTAGGTGCAATCCCACAAATGGACATCTATGGTTTACGAGAAATGGCTTTGGAATACTGATATTCGACGTACAGACCAAACTAACAACTCAAGAGCAAATAATTTTTCCTTCTCTCACATACCCACATTCAGTGTGCAATTTCACCATTAAATTAAAATCTAGAAAAAAAAACCCACGGTTAACAAAAAAAATAGAAAGGAGCTTGGACCTCTTTATAGGAAAATAAATAAAAACATCATAATCTGTTGGCCCTTAGGCTCTCTTCAATGTTGCCCTGCCCTCGTTTTTTTTTTTAGAAATTTTCTATACTTTAGTGATGATCCATCTACCACTTGTATGGTTATTGTAATTATTTATCATGTCAATCTACGTCACAATGGAACTTTATCACCAGGACTTGAAGAATAGTAATGGATTTCCCCGTTGGATTAAGGTAGTCGTGCATTCTTTTGAACAACCCTAGAAGCACGACGATTTAATAAGCCTTGATACGCCTTCACAGCACGGTTACCAGGGTAACCTCTCTCCTTGACCAATAATAGTTCGTTTCTCGCCGCAAAGGCTAATAATGAGTTGCAGGCTTACCCCTTGATGTCTCTCTCCAGTTAAAGCAAGATGTTACTCTTATTATTGTTAGTTGGTGATTAATGTTCGTGCTGATAGCGGAAAGTTTAGTAATTTTTTTTTCGCTTAATTCTCCATACTTACATGGCTAGGTATTGGGCTTTTAAAGAACATTAAGACAGTCACTTAATACGTTTTTATGGACCTATCTCAAAGTGACGAATTTTGGCACATACCCTCTTTGTTACTACCACTCTTCTTCTACCTCAATACAGCAAGTAATTCGGTTACTACAGGTACCTCTACATTAACACTTCCCTCTCCTTAAAAGATGGGCCAAATTACCAGAAATTTGTATTGTAACATATGTGAAAACAGATGCTGAGTTGTTTCGAAGATTAGTAACAGAGCAGGACAAGCTGACTAAAATTGATTTCCCAAATTTTGTACTCAACTAGATTTGTTAGAAATTCCTAAATAATCTATAGTTCAACTTATCCCAACGGAACCCTCAGATCAATAGTAATTAATTAAGAGTCGCAGACTGTACACTAATCAAAATACCTTTGGGTACAGATGGTCTGCAAGTTCTTTCTATCTCTGCTGTGGTGCTCGTACTTGGCATCATATTATCACAGTATAAAGCATAATACATTATATCAGTATCGTCAGTTCGTGTCGGCACTTTTGATATTTCCAAAACTAAAGCGTGCCGCGCCCGGCAATTTTCTCGAGTAGTTACGAGGGGACAAACACATGCGATGCACTGCCAAAACCGGGCAAAACCGGTTTGGTGGTGCACCGGCCGGGCGGGGCAAGGGGGAGAGGAGTTTCAATTTTTCGACCGACTGACGTTACAAATATAATGTATTATTCCTTATACTGTGATATTATCAATATCTTGTGCCTAAAAAAGACAAATAGGGATGAATCACATCTAAAAAACCTCAGTATTTGTAGTTAAAACACCATATATGACGTATGATCTCTCAGGTAACAATGCAATCTACGTAATTACTGGTGTTTTAACTTCAAACTGAAGTTTTACTTGAACTTGTAAAAGTCGCCCTCAGCTCCTTTCAACCTTACATGCGTGTATGTTTGCTCTTACTTCATTTGGTTCAATATTTCCAAATTCAAAAGTGCATACTGATTCCGATACTTCAGTATGCCCTGCAGTGACACTAGTCGGACATTTTATTATTTTTTCCTCCCCCACAGTTAATGGTTCGATTTTTGGTGGTCCACCACCAGTGGCGGTAATATTTCTTTTATTTCGACTTTGCTTTGCTACACTGTTCTTTTTTAAACCTTGCCAGGTCTAAAAAAAAGTATGTAGGATAAAACTTACAAGTGAGTATTTTCTCAAACTACAACCTTCTGCCACTTGATCCAAGTTTTCCTCGAATCCATTGCCATAGGGCCATGTAATTGGCAACCATTTTATTGCATTTCTACTAAATCGTCAGATAAGAAGTAGCATTATAAATAATTTTCTACAGATCTACCCGTCCGGAGCCCAGACCAAGAGACACTCTGTCAGTAGCCAGTCGCGGGAGTCATGGAGGAAGCACCTCGTCAATTTCAAGCGGAAGCGTCTTCGGTAGTGCTAGGAAAAAGAAACCAGCTCCACGACCTCCTGTACCGTTCCCAGCTGCGGAGCAGCCTCAAAGTTTGTTGTCAACTTCCCGGTTGAGCTTGGTAGGTTATCTATTAATGAATCAAGTTAGGGCCTCTTCCTATGCATTTCTTACCTACATTTTAGCTAAGTTTTTATTATGGAGTAGACTTTCCAACTACTTTTTAGCTAAGTTTTCAGTATGCAGCAGATTTTCCAAAAGCGGAAATTGTTTTTAATAATTTTTTCCGTCTTAGGATCGTTCCCCGAATTTGTCTGGTACGATTCGCAGCCGCAAAACGAAACGAGCCCCCCTTCCACCCACGGCAGCTTCGACTCCGTCAGCAGATCGCAAGGCGTCTCTGGAAGTACCAACAGACAGTCCTGTTCCAATACATTCCTTAAGTACGATCGATACGCCGATTTGCGAGGGAATACAACACGAGAAGGATGCGAAAGATGAGCAAAACAGAAGTCGGCGAAATCAAATGAGTGAGTAGAGAATATCTTTAGAGATTTTTAGAATTATTAAGAATGTTACTTGTTAGATTCGTTATATGCCATGCAATAGTCTTAATTATTTAAAGACTACATATGTCAACATATATCGACTTGAAATGATGACATTAGACGTTTCACGACAAGTCTTGATTCGCCAATTGATGTGCTCTGACGCTAAAATTACGTCGTGTGTGCCTTAAAAGTGGCGGATTTCTGGTCAAAAAACGGGACCGTTTATTGGCTCTGTCCACATCTCCTAGATCATTGGGACACACTCTCTTTACAGGCAATTTTATTCGGCTTTCGTCCCGGTTCCCGTTGACTCCAGCCGAGTTCGGTAATTCCATCCGAGCGCTCCGGACACAGACCATCTCCCAAAATCTTAACAAGCTAGAGTGAGATAGACTGATATTCCGAGCGCTGGGGACGTAATTACCGAACTCAACTTCTATTAGTCATTTTCGTTTCACAGCGGTTCTGGTTGACATAAAAATGACAGACCAGCTGATTTTCATCAAAGCTGATTGGTTGAAAATCAGCTGCTCTGTCATTAGTTATGTCAATCAGAATCAGGACGCTTATTCTATAGGAAAGAGTAAAACTGAAAGTGAGAATTGCTGGCTAATGGAATTCGTCAATAGAATTTTTTGACCAATCAAGGTTGTCGAAATTCTCACTTTCACTTTCACTCTTTCCTATAGAATAAGCGTCCAGAACCGGTGCGTAACGAAAATGACCTTTGTGACAGCGTTTTTGACAATGATCTCACGTCTGATATTGCTTGGTCCAGATTTGATGACGTAGACAAGACCAATAATATTCGCCATTTGAACGCATCGATTTCTTTTCTTTTATTTCATTTAGTTTATTATTAGATTTTGGTATTTGGTAGTGAGCCTCTTAGAGAGTAAGGGTATTTTGTTTAAAAAATATAGAGCTCCTGACTTTTCGGATCGAAGGATTTGAAGAAATGGAAGTCACATGTTTGGGTTAATACTAAGCCACAATACGCTACTATACTTAGACTTCTATAGGCTAACAATGCATGCAGATTTTTTTTACTCAGTCTTAGTAAGGTGCATTTGGCAGACAAAAGCGTGTTAGAATTACCAAATCTTTCAACTATACAATCTAAAGTGTTTTCCGGGCTGTGAAGCAAATTCTCTTGGCTCTCACAGACAGAAACTCTATGACTCTTTTTTTCTGTCTGCTTTTCGTTCGGCCTCCTTGACACTAAAACATCCTAAAACATGGGTGTTTTAGTATGAAGGAGGCCGATTGGAAAGCTTGCCGTTTATAGAACGGAATGCTCACCGTTTATAGGAAACCATCACACCCTGACCGATACCTCAGGAAAACATGGGGATCTCGGTTATTTGAAGAGATAGGAAGAAGGTTAAATTAGGGCATAGTTGCGCAACTAGAAATTTATAAGAATGACGTCTTCAAATTTCAAAAACTCCGACTGGTTTCGGAAATTTTTGGAAAAAAAACAAAGTTTTGAAAACAACTATTTTTTTTCTAGCCTTATGATTTTAATAACCACATCAGAAAATCAGCGAAAATCTAACCTAAAAGCTAATGGAATTATTAATTGTCGCATATCGCCGAATGCAGAATTGCAAGAGTTCATTATAAAAATCCAGGACCGTATTTAAAAAAAAATTATGATAGTTGCATGAAAACAAAACGTCAGATTTAAAATTTTAAAATACCACGTTGAAGAGAACAAAGGGGGCTATGAAAAAGTGTCAATTATTTTTAATTATCTCTTTAAATTCAGACTAGAAAAAAACAAAAACGTTTTTTAAAAGTTTCGATTTTTTGCGAATATTTTCGAAACCAACATCCACATGGTTAAACTCGACGGAAAAACGGTCCCCCTGTATACGTTATAGACAGGAGAGCACATAAGATAGAGCCAAACTGTCGGCAAATCCTGGATGATTCATTCATATTGATATTTTTTTTATGTTTTGAAGGCACTATACTCTTTATTTTAATAGAAATTTTTTATATTCTTTGATGTATGAAGTTTTCTCTCAGAGTTGGGTAACATGGTCAGATTAGCACGCCCTGTATGTGAAAAATACAAATTTCCTGTAATTGGTCGTTTTGAAAGGAAACCACTATATATGCCCACCTTATTACAATCCTCGAAACTGTCTTATTTCAGACAAATAATGAAAACTTTCATTTTTTATTTAGATGACCTCAACACTCTAGAAGACACCCCAGATAATTCTCATCTGATCAATAAAAGCACTGCGGGCAGATGGAAGCGCAGAAAAGAACAAGCGCCCCTGATACCGGTACCACGGAGGCGAGTTTATAGCGGAATCCCGATGTCGGAAATTAAGAGGGAGCTCGACACGATCGAGATTCAACTCGAAGGTTTGGAGAAGCAGGGAGTGAGGCTCGAACAGATAATTAGAGAAAAATGCGAAGGCCCTAATCAAGAAGGTAAATTAGGATTAAGTGCTTTTTTTTAAGTTACGAAGTCAATAACATTGCGCGTCCACCGTAATATCAAGAAACCAGTTTCGAGGTTTCTCAACATTATAGTGGAAGCGCCACGTTATTCGAGGTGTTTTCAATCCCAATAGCGGCCGAAGTTGAAAGTAGTGGTTAACAAACTGCTTTCGGAGTTTTAGGGCTTTCGAAATTTCGGCACTAATCAAATACGGTAGACCACGGGTATAAAATGGGGACATGGATATTCGGCGGGGTTTAGTCACGATGCTTTATATATTCCTTATAGTGCCAGCATAATATCATTCATCCTTTCTTTTCAGAAAGCAACGATCAAGTGCCTGTCGACGCAGAAGACCTAATATTGCAGCTATTCGAACTGGTCAACGAGAAAAATGAGCTGTTCAGAAAACAAACGGAGCTAATGTACTTGTAAGTAAACGCACATATTTTTCCTTCCTCGCATCGCATTTCACATTTGATTTTTACCGCCTTTTTTTAAGACGGAGACAACAAAGACTGGAAGAAGAACACGCGGATGTAGAATATCAAATTAGGTGCCTGATTTTTCAACCGGAATGTAATAAAAGCGATTCGGATAAACTGAAGGAAGAAATCCTCATTAAAAGGTAAGCTATTTTGTAAATCCGTCTCCCCTTAATACGCGAATAATTGTTTCCTTTGATTTTATCCCGAAATACTGAAACAAGGTACAGGGTGTTTCAAATTCGAGCCACATCATTGGGATCTCTGCAACGGTAAGAGATACAGGGTCGGTTAAATTGGGGCAAAATTGCGAAATTTGGAGTTCAATAATATGCCGTTTTAATATTTGAAGAATTCCGATTACTCGCGGAGATATCCGAAAAAATACGAAATTTTGAAAAATCGTTTTTATTTTGTTTTGAGCTTATTCGAAGAGACTGTTATTGACCGCCAAGTTGAGCAAATGTTGGGTTTCTTGAGTACTCGGTCTGGGCGACAAGTATTAAAACTTCTAAACTGCCAAGCTTTCGACAATTTTTATTGTCTTCATCAGGGCTATATTACAGTAAATGCAAATAAGTTACAATAAGAGGCCACAATGGTTTTTTTTCTTTAATAGATAGCTTACCGTCTATTGTTTCATGTCTATGAGGGTCCCGCAACAGAACAATGTTAAAAAGATGTTAAAAAGACGGACACACGATACGAAAGACATTGTTGAACTATATACTATACAATGATGGGACATTTCCATTTCCCTTATGGGCAGCGGTCCGAAGATTATCGGAATTCCCTTAGGGCAAATATCGTTGATAGGTGAGCTGTTTGTTGTATGCAAATAAACAATTCTATATTTTAGCCACATTAAGCCTGTTCGAGGTATGGGTGCCTTTTTAGCGTGTGATTTTATTTATTATGTGTTTTTAATATAAGGGAAATGGAAATGTCGCATCATTGTATAATATATAGTTCAACACTTCTTTCGTAGTCGTGTGTCCGTCTTTTTAACATTGTTCTGTTGCGGGACCCTCATAGACGTGAAACAGTAGACGGTAAGCTATCTATTAAAGAAAAAACCATTATGGCCTCTTATTGTAACTTATTTGCATTTACTGTAATATAGCCCTGAAGAAGGCTTGGCAGTTTAGAAGTTTTAATACTTGTCGCACAGGCCGACTACCCAAGAAACCCAACATTTGCTTATTCGAAGAGATAATTCAAAATCATTGAGACTTTGTCATTGCAAATTTTTCTGCCCTGTAAGATGGCATATTTAGTTTCTTCCTGCGACGTAATACGGACCTGGATTTTTTATTCATTATTTTGATCGCTCTTTTTAATCAAAACAACACGATATGCAATATGACATATATTACAATTAAAGTCTAGCTAAAAATCGTTTTTCTTTAAATATACCGATTTTATTACTAAACGAAGCCCTAAACAAAAAGATATAACATTAAAGTAAATACTCGAATAACTCTCCCTGGACTTCAAAACATTTTTGAGTTCTTCTAAGCAAGTTTCTGTTCATTGCCCGTTCAATTGTTCTAGCTCGTATAGCCCTTGTTGTTATTAAATTTTCCTTTAGAATATTGACGAAATAACCTAGCAATAGATAGTAAAAGAGATAATAGATATATTTAAAGAAAAAACGATTTTTAGCTAAACTGTAGTTGCAAAATATGTCATATCGCATATCGCGTTGTTTGGATTAAAAAGAGCGATTAAAATAACGAATAAAAAAAAATCTCCAGGTCTGTATTTAAAAAAGTAAAGTTGATGATGGTTCCCAAAAAACGAAACGTGGCAGGAAGAAACTAAATATGCCATCTTACAGGGCAGAAAAAGTTTCAATGAGGAAGTGTCAATCATTTGGAATTATCGCTTCGAATAAGCTCAAAACAATATAAAAAGTATTTTTCAAAATTTCGTAAGTAATCAGACTTTATCAAATGTTAAAACGGCATATTATTGAACTCCAAATTGCGCAACTTTGTCCCAATTTAACCGACCCTGTATCTCTTACCGTTGCTGAGATCCCAATGATGTGGCTCGAATTTAAAACACCCTGTACACAGATACACACTTTGTGTGCCCTCGACATCATTTTCATTTTTCTTTCAGCTCATAATTTAGAAAATACTTGAACCCTCTTTTTATGTAACTAAACTACCATAAAATTACGGAAAAAAGGTCTGATGATGTCTAAAATAAGCTGAAATGTCGAAACGTCGAAAACACTTTTTCACAGTCGTAACTCTAACAGTAATTGAATAAAGGGAAACTAATTGTTAGAATTCATATTAATATTTAAAATGGTACCTTGGGTATCCACATCAGGGTTTTATTATTATATATTGTATCCCGAGTTGTATCCTATTTACCTATATTGTTACCTTCGGTATCCTTGGGAAAGTTTCAGCTTCCTAGCACTAATCGTTCCCAAGATATCACCATTTAACAATTTTTTTTTCACGGTGGTTATCTTGGATTTTTTAAAATGTTATTTTTAGAGAATTTTGTCCCACCGATGAAAAACGTCCGAAAAGTGATTTTAATATATTTTTAACCAATCACAAGTTTGCATTTACTCGAAATTGGAGACATTGGACGTTTTTTACTTCTGCTTAAGTAGGGGGTGTTCATTTGAAAATTGTAGTCTTATCTGTAGCTGTCAAATGTCAAAATAAACAAAAGAAAATGTGAAGTAATGAAAGTCCATTTACTTTGATTATGTCATACTTTTCTGTCAAAAATGCATAGCCTCTTAGATGACGTTTTCTAATGAACACCCCGTATAATATTATCAATAATTATTAGCAAGATATTTTAACTACCCGCTATTATAGCGGGTGTCCAGCAGAACCCTGGACATAGGAGATTAACATGGAAAATCGGTTTTTATTTTTTTGCGTCTGCACGGTTGATTTGATTGAAACACTTTTAAGAGTAAAGTTGTAGAGCTTATGGTCAGCTATCATAATGTAATTTTTTCAATACCTCAGTTTTGGCTGTTTTTTGGAAAAATGCCTCGAAAAGTGCAAGAATTTGAATTTGGCGCGTCACCCCCGCCATGCATGTGCCGTGTCGCCAACATAATAATTTCTTATGCCAGACTCAGAGCCGATTTTCCTTTCTTACTTATTTTGAGGGGCTATCATGTAGTAATTAACGTGATAATGCAGTGAAAATATGTTGGGTATTGAAAAAATTACAGGATGATGGCTGACCATACACTCTACAACTTTACTCTTAAAAGTTTTTCAATCAATTCAACTGTACAAGCGCAAAAAAATAAAAAATTGATTTTCCATGTTAATCTCCTATGTCCAGGGTTGTGCTGGACACCCGGTATAGCCGCTATTCATTAGAAAAATCATTAAGCGAAACATCTTAGACTTCCATTGTCTTTATTGAGTTTTTTCACGACGTTTCGAGCAGTGGATCTCTGCTCGTTTTCAAGTGAAACTAAGCGTTAAGCCGTTAGGCTCGAGGCTACTTGCTTATGTTCTAATACACCTAACTACGCCCACCATTCCTATTGGCCGAATCATCGCCACTGTCGCGCTTCGAGCAACCAGCACTTGTCTGCCGTATCAACGGAGCCATACGGAAGAGACGTCGCAACTTGGTTTACTAAAGACGCCCTCATTGCTTCCAATGACTGCTTCCCTAAACTTTCGTTTCTTCCAGTGCTGTTCCCTGCACAATTTTGGCTTCCGACCACTTCATATTATGGTGTTCGGACCAAGCGTGCTCTGCAATTCCCGATTTTGATGTTTGATGATATAAGAGGAGAAACATCAAAATCGGGAATTGCACGCTTGGTTCAAACACCTTAATATTAAGTGAAGAATTGACCAACTCAAAGTCAAAGTCTCATAATATATTAAATAATTGCGTTACTCGAGTTTCGCTCCTGAGAGCATCATCAGACGCATAACGTTTTCTTTAAAATCCACAACACGCTGAACATCCACCTACATATAAATACTAAAATGATATGGTCATTTTAGTATGTATATTTCGCTAAATTAGTACATCATTGTCTACCACCTTTAAACAAACGTTAGAAAAAGTCATATGGGAGGCCAAGAATTTTTGACACAAAAGGGTTGTTTAATAATAATTTATTTGTTGAATATTAAGAACATCGACAGTAATTTGCAAAAATCGTGTAATAATATTAAGGACTGCACTTCTCCGCTGCTCGCCTACAAGTGTCGTTCAGGTCTTCTTGCCGCCTCGGCCCGGCACGTTCGTCCCCCTTCCGCGCTTCGCTTTCCGGCGGTGTTGCCGATGCAACATGCCCCCCACCTTGAATAGCTTGGCTTTCAACATCATCCAGTGGTAAGGGACAAATGCGCTGACATGCTCTTCTTACAACTCCTGAGCTGGTTCGAACTGATACCACTCTGGTCACTCCATCGTTGCCCGGATGCAAGGCCTCGATTCTTCCTAGTTTCCATCGCATAGGAGGGAGATTGTCGTCCTTGATTAGAACCATCGAACCGACCTTGGGTTGCTCACAGTTCTTCCTCCATTTTGTTCGTTGCTGGACCTCGGACACATATTCTTTCGACCACCGGGACCATAGATTTTGCCTCATCTGTTCAGGCATCTGGTAGCGAGAAAGTCTTCCATTTGGCAGCTCCATGATGTTAGGTTCGGGAGTAGTTAATAAACTCTTTCCGACGAGAAAATGGGCGGGCGTTAGAGGAATCAGGTCATTAGGATCAGTTGTTAAGGGTGAGATAGGACGGGAATTTAAGATCGCCTCGGTTTGGGTCAATACGGTGTACATTTCTTCGAAAGTTAACTTATTATTCCCTATTACGCGTTTCATATGAAATTTACTTGATTTTATTCCCGCCTCCCACAATCCCCCGAAATGAGGGGAGTTTGGAGGTATAAATCTCCAATCAATGCCTTCATTTGCACAAGAACCCACTATATGATCCTTTTCTTTATTCAAAAAGTTCGAAAAATCGCGTAGTTCCGCCTGGGCACCTACAAAATTGGTCCCGTTGTCAGAATAAACTAGCGCCGGCTTGCCCCTTCTGCTTATAAATCGTTTTAGAGCCAGCAAGAAGGCATCAGTAGTAAGGTCGGATACCAACTCCAAATGAACTGCCTTTACGGCAAAACAAACGAATAGCGCTAAATAACATTTGTGAGTCTGGGAACCCCTTCCCTTTCTATCTTTAATATAAAACGGACCAGCATAGTCCACGCCGCATACATTGAACACAAGACCACCCTCTAGACGTCTCTTTGGAAGATCACCCATCAATGGAGTGATTGGTTCTGGATTTTGTCTAAAGCAAGTTACGCACTTTCTTACCTGCCAGCCAGTAGCCTTTGCCAAATTTCGCCCTGATATAGGCCACAAGCTTTCCCGCACATTTGCAAGCAAAAGTTGAGGTCCAGCATGAAGCATTGCTTTATGCTCGCTCTCAAAAATACGTTTGCACAAAGAATGTTTAGCCTCTATTATAATTGGATACTTTTTATCAAAACCAAAATCAGAATTTTTCAAGCGACCCCTCACTCTTAATAATCCGGAGTCATCCAAAAATGGATTCAAATTAAAAAGCTTACTGCTCCTTGGGACACCCTGACCACTTGAAATAATTTCTATTTCATATAAAAAAGATTCACGCTGTGACTGTTTCAAGAGGATTTTGAAAGCCTCCTTAAGTTCTTTTAGTGATAGAATGCCCACTCTTTTACTCTTAGGATTTTTTAAATTATGTATAAATCTAAGAGCGTAAGCGGTAGAATATTTTAGTCGAGATAAAGATGAAACTCTGTCAAAATTTATTACATTACTCGGGACGTGCGTTACAAAAGACTGCATTTTCATTTCGGGTAAATCTTTGGGGGTAACCTCAGAAACGGGCCACTCCCTATCTTCTTCCGCTAACCATTCGGGACCATTCCACCATAAACTAGATGCCTTTAGCCTTTCTGGTGATAATCCGCGTGATAAAATATCAGCTGGATTGCAAACTGTGGGAACGTGACGCCAAACTCGATTTTGTGTCAATTCTTGTATCTCCGATACTCTATTGGCCACAAAAACTTGTAGCTGTCTTGGTGAGGTGTTTAGCCATCCGAGTACTATGGTGGAATCAGTCCAAAACACGATGTCACTGATTTCCTGTCTAAGTGAACAAGTTACCTTTTTGGCAAGACGAGCAGACCGCAAAGCGCCGCATAGCTCCAACCTAGGAATTGAAATGGTCTTCAGAGGAGCCACTTTAGTTTTTGAACAAAGTAAGTGCACGTACGCCCTGTCATTTTGATCTATGGAACGCATATAAATACAGGTGCCGTAAGCTTGCTCACTAGCGTCTGAGAAACAATGGATTTCTATACGCTTAGGGCTCTTACATAAAGCATGACGCTTAATCTCAATATCCTTTAGGGCAAGGACTTCATCCCTAAATTTTAACCAAGCAGTATGTACTGTGGAGGACACCGATTCGTCCCAAGCCAACTTTTCTAACCAAAGCCGCTGCAATAATATTTTTGCGGATATTATACAGGGGCTCAAAAGTCCTAAAGGATCAAATATTTTTCCTATAGAAGAAAGTATAACGCGCTTTGTGACTCTATTTTTTACCCAACTCGAATTATCATTTTTATAATTCAAAGTATCGTTTTTGCTGTTCCAGGTTATTCCCAAAACCTTATTACTTTCGCTTGTACCTATCGGTATGACGTTGTCTGTGGTTTCCGATCTTGAAGTTATAAGCTTTACCGTTTCTGGAAAATTGGAATGCCATTTTCGAAGTTCGAACCCGGCTGTTCGCAATATTTTTGAGATTTCTAAGCCTAATTCAGTGGCGCTTTCGATTGAACTAGCCCCGCATAAAAGGTCATCCACGTAAAAGTCATTTTTTATTATTTCGGCCGCTTCAGGATGGGAATTTTGAAAATCTATCGCAAGTTGAATCAGACACCTTATCGCTAAGAAGGCCGCACTGCTGGTACCGTACGTAACGGTTTGCAGTTCGTATGTGCTAAGTGTATCTGCAGGGTCAACTCTCCAAATAATTCTTTGCAGCGGACGTTGTTCTGGCTTAATCAATACCTGCCGATACATTTTTGCTATATCTGCGGTTAGTACAACGTCATATGTTCGAAACCTCAAAAGAATGGACTCCAGGTCGTTCTGGATTGTAGGCCCTACCATCTGTAAATCATTCAGAGATATGCCCGTTTCTGTGGCGGCACTACAATCAAAAACCACTCTAAGACGCGTAGTCAAACTTTCTTCGCGACAAACCCCATGGTGAGGCATGTAATATGATGTTAATGCGTTACCATTTTCTGAGATTCTTCGCATATGACCCAAAGTTTCATATTCCCGCATAAAGTTTACGTACTCCGCTTTGTGAATAGGATTACGATTCAATTTCTTTTCTAATGACAAAAATCGTTTTACAGCTTGTTCTCTTGAATCACCTAACCTGTCTAAACTATCTTTAAATGGTATGGAAACCACGAATCGGCCGTCAATGTTACGTGTAGTATTTTCCCTTAAATGTTGTTCGCATAATTGTTCTTCTTTTGATAAGTGATTGTTTTGAAACGAACACTCTTCAAGCTCCCAGAATTTTACTAATTGTTCCTGTATGTCTTAAGTTTTTATTAAAATTACAGTGAACAATATCGTTCGTTAATTGTGCAGAAATGGGCCCTGACACTAACCATCCGAATACGGACTTTTGCAAAACCGGCATGTTTGGTCCTAATTTAATTCGACCTATAGATATGAGATCCCAAAATAAGTTGGCGCCTATTAGAACATCAACCGGACCCGGCTTTGAAAATGACGGATCTGCCAGTACCACATTTGGTGGAATTTTTAAATGATCAACGTTTATTGGGAAAGTTGGAAGATTACCCGAAATATTTTCAATCAAATAACAGGTTACCTTTGCGCGGTAAGTGCCGTGTTGTGATTGCAAATCCAAATCACATTTGTGTTTTATTTGTGACTTGCCTTGATTTATACCGACAATACTGATACAGGCATCTCTTATGGGCAGTCTTAGTTTTTTGCATAAATCGATTGTTATAAAGCTGGATTGAGAAGCAGAATCTAAAATGGCTCGAACCGTATGCGCCTCTCGATTTTGATCTTCAATTTGTATTAAAGCTGTCGACAATAAAACAGTATTATTATTATTTGTTTGATGACTTGTGAGCGCCGTGGATTTTGTATCTACCGTCTTGCTATTATCCACTTGAACACTTTGTGTAAGGTCTGGATGCGAAACCCTAGGCATGTGTAATAAGGTATTATGGCGCGCATTGCATCTCCTACAGTTTGTTAGCCGACAAACAGAGCTTTGATGACCATAACGTAAGCAATTTAAACATAGTTTAAGTTCTTTTACCCGATCGAACCTATCATTTACGGCTAATTTTAAAAATTCTTCACAATTTCGTATATAGTGTTTATTTGACTTACAAAATGCACAATTTACGTTTAATTTAGAATTTTCATTTCGATTCCTATCATGATTCGCGTTTTGATTTAACTGCTCGGTTAACAAAGTGCGCATTGTGTCGTTTCTGTTTCCTTTATTAGGAGCCTTGTCGTTTTTTAGTTCTAATGTTTCTAATAAGTCCGCCTTTGATTTCATAAACGTTCTAAAGTCATCGAGAGTAGGGATAGAAATTTTCGAAATATACTCTTCCCAGTCACGCGCGGTGGAATTATCTAGTTTAGAACTAACGATGTATATTATCAGTGTGTCCCAATGATCAGTAGGCTCCTTCAATTGTTTTAAAGCCTTTAAATGTTTAGAAACCGTGTCAATTACATTTCGAAGGGCCTTTGACGAAGCTTTTGATATGTTTTCGATGCCAAAAAGCGATTTGATATGATTTTGAACTAAAAGCCTAGTGTTATTATATCTTTCATTCAAAAGGTCCCAAGCGACTGAGTAATTATCCGCAGAGAACTCCAGAGAAGCGATAACCTCAGCGGCGTTTCCGGACAGTGCTAATTTTAAATAGTGGTACCTTTGAATGTTGTTTAACGAACCATTCGCATTTATCAAGGATTCAAAGGTTTCCCGAAACTCCAACCAATCCTCGTAGTTGCCCCGGAATTTTGGAACTTCTAACGGTGGCAGCTTGGCGCCAGACTGCAAAGGAACACTTTGTGTGTGTGCACCCGATGCTTGACTAGAACTATGTTTTGTCAAAATCAACTTAGCGACTGATATTGTGTCATAATAATGTTTTGAGAAATTATCACGCTCCAAATATTCGCTCTGCAAATCTGCGTCACCAACTTCCAGCTCTATTTCCGTTTGCACGCTATTAAATTCATCAATCAAGTCTTCACACTGAGGTAAACGCGTAACTACATTAAAATAATCGATTTCGTCCAAACTCCCCTTATTTCGCATATCGTTTACGAATTTGGAAAATATCGTAAGTTTCGTCTTAATTGACCCTCGCTTTCGCCTAAGCTTCCTAACCTCTTCATCATCCGGCATTTTATAATTATTTAATGTTTTAACGTATTAACAAGAAACAACGCATGAACGAATGCTAACGTATGTATATCGTACACCGTACCGATCAACCCGTGTCGTCTCGAAAGGAAATTGTGGATAAAAGGACTTACCCAGCAATATTTGTGTGGCGAGCAGCCCTACACTACCCCGATCACTATCCGTCTGCGAAGGACCATGTTTAATAATAATTTATTTGTTGAATATTAAGAACATCGACAGTAATTTGCAAAAATCGTGTAATAATATTAAGGACTGCACTTCTCCGCTGCTCGCCTACAAGTGTCGTTCAGGTCTTCTTGCCGCCTCGGCCCGGCACGTTCGTCCCCCTTCCGCGCTTCGCTTTCCGGCGGTGTTGCCGATGCAACAAGGGTTATGTCGCCCTTTTGTGTCTACTAACCTGAACTAACCTGAACTAAATGGAATTTTTTCATCCTTTTCCTTTGACATTTCACAGCCTACTAGATGCCGTTTTGAAAAACTGCTTAACATAAATCTATTGTTTTTTTTTTTGGTTTAGGTTGGTTGAAATCGTAGAACGAAGAGACGAAATCATTGAGTGCCTCGAAATGGACCGAAGGAGAGAAGCCGCTGAGGACAACAGCATAAGCAGCCAGCTGAACCTTTACAACGCTAAGCGAGACGGCGAATCGCCTCGCTCGGAAGAAAAGAAGGATAAGAAGAAGAAGCACAAAACTCTTAGCAAAATCGTACATACTTTTAAGCACAAAAAGGAGAAGGACCGTAAGACAGACGCAGACAAGGACGTCGACGAAAGCGAAGTTGGTAGTACAGAGAAAAGTAAAAAGAAGAAACATTTATTCTAAGGTCTGTTTTTCTTATATTTCTCATGTGAAAAGCTAGTTTCAGTGGCCACCAAAAGCTTTGTAACCTTTTTCTTATAGTGGTTAAATAGACTATGCCTGAAGATTCATGAGAAATTTCTGTGTTTATATTCTTTATTTATACCGGGTGTCCAGCACAACCCTGGACATAGGAGATTAACATGGAAAATCGGTTTTTATTTTTTTGCGCCTGTACGGTTGAATTGATTGAAAAACTTTTAAGAGTAGAGTTGTAGAGCGTATGGTTAGCTATCATCCTGTAATTTTTTCAATACCCCAGTTTTGGCCGTTTTTTGGAAAAAATGCAAAATTTTGAATTTGGCGCGTCATCCCCGCCATGCATGTGCAGTGTCGCCAATATATTTTCACTGCATAATCACGTTATTTACCACATGATAGTTCCTAAAAATAGATAAGAAAGGAAAATAGGCTCTGACTTTGACATAAGACATTATTATGTTGGCGACACTGCACATGCATGGCGGGGGTGACGCGCCAAATTCAAATTCTTGCACTTTTCGAGGCATTTTTCCAAAAAAAAACAGCCAAAACTGAGGTATTGAAAAAATTGCAAGATGATAGCTGACCATACACCCGGTATAGCTGTTTGATGACCACTGAACCCAACCATTTCTATGGTTTTGTGCTAATTACACGACAATTTAAATAATTCTTATCATCCAGGGTATTCAGGCGGATTCTGAACTAACCTGTCAAATCTGTAAATTCTTCCACACTTATAACTTGTGTTGGATGCACCACTAGTCAAATTACATCACCTAGGTATTTCATTAACATCACATATTTCAGGTAAATCAAGAAACATTTTTTAACTGTCAGATAAGGTGTATAATCACAAATAAAAGTTCTGAATGTAAATTACTACTTAAGTCAAAACTAGTTAAATACTTGTTTTTTTTTAATTATTGTAAGTTAAGATTGCATATATTTTTATACTACTGGTTACATTATTTTTGTGATTTTGTTTGAATAAATGAACTCGATTTTTCATAAAAAGGGCATGTTTTACTTGTATTTTTATCCATAAGGCAGTCACAATTACTGGCTAGATAGGCTGTGAAATGTCAAAAAAAAAGGACAAAGAAACAAAATTTTCTGTCAAAAAGTCATAGCCTTCTAAGTGAAGTTTTCTAATAAACACACATGTTTATTAGAAAATATCATATCTAGAAGAGGACTATGAATTTTCGACAGAAAAAAGTGACATAACCAAATTAAATGGATTTTTGTTCTTTCATCCTTTTCTTTTGACACACACCCACAGCCTACTAAATGACGTTTACAAATGAAGACCCCCTATTTTGCCCTGTAGAGGCTCCCTATTATACCAGGCCCCTATTATATCAATACAGGGCGATTCACGTTATTCGACACGGAAGATTATGGCTAAACTTTTAGATTTTAAAAAAGTTTTGTATATGGAATGGATGAGGGTCTATTGGAAGTACATTTTAAAATTATTGTCATTGTATACAGGTGGTCCCAAAAGTATAAAATTGATTAGTTTTATTTTTTTTTAATGAAACACCTAGTATATTAATGTATTTTCGGTATCTACGGACAAAAGTAAAGATAGTTTTATTAAGGTTTATGGCATCTAAACCGTACCGTTCTTCAGATATTCGTGATTTTGTGAAAATGCAGCATTAAATTTAATGTTTAAAATCTCAGCACTTTGGTTGGTGGGCTACTAGTACATTGATTTTTTTGCGGTACGTATTAAATATTAACTACTGTGTATCAAATGTAAAAAAATTAACACTAAATTATTGCAAACTTCAAACAGTAATAACTAGTTTAATTTAAATTAGACACCCAGTACTTTATAGTATCATTAGATGCAGAATTTAGTTTCCTATCAAAAACTATTAAACATTCCTATAGCTTGGTCGTTGCATTTTCTTGGAAAATTGATCCTTTCTGAATTTGCGCTGACATAAACGAATGTAGTAATCTAATTTACCTGTTCAGGTCTATTCAGGTGTTGCCTGATTTTGACAAAGCAAAATTTATTGTCATTTCTAGTTGCTACATATTAATTTATAGTTAAATATTTTTTTTACTGTTATAATTGGTGGTTAACAGGGAGTTTTTTATTTAATCATAATGCTGGTTTACACAACAGAAGAACGAGTCGATATGATCTTCATTCTAGGAGAATGCTTGCAAAATTGTCTTTTAGCATCAAGGGTTTATGCTGAAAGGTTTCCTAACCGAACTCGACCGAATAGAGCCGTTTTTGAAAGACTGTTGGTTCAATTTAGGCACACTGGTAGTGTTCAGTATGAAACGACTGCCAAAACGAGACCAGTTACAGAAAACCAAGAAACTGAGTTAGCCGTTGTTGGCTCTGTAGTTGAAAATTCTCATGTCGGACAACGAGAAATTGCACAAAACTTAAATATTAGCCAAGCAAGCGTATCAAGGATTCTTCAAAAACATAAATATCACGATTATAAGATACAACTACATCACGAACTCTCCGATAACGATTTTGGCCAACGAGGTGGACTTTTGTATGTGGGTGTTAGAAAAAGTTGGAGAACAAGAAGATTTTTTTGAATCAGTTCTATTTAGTGATGAGTGTACTTATCATAACGATGGTTCTTTTAACCGACACAATTTTCATTATTATTCTGATTTTAACCCCCATGAATTTAGAGTTATTAATAACCAACATAGGTGGTCAGTAAATGTATGGGGGGGCATAATGGGACAGTATGTGATTGGACCTTATTTTTTTGACGAACATTTAAACGCAATATCGTTTCTAAATTTTTCATAAAGTTCCTCTAGATATAAGAACAACCATGTGGCTGCAAATGGATGGGGCACCTGCTCATTATCATCGTGAAGTCCGGGAGTTCTTAAATGTTCGTTTCCAAAGTCGATGGATTAGAAGGAATGGAGCACAACATTGGCCACCAAGGTCCCCTGACATAACGCCTCCCGATTTTGTTTTATGGGGATATGTGAAAGGAATCGTGTATAATACGCCACCAACTACAAACGAAAATATGAAGGAACGAATCAGAGAGGCCTTCAGAAGCATAACTCCCTATATGTTATGCAATGTGAGGGAAGGATTTAAAAACAGAATACCTTTGTGTTTAGAATCAGAGGGTCATTTTGAACAAATTTTATAACTGTTTGTTTTTGTTTGTTTTACTCTTAGTTGACTTGTTATTTATTGTATTTCAAATTGTCACTATTATTGCACTTAAATTTTTTGTAATAGAGATGGTAAATTTTATAAGAACTCTTGATCTTAATCTTGAACTTCATGATCATAATTTTGTAACTTATAAATTAATATATGACAAATACGGGGTGTTCATTAGAAAACTTCGACTAGTTGGTTGTGAAATGTCAAAGGAAAAGAATTGAGAAACAAAAGTCCATTCATTCCATTCATACTTTCATTATGCCATCCTTTTCTGTCAAAATTTTATAGCCTCCTAAATGAAGTTTTCTAGTGAACACCCAGTACTAATGATAATAAATTTTGCTTTCTCAAAAACAGGTATTGTAACAGGTAAAGTTGATGACTTAATTCGTTTAGGTCAGCTCAAATTCAGAAAAAAATCAATTTTCCAAGAAAACGCAGAGACCAAGCTATAGGAATGTTTAATAGTTTTGATAGGAAACTAAATTCTGGATCTAATGATACTATAAAATACAGGGTGTCTAATTTAAATTAAACGAGATATTACTGTTTGAAGTTTGCAATAATTTGGTGTTCATTTATTGATATTTGGTGCACAGTAGTTAATATTTAATACACACCGCAAAAAATCCAATGTACTGTTAGCCCACCAGCCAATTTTGGTGGTTGAAAAGAAACCAAGTGCTGAGATTTTAAACATTTAATTTGATGCTGCATTTTCACAAAATCACGAATATCTGAAGAACGGTACGGTTTAGATGCCACAAACCTTAATAAAACTACCTTTACTTTTGTCTGTACATACCAAAAATACATTAATATACTAGGTGTTTCATTTTAAAAAATAAAACTTTAATCAATTTTATACTTTTAGGACCACTGGTATACAATGACAATAATTTTAAAATGTACTTCCAGTAGATCCCCATCCATTCCATATACAAAATTTTTTTTTGAAATCTAAAAGTTTAGCCATAATCTTCCGTGTCGAGTAACGTGAATCACCCTGTATATTGGCAAATGTACCAAAAGCAAGTCAGTTATATGATTCCATGAAAATTATCTTCCTGCTAAAACTGCTAGGGAGTTGAACTAGTAAACCATACACACTTTTGCCCCACTCCCCCATATTTGTCAGGACTTTACAAGAAACGCTTACATTTTACTTACGGCATCTATTTGAAGTCTTGGAATAAAAAAAAACTTGTCTCTATAGCTCATTCCCACTTTAACGTCTTTTAAAACCATATTTTTTCCGCTCATAGAACAAGTCTGTCTTTGAGCTGCCCAGATTCACAATCTTTGGACAGCCATCTCTGTCTTTTTCTTGCACTGTGCACTCTTTGC
Organism: Taphrorychus bicolor; assembly: GCA_951812265.1. Lineage (NCBI taxonomy): Eukaryota > Metazoa > Arthropoda > Insecta > Coleoptera > Curculionidae > Taphrorychus > Taphrorychus bicolor. The sequence continues at coordinate 19,563,564 of OX638305.1, forward strand.
AATAGTAAGCGTCAGATACGCCGGGTCCTCCACAAATCACACATCTCCCTTGGTATGAGCCATAATTGCACTCATCACAGATCCTCACCAGGGTGCAGGGTCGTACATAGGAGTCGCAGATAACACATTTGCCATCACATTTTTCGCACAACCTTCCTATGGCAACTCCTGGTTGTTTTCTGCAGAAGATCAGGTCAGGATGATGCTTAGCCATGTTTCAGGATAGAAAGGACTGAAAATAAAGGGTGTTCATAAAAAAAAGCCTCATAGCAAGCTGGGTTTTAAAAGCTACTATTCTGAGGCATTACATCTGAAGCCTTAAGCAAAACTACATTTTATTACAGACCCTTAAAAATAGCAAGTGGTTGTCACTTATTCATTACATCTGAAGCCTTAAGCAAAACTACATTTTATTACAGACCCTTAAAAATAGCAAGTGGTTAATAATAGTCACTTTGGAATTAAACATTAAAACGTGTTTTTTTGTGAATTTCTTACCCAATGATCAACTTGTAAATTTCAACAGGATAAAACCAGGATTACCATAAATTTAGTCCCGGTACTCCGTACTCTTTTCCAAAACAAATCAGCAATAAAAATTATTTATTATCATGCATATCAAGTAATCAAAATTAACCAAAAACTCAAAAACAAAACCGAAGCTGACCTCACATTTGCCGGATAATTAATGTCAAATTGTCAATGTCAGTGTGTGGCGCCATCTCGTGCTTGTAAGCATCACCACAGAAGATGAACAATGAAAAAAGCAGTTTTCCTTAGTAAATAGTTTTCGCTCCTCTATTCTTGAACTGGATTCTGTATGCTAGTTTAGCATACAAAGTATGGCAGTACTGACTGATGGTTCTTAGAACCTTGTGGTGTATACTATTATAGAGATAGAGATGAGATATTACCCCTGCCGAAGAGTAATTAATATATGAAGCTTTCCGTAGAGACACATAGATGTCGCCACACTCGGTGATGGAACGAAATGTTTAACAAGTAGCGTCAGAGACTTACAATTACTAGACACCAACATGTTAATACAATTTGTTACCACAATATAAAGGGTACTTTTTAATCTAATTCTTTCATCATTAAGAAACTCCGACATTTTTTCTATGTGGTGGCACCAGGTCACGGGAGAAAAAGGTGTCCCAAGAGAGACAACATATCAGAGTTCTTAATGTAAAGAAGAGAGCGAAATTAATGAAGAATTTTATGTAAAATACTTTCTCCAAGTCGTAGCAAAATCCAATAGGTATCCTATTGGATCCACACCCTATTGTATCCACAAATATGTATCCAGTTGGTAATACTTGAAGTGTCCTAGTGATCTGTTACCTTCAAAGAAAATTGGACGTATCAGTCGGCGAGCTGTGATTCCTGCCCAAACTCCAGTTTTGTCAGGGTGTAATCCTTTTTCAATTATTTGATGGGGGTTTTCAATACTCCATATTGTTAAAAAAAATCTGAAACAATTTGTATTAAATAAGTAATAGGCATAAAATTATATAATATAAATAAACAAGTACACTTCTTAGGTATGCACTATAATGAGAAGCAACATGTGCAATATTCGTTAAAACATGCCAAATGGCTGAACTATAATACAATTTTACTCATGCATAGTTCCCTTTTAACCCGGTATAGCACAGGTGAGGCCAGCGGACTGAAGAATTTTTCTGATTAAAATTCATGAGTTCACTCACTGTAACACGGTATATGAGCTAAATTAATTGTATAATAGATAATCAACTTCTGAATAGTATCGCAAACCATATTTCTTTGTTCTTGGTCACTTTATTTAATGACTAATTTCACAAGCAAACCTAATAAGAGTACAATTAGTCCCATGTAAGTTGACTTGTTTCTAAATGCCTCCAAAGTCCAAAACGCATTCTAAAAATACCCAAAAATGGACCAACGAAAGTGTCTATCTCCCAAACTACCTACTGAACCTATAGGACATTTGGAAGGAGGTGAAAGAGGAAAATTGGCAAAAATGAGGAAATTACCCCCCCCCCCCGTGGTAAACCTCGAAAAAAATATGAAATTTTTTTGCTGTTTCTGATAGGAATGAGTATATTTCAATACACTATGAACGTCACAAACCTAATAAGAGTGATATAATAATCGACCTTCAAACTAGATAGACTCAGTGAGTCAATCATAAATTGTTAGGTTTGTTTACTTCCAACATGCATATGGACCACAGAGGGCGCGCGTCGCGAGGGGAATGAAAAAATGGCCGCCGAGTCGGGTAATCGGTGAAAACCTGTGATACGAACGATTTCTGTCCCACTTTTATAACTAGAAGTCTTACATATGCCACAATATCTCACCATGATGATAAAATCTTTAATAAGATACAAAAAAATCGCACAAAACGTTCGCAAGCACTGTCTCAACTTCAAACACAAAGGAAACACGTTTTGACGTTTTGTGGTTGACATTGAATTGACAGCACTGTTGCCAATTCGTGAATTAATAAGATTTCCGACCTATGTTGCGATCGTGCTGTACGGCTACATTTGGCTACACAACATATAAACATATGGATTGTGTATAGTTGGACCCTGAGAGCGGGCAACATCACACCGAACCTTTAGAAATGAAACCAGACAAAATTTTGTAAATAAAGGACTCTAGCTAATTCTTCCTCTGTTGATATAATATAGTCCATTAAGTAAACTTTTTTCTAAACGACTTCAAAGCACATTCTAAAAGTAGGTACCGAAAAATCAACCATCAAAGGGGTCTATTTCCCATATTTGACCTGGTGAAACAATGAGCTCGCTTATGAAACTTGTCTATTAATATGCTTTTTTTGTCTCATTAATTTATTATTGTTATCTAGTTAGTGTTGGAATTTTGACTTTTTCATCGTACCTTCTTAAAAGCTGCTGAAAGAAAACAGGTCAAGAAAAAATAAGGACGCCAAACGTAACTGGCCAAACGTAAGTGAATGGCATCTAAATACGTCGATATAAGAAGATGAAAAATCTAATGAACCCTTATAAAGTCTCCGAAGGTGGATTCGAGGCCGGATGGTCAAAACGGGGTACTGAAGTAAATGTCCGTTCAACAGCTGCTTCGACATGTGCGTTTTGAATTCCTTTCTTCCAGGTGCAGTTCCTGATGATGACGAGCCGCCTTCGTTTCGTTCAATAAGACCTTATACCTTTTTTGTACATAATATATTGATGGGTTTCACTCTAAACTTTTACTGGATCTAGAGGCTTTTAAAAACTACTCTCTATTTAATTTTTTTTTAATATCTTTAGATATTTAAACCGTATCAAGTGCGGTACACTTTTTTGCGGTAGGAGTAATAATATGCGTGCATTTAGACAAATTGACCATGTGGAACACGTATGGGAAATTGGTTTCGTGCCATTAGTACCCCTACGCTACCATGTTCGTGGATTTACCGGCCACGTGCCTTAAGGTTATTGAACGAAATACATTAGGCATGACACGTGCAGACAAAGGAAAACAATAATTACCCTAAGCAGGGTGTTTGGATTTGGCCTAAATCATGTATGTATTAGGTTTATGGTGTGCTGGATGATTAAATTTGAAAAAGGCTAGAGAAAGCATAAGAATTATTATGCTTCCTCTAGTCTTTTTCAATAATTCAAAGAATGGTACATTATTTGAAAGAAAAATTGAAAGGTTTTACTGGATCTCCCTGTATAGTTAATTATATTATGTTTCAATAGGATCATGTTAACACCATATATCTATAAAAGAGCCAGCAGCTTGCCAAGGCTGCCACGAGCCCAAAAGGCAGATGTTCGAATACAATCTCGTTATACCTACATAGAATACTAAATCGATTAGTTCTTGTCGCCTACCATTAGAGATAGATTTTTTGACAACCATCTGTATATTAATAATTAAAAAAGCAATATGATGTGAATGATGTTTAGGTATCTAAATAGTAGAATAAATAAATTTATGCCAAAAATAACTAGATGTTTGACGTTAAAAATGCAGATAGAAGAATAGCAGCCCGGAAAGGAAAATGATTTATTGCATACCTACAAATGTTTTGAACATAACTACCCACAATAATTAATAATTTAAAAAAAAAACGATTTCTTCACACTTCTTTATTGTATTTACCATCGGCTATTAAGTTATAGTGAAGGACACCTACAACAACAAATTCTCTGCAGGTACTACCATTGTCTATGTACTACCGGTTCATTCGAGTCAAATGATTCTTTACAAGTACCGAGATTTGCAGACTAAGTTCCAATATTAGTGAACCTGGCCTTATTTAAAAAATCCGAACATATATTACGCTATAAAGCAGGCTGGCAACCTACACTTTTCAGGTAAATTATACCTTCTAACGAAACAGAAAGAATTAAAGTTAATTATTATTCTCACCTGTCGTTGTTTGTAAACCACAGCAGCGTGCGTTTTCACCAGTATTGCATAGCTAAAAAAAACAAACATTAGATGTGTAAATCTAAGCATAAAGGAATTAAAGCTGAACTATCGTGTTCATTAAATAAATTATAAATTTAACTTAAAAATAAAATGAAAAAAAAAAACTGTTTGAAGAGCATTTGAAGAGTTTTTTTGATGGTTCTGTCTTAACAATAACTCCGCCCAAACTGGGTAAAATTATAAAATTCAGTCTCTACTCAAATAGCAACTTTTATCCCAAGTCCCAGGGCATCAGGTATTTCTGCTAATGTACTTAATATAAAATTACATTTTGAAGATATTTTGCACGAACTGCCTAAGTACGCCTCTGGAAATAGTATAAATAATAAAACAAATAAATTACCGACATTCCAGGGCCCAGTTAAAGACATCCTAATAAGGGATCTGCCTACGCGCATTTCAGACCTATTTAATCTAATCGACGGTATAAAAAAAGTAAAAATTAAAAATAAACATAATTTTTTAACTTGTTTACACCCTGGAAAGTATCTTTACGAGACAGTTTGCCAAGGCAGGACTGTTTAATTAGGCATGCAGACATGCAGATAGGTATCGTTAAATTTGTTTTATTGTAGAAAACCTACATTAGTTCAGCATTTTTTGTCATATTCCTAACTCTTAATGTTGCATAAAACTAAGGATCGTTTAGAAACTATTAATGATTCAGAACAGTTGGTTAAAGAGAAATAATTAAGTGACACAGCAACCAGTTTATCCATCTAATTGTAACTAAACTTCATTCACCCACTCACAAGTGGCAGCGCCGAAACTTCACCCACCGACTCACAGGTGGCAGCATTAGTCAAAATCCTTTATAACATCACACCGCCTTTCATGCGCCGAATTTGTCTTCAAATACAAGTTCCAACTATGAACTCTCACCCCGGCGTATAAGGCAGGGGTCTACCACGCCTTACTGACGAGTTCAATGAAGACCCCAGGACTAAACGCTGACACCACATACATAGGCTATAACGATTTCGTTCCAGTGGTGTTTCCCTGAATTAATAACAGTAGGAATATATTTCCCATCCATGGCTCATCACTTACAACCATAACTGGATGTAAGCTTCAACGCCACGCGACTACCAGAGCAGCATCTCTCTCCTACCTACCGCACACAGCATCCAGCCAACTCTCTCTTCACTAACTGCAACGCGGAATAATCTGACACAAATCACTCTATGGTACCAATCACGGCAACACTGGCACATCCTTCATTACTCACCTCGCTCAAGCAACAGCAACACAACTTCGTCCCCTGACATGTTGGTTAAGGAGATTTGGCGTCGAAGGTATGGTCACTTGAACTACGATTCTTTGTCAAATATTAAAAAACTTAAGTTAGCTCATGGTTTTGATTTTAAAGATACAGATAAGAATGAAATTTGTGAAATCTGTATAAAAAGCAAACAGAAATGTTTTTCTTACGATTCAAAAAATTCAAGGTCAAGTCGAGTTCTAGAATTGATTCATTCTGATGTATGCGGACCTATAAATCCAATATCACATAATGATAAGCGTTACTTTGTCACTTTTGTAGACGATTTTTCTAGGTTTGTTATGGTTTATGTGATCAAGCATAAAAATTAGGTTTTTAATTGCTTTGTGGATTATGAAGCCAAAGTAACATCATTGTTTTGTGACAAAAAAATTCTAAACTTAGATGTGACAATGGGGGAGAATACTGTTCAAAAGAATTGGTAGAATTTTGTTCAAAAAAGGGTATTCAAATTTTTTATGTTACTCCTCAAATGAATGGGGTGGCTGAGAGAATGAATCAAACATTGATGAACATGACCAGGTCAATGATATTGCAAGCAGATATGGATAAAGTGTTTTGGGAAGATGCTGTTTTGACATCTGCTTATATAACTAACAGAACTCCATCATGCATGGTAAAAGATAAGACTCGTTATGAATTGTGGTTAGGCAAGAGACCAAATGTGTTAAATATGCGGGTGTAAATTGGATGTGTTGCATATGTGAGAATTCCTGAATGCATGAGAACTAAACTTGATGATACGGGACTGAAATGTAGGTATACTGGCTACACAGAGAATGGATATAGGTTGTGAGCTGAAAAGAAAAATAAAATGTTACATAGTAGAAATGTGATCTTTGATGAAAATAATTTCTCTATTAAATCAAATAAAACCAAAAGCTGAATGTGTGAGAATTAAAGTTATATTAAAAGTGTAACTGAAACAGGAAAAATATGCAAGGAAAATCTTAATGAAAGTGGAAATGAAATTGGAGAGGAATGTGAGGAAAACTTGAACACTGAATGTGTGAATAAATCTTTGGAGACTGAAAGTGTCAGACCAAGGAGAGAACGAAAGTTACCATCTAGATTTGATGATTTTGATTTGGATATAAATTGCTTGGCATTGTCAAGTAAATTGTCAAGTGCTCCACAATTTTATTCAGAAGCCAAAGCTAGTAAGCAGTGGAATCTTTGGCAGAAGGCCGATGAAGATGAATTAATTGCTTTAAATAAAAATGGAACTTTTGTGCTAGTTGAAAAACCAAAAAATAAGGAAATTATAAAATTGTGTTTATATGGCGCGATTGGTTGCAAGGGGTTTTGAAAAAAGTTTTAACCAATTTAGTCAAATACATGCTCCTGTAGCAAAACTGTCAACATTAAGAATTTTGTTGTCTATAACCAACAATTATGACTTATTTTTGGAACAGCTAGATGTAAAAAATGCTTTTTTACACACAGTAAAATACAGGAAGATGTTTTTATGAAGATAGCAGAAGGTCTTAAAGTGTCAAAGAAAGATAAAGATAAAGTTTGTTTATTAAAGAGAGCAATATATGGTCTTAAACAAGCTCCAAAAGCATGGAATGAAACTTTTCACTGTTTTATGACAAAGTTAAAGTTTAATCAGTCAAAGTCAGATTACTGTCTTTACAGTTTCTTTGATCAAAATGTACATTGTTATTTGCTTCTCTATGTGGATGATAACCTTATTGCTTGTAATGATAAGGAATTTTTAAGTAATGTTAAACTGAAACTTTTAAGATTAAACAACTGTCAAATCAGTTCTATAACTTTCTTGGAATAAGAATTGAGAGGGATTTTGAGAAGAAATTTTTTTCAATAGACCAAATGTTGGCTATTCAGAATTTGATTAAGAAATTTAATGTTAAAGATTGTAAAACTTTTAGAACACCTATTGAGAAAAATTTAAATTTAAAAGTTTGTTGTGAGCGAAATGAATATACAAGGTTACCTTATAAGGAACTTTTGGGTAGTTTAATGTATATAATGATGGGAACAAGACCTGATATTTGTTATAGTGTGGACAGTTCCAAGATTGTGCCAGTGGTGAACATTTTAAACATCTTTTAAGAGTTCTAAAGTATTTAAAGCATACACTTGATTATAAATCGTGTTTTCATTTTTCTGAGGAGAATATGGTTGGTTTTACTGATGCAGTTTCGGCCAACAATATTAATGATCGAAGGTCTATTAGTGGATATTGCTTCAAGTTGTTTGATAACTTAGTTTGTTGGAGTTCCAAAAAGCAAACTTCTGTAGCTTTATCTAGTACTGACTCAGAGTTTGTTGCAGTTTGTGTTGCTTCATTTGAGTTGTTGTATATGAGGAATTTACTTTCTGATCTGAGGGTATGTTTTTCGTTGCCTATAACGTTGTTTGAGGATAATCAAAGTGCAATAAAACTTTTGCAGAAGTTTGAGAATAATAAAAGATGTAAGCACATAGATGTAAAGTTGCATTTTGTTTTAGATCTTATTAGTAATGGCACCTTAAGGGTGAAATATATTTGCTCAGAACAACTTGCTGATATGTTTACTAAGTCGCTGGGTCATGAGAAATTTTACTTATTTCTAAAAATGTTAAATTTGAAAATTTAGATCTTTGTAGTTTTTAATTTGATAAATAGATTTACAGGTTTGTGGGAGGGTGTTAGAGTAGCCAGAACTTTAAGTACACTCGGTGTATACTAAGTGTAGGTTAGTGTCAAACCTGTAAATTGTCTTTACTGTCATATACCGGGTGTCCAGCACAACCCTGGACATAGGAGATTAACATGGGAAATCGGTTTTTATTTTTTGGCGCCTGTAGGGTTGAATTGATTGAAAAACTTTTAAGAGTAAAGTTGTAGAGCGTATGGTCAGCTATCATTCTGTTATTTTTTCAATACCCCAGTTTTGGCCGTTATTTGGAAAAACGCCTCGAAAAGTGCAAATATTTGAGTTTGGCGCGTCATCCCCCCATGCATGTGCAGTGTCGCCAACATATTTTCACTGCATAATCACGTTAATTACTACATGATAGTCCCTCAAAATAAATAAGAAAGGAAAATCGGCTCTGAAAATCGGCTCTGACTCTGACATAAGAAATTATTATGTTGGTGACACTGCACATGCATGGCGGGGGTGACGCGCCAAATTCAAGTTCTTGCACTTTTCGAGGCGTTTTTCCAAAAAAACAGCCAAAACTGAGGTATTGAAAAAATTACAGGATGATAGCTGACCATAAGCTCTACAAATTTACCCTTAAAAGTTTTTCAATCAAATCAACCCTACATGCGCAAAAAAAAATAATAACCGATTTCCCATGTTAATCTCCTATGTCCAGGGTTCTGCTGGACACCCGGTATGTCACTGTCGAATAGAGGTTTTTTCTAGACCTCGTGTAATAATGACTTTCATATAAAAAAAATTAAACTGTTTTTTAAAACATTATGTTTTCGGTTTGTGTGACATGATGTAGTTTGTTATAACAATAAACTCATTTAAGTACTACCAGAGTATTTTGCCTTCTTAAAAACCTAACACTTCCCTGAATAACAAAAAAATCTTTTCTGGGAATATATTTCCCATGATTCATCACACCACAATTGGTGACCGTCGACAAAAGCAACACGTTATCTTCCGAGCACAAGGCCGCAACAAGGATCTTTTCAATGCCACGAGACTACCAGAGCAGTATCTCTCTCATACCCACCGCAACAAGCATCCAGCTAACTCTCTCTTCACTCACAGCAACGCGCAATAATCTCACGCATATCACTCTCTGGTACCATTCTCGGTAACAGTGCTTCCTACATCCTTCCTCACTCACCTCGCTCAAGCAACAGCAACACAACTTCGTCCCCTCAGTGTAGCAAAAAGAGCCTCGCTTCTCTCCCATCATACATGCTCCGTCCTCGTTGTTACTGGGAGGGGAGTATTGTGGCGAAACTTCATCCCTCGATTCATAGATGGCAGCGCCGAAATTTCACCCACCGACCCACAGGTGGCAATATTAGTCAAAATCCTTCAAAACATCACACCGCCTTTTCTGCGCTGAATTTGTCATCAAATACAAGTTCCAACTATGAATTCTCACTCCGGCTATAAGGCAGGGGTCTACCACGCCTTACTGACGAGCCCAAGGCAGACCCCGGGACGAAACACCAACATCGCATACATAGGCTATAACGATCTCAGGTTGTCCCAGAGGTGTTTTCCATTTTTTTACATTTTCCTCATTTTTTTTATTATTTTTTTTATTCTTCGTCCTGCTTCGTTAATTTTTTTTATTCTTTCATATTTTATCGATCTAAATTAGGCTTTTCAAAATTTATTTTTAAGTTCTTTATACAGTTAGATAAAGCTCGAATTAGCAGTTAACAAACACATGAACGATTTCTCATATTTTCTAGGACACCCTGTATAATTACCCTCGCAGCATACGAGAACTAAAATAAGAAGTTTACAGACAAATAAAGAATAAACTTCATTCAACAACAAATCACATCGATCAAATAAAAACCAAATCAAATAACAAAAAAATATATTGAAACTAAACGTTAAACCAGAATTAAAAAGTTTTTAGAAAAAATTGTTAAATTTTAGCAAAATCTAGAAAATGAAGAAATAAAGAAAAAAATAGAAAGCGCAAATATAAAAAAAGTAGTAACAAACTAAACAAAAAGAACTATGACATGACGAATATATACAATGTGAAAACTTTTCAGTGTTGTCTCCTCCACGTTACTCCACTTTTCAATGGTTAGGTTTTGTCATCTTCAGGAACGTTTCAGTATTCTTTGAGTAAAAACTCTCGACAAAAGTTACAGATTTATTATCGTGTATCAATCAGGACGAAATTAATTTCAATCGTAGAATGTAACAATGTCGAGAAAAAATGTTAATTAAATAGATAAAAAAAACGAAAAAATTATATTCGAAGAAAATAATATGGAAAAAAGGGAGTTGGCGAAACCTAAGAACCCCCATTGTACAAGATGGCAGGAACCATGATAGATAGACGAAGTCTGATTCCACATTCTCAACCTCGATTTTCATGATAATATTAGCAGTATTGTTATTTCCCGGCCAGGTTGATTCGTTTTCCGTATACAGGACGTTTTTAAAATATCTGCACGTTCGACATAACGCGTATCTCAGTTATTAAAACTAACAGAGCAAAAAATCAAATTGAAATATTTTAGAGTTTTTCAAATGTTATTAGTGGTGCAGATTTGATTTTTTTATTGATAGCGATTTTCAAGTTATGCTGCACTAACTCGCAGACAAATTTCTGACCTACTTTTCGATCGATATATTTCCCGCCCGGGAGACAGCGATGTTTTACCTATGAAAACTGAACTTGAACTCTTTTTCATCCGGGTGAACGAACGCATTTATGCAGACATCAGCCAATCATATTTAGCGATTCATATCATTAATCCGTCTCGAGGCGACCTCCTCGTTATCTAGAGTAATAAAACAGTGGCCTGGGCTATTTTTAGATTTTATTAAGACGGCTTTCTTTGAATATAAGCACGATTTATTTCCTTTTTATTTGCATAAAAACATAGGGTTTATTTGGGATGTTTACTGATAGTATTTACTGAAATATTAAGTAATAAAAAAAACTTTAACTTAATAATAATGGTCTCTCTTCACCTCTAACCGTTGTTTGAGGCTTTGTATTTTTTCCTCTAGTAAAACATCTGAGATCTTCTTCTTTATGGCCCTGTTATTTTTTTATTACAAGTTTTGTGACAAATTTTTTTAGGTACTCATTTTTCTATTACAATTTTAATATCTTCTATTGACTATGGTAGTTACTCAACAAGAAACTCCGGCGATTTAGGTATTTCTTCCTCCGTCAAGTAACAACCAAAATACATGCAAAAACAAAACTTATTGTTGTTTAGGATTGTTTACCTTATTCTTTTACTGTAGCTATTTTCGTCTTCTCTTCCTTTTCCCATTTTTTATTTTTTCTAGTATCTTTTCTTTTTCTTCCTATGATTCTTTGTCAAGTTTCGTACAACTTTTTGTTATTTAAATTTTTTTATCGACCTAAACTTGACTTTTTATTGGATTTTCATTTTTTTGGGGTAATTTTGACGCAAAATTAGACTTTGCCAACTAGGGAACAACTGGGTGAACAACTAGAGACAAGTTTTTAACGAATAATGAGTCTTGGGTTTCAAGTTATTTTTTGCGCATTTGGCCATAAATAGAACTAAACACAAGTGAAAATAGATTTGTAATAACTTTGGTCCACAAAACAGTATCGTTATTTCCCGGCCAGGTTGATTCGTTTTCCGTATACAGGACGTTTTTAAAATATCTGCACGTTCGACATAACGCGTATCTCAGTTATTAAAACTAACAGAGCAAAAAATCAAATTGAAATATTTTAGAGTTTTTCAAATGTTATTAGTGGTGCAGATTTGATTTTTTTATTGATAGCGATTTTCAAGTTATGCTGCACTAACTCTCAGACAAATTTCTGACCTACTTTGCGTTCGATATATTTCCCGCCCGGGAGACAGCGATGTTTTACCTATGAAAACTGAACTTGAACTCTTTTTCATCCGGGTGAACGAACGCATTTATGCAGACATCAGCCAATCATATATAGCGATTCATACCATTAATCCGTCTCGAGGCGACCTCCTCGTTATCTAGAGTAATAAAACAGTGGCCTGGGCTATTTTTAGATTTTATTAAGACGGCTTTCTTTGAATAAAAGCACGATTTATTTCCTTTTTATTTGCATAAAAACATAGGGTTTATTTGGGATGTTTACTGATAGTATTTACTGAAATATTAAGTAATAAAAAAAACTTTAACTTAATAATAATGGTCTCTCTTCACCTCTAACCGTTGTTTGAGGCTTTGTATTTTTCCATCTAGTAAAACATCTGAGATCTTCTTCTTTATCGCCCTTTTATTTTTTTATTACTAGTTTTGTGACAAATTTTTTTAGGTACTCATTTTTCTATTTCAATTTTAATATCTTCTATTGACTATGGTAGTTACTCAACAAGAAACTCCGGCGATTTAAGTATTTCTTCCTCCGTCAAGTAACAACCAGAATATATGCAAAATAAAACTTATTGTTGTTTAGGATTGTTTACCTTATTCTTGTACTGTAACTATTTTCGTCTTCTCTTCCTTGTTCCATTTTTAATTTTTTCTAGTATCTTTTCTTTTTCTTCCTATGATTCTTTGTCAAGTTTCGTACAACTTTTTGTTATTTAAACTTTTTATCGATCTAAGCTTGACTTTTTATTGGATTTTAATTTTTTTAGGTAATTTTGACGCAAAACTAGACTTTGCCAACTAGGGAACAACTGTTTGAACAACTAGAGACAAGTTTATAACGAATAATGAGTCTTGGGTTTTAAGTTCTTTTTTCGTCATAAATAGAACTCAACACAAGTAAAAAATAGATTTGTATTAACTTTGGTCTACAAAACACCTTTTTTTATTTTAAATTCTTACACAATTTTGGCTTAAAATTAGAAATATTTTAAATTTGTGCTTCTAACTATGTACATCTTTTGCACATATGTATTGTTACGGGATTCGGGTTCCAATAATTTATCGTCAATTAACTACACACTTGTACTTACTTTTAGCTATTACAACACGATTAAAACACAATTACTCTCTACTAACAATTCGCACTGTTCGCTTGTCCGCTTATTTCCTTATTTCCTACACTGCACTATCTATTCGATCCCATCTCGCGCAGCTCGCTGGTTTATATACCCGGCCTGAACACACTCTCGTACTTTCGAGAACGGAGGCAACTGTTCCCGCTTCTCGTTTACTCTAGATGGGTTCCCGGGGTCGTGGTCGGCGCTCGGCGTTCCCGCTTCGGCCCTAATCTCTCTGGACCGACGGTCGGGCGTAACAATAGGGTTTATTTGGGACGTTTACGGTTTGAAATCGGTTTAAAATGTGTTTAACATTTCCTTCTTATGTAGAGTTTTCCCAACAGCTATATAAAATACAACTCCTGCTGTCTTCGAGTTATCTGCAAATCACTTAATCTTTTTTTTTCAAGACAAACAAAAGGATGAAGGCAGAGGATGTATGGGGACTAAAAAAGGTAAACCGTTCTAAGAAATAAACAATTGCTGACACAATTCGATAAAACAAAGACAAAACCATAAAATGTGAGACATTTCGAATTAATTAGTTGGTTTTTAAAGATCGTATTCTGGACTGTGGGAAGGAATGTTAAGAATGCGTCGTTTTATATTGTTGAGCGCTCAGTGAACCATAGTGACCGGAAGACGAAGGCAGACCCGCCGAGGAAGTCGCTTTTTTTTGCCAAACCATACCAATAATAACCCAACAAGTATGAAAAAATTACTTTCCTATTTTTTATTGTACGAACTGTTCATTAGAAAACGTCATCTAGAAGGCTATGAATTTTTAACAGAAAATGGTAACATAATCAAAGTAAATGGACTTTTGTTCCTTCATTCTTCTCCCATCCAACTATGATGGCGTTTTTAAATGAACATCCTCTAAGTGGAATTCAGCAAGACAATAGTTACTGTTAGAAATTTATAATTCTAGGAAGTGGTTTAAGTTCGGGTTCGGGGACGCCTCATAACTTGGTAAAGGACGTTGCCTCACTTACATAACGTACGATGTGACTACACTCTGCGAACATAAACCGGAAAGGTACTTCCTAAACCGGAGAATGTCGCAATAGGTACTCGTCGTAGTACGCATATTGATGATAAGAAGGCCGTGTTTTAAAATGTTAACAATGTTGACAAGACATCTACAGAGTGTGCAGATAGAGAGGTCTTTGGCACTGAAGTCATTAGTAATTATTCTGTCACACATTTTTACGTATTCAAAATTAAAGTTATTTACAGTCGATCTAAACAAATCAGCTAAAACTATTGCAAAGCGTGTCATTTATTTTTAGTTCTGGTTTGGGCGTGCACTAAGTTTCTACATACGTCTTGGAAGCTTAGAAAATCAGAACTTGGCAGCACTCTGAACTAAATTAGACTTTACTGTTTATTACAGCAGTGCGATGAAAGAGGACCACTCTGTATTATATCTAAGCATAATTTGCTATGGTAATTAGAGCTTCTTTAGATGTGTGCCATGCGTTGCACAAGTAATTAGTATTCCAATAAAAAAGCAGGAAGTGATCGAATTTTAACGGTAAGAAGGACGATCGGATTTGGAATTGAGTCTAATATACAGAAGTAAATATTATGTAAACGAGCAATAGTTGAGAATAACAAGACTATACCATCTATTAACACAATATACAGGGTGGTTTCAAAGTTGGTGTTATTCTTCCACCAGTGACTTTGGCGCATTTTCGTAATCAACATCAACGGAGGTACAGGGTGTCAAAATGTTATTCAAAACATTGAAAATAATGCAAGAACTTGACCAACCCAAAACTGAGATAATTAAAAAAAAATGGTAGAAGTAAATTAAAAAGTGGTTTATATATTTTTAAAGGTTACGCCACTGATTTTTCTGAAAAAAATTTTTAATAAAAAAATATTATTGCATTCCTTGTTCAATTCTAAAAAGTATAGCTCCCTTATTATTTTATGGTAGATTCTGATTTCGACTTAAAAAAAAAAGTTTGATGTATTTTTTCATTGATTTTACTGAAGTGGATTTTAATTTAAGATCAAAATTTAAAGTACGAGCTTTACGGCTATCTATCTATTATAACAACGTGTGCCTGTTCTTCTTTAACGTCCTTTGTTTTTTTAATTACTTTCGTAGGAACACCTTTTTTAATCCCTTTTAATCTTTTTCACCTCTAACCGTTGTTTGAAGCTTTGTACCTTTTCCTCTAGTAAAACAATTTGAGATCTTTCTTCTTTATCGCCTTTTTATTTTTGAATTACTAGTTTGTAACAACTTTTTTTTAGGTACTACCACAATTTTAGTCTCTTCTAAGACTGAGGAAGTTTTTCAACGAGAAACTCCGGCAATTTAGGTATTTGTTCTTCCGTCAAGTAACAAACAAAATACATGCGAAAATAAGACTTATTGTTGTTTAGCATTGGCAGCATTCTTTTACTGTAACTATTTCGCCTTCTTTTCGTTGTTCCATTTTTTATTTTTTCTTGTATTTTTTTTTTTTGCCAACTAGGGAACAATTATTGTGTGAACAACTAGAGAAAATTTTTTAACGAATAATGATTACGTTTTAGTTTTAAGTTCCTTTTTTGCACATTTGGTCATAAATAGAACTCAACACAAGTCAAAAATAGATTTTTATTGAAAGAACTTTGGTCCATAAAACACCTTTTTTTTTAAATTCTTACACAATTTTGGCTTAAAATTAGAAATATTTTAAATTTGTGTTTCTAACTATCTACATCTTTTGGACATACGTATTTTTTTCTAAAACTTTTGATTATTTCAAAATTTTTATTTATAAATTATATTTTATTCTTCTTTTATTGTTCATAATTTTTTATTCTTATTGTTGTCCACGTTTTCTGCAGTTTTTTTGTTATTTAGTCTTTTTTTATTGATCTAAACTGGATTTTTCATTATTTCGAGGTGATTTTGATCCAAATCTGTGTTTTTTTAAGTTAATGATTTTTGAGTTAGCAAGTTTTTTTATATGATTTTGGCCCGAAATGACACTTTTCCAAGGAATAAAAAATTTAGTTTTAAAAAGAAACTAATCCTCTGAATTTTTAGAAGATCAAACTTTTTTACGATTTTAACCCAAAATTAGAAATATTTTAAATTTGTGCCCCTTAGATCTTTTGGAATAATTTTTTATGGTTTTCATATTTTTCCTTACCTCTAAAATGTTGTAGATTTTAACAGAGTGTGTGTGCTTTTGTAGGTTTATTTCTTTTTCCTTTCTTAAAGTTATTTTTGTCATATTTCTCTATTCTTAAATCTAATATTTGTCATTTGTCGTTAAATTTTTTCTTTCTTTATATTTTTACATCGATCTAACTTACACTTTGCATTGTCACATTTAGATAATATTTCCCAAGATTGAACCTTTCCAACTTGTGATGAAAACTCTAGGTCTACTGGAATCAAAACCCACTAAATCCATATTAACTAAATTTTTAGGAAAGCTGGAAAACAATTTAAATAATTTCTAATAAAAAAACATAATTTTGTTTTGAATTGTAACATTTTTTTTAACGGTTATCTGATCAATTTAGTAAAAGTGAATTCAAGAGGGTTCGATTCTGGTAGACTCAACTGAATTCTACAGAGACAATTTTTTCTCAAAATCTGTATATTTTTATCTTTAATGATTCCTGATTTTTATTTTGCTATATACTTGCGCGAAATAGAACTTCTCCAACAATTCAAGAATAATTTTTTTTTGAAAATATTTTTTATCGGAAAAGGAAATTTTTTAGCAAATTTTTGAATCTTTTAAAAGATTTTGGCGTAGAACTATAAATATTTTAAACTTATGCCTCTAACTATCTCCTAATCTTGGACGTATTTGTTCTGTATTTTACTATTCCATTTTTGTTTTACTGTTGATGCCTTTCCTAGTTTATCCTCTTTAATATGTTATTGCTCACATTTCTCTATTTTTTCTTTGTGTCACGTTTCGTTCAAACTTTTCTATTTCTAGTTTTTTTATCGATCTAAATGCAGTTTTTAATGGGTTATTATTTCTAGGTAGTTTTGACTTAAAATAAAGCTTTTCCAAAAGTGTAAAATTGTAATGAACTGATTGCGACATTTTTAGCCCAAAACTTTTTAAAATTAATGACACCTAATTTTTCAAGTTTTTTTATAAATTTTTCCACATTTTGTACATTTTATACATTATTCCTAATTTCAAATAAGATCTGCAACTGGACAGTAGCCCCGAAGCAATCTTGCTCCGATCACAAACATATAACGTTTAACCTAAAAACAGGTCATGATCACACATCAGAACTATGGTCACTTTTAAAGATCCTAAAAATAGAAACTGGGCTTCGTCCTCGGGCCTCGTTTTCTTAAACTTGTATGGTAGTATAAGTCGTATGGAGTAAAAAACTAGTAACTTTTATATGAAACTTTTTTGTAACTTATCAAAGAAAATAAACACCAAATTTTATATACAAAAAAATAAATTTTTCAATAATATTGTTCAAAATGATTTCCATTAATTTCCATGCACATTTCAACTCACCTCAAATTTTTTTCTGTAAAGGAGGCCTGGTATCTATTTTCTCAAACACATAATGTGGTTTGTTAATTAATATTTTAATTTATTATAATTTTGTCAATAAAGTTACATGAAAAAGTTCCATATAAAAGTTGCTATTTTTTACTCTTTATTAAGTTTAGGAATAAAATATACCTCTCTATTTGAAAATTTAAAGTTGACTTCCTTATGACCTTGAAAACAAGTCAAGGTGACACAACTGCATCACCATTTAGCAGTACTAGTGCGCACTGAGTGTTTTTCTATCCTTTGTTAATTGGACCAAAAACTAAAGATGGAAATACACTCAGTGCGCACTAGTGCAGCCAGTGAAAAACGCTGTTATCAGAGTTGACATGGGGTCACTTCGCTCATGAGGTTTTGGACTATCCTATTCTCTTAGTACTATCCTTGCCTTAAGACAACATGAGCTAACTGGGCCAAATAAAAATAAGATATTATAAGTCCCTCCAAACACAACTGAATACGATCAACATCTCCTTTCACAGTCCAGTTAACATAGAGTTGGCAGTCGAGCGGCTGGCAAAAGCTGCTCTTCAAGCCTATGAAGACAACTGTCCAACGAAAACAAAAATCCAACGAAAACAAAAAAAAGACAACAGATAAACATCTTGGTGGAATAACCGCCTGAAAAGTCAAAGGAAAAACGTCCGACGACTCTTTAATAAATCAAAAATAACCGGCGACTGGGACACTTACAGACAAGCAATAACTAACTACAACAAGCAGATCATGGCTGCTAAAAGAGAGTCTTGGAGAAAGTTCTGTGGTGGGATTAAAGACCTGCTAACAGAAGCCCGAATCCATAGGATTCTCTTCAGGGAGCCGTGACAGGAGCTTGGATCGATGAAACGGTCCGATGGAACCTACATCTCGACTGGTAGTGAAACGTTAGAGATACTCGCAAGCTGTCAATTCCCGGGTAGCCGGTTGACAAATTTGGAGACCAACACAAGCCCCTTGGGACGATTTAAACGACCCAACAGGGCAGATTGGGAGCTCCCCAAAAAAGTGGTCAGACCAACCCTGCTAAAATCCACGATTATTGCTTTGCAACCATACAAATCCCCCGGGGGTAGGGTGTTCCCGGCACTACTACAACAGGGCCTGGATCAATTCGCACCTCTACTAACAAAGCTCTTCAAAGCGAGCCTTGCAAGGAAATTTATTCCAAACTGCTGGTGGGGGGTGAAGGTCGTCAACACACCAAAGATGGGATATATGGGGAAAAGATCCTAAATGGCTCAGGCCAATCAGTCTAACCTCGTTTCTGCTGAATGCATAAGGAAGGGAGCCCTAACAACGTTCCCCTTTAATACGGAACAGTACGCATACCAGGTTAACAAATCAACAGAACTAGTACTCCACAATCTGGTGGTGAAAATCCAAGATATCCTGGACTCAAAGGATGTCGCATTTGGTATGTTCATAGACATCGAAGAGGCCTTTAATAATGCACCTACAGACTCCCTCCTCAGCACCAGTAAAGCGAGGAAGATCGAACCAACAATCACCAACTGGATTCGTAACATGCTAGAATACATACTGATCACTACATCATTAAACGATGACACTATCAGATTCACAACAGCGGGAGGCTGTCCATAGGGTGGAGTCCTGTCACCACTCCTGTGGTCCCTACTAGTGGACGACCTTCTGGCTACTTTGGAACTATGGGAAGTCGAGGTCCAAGCATACGCGGACGACATCGTTATCCTTA
Source organism: Taphrorychus bicolor (assembly GCA_951812265.1). Classification (NCBI taxonomy): domain Eukaryota; kingdom Metazoa; phylum Arthropoda; class Insecta; order Coleoptera; family Curculionidae; genus Taphrorychus; species Taphrorychus bicolor. Next base: position 19,583,228 of record OX638305.1, read on the forward strand.
TAAGAAATCCATACCAACAATTCTCCAGCACGCTGCAAGAGGTGCTGGATGTTGTACACAGCTGGTGTTCAAAGGAAAACCTAGCAACAAACCCTAGAAAAACGGTGATTGTGCTATTTACCCGAAGGAAGAGGCAGGACTTCTTGAAAGCGCCATCTTTGTTCGGGACGACAATCCCGTCTACCAACGAAGTAAAATTTCTAGATGTCATCCTGGACAAATCACTCATATGGACCCCACATGTGACTCGTACCGTTAGGAGGGCACAGCTCTCCCTTTGGTCCTGCAAGAACCTGTGCGGCAAATCATGGGGGATGGGACTCCAGCAAACCATGTGGCTATACGCGACGGTAATAAGACCGATAATCACGTATGGGGCCATAGTTTGGTATCGAAAGAGCAGACAGAGCTCCATCAAAGCTAAACTGTCCTCTCTGCAAAGACAAATATCACTGGATCACGGGAGCAGTGAGAACGACGCCCACGGCAGCCATAGAGCGCATGCTCGACCTGCTTCCACTTCCAATACTCCTGGAACGAGAGGCAATGAAGGCGACATACCGGCTGCAACAAGTGATGAACATAGCACCGCAACCATTCGATGGTGGGACCAACAATGCCCATGCTGGCTTGAAAGGCCTTGAGCTGTCGAACATGGTCTCCGACCATCAAAACGTACAGTTCCCTCACGGACAGACTGGGACGAACGAGGCGAAGATCTACAACGGCAATGCCAAGTCCCAGGACCGGTGGGAGAACCTACCCGGACTATCACACTCCAAAAAATGTATAATGGAAACAGGAAGGACACTTCATATCACAAATCTTTTATATCAAAGAAAAATGAGGGTGGTTTCAAATTTCTTTGATTACAAACTGCCATACGCAAAACTCTTCTTCTTCGACAGATGAATTTGTAATTTTAGTACAGTTCTTACGTATAAGTGAACCTTTCGTCATGATTTATCTTGTTTAAATCATTAACAATATTTAATAGCAATGATGATATAACTAATATTTCATAATAAGAACTTTTGAGGTTAGAAACATTTCATTTCAAGGATATTTCATCCCAAGAAAAAGAGTGATTCCATACCAAGACGTTTCACACCAAGGACTTTTTATATAACTTAGATTTAATATTTCATAATAAGGAACTTGGAGATTAGAGACATTTCAAACCAGCAATCTTTCGTATCGAACAGAAATGAACAGTCATACCAAAGAAAAATTAAATTGATTTTATAAAAAAACAAACAACTGAAAATCCACAATAAAAATGTTTGAGAAAAGAGACAATTCGTATACTTTTCATACTAAAGCAAAATGAAAGATATTTCATCGTATCAAAGAAAACTGAGAGTGATTTCCTATCAAGACGTTTCATACCAATGGCGTTTCATACAACTGATATTTCATAATAAGGGCTTTTGAGATTAGGAACATAGGGTTTATTTTTTCCACTATTATGTTAAGAAGCTTACTATTACTTACTAGCATAATGATCACGTTTATTTTGGTAGTTGCTACTTGCTTTTACAAACTGTTTTATGTGCAATACGAAAAACAGATTAAACATGTCCTTACACTGGTGTAATAAGTAAAAATCAACTAATAAAAACAATAATGCCGTGCCCAAGTATTTTTCAAACTACTCGATTTTTCAAGTACTTGAAAGAAAAACTACCTGACTTTAAATTTACGCTTAAGTTTGACTTGAAATAAAGTCAAGTTGACTTGAAATAAAGTCAAGTAGCTTGAAAATGAAGTCAAGCCATGAATCCCTAAAAATTGCATTATTGAAACCAAAAAAATTGTACAATTATCCCAAGTAGTTTGGCGGTTATTATTAAATTTTTATTTTTTAAATCAAACTTTGACATCCTGTATCTCCGCTGATGTTAATTAATATTTCGAAGAAGCGCCAAAGGAAAAAATATTACCTTTTGAAGCTCTATTTGCTGGTGGAAGAAAAACACCAGCTTTAGAATCACTTTGTATATAATGACTCCATGAAATGGGTGGCCATTTCAGACAAATTTGCATAAAGCAAAGAAAATTACTTAAATTCCACATACATAATGCCGAAGGCCCCTTATTAAAATGCCCTTTCTTGTCGCCCCTCGGTGCGACCTAAAGCAGCCACCGCATAACTCATTTCCCCGCCACATCCGGCCAAGACTTGGAGACTCTTTTCATTACTACACCTGACTATTCACCTGTTTAACGTCGATGGTGGCAAGCCGCGGGCTCGCATGCATTTCTCGCCAATCCATCGACATTTTCTCCATAAGGAAACGGCACGACAGAACAACAATCTAACACCCACTTGAATTTGTTTATTTCGGTATTGTCACTCGAAAGTGAGCGAAAGTTCGGGCGTCGTCAAAAGGTAGCCGCGGTAGTGTCTGATTTATTTTGACAGGTGACAACATAAGGGCGGCAGGATCGAGGGAGGACGTACGATGCCAGTGGGACTTGTTTATAGTGTTTCCGGGTAAATATATTTTTAGTTCAAAAGTTTGGTTTTGGAAAATTAGAGAAATATAACTCATTCACTTATTGTTGCCATCTCGTTATCTTTAAAATCTTTTTTTTTTATAGCTCTTTCCTTTTAGTAGATGTTGAGGAGATACGGAAAAATGTGAAACTCAGATTTACATCGCCTACTGGATGTCAATAATAAGTTAATGAGTTGTAGATAATATATATGAAGACCTCTCCAAGTCCCATGTTTCTAATAAGCCATTAATGGCATCCATTAACTATCTACTATTTTTTAAATGAAAACGTGAGGTTAGCCAAAGAAAATGCTAAATATGAGGCTTAGGAAACTATTAAAAACATAGTAAGATTGAATAAGTAAGTCTTAATAAGCTTAAGCTCGTATTATCACTCTTACCAATAGCTGTCACCAATGAACTCACAGCAATAGATAAACTATCGAAGGGCTCAAAGCCTTCCTGGTACAAGCTACCTTTAGTTAGTCTACTGATCTGAGTCAGAGTTACACGGAAAACTCATCAAAAACTAAAATATTGGTGTAAAAAACTTTAAAACTGTGCTAAACTACGGAAGTTTTCTTTGTGAAACAGTACTCATCGTAGAAGCAAAATTTTCATATTTACTCCTTAGTAGGATTTTTATAGCTGATGAGATAATCGAAAACTGAAGAAACTTTATCTTAAAGGGGATTTCCTTGCAAACTAATTTATTCACAATACACATATCCTAAACAATGAGAATTGTATTCATCGTGATAAGTACGTGATGGCACTGAGGGGTTGATGATGAGCCATTGTTCCTAAAAGAACATTCACCCGTAATGTCGTAATGCATGGTTCGGATATTCATGGCAATAGTCGCACGTAAATAAATTAAAACGATAGTGCAATGGAGATTTAATCCAGTGATTAAGTTCTTTTCGATGAATTATAAGTGACACTCTTGAGCAACTGTAATATGCCGAATTTCGGTACAGGTAATTAAAAACTTTCATTTCGGTTATGGTGGGAAGGGTGTTTCAATTGAAGGAAAAGTTGATTTACACATGATACTTGAGGGTTATTAAGGTAATGACTAGTAGAAATTTTCGCAAAACCTGTATAGTTAAAATGGACCAATTAACTTCATCAGTTGCTTTAGAGGATGGGCCTGTTTGAATTAGTGTAATAAATGGGATTATAATATGATTTTATAGAGCACCTCAATGTATATTTTTAATTTTAATAGAAAAAAAGCGATGCTCATTTCTGCTAAGAGGATTACGAAAATACGTAGCAAAAACAAAAGCTGCAAATATTATTTTTATTGCTGATTAGAAGATAGAACTGATAAACTTGAGGTCATTAACTCTCCGCGATTCTCGTACACGTTACTTAAAGATGCTCCATCACTACGGTCTTCTTCAAAGTATTGTTCCAAGTCTAATTCTTCTGAATCACTGCACTTTTCTTCATTATTAATATTTACACACGCTACTTCAGAGTTTTCTTCACTTGAAAAAAACCATCTTGACTTAATTAATGACATTACCCTTTGAGCAACTTGAGGTTATTAACTCTTCTGGATTTTCATACACATCACTTAACGATGCTTCATCATTATAGTCCTTGTCTTCTTCAAAGTATTATTCCAAGTCTAATTCTTTAGAATCCCTGGACTCTTTTTCATTATTGATATTTTCACGTGCTTCTTCAAAGCTTTCTTCACTTGAAGAAAACCAACTTTACTTAATTTCTGATATTTCTCTCTGGGCAAGTTGAGATCATTAACTCTTCTAACTTCTTGTACACATTACTTAAATATGCTCCATGATTATAATTATAATGCTCGTCATCTTCAAAGTATTGTTCCAAGTCTAATTCTTCTGAATCACTGCGCTTTTCTTCATTATTATTATTTACACTCACTTCTTCAGAGATTTCTTCACTTGGAAAAAAAACCAAATTGACTTAGTTTTTGACATTACTCTTTGAGCAACTTGAGGTTATTAACTCTTCTGGATTTTCGTACACATCACTTAAAGGTGCCCCATCATTATAGTCCTCGTCTTCTTCAAAGTATTATTCCAAATTACTTAAATATGCTCCATGATTATAGTCTTCATCATCTTCAAAGAATTGTTCCAAGTCTAATTCTTCTGAATCACTGCACTTTTCTTCATTATTAATTTTTACACGCGCTTCTTCAGAGTTATCTTCACTTGAAGAAAAAACCAACTTGACTTAATTTCTGACATTACGTTTTGCGCAACTTGAATTTATGAACTGTTCTGGATGTTCGTACACATCACTTAAAGATGCTCCATCAATATAGTCCTAGTCTTCTTCAAAGGATTATTCCCAGTCTAATTCTTTTGAATCCCTGCACTCTTTTTCATTATTGATATTTTCACGTGCTTCTTCAAAGCCTTCTTCACTTGAAGAAAACCAACTTTACTTATCTTCTAATATTTCTCATTGGGCAACTTGAGATCATTAACTCTTCTAGCTTCTTGTACACGTTACTTAAATATGCTCCATGATTACAGTCCTCAAAATATTGATCCAAGTCTAATTCTTCTGAATCACTGCACTTTTCTCCATTATTAATTTTTACACGCGCTTCTTCAGAGTTTTCTTCACCAGAAAAAAAAACCGTCTTGACTTAATTTCTGACATTACGTTTTGAGCAACTTGAAGTTATGAACTGTTCTGGATTTTCGTACACATCACTTAAAGATGCTCCATCAATATAGTCCTAGTCTTCTTCAAAGGATTATTCCAAGTCTAATTCTTTTGAATCCCTGCACTCTTTTTCATTATTGATATTTGCACGTGCTTTTTCAAAGCTTTCTTCACTTGAAGAAAACCAACTTTACTTAATTTCTGATATTTCTCTTTGGGCAACTTGAGATCATTAACTCTTCTAGCTTCTTGTACACGTTACTTAAATATGCTCCATGATTACAGTCCTCAAAGTATTGATCCAAGTCTAATTCTTCTGAATCACTGCACTTTTCTTCATTATTAATTTTTACACGCGCTTCTTCAGAGTAAGACACTTGAAAAAAAAACCAACTTGACTTAATTTCTGACATTACGCTTTGAGCAACTTGAAGTTATGAACTGTTCTGGATTTTCGTACACATCACTTAAAGATGCTCCATCAATATATTCCTAGTCTTCTTCAAAGGATTATTCCAAGTCTAATTCTTTTGAATCCCTGCACTCTTTTTCATTATTGATATTTTCACGTGCATCTTCAAAGCTTTCTTCACTTGAAGAAAACCAACTTTACTTATCTTCTGATATTTCTCTTTGGGCAACTTGAGATCATTAACTCTTCTAGCTTCTTGTACACGTTACTTAAATATGCTCCATAATTACAGTCCTCAAAGTATTGATCCAAGTCTAATTCTTCTGAATCACTGCACTTTTCTTCATTATTAATTTTTACACGCGCTTCTTCAGAGTTTTCTTCACTTGAAAAAAAAACCAACTTGACTTAATTTCTGACATTACGCTTTGAGCAACTTGAAGTTATGAACTGTTCTGGATTTTCGTACACATCACTTAAAGTTGCTCCATCAATATAGTCCTAGTCTTCTTCAAAGGATTATTCCAAGTCTAATTCTTTTGAATACCTGCACTCTTTTTCGTTATTGATATTTTCACGTGCATCTTCAAAGCTTTCTTTACTTGAAGAAAACCAACTTTACTTATCTTCTGAAATTTATCATTGGGCAACTTGAGATCATTAACTCTTCTAGCTTCTTGTAAACATTACTTAAATATGCTCCATGATTACAGTCCTCAAAGTATTGTTCCAAGTCTAATTCTTCTGAATCACTGCACTTTTCTTCATTATTAATATTTACACGCCTTTCTTCACTTGAAAAAAAAACAACTTGACTTAATTTCTGACATTACTCTTTGAGCAATTTGAGGGTTTTTAACTCTTCTGCATTTTCGTACACATCAGTTAAAGATGCTCCATCATTATAGTCCTCGTCTTCGTCAAAGTATGTTTCCAAGTCTAATTCTTATAAATCCCTGCACTCTTTTTCATTATTAATATTTACACGCCTTTCTTCGGAGTTTTCTTCACTTGAAAAAAAAACCAACTTGAGTTAATTTCTGACATTACTCTTTGAGCAACTTGAAGTTATTAACTCTTCTGGATTTTCGTACATATCACTTAAAGATGCTCCCTCATTATAGTCCTCGTCTTCTTAAAAGTATTGTTCCAAGTCTAATTCTTCTGAATCACTGCACTCTTCTTCATTATTAATATTTATACGCCATTCTTCGGAGTTTTCTTCACTTCAAAAAAAAACCCAGCTTGAGTTAATTTCTGGCATTACTCTTTGAGCAACTTGAGGTTATTACCTCTTCTGGATTTTCGTACACATCACTTAAAGATGCTCCATCATGATAGTCCTCGTCTTCTTCAAAGTATTGTTTCAAGTCTAATTCTTCTGAATCACTGCACTCTTCTTCATTATTAATATTTACACGCCTTTCTTCGGAGTTTTCTTCACTTCAAAAAAAGACCAACTTGATTTAATTTCTGACATTACTCTTTGAGCAACTTGAGGTTATTAACTTTTGTGGATTTTCGTACATAGGATTACGTACGTGGATTTTGAATCCATGCACTGCATTATTGATATTTTCACGTGCTTTTTCAAAGCTTTCTTCACTTGAAGAAAACCAACCTTACTTAATTTCTGATATTTCTCTTTGGGCAACTTGAGATCATTTACTCTACTAGCTTCTCGTACACATTACTTAAATATGCTCCATGATTATAGTCCTCGTCATCTTCAAAGAATTGTTCCAAGTCTAATTCTTCGGAATCCCTGCACTTTTCTTCATTACTGATGTTTTCGCAAAGCCTTTTTCACTTGAAGGAAACCAACTTGATCTAATTTCTAACATTTTCTCTTTCTCTTCATTCATCAAAATCCTTGTATATTTTACTTGAAGGAGGATATGCTTCATCACAATAATTTATGGCAATAACATCTTCACCCTTATCTCTATTCTTGACGCCTCTATCCAAATCTTCAATTTATTTACCTGTCGGGCCGTTCACGACACTATGCAAATTATATTCAAAATACTCACAACAAATTACAAGTCATGGGGATCTCGGAAACGGTAAGAGCTACGAATTGAGTTAAATCAAAATAAAGTTGCGCAATGGAAAAACCGCATACACGATGTTTTTAAATAGTTATTTGCACATCAAAAAGGGAGGAAAGTAGAACTTTTGCTCCCGAAAGCAATTTGAGACCCGATGCGAAGCGGACGGCTTTAAAGTTTGAGGGTGAAAAATACACTTTACTCCTGAGGTGTGCATATGATTTTTTTTCTACGAGCTTTTTTCTATTTTTGGAAAATAGAAGAGGCTGTTTAAAGTCGGACCGATGTACCTATACTATAATATCTAGATTTACATGAAACATAGTAGGTTGTCGTTGCCAAGGATATGTTTATAGTTTTTTTATTGTTTCATTATTTGTTAAGAAAGTGTCACGCATCAAATTTACTTGCGTCGGACTTCAAATTGTTCTGGTTCTGGGAGCAGCTACACTTTCGTCAATCATTAAAATGTCCGAAGAAATGTTGCCCCGCGAGATTTTAGACTCGGAAGGGAACCTCTGGAGTAAAGTGATTTTTTCACCCTCAAACTTTAAATTTATTTATTTGAATATATTAATAAAATAAGTTATTTAAATGAATACATTTAAAAGAGGGAGGAAAGTGCTTTTCTCCCTCGGGAGGAAATTGCTACCTTCATCCCTCAACAAGGGAAGAAAGTTCGACTTTCTATAAAGGTCGTATAAAAAATTAGTTACTTGCTTTTATTTTTTTAGTTATCTCAAAAAAATCAAAACTAAAGAAAAACTCTTATTGCACCTTTTTAAGCTCTACAATATAACTTTCGTTACCCGAAAGTCCATCACAGACTTTACTTTTTCATATGTACCGAAAATAAACTAGATATTCCATAAGTTGGCACTTTTAATACCCAATTCAACAATGTAAAATTAAAAAAAAACTGTAACATTTATTTTCCCTTTCCTGCTGTGTGGAATCTTCATTTCTAGTTGCAAATTTGTTTACATCTCGTTAGCCAAATGAATACTTTCCCTCAAAGAATAGGTATACTGGTATCGTTTCGAAACAAATGATTAAGCTTGGTTTCTGTCAAAGTTCGCTGCACTTGGTTTCTTCCATATATTTCTATCAGTCGTTACTTTAAATACCCATTGTTCAAACAGGATTTGTAGTTAAATTAAATTATTGACTGTTTTTTCGAATTTAACTGCAACCTTCAGGAACTGCATCGTAACGCTTAGGTACTACACACACGGTTCAACTCTATTATCTATCAAAATACAAAGTAAGATTACTTTGCATTACATAAACATAAATCTCAAACTTAAGAACGATTAGCAGAAGGAACAATATAAAATGTTCTACACCTTACCTTAGTGGTTATTCCCTGGGTACGTGGAGAGGTATATTAGTTCTTGAGATCTGAAAAAAAAAACAAGAATATGTGTGTAAGCGTAATGCTAGATAATGCGTTCGAGTACAATAATAACTACATTTAATCGCACGTTATGAATTTTAATCAGGCAAGAAATAAATCTTATAACTAATTATCGAGGTCTGTATAGCGTGAGGAACCCGGTCGCCTGAACAGACCGCTGCTGGTAACGATAATGCCATAAACAATTTTTTTCAAACGTACGTTATATAAATCACCGTTAACTAATGTGGGAAGGTTTATCAACAACAATTAACTGCTGCAAATTAATAGAAAATCGTTATTGCACTTATAAAGTTTAGTAGCAAGTAGCAGAGATGGCAAAGAAAGACAATACGCTGAATTAAAACATCAAACAAAAATATCGTTAAATTAGATGAGACTTAAGAATTAATATTGAAAACCTAACAGTGTTGAAGCTTTTCAAACGAGTTTTTTCTACAAGAAGTTAATTACTATTGGAATTTCTGACCAGTAAGACGCCAGCCGACTAGTTACCAGTATTGACATGGACTAAGAGTGCTATTAGGCCTAATTCCACGTTGACTATCTACTGTTTAAATCTGTGGCTCACTAATTTGAACTGATCCTTCTGCCATCGATACGTTTATTAGCTAAAAAACGAGGAACTCTGTCAATCATCAACAAGAGCAATTTTTGAAACACTCCTACCTACCCAATAACAAGTAGTACAGGTACCGTTACAGACGGCCTTTATCAGAGCAAGTATAATTTATTCTACACTATAAAAATAAGCCAACTCAGTGTAAGATCCATAGCAAGAAGTTGGCACTAATAAGCCATTATTACATACTTGCAATAAAACCACAAAGAATGTTTTTAATTTAAATAGTTTTAATTATAATCAGAAAACCATATGCGGCCAGCAGAGCGGAAACAAAATAGGAGGATGTCTGCAATTGAACAAACTCAATGGGCATAAAATTATGCACCTTCTTGAAAATTATAAGAAATGGTAAGGCACACGTTTGATGTCGGCGTTTCCGTGATTTTTTACGAAGATTTCATGCCGGCACTCGACCAAGAAGCGATCCAATTACGGGTTTGTTGTTGTAGTAGAAATTGTTGTACTCAGTCATTAGAGGCAAGAGCTTCTGTAGGAGAAACAGGAGGAGAAGCATAAGACCTGATGGGTTTTCTTTTTTTCAGTCAGTTCAAGTTATGATCCATCATTACTTGTCCATTGTCGCACCATCCACAACCCTAGAAGGTATTAGCGGGAACAATTGTATACCTACTAGGTAGCATGAAAAGGGTACCATGTACACTTTTGTTTTGCTCTTAAGGTGCTTTGAAGGGGTGTAGCATTGTATCATTGTGATGAGCATCACTGCAGTCCTTCTTGTTACTACTTTGAACACTTCCCAAAACATATGCTCTCAATGGTGACATCTGGATTTGCCAGCGCAGCCTTCTTAGCAACTAGATGCTTGAACCATCATTAGATCATAAACAAAATCCGGTGGTTGCACAGGATAAAACAAAATCGATCCCACCATCTCAATGTCACTGAACAATTTTCCTGAAGATGCACTTGATGAACAACTCGCAGTTTAGTAGAAACACTTTGATTGCTAAGAACGCCATGATGACGATATAAACATGAATCACCTTCTTTTGGTTCAGAAAAAGACATGTATGAGATAGACCTTTGTAGTCATTCATAAACTCAGTGTACATTCGTTTTAGTTGCGGATTCTTTACAAGCATCAAGTTTCTGCCTAAGTAAACAAACTGATTCTTAGACTTATCTCTCAAACTCATCTCTTGAATCCTCCAATACCGAAAGCGGTTCCTTTACAAACAACAAACCGTCCCTCAGAATCCCATCAACGTGATTTAGTAAAATGAGCTTCTTATCCGAAAATCTTTACCTGGGAACAAGGGCTGAAAACAAACTTCCTTCTCTGAAACTTGAGGAAAGAGGATTTTCGGAAGAATCAGGAAGACGTAACAGCAAAAGGCAATTCTGACTGCATTTCTTGCAATATCCAAACCGAAAAGTTTTGAAAACTTTCGAAAAGTGAAATTTTCAAAAAAGGAACAGGTGTGCCTTTGATTTATTGCAAATGACCCGGAAAGTTTCAAGAAATTTTCAGTTTAAAAATGTTCATGTGCTCAAACCTAAACAAAGCCGCTTAACTAGAATTGAACAGGGCGGAAATTTTCCGCTTTGCAAATTTTTTGGGAAGGTACAAGTGTGCCGTCTTAAATACTGATTTTGATTTATTGAAAATAACCCAAAAAGTTTTCATGTGCTCAACACTAAACTAACCCGCTTAACTAACATTAGGCACGTCGAGAAGTTTTCGCTTTGGAAACTATCAAATTTAAAAATTTTTTATGAAAATACAAGCAGTGGTGTTGTCTTAACTATTGTCTTTGATTTATTGAAAATAACCCGGAAAGTTTCAGGAAATATTCAACTTGAAAATTTTTATGTGCTAACAAAGTCGCTTAACTAGCGTTGGGCTTCATGGAAAGTTTCCGCATTGGAAACTATGGAAATTTTTCGTGAGGGTACTAGTGGTGTCGTCTTAAAAATATTGTCTTTGATTTATTAAAAAAAGCGCGGAAATTTTCAGGAAATTTTAGCCTTAAAAATTTCATGCTCAACTCTAAACAAACCCGCTTAACTAGCATTAGGCACGTCGAAAAGTTTTCGCTTTGGAAACTCTCGAATTTAAAAATTTTTCATGAAGGCACAAGCAGTCTTAAATATTGTCTTTGATTAATTGAAAAAATAACCCGGAAAGTTTCAGGAAATATTCAACTTGAAAATTTTTATGTGCTCAACCCTAAACAAAGCCGCTTCACTAGCGTTGGGCTTCATGGAAAGTTTTCTCTTTGGAAATTATGGAAAATATGGAAATTTTTCTTGAGGGTACTAGTAGTGTCGTCTTAAAATATTATCTTTGATTTATTAAAAAAAGCGCGGAAAATTTCAGGAAATTTTAGACTTAAAAATTTTATAATCAACACTAAACCAACCCGCTGAACTAGCATTAGGCACGCCGAAAAGTATTAGCTTTGGAAACTCACGAATTTAAAAATTTTTCAAGCAGCAGGTACAAGCAGTGGTGTCGTCTTAAAAATTGTCTTTGATTAATTGAAAAAATAACCCGGAAAGTTTCAGGAAATATTCAACTTGAAAATTTTTATGTGCTCAACCCTAAACAAAGCCGCTTAACTAGCCGGACGTTTCCCTTTTGGACACTTTAAAATATGGAAATTTTTCGTGAAAGTATAAGTGATGTCTTAAATATTGCCTTTGCCTTTGATTAATTGAAAATGACGCAGAAAGTTTCAGGAAATTTTCAACTTGAAAATATTCATACGTTCAACCCTAGCGTTGGGCTTGATGGAAAGTTTCCGCATTGGAAATTCTGGAAATTTTTTGTGAGGGTACTAGTGGTGTCGTCTTAAAAATATTGTCTTTGATTTATTAAAAAAAGCGCGGAAAATTTCAGGAAAAAATTTACACTTAAAAATTTCATGCTCAACACTAAACAAACCCGCTTAACTAGCATTAGGCACGTCGAAAAGTTTTCGCCTTGGAAACACTCGAATTTAAAGAATTTTCATGAAAGTACAAGCAGTGGTGTCGTCTTAAATATTGTCTTTGATTAATTGAAAATAACCAGGAAAGTTTCAGGAAATATTCAACTTGAAAATTTTTCTGTGCTCAACCCTAAACAAAGTCGCTTAACTAGCCGAACGTTTCCCTTTTGGACACTTTAAAATATGGAAATTTTTCGTGAAAGTATAAGTGATGTCTTAAATATTGCCTTTGCCTTTGATTAATTGAAAATGACGTAGAAAGTTTCAGGAAATTTTCAAGTTGAAAATATTAATACGTTCAACCCTAGCGTTGGGCTTGATGGAAAGTTTCCGCATTAGAAACTATGGAAAATATGGAAATTTTTCTTGAGGGTAATAGTAGTGTCGTCTTAAAATATTATCTTTGATTTATTAAAAAAAGCGCGGAAAATTTCAGGAAATTGTAGACTTAAAAATTTCATAATCAACACTAAACCAACCCGCTGAACTAGCATTAGGCACGTCGAAAAGTTTTAGCTTTGGAAACTCTCGAATTTAAAAATTTTTCATGAAAGTACAAGCAGTGGTGTCGTCTTAAAAATTGTCTTTGATTAACTGAAAATAACCAGGAAAGTTTCAGGAAATATTCAATTTTTATGTGCTCAACCCTAAACAAAGCCGCTTAACTAGCGTTGGGCTTGACGGAAAGTTTCCGCTTTGGAAACTATGGAAATTTTTCGTGATGGTACTAGTGATGTCGTCTTAAAATACTGCCTTTCATTTATTAAAAATAGCCTTATTGAAAATAACCCCGGAAAGTTTCAGGAAATATTCAACTTAGAAACTTTCATGTGCTCAACACTAAACAAACCTGCTTAACTAACATTAGGCACGTCGAAAAGATTTCGCTTTGGAAACTCTCGAATTTAAAAATTTTTCATGAAAGTACAAGCAGCGGTGTCGTCTTAAAAATTGTCTTTGATTAACTGAAAATAACCCGGAAAGTTTCAGGAAATATTCAATTTTTATGTGCTCAACCCTAAACAAAGCCGCTTAACTGGCGTTGGGCTTGACGGAAAGTTCCCCCTTTGGAAACTATGGAAATTTTTCGTGATGGTACTAGTGATGTCGTCTTAAAATACTGCCTTTCATTTATTAAAAATAGCCCAATTGAAAATAACCCCGGAAAGTTTCAGGAAATATTCATATATATACACTAAACAAACCTGCTTAACTAACATTAGGCACGTCGAAAAGATTTCGCTTTGGAAACACTCGAATTTAAAAATTTTTCATGAAAGTACAAGCAGTGGTGTCGTCTTAAATATTGTCTTTGATTAATTGAAAATAACCCGGAAAGTTTCAGGAAATATTCAACTTGAAAATTTTTATGTGCTCAACCCTAAACAAAGTCGCTTAACTAGCCGGACGTTTCCCTTTTGGACACTTTAAAATATGGAAATTTTTCGTGAAAGTATAAGTGATGTCTTAAATATTGCCTTTGCGTTTGATTAATTGAAAATGACGCAGAAAGTTTCAGGAAATTTTCAACTTGAAAATATTCATACGTTTAACCCTAGCGTTAGGCTTGATGGAAAGTTTCCGCATTGAAAACTATGGAAATTTTTCGTGAGAGTACTAGTGGTGTCGTCTTAAAAATATTGTCTTTGATTTATTAAAAAAAGCGCGGAAAACTTCAGGAAATTTTAGACTTAAAAATTTCATGCTCAACACTAAACAAACCCGCTTAACTAGCATTAGGCACGTCGAAAAGTTTTCGCTTTGGAAACTCTCAAATTTAAAAATTTTTCATGAAGGCACAAGCAGTCTTAAATATTGTTTTTGATTTACATAAAATTAACCCGGAAAGTTTGAGGAAATAATAAACTTGAAAATTTTTTATGTGCTCCACCTTAAACAAAGCCGCTTAACTAGCGTTGGGCTTCATGGAAAGTTTCCTCTTTGGAAACTATGGAAAATATGGAAATTTTTCTTGAGGGTACTAGTGGTGTCGTCTTAAAATATTATCTTTGATTTATTAAAAAAAGCGCGAAAAATTTCAGGAAATTTTAGACTTAAAAACTTCATAATCAACACTAAACCAACCCGCTGAACTAGCATTAGGCACGTCGAAAAGTTTTAGCTTTGGAAACTATCGAATTTAAAAATTTGTCATGAAAATACAAGCAGTGGTGTTGTCTTAACTATTGTCTTTGATTTATTGAAAATAACCCGGAAAGTTTCAGGAAATATTCAACTTGAAAGTTTTTATGAGCTCAATCCTAAACAAAGCGGCTTAACTAGCGTTGGGCTTGACGGAAAGTTTCCGCTTTGGAAATCATGGAAAATATGGAAATTTTTCGTGAGGGTACTAGTGGTTTTGTCTTAAAATATTGTCTTTGATTTATTAAAAATAGCGCGGAAAATTTCAGGAAATTGTAGACTTAAAAATTTTCATGTGCCCAGCCCTAAACTGACCCGCTTAAAACTATCGTTGGGCACGGCAAAGTTTCCCCTTTGGAAACTCTCGAAATTGAAATTTTTTCGTGAATAGGGTACAAGTAGTGTCGTCTTAAATATTGTCTTTGATTTATTGAAAATGATCCGGAAAGTTTCAGGAAATTGTCAACTTGAAAATTTTCAAGTGCTCAACGTTAAACCAACCCTCTTAACTAGGGGATCTTCATTTGAAAACGTCATATGCTTGGCTGTGAAATGTCAAAAGAAAAAGGATGAAAGAACAAAAGTCCATGTATTTTGATTATGTCATCCTTTCTGTCAAAAATTCATAAGATTTTAGATGACGTTTTTTAATGAACACGACGTAGCATTGAGCATGGCAGAAACTTACCGCTTTGGAAACTCTAGACTTAGAGAAAAAACCCGAAAAGTTTCAGGAAATTTTCAAATTGAAAAATTTTAAATGCCCAACCTTAAAAAAATCTGCTTGACCAGCGTTGAGCACTACAAAAACTTTTCGCATTAAAAACTCTTAAATAGGAAAACTTTTCGTTGAGGTACAGGTAGTGTCGTCTTAAATATTTTCTTTTATTTATTGAAAATAAGCCGGAAAGTTTCAGGAAATTTTCAACTTGAACATTTTTAAGTGCCCAACCCTAAACAAAACCGCTTAATTAGCCGGACGTTTTCATTTTGGAAACTTTCAAATATGGAAATTTTTCGTGAAAGTATAAGTGATGTCTTAAATATTGTCTTTGCCTTTGATTAATTGAAAATGACGCAGAAAGTTTCAGGACATTTTCAACTTGAAAATGTTCATACGTTCAACCCTAAACAAAGCCTCAACTAGCGTTGGGCTCGGCGGAAAGTTTTCACTTTGGAAACTCTCGAATATCGAAATGTTTCGTGAAGATACAAGTAGTGCAGTCTGAAATATTGTGGTTGATTTTTTGAAAATAATCCACAAAGTTTCAGAAATATTTCAACTTAAAAATTTTCATATGCTCAACCCTAAACAAACCTGCTTAACTAGCGATGGGAACGGCGGAAAGTTTCCTCTTTAGAAACTCTCGAATATGGAAATTTTTCGTGAAGGTACAGGTATTGTCGTTTTAAAATATTGACTTTGATTCATTAAAAATAACCCGGAAAGTTTCAGGAAATGTTCAACTTGAAAATTTTCAAGTGCTCAACGTTAAACCAACCCTCTTAACTAGGGGCTGTTTATTTGAAAACGTCATCTGTTTGGCTGTGAAATATCAAAAGAAAAAGATGAAAGAACAAAAGTCCATCTACTTTGACTGTGTCCTCCATTTCTGTAAAAAATTCTTAGCCTTCTAGATGTCGTTTTTTAATGAACACGAGGTAGCATTGGGCATGGCATAAAGTTTCCGCTTTAGAAACTCGCGATTATGGAAATTTTTGCTATTAAATATTGTCTTTGTTTTATTGAAAATAACCCTGAAAGTTTCAAGAAAATTTCAATTTGAAGATGTTCATGTGTTCAACCTTAAACAAATTCGCTTAAGTAGAGTTGGGCACAGCTGAAAATATTGTCATTAAATACTCTCCAATATGAAAAATTTTCGTGAAAGCACAAAAGACGTCGTCTTAATATTGCCTTTGATTTATTGAAAATAACCCGGAAAGTATCAGGAAATTTTCAAAATAAATTTTTTAAAGTTTTTCTCTCTCTTATGGTACAAATTGTTGTTGCTTATTGTGCCATCCCTCTCAAAGAAATCAAGAATCGCCCTGATGGGCATCGACATACTGCGATTTATTGAAAACGGTTCGAAAAGTTTTAGAGAATTTTCTTAAAAATTACTTTGAAAACAACCCGAAAAGTTTCAGAAAATGTTCAACTTGAAAATTTTCATGTTCTCAACACTAAACAAACACTAGAACAAAAACAACTTGCTTAAGTACAGTTGGGCACGGTGGAAAGTTTCCGCTTTATAAACCTTCGAATATCGAAATTTTCCGTGAAGGTATGTTGAAAATAACGGGAAAGTTTCAGAAAATGTTCAATTTGAAAATATTTATGAGCCCAGGATTAAAAAACTTGAATAACTACCATTAGGCACGGCAGAAAGTTTCGACTTTCTGCTGCTTTTCTGCTGTTTTCGCAGTATTAGGTGAAGAAGCCTTTCTTCCTCTTCACCACATGTCCTGAATTCTGGATCGTGTGATCTCCTCCTCAAATGAAGTAGCGGTTTTCTCAAGGAACCGTGTCCTATGATCAGACCTCCTCAGTTGCCCGGGTGATGGAACTCAATCTCCGGTAGTCAACAGCTCTCCGACCTTCTCCATTACCAGTACCACTAGAGCTGTGTAGTTCGTCTCACCTTCCTCGATATTCCATGCCAAAAGAGAATCAAGTTCCTTACACATTCTATATGGTGGCACACCTATTGCTGTATCGTCCGGCTTTGCATTGCATCTTGCAGCAAATTGCATCTTCTACGAAAGGATTCGATCAATACAGTTGGTGTCTCTCGTTAGACAGAGCCGACTTCAATGCGAACTTCTTCTGAGGTGAAGAAGCTAAAGGTACTCAAACGGACTTCACCAGTCACTTCTTCTTCTGTGGTGAAGCTAAAAGTACTCAAACGGAATTCAAAAAATTGAAAATGTATGCCACGTCCAACACAAGGTTCATAGTGTACGGTTATTGACGCATTAGGGGTTGGATGCAAGAACTCAACAGCTGCTACATAATCTTTTAATGGATGGCTTCAGAAGGGCTTGCAGAGCATTTATGATAGTTAGAATTTAAGACTCTCGGTGATCCACATCCCTAGCAAGAGATGTTCCTGTAGTGTTTGAGGTAGCGTACTATACTTGACATAAGAAGAGTTTATGTTTGAACAAAATGGCGAATGATTTGTTCGTAAAATATGATTAATATTTAATAGTTCATCCGGTGATAGTAACTATAGAGAATTTTCTGTAATCAATGCTTTACACCATTTCGCATATCATTAAACATTATTTCTGCACATCATCAATAATTAAAGCCACCAGAAATAAGATTACAAAATAATTCAGTCAAGGTTTGCATGTTCCTGCAATTAATGACATTATTAGCTGTAAGGATGAATGGTTGATATTAAATATGCGATACTGTAAGAGTAATTTCCATAAATTATAATTTAAATTACGCAGAACAACACCTTCTTCTGCAACTAGATGGATTTCTTTAAAAGGAAATTTCAATTAAGTAAGTGCAATTTACACCTCTCTTGGATAACCAGTTTATGTAATCATAATAATAATATGTGGTAGGTTTGAAATTGAAACTTTTTTTTTCTTTAAAATATAATATTAACTTTATTTTTACAGAGAAGCCCTATTTACTGGACCAAACAGTGGCGTTCCCGTAGATTTCGCAAGGGTAAGTTTACCATGCTGCAAATCTCAATAGTATATTAGTGAAGTGTGAGAACATCTGAAACTCATATTTTTCCAACTTCTGCCCATAAATTAATGGTTAATGGCAACCAGACCGGAGGGCTCAAAGAAAAATAGAGAGCGTGGACCACCCTCTTGTATCGTTCCTTGGGCAGTCTTTACCCCATTTGGTTTCGTATAACACATCGGAAATTAGCACACGTGTTCTGAAGATGTGCCACGATCCGACCTTTTTATTGTTTTTTCCTTTTCCGTTCTGAGGGAGTCTATTTAACTATGACGACAGGGACGGACTAGAAAAACTGATTTAGAAATGTATCACTCATTCACTTATTTTTTCCGTCTCATTACTTTTGAAATCTTCATTTTTTTTTTATACCTATCTCTTATCAGCACATGTTGAGAAGACACGAAAAAATGTCAGTCAGATTTCCAACGCCGATTTGATGTCAAAAATAAGTCAATGGATTATACTTGGTAGAAGGGCACTGTAGGTACCACACTGCGTATATACTTACATTAAACTTAATAATTTAATATTTGACAAAGTGAACTAAAAACCAAGTCGTACCACACATAACAACTGTCTGGTGTAGTATTCCATTTACTGGTACGACTTGCACTTTTTTGAAGTCCGTACCTGTCGAAGAAAACCGACAAAAGACATCAAATGACATGCCAAGTGTTCGGAGTGACATGCTCGGTTGCACCCCTTGCGAGTTGTATTGTTTCTTCCGATACGGTACTCGGTACACAAAGTGCGGCTAATGATGAGTCCGACAACGTGTGGTACCCAGATGGTAAAATCTTGCCGTTGGTATGTTATTGAGACAGTTTCTCAAAGCAACAAAAGAAAAATTAAAGAATATTTTCTGAACCAATAACGGTAAATAACGAAGAAGCACTTACCTTATATAAAGATAGGTATTAACAAACAAAGAATTTAGAGTTTTCAAACTTCTATTAGTTTTATAGTGTTTTAGAAAAAACTAATAGAAATTTGAGGAAATTTTTTGCCTCACTTAAGAACCGCACCTCAAGAACTACCCCCGTATAAACAAAAAATTTTTACGTATTTTTATGATAACAAAGATTGCAAAAAAATTAGCAGTTTTCTCTTTTGCTTCCACAACTTTGGGCATTTTTCACGAATTTGATAAAAATAAAGATTTTTATTATTTTTTTATCTATTTGAAGAACTTTTGTAAAAAGAATACATTACAATTTCTCATTTCATTGCCACTTTCATCACCTATAAAACAAAAGAAGTTGGATTCTGATGATAATTTATTGCGGTCTCTCAATTTACAGATGTAAAATTTCATCATTTCGTAAAATCCAAATAGTGGGATTTGAGATCAGACGTTTCAACTTCCTTCATTCTACCATCATCACTTATCCTTTTTTAAATACGATCATTTGTTGTACCACATCTATCACACGAGGAGAACAAATAAAATATCTGCGCAAAAAACGGTTGTTCTTTATCCCTCTTATGAACTTCATAAATATTTCTCTTTCTAAGTCATTACGATTTCTTTCTCTACTAAGATAAATGATAAATAGATACCAAGAGAAAAAAATAGATTTTGCAGTTGTTGCTCAATCGCAATTAGTAAGACAAAGAATGATGCAAAAGATATACAGGGTGTTTTTTTTTTAAGATGAGCCATAGGAATTTCCATGCAATGAAGTTCGATTACAGGACATGATGAGTTGTTATTGAATTTCAGCAAAAATTTACACATTAGAAGAAAAGAAATGTATGTTTTCGCTATACTCCTCTGGGTCGAGTAGCAGGCCTAAAAAGAGATAATAAAAGAATACCAAGGCTCTTCATTCTGCAAAATTCATGTCAGACAGCAGCGTCAATTTAAAAACACCACCCACCATACAAAATAATGGTCTATCTTTCAAATTATTTTCCTGTAGTATTTGCTATGGCTCATTTAAAAAAAAAAAATCGAACTTCATTGCATGGAAATTCCTATGGCCCATCTTAAAAAAAAACACCCTGTATGTAAAAGAGAGATGGGTACATCTTTTTGTTAGGATTTTGTTTCTAGAAAACCCAAAACAAATTTAAAAAATTGACGGTGAAGAAATTGATAATGGGTCTTTCTATTATACCTTTAAGGAGATGCATGATGAGTCAAAATAATTGATGGTATTTTTTTTTATTTCGATGTTACAAAATAATGTCAATGCCGAGGTTGTCGGGCTTCATTCTACCTATTTGAAGGCTTAAATCTTATTTATACAGTATTGTGACGCAATGTCTCAGTTTTTTAAATAGAACACCCTGTATATTATGGCTTGTTTTTTTTTTTTTTTTTTTTTTTTTGTTCTGTCACAGCTCTCCACGTGATGGCAAACAAATAAAAATACCTGTGAAAAAAATGGTTGCTCTCTATTCCTCTCATAACTACTATTAACTTCATAAGTTAATACTAGTGGCTCTTTCTAATTTTATCGGAATTTTTTAATCCTTTAAAATGATAAAACATGGATACCAAGAGAACAAAAACTTGATTTTTTCAATAGCAATTAGCAACATAAGTTCAGTTCAATTGCAAAAGGTGTAGAGATTCATTTTACCTCTCCGATATTATGGCATTTTAGGGACCTTACTTAGAAGAAACAAAAAATTAAAATCACCTAGACAACAAAAATATTCACGTAGACAATAAATAAAATTTTTACTTATCTTTAAGCTGATGCAGATCACTGTGGAAATACAGAAATCAATTATCTGTTTTCTTACCTTTACGCTATTTAATCAGCAGTATAAGCTGAGCTGACTCGAAGTTAAATAATAATAGGTGTAGAAAGTATTGCGGGTGTAGGAAAAATGCACTTCACACTATCGAAATTACCAACGTTTCGATCCTTTATTGGATCTTCATCAGGGCTAAAACATTACAAATTAGTTACCATTATTATGATATACATCTCCAAAATGTAAATTAACCTAAACAACATAGATTAAAAAACAAAAAAAAAACAAAAGAAGAGAACATCGAAAAACTATATCTCTAAGTTGTTAAACGTGTGCTGATGCCCTGATGAAGATCCGGTAAAGGATCAAAACGTTGGTAATTTCGAAAGTGTGAAGTGCATTTTTCAAGTCCTACACCCGCAATACTTTCTACACCTACGTATATCCATAAGGGCGTGAAGTATCATGATGTTAAATAATAATAATAACAAAGCCACGCCAAAAAATGCAAACAAATCTGGAATACCGAGAATTGAGGAAGAAGTAAAAATTCAAGTACATACCTACTTAAATTGTTAATAATCCGCATCAATCTACTAATCAGCTTGCTGAAACATGTAATGTTTGTAAAACATATTACTGTAAATACTCAGAATTGTAGATATTGGAGAGTGATGAGAATCCTCATGTTTCCAAGAGAGCCATACTCAATTTTATCAAAAAAATAATATTTGGGGGAATTTTGGGTGACCACATTATAGGCCCATAGTTTTTAAAAGAAAATTTAAATAGTTTCAGATACCTCCATATGCTCAAAATAACTCAAAATGAGATTGTGGCGCAATATCCAAATCAGTTTTACTTAGAAGTGGCGGTTTTCTCAAATTAGCAAGGTGGTAGCACTAGTCGAAATCCTTTAACCTTCACCTAACCTTAACCCTTAAATAAAATATTTAAAATTTAATAAATAAATTAAAATCTAATAAAAATGTATTTAATTTATATAAAATTTTTCATTAATTTTTATTAAAATTAAAAAAAATAAATTAAATATCTATTTTAAAAAAAAATAAAAACAATAATTTTAATAAATTTTACATACACGAACATGAAACATCGCCATAGATTAATTAGAGGTCGAGGTCCAACAGAGTGGCTAGCTCGCTCGCCGGACCTCACACCTCTTGATTATTTTCACCAGGGTCATGTATTTATTGTAAAATCGGCATTTTTAAGTCGTTAGATGAACTACGTCATCGCATGATTGAAGTATGTTCACAAATAATACGTCAAACTCTTCGAAAAAAAAAGTCTACTAACGGACTATTTTTTGGTAAAGAAATGAAAGGTGAACAATTTTGGCATTTCTTAAGCAAGTTCCAATAATTTATCGTTAATTAACTACACACATTTATTTACTTTTAACTATTACAACGATTAAAACACAATTACTCTCTTATTTCGCTTATTTACTACACTGCACGATCTATTCGATCCCATCTCGCGCGGCTCGCTGGTTTATATGCCCCGCCTGAACACACTCTCGTACTTTCGAGAAGGGAGGCGAGAGTTCCCGGTTCTCGTTTATTTTAGATGGGTTCCCGAGGTCGTCGCTCGGCGTTGCCGCTTCGGCACGAATATCTGTGGATCGACGGTCGGGCGTAACAATACGTTACATGTAATTTTCTGTGAACATAGATCTCAAAAATGCAATAACAGGTCTCATTTAAGAAAATGTGACCCTGGGATTCCGTATAACCTTCAGACGGATACAACGAAACCCTACATACTTTGCAATTGACAATTTTTATAACAAAAAAAAGTTTCACAAGAAGGGGGGAGACTTTACGTCCTCAAGATATCAATCTTTTTAATCCCCTTTAAAATTGGGCTTTAAGATACAAGCAAAAATGTAGACTATTTTCTACACAAAAAAAAACTCAAATAGCGACGGACATATTTAAGGGCATTCTCAGTTAGCAACTGGCAACGCTAGCTATACAAAAACATCTGCCCTTTTCTCAATTGCCTTTATTCGTGCACAAAGTTCAAACGTTCCCCCAGTGCACGCGCTTACAAAATTTGATATCCTTGAAACAAAAAAGGTAAATAATCATTAATTTGTCCTTTATATTAATTAATAACACACTTAATTTTTTAGCAGATGTTTTCAGCTTATACGCGCCGAGAGGTTGCACCTGGTAAAAGAAAACCGCACTTTTGCCCATTATTAGTCTCTAAATCAAGAAGCAATAACCCTCTGAGTGCTTTTTTCTCATTTATAAAGAAAAATCTGGTTTAAAGAACCCATTTACCAGTTCTCCTCCAGCTTAAGCTCACACTAATTAGCTGAAAATCTTAAACATGTGTGTATAAGGTAATACAAAGGTGACTAAGACGACATACCGCCATGTGAAGCCGACTTTTCCTTCGTCCACACACATTAATTTATTCCATAAACCAACCCTGAAACCTTTACTTTATGAGCTCTCCACAAGCAGCATTTTTAATTCACTTCTTTGTGTGAGAAATAAATGAGATCTCGTTTTAAGGGTCACCCAAGTGTTCACTGACTGAATTGACCTCACGAGACGTGACCGAGTGCTTCTAAAAAAACTTCAAAAACAATTAAGTAGTTTTGTTGATAGTGGCATTGTTATTTAAATTTTACTCTTCGTAAGAATTTTCTAATCTCATCTAAATATCGGTTTAAACTGTCTTATATATGAAATGTTGCACAAAAGAATTCTACTTCGAGTATATGTTCATTGTATTCAGACAGAACATTCCCGCTTGAATGTTTACATTTCGAATTAAATATGCAGTTGGGGGGCTCATATCAAATGTCATCTTTTGTGTTGAACTCTTTTATTATGTTATTAGGCGTCTGTCTACTTTTTTCAATATACTTTTAGATCCTAATTAGCTTATTTGTGATTGTAAGAATTGACAAGGCAGATGGTGAAAGTTGATCACTTTTTCTTGTTTTTTTTTTAAAGATGATCCTTTAGATAAGTGACCAACTTAATGTTTTTAAGTGCACTTTACTTTCAAATCCTTGCCATTTTCCCTCAAATTAGAAAATTTTTTTCTTGATGTTTATTACGATTTTGTCCTAAAGCAGATTTTTTTCTGCTATCGTAAATAAATCGAACCCTCAAGTTTATTTCTTGACACTCACCCCCTGCTCTAAAGGGCCTCCGTCTCAAGGACGTCCATAAATAAAGGAACATCTGGGTTCGATTTGCGCGGGGTTCCGACGTTTGTGGGATTTAATAAAACTGACAGATGTGGGCTCAGAGAGAACAGGAAAAATAAGAGAAGGCCCATGCCGCCCATTTACACACCCCATCGGACAGATATGGGGTTCCTTTCTAGGTAGATTTTTTCTTGTCGGGTCTCTTCCAAACTTGGATGGTTAAATTATTGCCATTTAATTTTTTGTTTGGTTGTTTTTTCTATTTGGCCATTTCCAACTTGGTTACCCTGGTTGGGTGTCCCAGATGATACTGAACAATTGTTTTTTAAAAGAGTATTGAACTTGGATTGGGAATACGCCGGCTTTGTGAGGTATTCTTAGCCAGGATTGGAACAAGTAGCTTCGTTTTTACAAACACTATCTCCATTGAACATTCAAGTATTTTGTTTACCAGGCGGTTACCCAGATTTGAAAACGGTAGCCCCCCCGACTTTTCATGTACCAACAGATTTAAGGTGATATTTTGGAGAAACGGTACTCGCAATGGAAACAAGTTATTTCAGTAGGTACTTAAAAATCGACCACCGAAGGGGTTTATCCAAAGCGGACCTCAAAAAACCGTTGAATTCACTGTAATGAGTCTATTCATTCTAAAGAAACATGCGGTCAGGGTTAGAAATTGAGAAAAAAGAGGGAATACCGCCCCTTGGGGGGGGGGGGGGGGAATTATGCTAATTTTTTTCCACTCTTTTGGATCGGAATGAGGCGATGTCAATCTCCTATGAAGGTAAGGAACGTAAAGTGAATGGAAACGAATCAATTTGGACGCTGATGACGGCCCGAACGTTGAAAGCGGATCATGCTGCATAAGGGAACAACCAGTATGATAACTTGGATGGGACATCGCACGAAAGAACTTGAAAACCAGACTGGAATACGAATATTACACAGTTCAAACTAAAAATATGTTAAAGTTATGTTCTTACTTAGTTATCAAAACTAGTTGTGATAATACCTTTGCTTCATTTGGTGGCAGAAGAAGGATCGGTAATGTGCGCTATACGTTCTACCATAGACGACGGTAGGCATCATTTACAAGCTGACCATCAATAATCGTTGATGAATGACAGTTCTCATCTTGCAGATGACAGTAACGTAAAACCCATAAGCCCACGAAGGGCAAATTTCAAAACTCATCAGGTCACCTACCGGGTAGGTCAGTCACCTGCTTAATCAATTGAATTGCTAGATGGCCATCATATGACCAGTTTAACCGGTAAATGACCCGGTGAGTTTTGGAATTTCCCCATTAGAGTAGAGAGTTTTCAGGACAAACAAAACTGTGTTACTGTTAACGTTATTTGACAACTTTGACAGATCAATGACAGTTCGCGTTTACCGCTATCGTTAAGATATGACAGCTAACGGATGGTAGATGTTGCAGGTAGATGATAGCGGTAACGTGCGCATGAGCATTTACCTAGTTTAATCAAAGATCAACATGCCTACAGCAAGGGGAAGTCGACCGATACCGCTCTCCTCTTTTTTGTGCATAAAATAGAGAAGGCATACTCGAATCGGAAGGAAGTGCTGTTGGAACTTTTTTTCGACATTGAGGGTGTATTCGACAGAGCCAGAACAAACATCTGCGAGGCCCTTAGGGCCCGGGGAAAGCCAACAGTTGATAAGCTGGGTCAGATCGGCACACTGCAACCGTAAGGTTACGGCTTCTCTGGGAGATCACTGGAGGGAATTTGAGGTCGAGGGCGGCTGTCAACAAGGCAGCTGCTTATCACCTCAACTATGGTGTCTCGTAATGGATGGTGTTTTAGAGACGCTACACAGGACGAACGCTTCAGTGCCCAAGCGTATGCGGACGATGGAGTAGTCACCAGGAAAGTTCGTTAGCAGCATTTGTTGATCGAATGCCGGGCATGTAGAATAATAGAACAATGGTGTACCGAAACGGGACTGACATCAACCCTAGCTTCTGTTCTACACCAAAAGAAGGAAAACTACAGGATTCCGCGCACCCAGCCTGTACGGTGAACCTCTGCTACTAAAGCCTGAGGCTAAGTACCTGGGGGTGACCATCGACAGCGGGCTAACCAGGAAAAGTCACGTGGAAAAGGCTTGCAATAAGGCAACAGCACTGACATGGCAACTTGCAGGGCAGAGGGCAGGAAGTGGGGTCTAACGCCACACGTCCTGCACTGGCTCTACACTGCAGTAATCAGACCGAGGATAACATATGGGGCCGTGGTCTGGTGGCCAGCGATGGACAGGGCATGCTATGAGCTAAGGTTGGCCGGACTGCAGAAAACACTCTGCCTAGACATAACGAGTGCATTCAGAACAGCACCGGGAGCAGCACTCAATGCCTTACTGGGTCTGCCATGAGCTTCCAATCTGGGTTAAGAGGGAGGCGATGGCGTCCTGCAGGAGGATGGATTGCTGCGGCCAGTAGAAGGACACAGTTATGGGAAGGGGTCACACGCAGATCGCCAGCCTCATTGAGCGGGACTGATTGTCGTATCGCAGAAGAGGCGCCTATGCGAGCAGCAGAACTGAAACAGCCATTTGGGATAAACATCCCAACAATGGACGAATTCAAGAAATAGCTGCTTCAGCAACCTTCTGAGAATAATCAGGTATGGTATACAGACGGATCAATCCCCCAAATATACAGTCGTCGTTAGCAGGAATATACAAAGCAAGCCATGTAGAGGGCGAGGGCTTCCCCTTGGGAAGCTACAGGACGGTTTTCCAGGCGGAGGAGTTTGCAATACTCGAAGTGGACACACGAACAGAAGTCAGGCAGGGAGCAGAGCAGGACATCTACATCTACTGCGAGAGTCAGGCCGCTTTGTGAGCCACTGCAGGAGCGGAACGAGTTCAAAGCTCGTGCAGGACTGCAGGAATGCTCTAGAGTCACTGGCAGGAACAAAAAGGATAACTCTGGGTTGTGTTCCTGGACATGGGGACTTTGTTCGGCGTCACCTGGATCAGCAGTGACCTCACTGTGGGCAATCGAATGTCAAAGTGTTTGTTTTATTTTTGTTTTCTTTGTTAACTTTTTTGTACATAGGTCGTCCACCTTCTTCCTAAGTGCAGCCATTTTTACTCTTGGAGACTAGTTAGAAGTTTTACTGTGGCGTAATCTGTGGTCTAGAACAAACAGTCACTTTCATAATTAAACTAAAGTCCTTTCAAAATATACAAGTATTATGAATTGCGAATTTCTTAACGGGTATTTATAAGGATGCTCCTGTAGTTTAAAAACTTTTGTATGTTTGTATGAGTTCTGGCAGTCTCGGAAATTTACTTCAAACTCTAGCACTTTGATTAGGGAACAAAGTGATGAAGATTTAAGCCCAGTATCTTCAGACTTGCTGAACGCGACGAGTAAATTCCCAATTTGGAGCTTTGCAAAATTAGAAAATGCTTTATAATAATGCCCATGGACCATATACGAGGTGTTCATTATAAAACTTCATCTAGTTGGCTGTGAAATGTCAAAAGAAAAGGATGGAGAAACAAAAGTCCATTTACTTTGGCTGTGTCATCCTTTTCTGTCAAAATTTCATAGCCTGCTAGATGAAATTTTATAATGAACACCCCGTATTTCCAGACATTGCTTAGTTATTGGTACGGCCAGAGTAGAAGAGCCGATAACATTGCTCCTTTCTGTCTTCATGGTGTAACGCGCATTATCGGTTCTTCCATTTGTTAAGATACTGCGCCTCCTGAATTGCTTATGCAGATGTGCCGGGCTGAAAGTCTGGCATAAATCACACAAGCACTGTATGGTTTAAAAGCGTCTTTCTGTTGGGCTTTTTCTTCCTCTGAACGAGCTACTGGGTCCGCATCAGCATTTTCTGCACTTTAAACCAAATTACAAAACCTATTTCCAGGCCTGGGACCAGAGCCCCAGAGAGAAGTCTAGGAGTAAGTAAAAGGTACGTTTCTTACACTCTGAGTGAGTGGGCATTGGAGAATACAAGGGCAATCTGAACACAGTCAGGAATATGTAGACAGGCCAAGGAAATCTACCCTAAACCGGATAAATGCACGGCCTGGTACCTTCTTGGAGGAAGCCGGCAGTGCCTGGGAGGAATCTTTACTGGACACTGCAGACTAAACAGGCACATGCACCTCCTAGGAATGGATGATAGTCCACTCTGCACCCACTGTGGGGTAGGGGAAGAGACGTCATACCACTTTCTGGGAGTGTGATATAGGTGGGCGCGACTGCGCCATAGGACACTTGGAGCCGCTTGTCTTCATCGAGAGGAGCTTGAAATGGGGCGGGATATTACAGGGACGGGTCGACTCGTGGAGGGAATGAGAGCCCTGGTGGAGAAGGGATGGGTGGACCGGGGAACTGTAAAAAGGGCCTCTAAGCCCAAGTCGCAAGGCTTCGGCACCCCCCATTGTTTACTAGCACACTGCTACTAACCTTGTTTACATCACGTGATCAAAGTTTTTATTATCTTTTTCGTAACCGTAAGCACAACGGAAGCGACGGTCAAAGAAAACTGTTTTTTGATCTGTCAACTAGCTGCGTTAGCGTAAAAATTAACCGCAATCAGAGATAAACATACGAGTTAACAAAAGTTCTCTATTGTCTAGCGTGTATAGACTAGGAGAACAAGCAGCTGTTTTGGATATTCGGTAAGAGTATGGTAAGTAATGGTAAAGAGGGTAAGATGACACAGTTGTAGGTACCAAAAAGTCAGCTGAATTGGGAACAATTCAATTGAGGTGTTGCTTTGAAGCCCATATTTTATGGCAGAAGAAGAAATGCAGAATAGACAGAATCAAAAATTCACCGAATTGGTCGAAGACGCAAGCACTGCAAGCACGCAAGCATAAATTTGTCGAATTCAGGACAAGAACATGTTAACTGTAATCTAGGCAATGAAATAAACATCAAGTGAAAAAAAGCTCAAAAAAAAAAGAGAAAAAAAGCAAAAAAGGGGTACGCAGACGTAACAATTGGATGGCTCACCTTCCCATCAGAAAATAAAGCGTGTCACTTTCGATAGCACACACTAGTGAAATGATCCAGATGCAGTATCCAATAAGAGCATTGATTACACTTTGTAACCTAATTTTTCACTTAAAGCGGAGCTTTAAAGGTTCTAGAAAGGCAGGCTGGAACTGCTATTTGGTGAGAAACTCACGAGAAAAACCCAGGGGCCCACTAAGGGCAAGTTAGAGAGTTAGAGACAATAGCAAGCATTAAGGTTGGTTAAACATTTATTCAAACGTGCAAGAGAATCTGGAGCCCTCTTTATAGTCATCGGGAATGCATTTTTCTTCCGTGACTTTTAAGTTGATCAGTTTTTGAAAAACTGCACTTTTTTATAGTAAAATTCAATTTCTTTGTAGCCGTCAAGGGATTTACGTTTTTTGATAACAGTTTGGCTGTCAAAGCACCTGTTCCATCTCTAGCTAGATTTTTGGTAAAAACTCGTTTTTCCTACAAAACTGTCTTTTCAACCATCAATGAAGCACGTTTTTGGGCAACTCTCAGTGTATTGGTAGTAATCGATTACCCACAGATTTACGTTTTCTTAGTAACACTTGGGTGCTTAAATAGGGAGAATCTAGATCCCACATTCCATCTGTAGCCTCTATAGTTTTTGGTCAAACTCACTCTTTTTATAAAAATCCCTTTACATAGCCATCAAAGAAGCATTTTTCTTCTGTAGCGTTTAATTTGATGATCTAATTTTTGGAATACTGCACGATTTTGTGGAATACTCTGTTAGTATGTGCCCAGAAAAAGATTCACGTTTGTTTCTGAACTGTTTCTAATCTGATTTTAAGTACGTTGCACGTTTTTTTGATATCAACACACTTGGTTGGTATAACATCTTTTGGTTGGTATAACACCAACACTCACGTTTTTTGGTAGAACTCTTTTTGCAGCCATCAGGAAATCATTTCCCTAGGAAATCTCTTAAGTTGAAGATCTAATTTTTAGAACAACTCATGTGCTTTTGTTCTGTTTGGCAACCTTAAAAAAATTCACGTTTTTTGGTAACATTCAGAGCTTTGTTGTCATCATGACAATTAAAAGATTCTGTTTTTACTGTAGTCTATAGCACATTTCTGTCAAAACGCAGTTTATTTTAAAAATACTGTACGTTTTTTGTAACACTAAGTGCTTTTGTACCTTTGCACGCTATGAATTGATTTTCATTTTTTATTTTGATTCCATTTTTAGACTTTGAAATGCCCCAATCGTTTTTGAATGACTCGTAGAAAGAAAATGTTTGAAATGATGACCAGGTCTGAGTAATGAAAGATGGAAGGTTTTAATAATCTCTTCAACTGAGGTAAAGACAAACCAGTTTAGTGGTGTACTAGGCTTATCATCATGAGAAGATTTGTCGGGAGACCTCTGTGTCAATCAAAGGCGAATTAATATAGTTCTGAACGATTTATAGTCTTAGTTATACTTCCAAACGAGTTAAATGGCAAATGCTCCAGCAATCCTGCAGATAATTTTAGTTTTTTCTAGAATTTCTGGAGCAGTTCTGGCCAATTACATGTTTTCCTTTAATTCTTCAACAACCTGTAGTTTTTAAAAACACGACAGAAAACGGAAATTATTCTCATTACAGAACGTGTCACATTTATGAACAACATTTGATAAATGTCAATATCTCGAAAGAAGATGACGTTAAAGCATTATAAATTATATCTACTTACGAGTCTTCATGGAAGTCTTCCTCAGTGACAAATGACATATCTGTAATATAAAGAAAAATATTTTACAGTGCATATTGAAGATTAAGGCAAAACTTAATAATACTGTAAACATATTTATTTGACATAGTCTCTCACAGTCTCTCAATAATATAACCCCCAACTGAATATAAACTGCCGACGTTTCGACAAGTATTGAAGAGTTTTTTCAACGCTCCTCTATCCCTACTAAGGACATTTTCTTACAACATAAATAATTCTTTTCCTGAAATTCGTTTCCAATCACCTCATTTTCTATATCTTAACCCTGATGGTATTGTTAGCGTAAATTTCTTTTCCTTTCGTTTAGCCACTTAAATCCGCATATTCATCTTAATGTCACTCGTAAACAATCATCACTGGAAAAAAAACCCGCTTCCTTTCGACACCTCCGAGTGCATATGTAAGTCATAATAATTTAATTAGGACACGGTGTAGTAATGCAGAGTGTCCACACGACAGTGTTGGTTTGGCAAATTAGAGACCAAATTCATATGCATCAGTGTGTACACCGCCGGTTAGTGCCTTTCGTAAAGGTCATTCAGCTGCTCGGAAACCCGTTTCATAGTTCAACCGCAAGGACGTTGGTTACAAGAATGGGAATCGAAACCAATACATAGATCAGTAGCGCTACAAGTACTATCTAATAAGAGCTAAAACAGAGAGAAAACTTTTATATTCGACACAGGTACAAAGTTTGTGTTATATCTTTGACCGAGAGGAATTTATTTACCAAATAAAAGAATGTCTATGTCTTAAGGAGAGTTCAAATTTGGCGTTCTACCACTGACCAAAGACTGCATGTCATTCGCAATAATGTATTTGTACACTTATCTGGTAGTATTTTAACAGCGAGCAGTGTAATGGCTGTAAGTTTGACTCCTTATAAGTTCTTCGCATGAAAATGTTACGAAACAAGCTGCTCGGTTATAAAAGTAATCAGTACATTTATTAAGTTGGCATGACGAGGTCAAAGATCCACCTTTGCTTTAGTGATTCAGCACGAGGACAGGAAATGAGTTTTTGGGACATAATTCAACTTAGAAGTCGATAACTATCAATATCTTGAGTCGCTATCTAGATATACCACTAGCAGCATATTTTCTCACGATTTTGATTTAGTCTTATTTCGCTCATCACTTTTATGTAAATTATAATTATAAACACACTTGTGTGTACCTACGTGTTGACTTATTTAATGTTCAGTCTTCGAGGTAATGGTAGCTCAAAAGTACTACCTGTCTTGTTATGAATGGTCAGAGGCTGCGCCCGAGGCAGTACCACCGCGCTCACACAAAAAAAAACTTTGGCATGACATGCACTATTGGTACCTTAGGAGAAAATGTCCAGGAAGCCCATCAGATTCGAAATACACCCATTTTCAACCGAAACCTGTGCAACATATCCATCCGTTATTTTCTCCCGGCAGCGTAATTGTCATAGTTAAGTAATTTTAGATGTTCATTTGATAAGCGGCAACAATGGCTTTAACAGTACATTGTTCTGAATTATGAATAAGAACCGTGTCCCACTTGTGTTAATAATTTTCTGCCTCTTTGCTGGCTTTTGATGTTAATTGTCGTGGAATTGCAGGTGTTACGTACTGATTGAAAAGTGAAATTTTAGACCAACTGAAAATTAGTTTTGTTGACTCAAAGACCTTTTCAATTTGAAGCATCTAATAAACCTGATTTATCTTAATACAAAGAATTAAGAGTATAGCATTTGTTAAAGATTTTTAAATAACATCAGCCGCCAACTCTTTGTTCCAAAACTCACCTAGACACCTAGATTCCACATTATTAACGATAAGTAAAGGTCTGAAGCTAAATTGCTGGAATTGCAATGGTTCATAAGTCTTCATGGTTCAAAGACTATTACCACCACTTCGACCCCCAGTCAGATGCAAAATACCAACTGATGATGATTTCTTGAATACCAAAACAGTGTATACATACGCTTTTTTTTCCGATGTCAGATAATGGTAGTTTTGACCTATAAATTTATGTTTACCCAAGTTCTTTAATTGCTCATTGTCCAGACAATGATATCAAACTGTTTGATTAAATTTATTTATATCCTTTATTAAGATTTACAACTTCCTCTTTGGTTTAATTATAAAACATTCATTCCGAAATAAATCAAAAGGTCTTAGGGTCAGCGAATTATATATCCGTTATTGTAGACAGTAGACTGTTACATGATACATTCTCAGGTAGGTTTATAAGCCTCCAAGAACTCCTTTTAAGTATTGTTTGGCCTAAAAGGTGGCAATGATCTGTTTACCTTAATAGCTCACCGTTCAAGCTGTGTTACACCTTGACAATTTCTTCTAAAACACAATTCAACCGGGCGGCACCGTAGCTATCAAACAGTGACAAACCCGAAACGTCAACAAGACATAATAAACCTAAACGCACGTCTTGATAAATAGATTAAATCCGAGAAGACGTTGGGATGTATAGGATGAGTCACTTTTTCGGTAACTTTAAAAATTGGTCTCAAAAGATTCGACTTTTTGGTGTCCGCCTTTGTTCATTAGGTATACCTCATGCTGGTATACCGGCCCTGACAACAACATAATCTTAAGGGTGGTCTAGATTAGAGAAAATTGAAATAGCCGCTGTTAGATTGGATTTATGGTCTATTTTATGGCCTATTGTTGGGAAAATTAAGATTGGTGTGTATAAGTGAAGGTAATATTTGGAAATTGTGTTTTTCCATCAGTCAAAGCCATTTTGAGTTAAACAAACATGGGAGCTCAGTTCCTGAAAAGGGTAAATTTAAATCAAACGTGTCAGTGTATACGTGCCAAACGTGACAATGTAAAAAAAAACTACTTAGGAAAGACACAGACATCATCAACATGAGTGAGAAAGGGTTTAAAGATCAAATGAAGACATATCTCCAGACATTTGTAACGGTATCTTTCGAATGCTAGTAAGTAAAGAAGTATTGAGAAATGGATTGTATAGTTTCTGGACAATATATGGCTACTACAAGATCTCTGAGATCAAGATAGTTTACGTTACGTTCACGTCCCTGCCAGTGGTGTATTCGAACTCATTTTGGGCTCTATTTTTTGCTCTTGCTATATTGCCTATTTTTTTTTGTTAGGGTTACCAAAGTATACCAAAATACACCAAATACACCAAAAGATACCAAAATACACTTTTTACCATTAAAATCCTGAAGTCAAAGCAGCTGAAAATAAAGTGTCACTTGCCATAACTCTCGAAAAACAAGAAATATTTTTAGACTAATTTTGGGTATAAATTAGCGATTTTTCGTTGTTGATTAAGAGATTAAGGGTCTCGTAAATTCAGTCTCCACTGAATTCGTGGAGGTCAAAACAACTAAAAATTAATTGTAAATACCTAACCAGAAAAATAAGAAAGGTTTTTGAGGCTAAATTCAGTTAGTATTTAGGGATGCTTTATTGTCGATTTTTTGGACACTTAAACTCACTTTCCGCCTGACTTCAAAGTGGCTGGTAATAACTATTTTTTTGTTTTTTTTTGAACTCTACTTTTTTCAGTGGATTTTCTTATTTTGATTTTTTTTAAATATATGTCATTATTCTTTTTAGTAAAATTTTGAATTTTTACTTTTAGAGTTAGATTTTCCTATCATAATCAAATTTTTTAGTTCAAGGCAGTTGAAACTGAGATAACACTGGCCATATCTGACTCGAAAAGAAAATGACTTAGTACACTTTTATTAAATTTTTCTATTTTGTAGTTACTTTCCAACGTCAAAAACTTATTGTTTCACATAATTTTCTTACCATTTACTCACATTTCTAAAGTTTTGGCGATACATAACTCATGTCTTCACGAGTCTTTTTCATGATGAATTTTTGTGTTCAAAGCAGCTGAAAATAGTGCCATTTTTAGTTTCTTAGCAATTTGCGAGTGGTAAAAATTTGGATTCGAAAGCCATATTTTCTTTGGCTCGAGGCCATCAAAGTATCATCCACATTTGGATTTTTGGGTGGCGAGTGAGAAACTCTAAAGTCCCCAAACTCTTCATGAAGTTGTAGCTTCTACAGAACTCAGATAGAGATCTCTATTGCCACACCAACTCATCGAAAGTTTTTACCACTTTCTTATATATTTCTTATATACTAATTTCCATCTGCAGGCCTGAGGAGGAACTCGACTAAAGGTCGAAAAGTTGGCCCTTTCGTTTCTGAAAACCACAAAAACCTTGTACAGGATGTCCGGAAGCTAAACCGACAAACGAAAACAGCACATTTCAGAATTTATTCCATATCGATTTCAGGTACTGTTTTTGTATGTTAGGTTAAAAAGGTACTGTTGTCTTAAATTGCTAAAATGGACCGTAAGCGAGAAAAATAAAATTATGTGTTGGTTGTTTTCTTGGTATAATTACAAAATTACACAGTCTTTGCTAAGTTTACTACTAGGCTTTAAAAAAACCACTTAGTTCAAATTTGATGGAATATGGAATATGCTGTCTTCGTTTCGTTTGTCGATTTAGTTTCGGGACACCCTGTATTTATTTTAAATCTGCTATTGATTATTAAAACTGCATCATTTATCATCACTTTTAGTAAAAGTTTTGAGACATTTCGTGAATAATCCATGGCGAGTTTTTTTCGGTGGTTAGTGAAGAGATCTCGGAAACTAGCGGAGCAACAAGACATTTTCAATTCTTGGGCTCATTTTCTTTTTTTACTTTTTCTGCGGAGTCATTTTGGGGTGTTTGGCAAATGCTGACGATCACCATATTGCTTCTCTTAGGGTCGAACTTTCCGTATTTTTCGTGTATATTAACCAGAAGCTGGATAAATCTCCGAAGGTGAATATTACAGAACACACCAACTTGCGTTGGATTTCTTAAAGAGCTGACTGTTCTGTGGGTCTTCTGGTCAACCTTAAATAGTTGACCTAATTTTTGTTTAATTTTTAGGTTAGACTTTAAGTAGTCTTCTGGATAACCTTCGATAATTTCTGTATCAATTTTCGGGTGAATGTAACCATAAATAATGCTAAATCCAAATTTTCGAAGGTAATTTATCTTACTCTCACAGGGTCATAAAGGTCAAAGACCTAAGTTTTGAATGTTCTGATGTGACTTTTAGGATCTCGCTTTACAATAATTTCTCCTAAAATTGTGAAGAAGAGAGGTTCGGCTGTAACTGCTGTGACAATTTGAATGGTCAAAGCCAAGCTCGTGACTCTGCTTTTAGATGACCTTAGACAAGCTTCTAAATGTAAGAAAGAATGTTGCAAGATCCAGGGAATGATGCTGTGGTTTGTCACCACAGTCACTTAAATGTTACAGCTGCAGAAAGACTCTTTGAGAATAAGAGAGCCTTGTAGTAGTTCTTAATCGGTACAAATGACAAGGATGACACGAATATGAACTAGGGTGTAAAATTTCCAGAATGCGTTCATTTATAATTAGATAAATACATTCCCGACTAAAAAAAGGCGATCCACGACAAAGCCTACCAACTCACCTGAATCCTGCAATCATGCCAGTGGATTATGCAGGGTATCCTGGAAGGTCATAGTAAAAATTAAAGGACCCACAGAAGAAGAAAAAATAATATGTGGACTTTTGCGCCCTGATTAATATCCTGCCAACGAGCTGCGATATCTATATAGATACGTGTTTTACAGTTTTGTTCGCCATTTTTAGCTGAGGAGTACACAAAAATTGTGACAAAATCAAAACGTGACTTTAAGCTCTACATAATGACGAAATTCTTTGAAATCTGACATTTAGAATGATTACGACAAAATTCATAGAAGCATAGTCAAAATAGACTGGACAAACATAACTATGTTACTGCAATTGCGACGTTGGAAGGAACCACGACGAGACGTGTTAGGGATATAAATGGTTCTCCTGACGAAATGGCTTTTACCAGACATCTCTTATAAGAATCCTGAAACTGGTGTTTTCGACGAAGAATTGTCCTGACAATGACTAGAAGTTCTAAACCGTAATTTTTTTGAAATTCATTCGACTGGACAAACATAGCTTTGTTTTTGCAAATGCAACATTAGAAGGAACCAAGTTGCGTTGGGCTAGACATGATGGAAATAAATGCATCTCATGACGAAAAGGCCTGTATCAGAGCTCTTATAAGAATCCCAAAATTGAGGATTTCGACCAAAAAATCACTCAACAATGACTAGAAGTTCCTTCCTTAAGTGACTCCTTTCTTGCGTTTTCGAAAGAAAGGAAAAGTAGCTCAAGAAATGCCTAATGACGAGAGAAATTTTTCAAAACAACCTCGACAACCAAGTTTTAAGACTATCAGTCCAACAACTGCTACTTCGAATGTTGCAATTGTAATATTGTCTTTGCAGTTGCAACATTGCAACATTAGAAGCTAAAACTGGGGATTGGTGACCGCAAATGGCCATCTGGCATCTTTTGTAGCCAAACTATCAATCCATCTATCAATTCCCACTGGGATCCATGTGCAGGTCCCGAAATCAAAGGTAATTTCTTCATATAAAATTTGCAAGAAAATACTAACTTGACTTTCCCAATGAATTTATGGTCCTCCATTAAACAGACAAAAATTAGTAACTTGTATTATATTAGTGCTATCTATATTTAGTCTATCATTTCTTTTGTAATACTTTGTAATATCAGTTTTCTTACAAAAGTTCTCCCACTGGAAATTAACAATTATTATTACCCCACATTGTCGATTTTCTATTTGGTTTCAGGCTCAAGTTATTCCCTGTGTTATAAATACCTATCCTATGTCAATAAATAATTGTTTCAAAATGCAAATCCATGGGAAGTTAAACGGGAATAAATAATTGCTATTAAGGTTGCAAATAAATGTAACTAAAGCTGCTTAACTAGATCGCAATCAGAAATCCTGTACGTCTCATAAATAATAAGAGAACATTTGAAGGTTATTAATAAGAAGGAAATTCCTTTCTTCTTTGCCTCCGTTGAATGATTCATCTCCTGTAAGACGCTTTTCACAGATAAGGCTGTGTAAAACGTTTAGAAATCCATTTTATTAATTAACAGTGAGACTTTTAGCATCAGATTAAAAACATTACGACAATCTTTTGGTATTTGGCGACCGTTGAGATAGGAACGGTTGAAGGTATCTAGCACATTCATAATTTATTCCTAAAAAGTCGCCTCCAGCGTTAGGTTAACAAGTTAATAAATTTCAGTCTTGAAGGTTGTACCCGTTTGGAACAGTTGATACATTCTACTTTTGTAACGAATCCAGTGTTTTATGTAATGTCAGTGACTCAGTTTTTTTTAGCTATTAGTAAAAAAAGTAATTAATTGGCTAACTTTCCCTTTAATAATTATTATGTTCCCTACATGTATTAAGCGAAGAGTTATACCTTACGAAAAAATGCATAAAAGCCTACACACTGCCACATCAAACAGTCGGAATGTCATTATATGTTACGGTTGAAACTAAGCGTCTTTGTACCTCGTCTTTACCAAAAAGGAAAGTTATTAACCTTCATATTTATAGACCATAATAATAATTTTTAGGCACTAAAATCGTACAACTGTAAAACGATAAGTGGAAGTTAGTAAATAAATAAAAAAAAATCTACAAAGCTGCCCAATCAACGTATAACCATACGGAGCGGGTATGACGCGACTTGTAAAGAATGTCAAGCCGATCTTCTCACAGTTATTTTTCTTTTCTTGTCTGGCCGACCCAATCAACGACGGGATATTAATTCGGCTAACACACACAAAGAACCTTTAGCTCTTTGGTGCAAACAAAGGACATCCGTGCAATATGGGGTTATATTGAATATTGAGCATATATGGGATGGTCAATAATTCAGGAAACAAAAAAAAGAAAAGCAAGTTTTTTTTTTAAATACAACGATATCTTTCTAATAAGTGCTGTTCCCCTTTTTTCTTAGTTTTTTTGACCATGTAAACCTTGTTTCCTGAAATTTATCATTCAAGGCGGTTGTGTGATCACCATGACTAGATTGTGGTTAAAATATTAGTTATAAGTAGCAAACAGAGTTACTCAAATTCGCCGCTCATCACTAAGATGTCATAAACCATAAAAGATCCGAATTCGATTAAATTGAAACAGAGTTGCGCAGTTGCAAGCCGACTCTAATGACATTTTTAAAGTTTTTAAAGCTTCGACTACTTTCGACGTTAATAATAAAAAAAAAGTTTTGCGAAAATCGTTTTTATTTATTCATAAATTCTATACACGTTTGTATAAAACTGCCAAATTGTGTCAAAGAAAATTGGATTTTCTTTGAAAAATTGTTTTGCGTCTTTGCCGAAGACGCAAAACTTTGCTCGAAACCGGTAATCGTTACTGGGACATGGTTTTTACCGTACTGGTAAACTGCCAAATTGTGTCAAAGAAAATTGGATTTTCTTTGAAAAATTGTTTTGCGTCTTTGCCGAAGACGCAAAACTTTGCTCGAAACCGGTAATCGTTACTGGGACATGGTTTTTACCGTACCGTAGAGAAAGACCGTAGGTACCTTTCCACCAGTCGAATGACTCTGAATCTGAGACTCATAAATTGTATACGTTGGTAAACAACTGTTAAGTTGTGGCAGAGAAAATTGGATTTTTTTGAAAAACTGCTTTGCGCCTTTGGCGATAGATATAACACTCATAAATTGTATACGTTGGTATAAAACTGTTAAATTGTGGCAGAGAAAATTGGATTTTTTTGAAAAACTGTTTTGCGTCTTTGGCAATATCTCGAAACCGGTAATCGCTATTGCGATGTGGTTTTTACCGTACTGTAGAGAAAAACCGTAGGTAACTTGACACCGGTCGAATGACTCTGAATCTAATATTCATAAATTGTTAACGTTGGTAATCGTGGCAGAGAAAATTGGATTTTTTAAAAAAAAAAATTTTGCGTCTGGCGATATCTCGAAACCGGTAATCGTTACAGGGACATGGTTTTTACCGTACGGTAGAGAAAGACCGTAGGTACCTTCCCATCAGTCGAATGACTCTGAATCTAAGACTCATAAGTTGTATACGTTGGTATAAAACTGTTAAATTGTGGCAGAGAAATTGGATTTTTTTTGAAAAACTGTTTTGCGCCTTTCGCGATATCTCAAAACCGGTAATCGTTATTGGGACACGGTGTTTACCGTACCATAGAGAAAGACCGTAAGTAACTTTCCACCAGTCGAATGACTCTGAATCTAATACTCATAAATTGTATCCGTTGGCATAAAACTGTTAAATTGTGGCAGAGAAAATTGGATTTTTTTGAAAAACTGTTTTGCGCCTTTGGCGATATCTCCAAACCGGTAATCGTTGATGAGATGCGGTTTTTACCGTACTGTAGAGAAAGACGGTAGGTAACTTGCCACGAGTCGAATGACTCTGAATCTAAGACTCATAAATTGTATACGTTGGTATAAAACTGTTAAATTGTGGCAGAGAAATTGAATTTTTTTTGAAAAACTGTTTTGCGCCTTTGGCGATATCTCGAAACCGGTAATCGTTATTGGGACATGGTTTTTACAGTACGGTAGAGAAAGACCGTAGGAAACTTCCCACTAGTCGAATGACTCTGAATCTAAGACTCATAAATTGTTTACGTTGGTATAAAAGTGTTAAATTGTGGCAGAGAAAATTGTATTTTTTTGAAAAACTGTTTTGCGCCTTTGGCGATATGTCGAAACCGGTAATCGTTGCTGGGGCATGGTTTTTACCTTACGGTAGAGAAAGACCGTAGGTAACTTCCCACCAGTCGAATGACTCTGAACCTAAGACTCATAAATTGTATACGTTGGTATAAAAGTGTTAAATTGTGGCAGAGAAAATTTGATTTTTTTGAAAAACTGTTTTGCGCCTTTGGCGATATCTCCAACCGGTAATCGTTATTGGGACATGGTTTTTACAGTACGGTAGAGAAAGACCGTATGTAACTTCCCACTATTCGAGTGACTCTGAATCTAATACACATAAATTGTATACGTTGGTATAAAACTGTTAAATTGTGGCAGAGAAAATTGGATTTTTTTGAAAAACTGTTTTGCGCCTTTGGCGATATCTCCAAACCGGTAGTCGTTGATGAGATGCGGTTTTTACCGTACTGTAGAGAAAGACGGTAGGTAACTTGCCACCAGTCGAATGACTCTGAATCTAAGACTCATAAATTGTATACGTTGGTATGAAACTGTTAAATTGTGGCAGAGAAATTGGATTTTTTTTGAAAAACTGTTTTGCGCCTTTGGCGATATCTCGAAACCGGTAATCGTTATTGGGACATGGTTTTTACAGTACGGTAGAGAAAGACCGTAGGTAACTTCCCACTAGTCGAATGACTCTGAATCTAAGACTCATAAATTGTTTACGTTGGTATAAAAGTGTTAAATTGTGGCAGAGAAAATTGTATTTTTTTGAAAACTGTTTTGCGCCTTTGGCGATATGTCGAAACCGGTAATCGTTGCTGGGGCATGGTTTTTACCTTACGGTAGAGAAAGACCGTAGGTAACTTCCCACCAGTCGAATGACTCTGAACCTAAGACTCATAAATTGTATACGTTGGTATAAAAGTGTTAAATTGTGGCAGAGAAAATTTGATTTTTTTTGAAAAACTGTTTTGCGCCTTTGGCGATATCTCAAACCGGTAATCGTTATTGGGACATGGTTTTTACAGTACGGTAAAGAAAGACCGTATGTAACTTCCCACTATTCGAATGACTCTGAATCTAATACACATAAATTGTATACGTTGGTATAAAACTGTTAAATTGTGGCAGAGAAAATTGGATTTTTTTGAAAAACTGTTTTGCTCCTTTGGCGATATCTCGAAACCGGTAATCGTTATTGGGACATGGTTTTTACAGTACGGTAGAGAAAGACCGTAGGTAACCTGACACCGGTCGAATGACTCTGAATCTAATATTCATAAATTGTTAACGTTGGTAATTGTGGCAGAGAAAATTGGATTTTTTTAAAAAACTATTTTGCGTCTTTGGCGATATCTCGAAACCCGTAATCGTTACAGGGACATGGTTTTTACCGTACGGTAGAGAAAGACCGTAGGTACCTTCCCATCAGTCGAATGACTCTGAATCTAAGACTCATAAGTTGTATACGTTGGTATAAAACTGTTAAATTGTGGCAGAGAAATTGGATTTTTTTTGAAAAACTATTGTGCGCCTTTGGCGATATCTCAAAACCGGTAATCGTTATTGGGACTTGGTGTTTACCGTACCATAGAGGAAGACCGTAAGTAACTTTCCACCAGTCGAATGACTCTGAATCTAATACTCATAAATTGTATCCGTTGGTATAAAACTGTTAAATTGTGGCAGAGAAAATTGGATTTTTTTGAAAAACTGTTTTGCGCCTTTGGCGATATCTCCAAACCGGTAATCGTTGATGAGATGCGGTTTTTACCGTACTGTAGAGAAAGACGGGAGGTAACTTGCCACTAGTCGAATGACTCTGAATCTAAGACTCATCAATTGTATACGTTGGTATGAAACTGTTAAATTGTGGCAGAGAAATTGGATTTTTTTTGAAAAACCGTTTTGCGCCTTTGGCGATATCTCGAAACCGGTAATCGTTATTGGGACATGGTTTTTACAGTACGGTAGAGAAAGACCGTAGGTAACTTCCCACTAGTCGAATGACTCTGAATCTAAGACTCATAAATTGTTTACGTTGGTATAAAAGTGTTAAATTGTGGCGGGGAAAATTGTATTTTTTTGAAAAACTGTTTTGCGCCTTTGGCGATATGTCGAAACCGGTAATCGTTATT
Source organism: Taphrorychus bicolor (assembly GCA_951812265.1). NCBI lineage: Eukaryota > Metazoa > Arthropoda > Insecta > Coleoptera > Curculionidae > Taphrorychus > Taphrorychus bicolor. The sequence continues at coordinate 19,626,143 of OX638305.1, forward strand.
GGGGCATGGTTTTTACCTTACGGTAGAGAAAGACCGTAGGCAACTTCCCACCAGTCGAATGACTCTGAACCTAAGACTCATAAATTGTATACGTTGGTAAAAAACTGTTAAATTGATGGAGAGAAATTGGATTTTTTTTTTTTGAAAAACTGCTTTGCGCCTTTGGCGATATCTCAAAACCGGTAATCGCTATTGGGACATGGTTTTTACAGTACGGTAGAGAAAGACCGTAGGTACCTTCCCACCAGTCGAGTGACTCTGAATCTAAGACTCATAAATTGTATACGTTGGTATAAAACTGTTAAATTGTGGCAGAGAAAATTGGATTTTTTCGAAAAACTGTTTTGCGCCTTTGGCGATATCTCGAAACCGGTAATCGTTATTGGGACATGGTTTTTACAGTACGGTAGAGAAAGACCGTAGGTAACTTCCCACTAGTCGAATGACTCTGAATCTAAGACTCATAAATTGTATACGTTGGTATAAAACTGTTAAATTGAGGCAGAAAAAATTGCATTTTTTTGAAAAACTGTTTTGCGTCTTTGGCGATATGTCGAAACCGGTAATCGCTATTGGGGCATAGTTTTTACCTTACGGTTGAGAAAGACAGTAGGTAACTTCCCACCAGTCGAATGACTCTGAACCTAAGACTCATAAATTGTATACGTTGGTGTAAAACTGTTAAATTGATGCAGAGAATTTGATTTTTTTTGAAAAACTGTTTGGCACCTTTGGCGATATCTCGAAACCGGTAATCGTTATTGGGACATGGTTTTTACAGTACGGTAGAGAAAGACCGTAGGTAACTTCCCGCTAGCCGAATGACTCTGAATCTAATACATATAAATTGTATACGTTGGTATAAAAGTGTTAAATTGTGGAAGAGAAAGATGGATTTTTTGAAAAACTGTTTTGCGCCTTTGGCGATATCTCGAAACCGGTAATCGCTATTGAGATGTGGTTTTTACCGTACTGTGGAGAAAGACCGTAGGTAACTTGACACCCGTCGAATGACTCTAAATCTAATACTCATAAATTGTATACGTTGGTATAAAACTGTTAAATTGTGGCAGAGAAAATTGGATTTTTTTGAAATACTGTTTTGCGCCTTTGGCGATATCTCGAAATCGGTAATCGCTACTGGGACATGGTTTCTACCGTACGATAGAGAAAGACCGTAGGTAACTTCTCACCAGTCGAACGACTCTGAATCTAATACTCATAAATTGTATACGTTGGTATAAAACTGTTAAATTGTGGCAGAGAAAATTGGATTTTTTTGAAAAACTGTTTTGCGCCTTTGGCGATATCTCGAAACCGGTAATCGTTATTCATATGCGGTTTTTACCGTACTGTAGAGAAAGACCGTAGGTAACTTCCCACCAGTCGAATAAGTCTGAATCTAAGACTCATAAATTGTTTACGTTGGTATAAAAGTGTTAAATTCTGGCAGAGAAAATTGGATTTTATTGAAAAACTGTTTTGCGCCTTTGGCGATATCTCAAAACCGGTAATCGCTATTGGGACATGGTTTTTACAGTACGGTAGAGAAAGACCGTAGGTACCTTCCCACCAGTCGAGTGACTCTGAATCTAAGACTCATAAATTGTATACCTTGGTATAAAACTGTTAAATTGTGGCAGAGAAAATTGGATTTTTTCGAAAAACTGTTTTGCGCCTTTGGCGATATCTCGAAACCGGTAATCGTTATTGAGATGCGGTTTTTACCGCACGGTAGAGAAAGACCGTAGGTACCTTCCCACCAGTCGAGTGACTATGAATCTAAGACTCATAAATTGTATACGTTGGTAAAAAACTGTTAAATTGTGGCAGAAAAAATTGTATTTTTTGAAAAACTGTTTTGCGCCTTTGGCGATATCTCGAAACCGGTAATCGTTATTGAGATGCCGTTTTTACCGTACGGTAGAGAAAGACCGTAGGTACCTTCCCACCAGTCGAATGACTCTGAACCTAAGACTCATAAATTGTATACGTTGGTATAAAACTGTTAAATTGATGCAGAGAAATTGGATTTTTTTTGAAAAACTGCTTTGCGCCTTTGGCGATATCTCGAAACCGGTAATCGTAATTGAGACACGGTGTTTACCGTACCATAGAGGAAGACCCTAGGTACCTTCCCACCAGTCGAATGACTCTGAATCTAAAACTCATAAATTGTTTACGTTAGTATAAAAGTGTTAAATTGTGGCACAGAAAATTGGATTTTTTTGAAAAACTGTTTTGCGCCTTTGGCGATATCTCAAAACCGGTAATCGCTATTGAGATGTGGTTTTTACCGTACTGTAGAGAAAGACCGTAGGTAACTTGATACCGGTCGAATGACTCTGAATCTAATGTTCATAAATTGTTAACGTTGGTAATTGTGGCAGAGAAAATTGGATTTTTTTAAAAAACTATTTTGCGTCTTTGGCGATATCTCGAAACCGGTAATCGTTACAGGGACATGGTTTTTACCGTACGGTAGAGAAAGACCGTAGGTACCTTCCCATCAGTCGAATGACTCTGAATCTAAGACTCATAAGTTGTATACGTTGGTATGAAACTGTTAAATTGTGGCAGAGAAATTGTATTTTTTTTGAAAAACTGTTTTGCGCCTGTGGCGATATCTCGAAACCGGTAATCGTTATTGGGACATGGCTTTTACAGTACGGTAGAGAAAGACCGTAGGTAACTTCCCACTAGTCGAATGACTCTGAATCTAAGACTCATAAATTGTTTACGTTGGTATAAAAGTGTTAAATTGTGGCGGGGAAAATTGTATTTTTTTGAAAAACTGTTTTGCGCCTTTGGCGATATGTCGAAACCGGTAATCGTTATTGGGGCATGGTTTTTACCTTACGGTAGAGAAAGACCGTAGGCAACTTCCCACCAGTCGAATGACTCTGAACCTAAGACTCATAAATTGTATACGTTGGTAAAAAACTGTTAAATTGATGCAGAGAAATTGGATTTTTTTTTTGAAAAACTGCTTTGCGCCTTTGGCGATATCTCGAAACCGGTAATCGTTATTGGAACACGCTGTTTACCGTACCATAGAGGAAGACCGTAAGTAACTTTCCACCAGTCGAATGACTCTGAATCTAAGACTCATAAATTGTATACGTTGGTATGAAACTGTTAAATTGTGGCAGAGAAATTGTATTTTTTTTGAAAAACTGTTTTGCGCCTTTGGCGATATCTCGAAACCGGTAATCGTTATTGGGACATGGTTTTTACAGTACGGTAGAGAAAGACCGTAGGTAACTTCCCGCTAGCCGAATGACTCTGAATCTAATACATATAAATTGTATACGTTGGTATAAAAGTGTTAAATTGTGGCAGAGGAAGATGGATTTTTTGAAAAACTGTTTTGCGCCTTTGGCGATATCTCAAAACCGGTAATCGCTATTGAGATCTGGTGTTTACCGTACTGTGGAGAAAGACCGTAGGTAACTTGACACCGGTCGAATGACTCTGAATCTAATATTCATAAATTGTTAACGTTGGTAATTGTGGCAGAGAAAATTGGATTTTTTTTTGAAACACTGTTTTGCGCCTTTGGCGATATCTCAAAACCGGTAATCGTTATTGGGACACGCTTTTTACAGTACGGTAGCGAACGACCGTAGGTAACTTCCCACTAGTCGAATGACTCTGAATCTAATACACATAAATTGTATACGTTGGTATAAAACTGTTAAATTGTGGCAGAGAAAATTGGATTTTTTTAAAAAACCATTTTGCGTCTTTGGCGATATCTCGAAACCGGTAATCGTTATTGATATGCGGTTTTTACCGTACTGTAGAGAAAGACCGTAGGTAACTTCCCACCAGTCGAATAACTCTGAATCTAAGACTCATAAATTGTTTACGTTGGTATAAAAGTGTTAAATTCTGGCAGAGAAAATTGGATTTTTTTGAAAAACCGTTTTGCGCCTTTGGCGGTATCTCAAAACCGGTAATCGCTATTGGGACATGGTTTTTACAGTATGGTAGAGAAAGACCGTAGGTACCTTCCCACCAGTCGAGTGACTCTGAATCTAAGACTCATAAATTGTATACGTTGGTATAAAACTGTTAAATTGTGGCAAAAAAAATTGGATTTTTTTCAAAAACTGTTTTGCGCCTTTGGCGATATCTCGAAACCGGTAATCGCTATTGAGATCTGGTGTTTACCGTACTGTGGAGAAATACCGTAGGTAACTTGACACCGGTCGAATGACTCTGAATCTAATATTCATAAATTGTTAACGTTGGTAATTGTGGCAGAGAAAATTGGATTTTTTTTGAAATACTGTTTTGCGCCTTTGGCGATATCTCAAAACCGGTAATCGTTATTGGGACATGCTTTTTACAGTACGGTAGCGAACGACCGTAGGTAACTTCCCACTAGTCGAATGACTCTGAATCTAATACACATAAATTGTATACGTTGGTATAAAACTGTTAAATTGTGGCAGAGAAAATTGGATTTTTTCGAAAAACTGTTTTGCGCCTTTGGCGATATCTCGAAACCTGTAATCGTTATTGAGATGCGGTTTTTACCGTACGGTAGAGAAAGACCGTAGGTATCTTCCCACCAGTCGAGTGACTCTGAATCTAAGACTCATAAATTGTATACGTTGGTATAAAACTGTTAAATTGTGGCAAAAAAAATTGGATTTTTTTCAAAAACTGTTTTGCGCCTTTGGCGATATCTCAAAACCGGTAATCGCTATTGGGACATGGTTTTTACAGTACGGTAGAGAAAGACCGTAGGTACCTTCCCACCAGTCGAGTGACTCTGAATCTAAGACTCATAAATTGTATACGTTGGTATAAAACTGTTAAATTGTGGCAAAGAAAATTGGATTTTTTCGAAAAACTGTTTTGCGCCTTTGGCGATATCTCGAAACCGGTAATCGTTATTGAGATGCGGTTTTTACCGTACGGTAGAGAAAGACCGTAGGTACCTTCCCACCAGTCGAGTGACTCTGAATCTAAGACTCATAAATTGTATACGTTGGTATAAAACTGTTAAATTGAGGCAGAAAAAATTGAATTTTTTTGAAAAACTGTTTTGCGCCTTTGGCGATATGTCGAAACCGGTAATCGCTATTGGGGCATAGTTTTTACCTTACGGTTGAGAAAGACAGTAGGTAACTTCCCACCAGTCGAATGACTCTGAACCTAAGACTCATAAATTGTATACGTTGGTGTAAAACTGTTAAATTGATGCAGAGAAATTGTATTTTTTTTGAAAAACTGTTTTGCACCTTTGGCGATATCTCGAAACCGGTAATCGTTATTGGGACATGGTTTTTACAGTACGGTAGAGAAAGACCGTAGGTAACTTCCCGCTAGCCGAATGACTCTGAATCTAATACATATAAATTGTATACGTTGGTATAAAAGTGTTAAATTGTGGAAGAGAAAGACGGATTTTTTGAAAAACTGTTTTGCGCCTTTGGCGATATCTCGAAACCGGTAATCGCTATTGAGATGTGGTTTTTACCGTACTGTGGAGAAAGACCGTAGGTAACTTGACACCCGTCGAATGACTCTGAATCTAATACTCATAAATTGTATACGTTGGTATAAAACTGTTAAATTGTGGCAGAGAAAATTGGATTTTTTTGAAATACTGTTTTGCGCCTTTGGCGATATCTCGAAATCGGTAATCGCTACTGGGACATGGTTTCTACCGTACGATAGAGAAAGACCGTAGGTAACTTCTCACCAGTCGAACGACTCTGAATCTAATACTCATAAATTGTATACGTTGGTATAAAACTGTTAAATTGTGGCAGAGAAAATTGGATTTTTTTGAAAAACTGTTTTGCGCCTTTGGCGATATCTCGAAACCGATAATCGTTATTCATATGCGGTTTTTACCGTACTGTAGAGAAAGACCTTAGGTAACTTCCCACCAGTCGAATGAGTCTGAATCTAAGACTCATAAATTGTATACGTTGGTATAAAACTGTTAAATTGTGGCAGAAAAAATTGTATTTTTTGAAAAACTGTTTTGCGCCTTTGGCGATATCTCGAAACCGGTAATCGTTATTGAGATGCGGTTTTTACCGTACGGTAGAGAAAGACCGTAGGTACCTTCCCACCAGTCGAATGACTCTGAACCTAAGACTCATAAATTGTATACGTTGGTATAAAACTGTTAAATTGATGCAGAGAAATTGGATTTTTTTTGAAAAACTGCTTTGCGCCTTTGGCGATATCTCGAAACCGGTAATCGTAATTGAGACACGGTGTTTACCGTACCATAAGAAGACCGTAAGTAACTTTCCACCAGTCGAATGACTCTGAATCTAATACTCATAAATTGTATACGTTGGTATAAAACTGTTAAATTGTGGCAGAGAAAATTGGATTTTTTTGAAATACTGTTTTGCGCCTTTGGCGATATCTCGAAACCGGTAATCGTTATTGATATGCGGTTTTTACCGTACTGTAGAGAAAGACCGTAGGTAACTTCCCACCAGTCTAATGACTCTGAACCTAAGACTCGTAAATTGTATACGTTGGTATAAAACTGTTAAATTGATGCAGAGAAATTGGATTTTTCTTGAAAAACTGCTTTGCGCTTTTGGCGATATCTCGAAACCGGTAATCGTTACAACGACATAGTTTATACCTTACGGTAGAGAAAGACCGTAGGTACCTTCCCACCAGTCGAATGACTCTGATTCTAAAACTCATAAATTGTTTACGTTGGTATAAAAGTGTTAAATTGTGGCAGAGAAAATTGGATTTTTTTGAAAAACTGTTTTGCGCCTTTGGCGATATCTCAAAACCGGTAATCGCTATTGAGATGTGGTTTTTACCGTACTGTAGAGAAAGACCGTAGGTAACTTGTCACCAGTCGAATGACTCTGAATCTAAGACTCATAAATTGTATACGTTGGTATGAAACTGTTAAATTGTGGCAGAGAAATTGTTTTTTTTTGAAAAACTGTTTTGCGCCTTTGGCGATATCTCGAAACCGGTAATCGTTATTGGGACATGGTTTTTACAGTACGGTAAAGAAAGACCGTAGGTAACTTCCCGCTAGCCGAATGACTCTGAATCTAATACATCTAAATTGTATACGTTGGTATAGAACTGTTAAATTGTGGCAGAGAAAGATGGATTTTTTGAAAAACTGTTTTGCGCCTTTGGCGATATCTCGAAACCGGTAATCGCTATTGAGATGTGGTTTTTACCGTACTGTGGAGAAAGACCGTAGGTAACTTGACACCGGTCGAATGACTCTGAATCTAATATTCATAAATTGTTAACGTTGGTAATTGTGGCAGAGAAAATTGAATTTTATTAAAAAACTATTTTGCGTCTTTGGCGATATCTCGAAACCGGTAATCGTTACAGGGACATGGTTTTTACCGTACGGTAGAGAAAGACCGTAGGTACCTTCCCATCAGTCGAATGACTCTGAATCTAAAACTCATAAGTTGTATACGTTGGTATGAAACTGTTAAATTGTGGCAGAGAAATTGTATTTTTTTTGAAAAACTGTTTTGCGCCTTTGGCGATATCTCGAAACCGGTAATCGTAATTGGGATATGGTTTTTACAGTACGGTAGAGAAAGACCGTAGGCAACTTCCCACCAGTCGAATGACTCTGAACCTAAGACTCATAAATTGTATACGTTGGTATAAAACTGTTAAATTGATGCAGAGAAATTGGATTTTTTTTTTGAAAAACTGCTTTGCGCCTTTGGCGATATCTCGAAACCGGTAATCGTTAATGGGACACGGTGTTTACCGTACCATAGAGGAAGACCGTAAGTAATTTTCCACCAGTCGAATGACTCTGAATCTAAGACTCATAAATTGTATACGTTGGTATGAAACTGTTAAATTGTGGCAGAGAAAGATGTCTCGAAACCGGTAATCGTTATTGGGACACGGTGTTTACCGTACCATAGAGGAAGACCGTAAGTAACTTTCCACCAGACGAATGACTCTGAATCTAAGACTCATAAATTGTATACGTTGGTATGAAACTGTTAAATTGTGGCAGAGAAATTGTATTTTTTTTGAAAAACTGTTTTGCGCCTTTGGCGATATCTCGAAACCGGTAATCGTTATTGGGACATGGTTTTTACAGTACGGTAAAGAAAGTCCGTAGGTAACTTCCCGCTAGCCGAATGACTCTGAATCTAATACATATAAATTGTATACGTTGGTATAAAACTGTTAAATTGTGGCAGAGAAAGATGGATTTTTTGAAAAACTGTTTTGCGCCTTTTGCGATATCTCGAAACCGGTAATCGCTATTGAGATGTGGTTTTTACCGTACTGCAGAGAAAGACCGTAGGTAACTTGACACCGGTCGAATGACTCTGAATCTAATATTCATAAATTGTTAACGTTGGTAATTTTGGCAGAGAAAATTGAATTTTTTTAAAAAACTATTTTGCGTGTTTGGCGATATCTCGAAACCGGTAATCGTTATTGGGACATGGTTTTTACAGTACGGTAGAGAAAGACCGTAGGTAACTTTCCATCAGTCGAATGACTCTGAATCTAAGACTCATAAGTTGTATACGTTAGTATAAAACTGTTAAATTGTGGCAGAGAAATTGGATTTTTTTTGAAAAACTGTTTTGCGCCTTTGGCGATATCTCCAAACCGGTAATCGTTGATGAGATGCGGTTTTTACCGTACTGTCAAGAAAGACGGTAGGTAACTTGCCACCAGTCGAATGACTCTGAACCTAAGACTCGTAAATTGTATACGTTGGTATAAAACTGTTAAATCGATGCAGAGAATTGGATTTTTTTTGAAAAACTGCTTTGCGCCTTTGGCGATATCTCGAAACCGGTAATCGTTATTGGGACACGGTGTTTACCGTACCATAGAGGAAGACCGTAAGTAACTTTCCACCAGACGAATGACTCTGAATCTAAGACTCATAAATTGTATACGTTGGTATGAAACTGTTAAATTGTGGCAGAGAAATTGTATTTTTTTTTGAAAAACTGTTTTGCGCCTTTGGCGATATCTCGAAACCGGTAATCGTTATTGGGACATGGTTTTTACAGTACGGTAAAGAAAGTCCGTAGGTAACTTCCCGCTAGCCGAATGACTCTGAATCTAATACATATAAATTGTATACGTTGGTATAAAACTGTTAAATTGTGGCAGAGAAAGATGGATTTTTTGAAAAACTGTTTTGCGCCTTTTGCGATATCTCGAAACCGGTAATCGCTATTGAGATGTGGTTTTTCCCGTACTGCAGAGAAAGACCGTAGGTAACTTGACACCGGTCGAATGACTCTGAATCTAATATTCATAAATTGTTAACGTTGGTAATTTTGGCAGAGAAAATTGAATTTTTTTAAAAAACTATTTTGCGTGTTTGGCGATATCTCGAAACCGGTAATCGTTACAGGGACATGGTTTTTACCGTACGGTAGAGAAAGACCGTAGGTACCTTTCCATCAGTCGAATGACTCTGAATCTAAGACTCATAAGTTGTATACGTTAGTATAAAACTGTTAAATTGTGGCAGAGAAATTGTTTTTTTTTGAAAAACTGTTTTGCGCCTTTGGCGATATCTCGAAACCGGTAATCGTTATTGGGACATGGTTTTTACAGTACGGTAAAGAAAGACCGTAGGTAACTTCCCGCTAGCCGAATGACTCTGAATCTAATACATCTAAATTGTATACGTTGGTATAGAACTGTTAAATTGTGGCAGAGAAAGATGGATTTTTTGAAAAACTGTTTTGCGCCTTTGGCGATATCTCGAAACCGGTAATCGCTATTGAGATGTGGTTTTTACCGTACTGTGGAGAAAGACCGTAGGTAACTTGACACCGGTCGAATGACTCTGAATCTAATATTCATAAATTGTTAACGTTGGTAATTGTGGCAGAGAAAATTGAATTTTATTAAAAAACTATTTTGCGTCTTTGGCGATATCTCGAAACCGGTAATCGTTACAGGGACATGGTTTTTACCGTACGGTAGAGAAAGACCGTAGGTACCTTCCCATCAGTCGAATGACTCTGAATCTAAAACTCATAAGTTGTATACGTTGGTATGAAACTGTTAAATTGTGGCAGAGAAATTGTATTTTTTTTGAAAAACTGTTTTGCGCCTTTGGCGATATCTCGAAACCGGTAATCGTAATTGGGATATGGTTTTTACAGTACGGTAGAGAAAGACCGTAGGCAACTTCCCACCAGTCGAATGACTCTGAACCTAAGACTCATAAATTGTATACGTTGGTATAAAACTGTTAAATTGATGCAGAGAAATTGGATTTTTTTTTTGAAAAACTGCTTTGCGCCTTTGGCGATATCTCGAAACCGGTAATCGTTAATGGGACACGGTGTTTACCGTACCATAGAGGAAGACCGTAAGTAATTTTCCACCAGTCGAATGACTCTGAATCTAAGACTCATAAATTGTATACGTTGGTATGAAACTGTTAAATTGTGGCAGAGAAAGATGGATTTTTTGAAAAACTGTTTTGCGCCTTTGGCGATATCTCGAAACCGGTAATCGTTATTGGGACATGGTTTTTACAGTACGGTAGAGAAAGACCGTAGGTAACTTCCCACTAGTCGAATGACTCTGAATCTAATACATATAAATTGTATACGTTGGTATAAAACTGTTAAATTGTGGCAGAGAAAGATGGATTTTTTGAAAAACTGTTTTGCGCCTTTGGCGATATCTCGAAACCGGTAATCGTTATTGGGACATGGTTTTTACAGTACGGTAGAGAAAGACCGTAGGTAACTTCCCACTAGTCGAATGACTCTGAATCTAAGACTCATAAATTGTTTACGTTGGTATAAAAGTGTTAAATTGTGGCGGAGAAAATTGTATTTTTTTGAAAAACTGTTTTGCGCCTTTGGCGATATGTCGAAACCGGTAATTGTTATTGGGGCATGGTTTTTGCCTTACGGTAGAGAAAGACCGTAGGCAACTTCCCACCAGTCGAATGACTCTGAACCTAAGACTCGTAAATTGTATACGTTGGTATAAAACTGTTAAATCGATGCAGAGAATTGGATTTTTTTTGAAAAACTGCTTTGCGCCTTTGGCGATATCTCGAAACCGGTAATCGTTATTGGGACACGGTGTTTACCGTACCATAGAGGAAGACCGTAAGTAACTTTCCACCAGACGAATGACTCTGAATCTAAGACTCATAAATTGTATACGTTGGTATGAAACTGTTAAATTGTGGCAGAGAAATTGTATTTTTTTTGAAAAACTGTTTTGCGCCTTTGGCGATATCTCGAAACCGGTAATCGTTATTGGGACATGGTTTTTACAGTACGGTAAAGAAAGTCCGTAGGTAACTTCCCGCTAGCCGAATGACTCTGAATCTAATACATATAAATTGTATACGTTGGTATAAAACTGTTAAATTGTGGCAGAGAAAGATGGATTTTTTGAAAAACTGTTTTGCGCCTTTTGCGATATCTCGAAACCGGTAATCGCTATTGAGATGTGGTTTTTACCGTACTGCAGAGAAAGACCGTAGGTAACTTGACACCGGTCGAATGACTCTGAATCTAATATTCATAAATTGTTAACGTTGGTAATTTTGGCAGAGAAAATTGAATTTTTTTAAAAAACTATTTTGCGTGTTTGGCGATATCTCGAAACCGGTAATCGTTACAGGGACATGGTTTTTACCGTACGGTAGAGAAAGACCGTAGGTACCTTTCCATCAGTCGAATGACTCTGAATCTAAGACTCATAAGTTGTATACGTTAGTATAAAACTGTTAAATTGTGGCAGAGAAATTGGATTTTTTTTGAAAAACTGTTTTGCGCCTTTGGCGATATCTCCAAACCGGTAATCGTTGATGAGATGCGGTTTTTACCGTACTGTCAAGAAAGACGGTAGGTAACTTGCCACCAGTCAAATGACTCTGAATCTAAGACTCATAAATTGTATACGTTGGTATGAAACTGTTAAATTGTGGCAGAGTAATTGGATTTTTTTTGAAAAACTGTTTTGCGCCTTTGGCGATATCTCGAAACCGGTAATCGTTATTGGGGCATGGTTTTTACCTTACGGTAGAGAAAGACCGTAGGCAACTTCCCACCAGTCGAATGACTCTGAACCTAAGACTCATAAATTGTATACGTTGGTATGAAACTGTTAAATTGTGGCAGAGTAATTGGATTTTTTTTTGAAAAACTGTTTTGCGCCTTTGGCGATATCTCGAAACCGGTAATCGCTATTGAGATGTGGTTTTTACCGTACTGTAGAGAAAGACCGTAGGTAACTTGACACCGGTCGAATGACTCTGAATCTAATATTCATAAATTGTTAACGTTGGTAATTGTGGCAGAGAAAATTGGAGTTTTTTAAAAAACTATTTTGCGTCTTTGGCGATATCTCGAAACCCGTAATCGTTACAGGGACATGGTTTTTACCGTACGGTAGAGAAAGACCGTAGGTACCTTCCCATCAGTCGAATGACTCTGAATCTAAGACTCATAAGTTGTATACGTTGGTATAAAACTGTTTAATTGTGGCAGAGAAATTGGATTTTTTTTGAAAAACTCTTTTGCGCTTTTGCCGATATCTCAAAACCGGTAATCGTTATTGGGACTCGGTGTTTACCGTACCATAGAGGAAGACCGTAAGTAACTTTCCACCAGTCGAATGACTCTGAATCTAATAGTCATAAATTGTATCCGTTGGTATAAAACTGTTAAATTGTGGCAGAGAAAATTGGATTTTTTTGAAAAACTGTTTTGCGCCTTTGGCGATATCTCCAAACCGGTAATCGTTGATGAGATGCGGTTTTTACCGTACTGTAGAGAAAGACCGTAGGCAACTTCCCACCTGTCGAATGACTCTGAACCTAAGACTCATAAATTGTATACGTTGGTATGAAACTGTTAAATGGTGGCAGAGAAATTGTATTTTTTTTGAAAAACTGTTTTGCGCCTTTGGCGATATCTCGAAACCGGTAATCGTTATTGGGACATGGTTTTTACAGTACGGTAGAGAAAGACCGTAGGTAACTTCCCGCTAGCCGAATGACTCTGAATCTAATACATATAAATTGTATACGTTGGTATAAAAGTGTTAAATTGTGGCAGAAAAGGATGGATTTTTTGAAAAACTGTTTTGCGCCTTTGGCGATATCTCGAAACCGGTACACGCTATTGAGATGTGGTGTTTACCGTACTGTGGAGAAAGACCGTAGGTAACTTGACACCGGTCGAATGACTCTGAATCTAATATTCATAAACTGTTAACGTTGATAATTGTGGCAGAGAAAATTGGATTTTTTTAAAAAACTATTTTGCGTCTTTAGCGATATCTCGAAACCGGTAATCGTTACTGGGACTTTGTTTTTACCATACGGTAGAGAAAGACCGTAGGTAACTTCCCACCAGTCGAATGACTCTGAATCTAATACTCATAAATTGTATACGTTGGTATAAAACTGTTAAATTGTGGCAGAGAAAATTGGATTTTTTTGAAATACTGTTTTGCGCCTTTGGCGATATCTCAAAACCGGTAATCGTTATTGGGACATGGTTTTTACAGTACGGTAGCGAACGACCGTAGGTAACTTCCCACTAGTCGAATGACTCTGAATCTAATACACATAAATTGTATACGTTGGTATAAAACTGTTAAATTGTGGCAGAGAAAATTGGATTTTTTTAAAAAACCATTTTGCGTTTTTGGCGATATCTCAAAACCGGTAATCGTTATTGATATGCGGTTTTTACCGTACTGTAGAGAAAGACCGTAGGTACCTTCCCACCAGTCGAGTGACTCTGAATCTAAGACTCATAAATTGTATACGTTAAAATAAAACTGTTAAATTGTGGCAGCGAAAATTGGATTTTTTCGAAAAACTGTTTTGCGCCTTTGGCGATATCTCGAAACCGGTAATCGTTATTGAGACGCGGTTTTTACCGTACGGTAGAGAAAGACCGTAGGTACCTTCCCACCAGTCGAATGACTCTGAATCTAAGACTCATAAATTGTATACGTTGGTATAAAACTGTTAAATTGTGGCAGAAAAAATTGTATTTTTTTGAAAAACTGTTTTGCGCCTTTGGCGATATGTCGAAACCGGTAATCGTTATTGGGGCATAGTTTTTACAGTACGGTAGAGAAAGACCGTAGGTAACTTCCCGCTAGCCGAATGACTCTGAATCTAATACATATAAATTGTATCCGTTGGTATAAAACTGTTAAATTGTGGCAGAGAAAATGGGATTTTTTTAAAAAACTGTTTTGCGCCTTTGGCGATATCTCCAAACCGGTAATCGTTGATGAGATGCGGTTTTTACCGAACTGTAGAGAAAGACGGTAGGTAACTTGCCACCAGTCGAATGACTGAATCTAAGACTCATAAATTGTATACGTTGGTATGAAACTGTTAAATTGTGGCAGAGAAATTGGATTTTTTTTGAAAAACTGTTTTGCGCCTTTGGCGATATCTCGAAACCGGTAATCGTTATTGGGACATGGTTTTTACAGTACGGTAGAGAAAGACCGTAGGTAACTTCCCACTAGTCGAATGACTCTGAATCTAAGACTCATAAATTTTTTACGTTTGTATAAAAGTGTTAAATGTGGCGGAGAAAATTGTATTTTTTTTAAAAACTGTTTTGCGCCTTTGGCGATATGTCGAAACCGGTAATCGTTATTGGGGCATGGTTTTTACCTTACCGTAGAGAAAGACCGTATGTAACTTCCCACCAGTCGAATGACTCTGAACCTAAGACTCATAAATTATATACGTTGGTATAAAACTGTTAAATTGATGCAGAGAAATTGGATTTTTCTTGAAAAACTGCTTTGCGCCTTTGGCGATATCTCGAAACCGGTAATCGTTATTGGGACACGGTGTTTACCGTACCATAGAGGAAGACCGTAAGTAACTTTCCACCAGTCGAATGACTCTGAATCTAAGACTCATAAATTGTATACGTTGGTATGAAACTGTTAAATTGTGGCAGAAAAATTGTATTTTTTTTTGAAAAACTGTTTTGCGCCTTTGGCGATATCTCGAAACCGGTAATCGTTATTGGGACATGGTTTTTACAGTACGGTAGAGAAAGACCGTAGGTAACTTCCCGCTAGCCGAATGACTCTGAATCTAATACACATAAATTGTATACGTTGGTATAAAACTGTTCTGTTAAATTGTGGCAGAGAAAGATGGATTTTTTTGAAAAACTGTTTTGCGCCTTTGGCGATATCTCGAAACCGGTAATCGCTATTGAGATGTGGTGTTTACCGTACTGTAGAGAAAGACCGTGGGTAACTTGACACCGGTCGAATGACTCTGAATCTAATATTCATTAATTGTTAACGTTGGTAATTGTGGCAGAGAAAATTGGATTTTTTTAAAAAACTATTTTGCGTCTTTGGCGATATCTCGAAACCGGTAATCGTTACTGGGACTTGGTTTTATCATACGGTAGAGAAAGACCGTAGGTAACTTCCCACCAGTCGAATGGCTCTGAATCTAATACTCATAAATTGTATACGTTGGTATAAAACTGTTAAATTGTGGCAGAGAAAATTGGATTTTTTTGAAATACTGGTTTGCGCCTTTGGCGATATCTCGAAACCGGTAATCGCTACTGGGACATGGTTTCTACCATACGGTAGAGAAAGACCGTAGGTAACTTCACACCAGTCGAATGACTCTGAATCTAATACTCATAAATTGTATACGTTGGTATAAAACTGTTAAATTGTGGCAGAGAAAATTGGATTTTTTTGAAAAACTGTTTTGCGCCTTTGGCGATATCTCGAAACCGGTAATCGCTATTGATATGCGGTTTTTACCGTACTGTAGAGAAAGACCGTAGGTAAATTCCCACCAGTCGAATGACTCTGAATCTAAGACTCATAAATTATTTACGTTGGTATAAAAGTGTTAAATTCTGGCAGAGAAAATTGGATTTTTTTGAAAAATTGTTTTGCGCCTTTGGCGATATCTCAAAACCGGTAATCGCTATTGCGACATGGTTTTTACAGTACGGTAGAGAAAGACCGTAGGTACCTTCCCACCAGTCGAGTGACTCTAAATCTAAGACTCATAAATTGTATACGTTGGTATAAAACTGTTAACATGTGGCAGAGAAAATTGGATTTTTTCGATAAACTGTTTTGCGCCTTTGGCGATATCTCGAAACCGGTAATCGTTATTGAGATGCGGTTTTTACCGTACGGTAGAGAAAGACCGTAGGTAACTTGACACCAGTCAAATAACTCTGAATTTAATACTTATAAATTGTATACGTTGGTATAAAAGTGATAAATTGTGGCAGAGAAAATAGGATTTTTTTTGAAAATCTGTTTTGCGCCTTTGGCGATATCTCGAAACCGGTAATCGTTATTGAGATGCGGTTTTTACCGTACTGCAGAGAAAGACCGTAGGTAACTTGCCACCAGTCGAATGAATCTGAATCTAATACTTATAAATTGTATATGTTGGTATAAAACTGTTAAATTGTGGCAGAGAAAATTGGATTGTTTTGAAAATCTGTTTTGCGTCTTTGGCGATATCTCAAAATTGGTAAGCTCACGATTACCTCATTCAGAGTTCTTACCGAATATAGAGAAGGACCGTAGTTCACTTGTCACGAGTCTAGTAACTCTGAATCGAGTAATGATAAATGGTATACGTTTGTATAAAACCGTAGTTCACTTGTCCAGAGTCTAGTAACTCTGAATCGAGTAATGATAAATGGTATACGTTTGTATAAAACTGCTAAATTGTGGCTGGATTTTTTGAAAAATTGTTTTGCGTCTTTGACGATCTCAAAACTGATAAGCGCTATTGGGATGTGGTTATTACCTTTCACTACACGAGGACTAGGTGGAGTGAATTACCACTTGTGGAGTAACTCTGACTTTAATAGTGATAAATCATAAACGTTTGTATAAAACTGCCAAACTGTGGTAGAGTAAAATTTTGAAAAAATATTTTGCGTCTTTGGGAACATGTATCTCAAAGCCGGTTTTACTGGCTGATAGAGAAAGACCGTAGGTAACTTGCGACCAGTCGAGTGACTCTGAATCTAATAATGATAAATCGTATACGTTTTTATAAAAACGCCAAAATAGTGCCAAAAAAAATGTAGTTTTTTGGGAAACTCTTTTTTGCGTATTTTTTTACAAGACGATTTGATCAGAGTTCTAATCTAACGTTTAATTTTAGTAACCATTATTAACTGTCTGGTCGCAACCTCTGGAAGAAAATGAAAAGTAAAAAGAACGAGAAAGTGACATTTAGTTTTCAAGGTCTCTTAAACTAAGTTCAGAAAAAAATATAAAATCAATTTTTGCAAATTTCGATACTTTTTGAATATTTTCCGAAGTAGTAGAATTTTTTGAGGACTAATGTGGGCATAATTGTGCCAATTTCGTCTAATTCGATGACGACGAATTTGAATAACCCTTATACTATGTATAAATAGAAATAAATCGTTAAAAAATACACATTAAAAATAACGAAAGTATAAACCGTTATGTGTCATTGAATGTGCAACAAAGAGGACTTTGAATCATTTTAATTTGACATCCAAACTTAAGATCCATAACTAAAACACTGAAGTCGATAATACCTCAGAAAAGTCGAAACATCAAACTAAAAATTGAATAAAACCGTCTAATACAGCAGTAAAGTACCCATAAGCATGTGCAATTTATTTAAAATTAACGCTTCATAAACTACAAGAAAAACAAAAAAACGGTTTTCGTAAAATTCGTTTTTTTTTCGAACATCTTTGAAAGCAGTAAAAATTTTGGAAATTTTAAAAAGTCATTACGATCTCCACCCAAATGCGCAACTTTGTCCCAATTTAATCCAATCTATCTCTTACGGTTTACGAGATGACGATCCCAAACACTGTGTAGGTATACCAAAGACCATGGCAAATCATGGTGCCACACTGCATCCGAATTTCATTAAATTATCCACTCAACAAGCTCGAAATTTAGACAACAATGCAAAACACCTTCAACTACAGGTCAGGCTAGTAAACCACTCGGACCAGTGCGCAACAAGACCTGACAAGAATGAAAACCGTTCGTACCTGATATTTTACGTAACTTGCCTCGACAGGTAAAAGTTGATCGTTACTTATCTTCAGAGTTTAAAACCATTTATTTTTTAATCTAAAGAAGCTCTTAAATGAATAATACTAGTACCCAACACCGTGGAAAATCTATAAAAGTAGATAATCAAATTTCTTTAACTACCTATATAAAGCAAGGTAAAATCGGATGTTACTGACCTGTTCGAGGAAAATCAAGATTGGAGAAATAAGGTTGATGCTTATTTCATATCTACATGTTTAAACCATCAACAAATTATTAGTCAGATTTTTTCTTCTTCTTATTTATAAAAACAGTTGCTTGATAAGGAAATTTCTCCTTCTAAACAACACGTAACTCTAAGTGCCCTGTAATAGTGTAAGCATTGTAAGCAATCGTTTTCTTTAATGGACTATTGCCTCATAGAGCCATTGTAAACCGAAACTGATAAAAGTTGAATGATAGTGAGTCATTTCTCGACAGAGTCGTTCCCTTTGGATCTAACAAAATATGTGTAAATAATGGCAAATATACGCCACTGCTTATGATGATAAGGTATCACTTTGCTGCACTCTTGTTACAACAGCTGGATGATAACTGCGAGTATTTATTTAAATATTTTTAAATTGTTTAACGGTCTCTTTCATCAAAGTGACAGACTGAAGATATATCTAAATGTCTTGTTCATGACAAACATTCGATGTATTCTAATCGGCCATAGTTTATAGCAAAATCTTCTGTAGGTACCTAATAAAACGCATTACTATTTATGAAATTATTCTTTATCACTACATTAGCTACTTGATGAGTAACTTGTTTTTAAGGTGACCAATAGGCATTAACATTCTTAGTCGAAGTATAGATGTTTGAACTAACGTTGTAGTGAGGTATTCCAAGAACAAATATGGGAACAATGAAGCGAAGAATATTGTAGTAGGTATTACAGTTAGATATTTTGTGTTTCCTTCTTTTATTGCCTTATTGTCATCATACTCCTCCTATTGTTATAAGTCTCAGAAAAAGACTGATTCCACCTTGAATTACCTTCAGAATGGAATATATAATTATTTTCTATACAAACAAAAGCTGTAAAGGAGAAACTAGGTACCAACAAACAAACCCAAGAAATGTTTGCTAATAACCAACCTATTAAATAATATTGCAAAACGATGGTAACAATAAGCAGAAATTGCCGATGCAGGCGATACAAAACAGGAAATCGGAGTCGAAAAATCGTTAACAAACCGAAAGATAATTGACTATTCACCCTTCGCAAAGCAGCGCGCAACAACTTGCCGGTTCTTGCACATCAAGCAGGCCAAGAAACAGCTGTTTCTGAATGAGTACCGGGTCCGGGTGGTGGGGGAAAGGCCATCGAAAGGCCGACTGGTACTGACTGAGAGAATTCAAAACAGTTCTCTTCCATTTACCTTACACAGCGGTCTCGATTGTCGCGAAGATCCTCACCATCAGTGCTAAAATTCCCATGTGACATAGATTTCGGACAGTTTGTAGGAAAGATTGGTACCTCGAGTGACTTTGGTAAAATGGTGCGCAGTTTAGCCCAGTGGACGAAAACCCTCAGTTTCCCGGCTAGAATTTCGCCTAACAATAAAAGTTCCAAGGAGAGTGTTAACATCAGCCAAGTGAGCCCCACGGTTACTCCTACGCCGAGTAACACTTCTTTGGGACCTATTTCCAAGAATAACGAGATTAACAACATGATGAGCATGAATAATTGTTCGTCGTTGACCGAAGTTAATCAAGTAAGTTCTTGTCCGTTTTTTATAGGTTTATTAAAAAAAAAACTTCTTTAGAGTATCTAATAAAGAACATACATACAAATTGTTGAGTTTGGAGATTAAGAACCACTATTGCCAAAGTGGAAAATTTCCACAATTGTTTATCCAAGTGCTCATCTCTTTATTTAATCGATTAAAACAGTAATAGATTTCATTAAAAAAAAACTAGAAAAATGGAAAAGGGATGATTGAAATTCATCAAAATATGAAAAGAGGGGCCTAATTCAAAACTGGACACGGTGTATCAATTTATTGAGACCAACTATATTAACCCCAATTATTTCGCTTTTACCTTGTAGAAACCTCATTCTTAAAAATGCAAAGTTTTTCTGCTTTTAGTTGACTCATGTTAGTTCAGTTATTCGTTCAGGTTAGGTCAGCTGAAATCACTTCAATTATTTTTTTCCTTATTTTACGTTAAATTTGGCAATGTTGCATAATGGCTTGCCGGTAAAGAGGTTTTTTTCATATCGTAGCCTGGCATAAGAGAAATTTGAAATGACTTTAATTTTTCTTTGGATTGAAAGATCTTTAGTTGAAAGGTCCCTGGTCACAAACGTTCCTGGTATAAAATGTACGTGGTATAAAACGTCATTCGTATCAAGCGTCAATCTGAAACCACAAAAAAAAGTTATAGCAGAACTTAATATCAATATTAGTAAAGAGTGTGCAAATTCAGCACAAGAATTTCTGCCTTTCTGCTACCTGGAAACTTGAAAACTTGCATACGCTTCGAAAATATATATTGAAGTCGTCCTCAATGCTTTTTTAATCTCAAAAGTCGGTAAAACATTATTAATTTTTATGATTGTATGCAATATCCCATATAAATGTACACTCTACGATAAAGACCAACATCATAGTTTTCCTCTACAAGCTTTAATATCCACCATTGTTAAGTCTGTTGAACAGCAGTGAAATATAGGTTTTCTCGCCTAGTTTTTTAAAACTGTTGAACATAAGCGGTCGATAATAATAACGCTATGAGCGATTATTTACCTAGGGACCTAAAAACGTCAGTTGTCAGCGTATTTCCAAATGCATTAGGCTCCGTGAGGTCATCACACTGGCAGTTTTGTTTATCGGTTACTACGGAAACAAAGCCTCATATCGACTCAAGGCTACGGAGCTTATCTTCCTAATTCTCCATCCTAAACCTGAACTAACCTGCCCTAAAGGACAGGCGGAATTTAAATTTGAACTAGCCTGACCAAAAGAAAAAGATAACTAAACTAATCTGAATTAACCTAAGGAAAAATAGAACTGGAGTGCTTTGTACTAACCTAACCAAAGAAAAATAAAATACTTGTGAGTTCTCATAAATAATTGGAACTTCTGCAAAAATACCTGATATATTTTGAAAATAATGAAGAAAATACTTACAACTTCAAGAAAATACTTGAAAGTTCTTGAAGGTTCTGGAAAAAAATAATGAAATTTCTGAGTAATACTTGAAATTTTTGGAAAATGACGAAGAAAAAACAATTTCAAAAAATACTTGAAAGTTCTGGTGAGTAATAATTCAAATCTCTGAGAAATACTTAGAATTTTTGGAAAATAACCAGAAAAATACGTACACATTCAAGGAAATACTTGAAAGTTCTGGTAAAAAATTGGAATTTCTGAGAAACACTGTGTGTTTGGAAAATAACGAGAAAATTACTTTCCATTCCTACAAAATACTTAAAAGTTCAATTTCTTAGAAATCAACACATTTGGTAAATGGAACATCTGAGAAATACTTGGATTTGTCGGAAAATAACGAGGAAAATACAATTTGAATAAAATATTTGGAAATTTTGGTTGGAAAATAACGAGAAGAATACTTAAAAATTCAAGGAAATTCTTGAGAGGCCTGGTAAATAATTGGAATTTCTGAGGAATACTTGGAATATTTGGAAAATAACGAAAAAATTGTTTTCCATTCCTACAAAATGCTTAGAAGTTCTGGTAAATAGAACTTCTGAGAAATACTTGGAATTTTCGGAAAGTAGCGAAGAAAATACAATTTCAATAAAATATTTGGAAGTTTTGGTAAATAATTAAAACTTCTGAGAAATACTTCAAATTTTTGCAAATAACTAGAAAGCTATAATCTAGAAAGCAAGAAATTCAAGGAAATACTTGAAAGTTCTGGTAAATAATTGGAATTTCTGAGAAATACTTAGATTATTTGGAAAATAACGGGAAAATTACTTTCCATTGCTACAAAATGCTTAGAAGTTCTGGTAAATGGAACTTCTGAAAAATATTTGGAATTTTCGGAAAATAACGAGGAAAATACAATTTTAATAACATATTTGGAAGTTCTGTTAAATAATTGGAATTTCTGAGAAATACTTAGAATATTTGGAAAATAACGAAAAAATTACTTTCCATTGCTAAAAAATGCTTAAAGTTCTGGTAAATGGATCTGAGAAATACTTGGAATTTTCGGAAAATAACAAGGAAAATACAATTTCAATAAAATATTTGGTAAATAATTGTAGCTTCTAAGAAATATTTCAAATTTTTTGAAAATAACGAGAAGAATACTCACAAATTCAAGGAAATTCTTGAGACTAGTGGTAAATAATTGGAATTTCTGAGAAATACTTAGAATACTTTTCACTCCTACAAAATGCTTAGAAGTTCTGGTAAATGGAACTTCTAAGAAATACTTGGAATTTTTCTAAAATAACGAGGAAAATATGATTTCAATAAAATATTTGGAAGTTTTGGTAAATAATTGGAACTTCTAAGAAATACTTCAAATTTTTGGAAAATAACTAGAAAAGTAATTACAAATTCAAGAAAATACTTGAAAGTTCTGGTAAATAATTGGAATTTCTGAGAAATATTTAGAATGTTTGGAAAATATCGGGAAAATACTTTCCATTCCTACAAAATACTTAGAATTTCTGGTAAATGGAACTTCTGCGAAATACTTGGGATTTTCGGAAAATAACGAGGAAAATACAATTTCAATAAAATATTTGGAAGGTTTGGTAAATAATTGTAACTTCTGAGAAATACTTCAAATTTTTGGAAAATAACCAGAAAAATACTTACGAATTCAAGAAAATACTTGAAAGTTCTGGTAAATAATTTCTGAGTACTTAGAATATTTGAAAAATAACGAGAAAGTTACTTTCCATTCCTACAAAACACTTAGAAGTTCTGGTAAATGGAACTTCTGAGAAATGCTTGGAATTTTCGGAAAATAATGAGGAAAATAGAATTTGAATACAATATTTGGAAGTTTTGGTAAATGATTGGAACTTCTGAGAAATACTTCAAATTTTTAGAATATAAGGAGAAAAATACTTACAAATTCAAGGAAATACTTGAAAGTTCTGGTAAATAATTGGAATTTCGGAGAAATACTTACAATATTTGGAAAATAATATACAAAATACTTCGAAGTTCTGGAAAAGGGAACTTCTGAGAAATACTTGGAATTTTGGGAAAAGAACGAGGAAAATACAGTTTCAATAAAATATTTGGTCTGAGAAACTCTGAGAAACCTATAACATTTTTAGAATATAACGAGAAAAATATTTACAAATTCAAGGAAATATTTGAAAGTTCTGTTAAATAATTGGAATTTCTGAGAAATACTTAGAATTTTCGGAAAATACAATTTCAATAACATATTTGGAAGTTTTGGTAACAAAATTGGAACTTCTGAGAAATACTTCAAATTTTTGAAAAATAACGAGAAAGTACTTGCAATTTCAAGAAAATACTTGGAAGTTCTGGTAAATAACTGGAATTTCTGAAAAACACTTGGATTTACTTCGAGCTTACCCTCGGGTTTGATGATGTACAAAACTTGATATCTCAAAAACTAAAAGGTCTTTATGGAGTGGTGATAATAATAATAAGAATATCACACAATATATAATTGCAGCTTTTCAACTATTTTGGTATTATTTATATATAAATTAATATAATTTTTTTCTGGATTATGGCGATTATGCGCCTTTAGCATAATCGCTTCTCTCAGAAGACCTTTATAGATTTTTTTTTTGATATTGTAAAGAGCTAGTAACATTAGTCTCATTGTCTCGTATTAACGAGTCTCAACAAGTCTGAACAAGAAACAGGTCCCCGATAGAAAACGTCCGGCCGAATGCTGGTCACCGGCAACCTTGCACCTTAAAATACCTGAACCGTGAGCCGACCAGCCACGAGACTTGTTCAATCTTGCAGAAAATACCTGCGGGATATTTATTACGGTATTGATCTCGCAACCGAAGTCCTGCATTCTTCAGTTATTATTCTTCGTTAGTTCGTTTGTTAAGTGTATTATCGATTGTGGCATTTCGCACAATCAAAAAAACCTTACAATATGTCGGCCTAAACAAGCAGATTCAATAAGTAAATAAATAAAAAGAAAACAGTCGAAAGAGGTCACTATAGAAAAATCCGAAAAAGTATCGAATGACAATAATAATATTAATAAGCAGCCGAAGCAGCTGGACCACCATCAGATGTCCGAAACTGTTTGAAATAAAATTATGCAAACAGCTGTTTGCTTGTTGGTACACGGCAATGGGCGAGGTGGGCAGATGTATCTGAAAACACCTTTAAGTACCTGAGCAATTGTTGACCTTTTACTAAGCAGAAGAAGAAATCTCGGTTAGGTAAGGCACGCTCCCTGATGATGGTTGCACGTTGCACGATCTGCTGTCGCCTCACCTGTGAAAGCTCGAGGACTCGCCCTTCGGCTTCTTTTCCACTCTTTACCACCTATTATGCTACTTGTGTTTAATAATTTTTAGTTAGGTCAGTAATTCCTCTTAATCATTCACTTAAGGGGGATGACAGATTAATAAAGTTTTTGGGGTTCTCGTCCTAAAACCAATTGTTCCAATTATCCCTAGTTAACTCTATCCTTTCTGTAAGAACGAGCTTAATTAGTATCGGCTTATCAGGGTGTCACGCATTATTTAATTCGAAAGTTTCAATTTTCGTATTTCATAGATACTAACAATATTTCATTGCATTGACTTAGACGCAATAAACAAATATTTCTACCGAATAGGATACAACTCGTTTAAATTTGTCCTTAATACATAAATATTGAATTAAAATTCATGATGGTCCTCATGTTACAAAGTGTAACCGAGGGAGGAAGGAGAGACAATTAGTTCAAATACGATGCCATTAACGAAAAAAACCTCGAACATGTTTGCAAACATAACTGGGCTCCCTATTATTTAAACATCAAATACATATCTACAGATACCCGAGATGGGTAACATATGGTACCAGGAAATATGATCAATTTGTATAGGTATAAAGAGGACTGGGGGCTCAAATCTAACGGAATAAAATAGCAGGCTCTGGTTGTATGAACAAAAGCTCTTCTGGTACGTAAATGCCTTACAATAGCAAATGGTTTCCTTCTTCTCAGATTCATTGCTACGTTATTACGGTCTAAGTAAACCGTTAAATTATTGTGCTGCACTATTATACAAAAACTTTCTTATTATTATTGAACAGTTTTATTAATTGTTTCGTATGAATGTTTTGAAATTTCTTGTGCAAAACAGTTCATAACCTAACGAACCGATTTAAATTATTTAAGCTGAAACCAACCGGTTGTGGTTTCGGCTTGTGGTGGTGATGAGATCATTATTATTTGTCCATTTTCGTTATTAACGGAAAAAAAGTGTTATTTGGGCTCGACCGAATTGAGACAACATAAACTTGCCGGAATTACCACCTTAACCACTGGTACCGATGATAATTGATGATCTAATTGTAATGTGGGTTTAATATAACTTGCAAAGCAAATTAGAATTTTGATAAATATTTTGTTGACGAAACTTTGTAAAGAGGGGAAACTGTTAGATATTTCCCGTTTCAACCACTCATGGTCTTGCAAAAAATACTTTGAACCAACTTTGGTCTTAAAAAAAATAGGTATCATGTACAGGTACACCATACTCAATTACGAGACTTGGACTAAAAAGAATGATTGTATTGTATTCAATGTGAGTGGACTTATACAGTCCTCGACCGCGACCTGCTGTCTATTGTGGTTCACTCGAAGTGCTACCAGCAAGATTTGCCCCTGCTAGCTCCCCCGTAATGCCCAGACCCTCAACGAACCTGATGAGTCTCTCTCAAGCGACACTGCGTTTGCATCTTGAGTTTCAATGATCGTGTTTCCGAATAGTGAGTGTCTGGATCTGGCAATAGCCGGGCAGTCACATACGACGTGCTCAACTGTCTCGTCGTCCTGCAAGCACAGCCGGACCGTCTCTTCGGACAGTCCGAGTCGATGCCTGTGAGGTCTTAGGTGGCTATGCCCTGTGTACAGTGCAGTGACCACTCTGATTTGTCTCCTATTTAGTCTGAGGGGTTTGGGCTTTTGCCCTCCCTGTTCCTGTGATAAATTTTTTGAAGTGTGATAGTGCGTATAGGTTTTCCCACTAGTCCTGGGACTTGGCATTGCTCCATTTCTGGAGACCTCGACTCCCCATAGTTTCAAAATAGCCAGAAGGTCGTCCACTAGTAGGGACCACAGGAGTGATGAAAGGACTCCTCCCTGTGGACAACCTCCCGCTGTTGTGAATCTGATAGTGTCATCCTTTAATGATGTAGTGGTGAGTCTGGATTCTAACATGTTGCGAATCCAGTTTGTTATTGTTGGTTCGATCGTTCTCGCTTTAATGGCGCTGATGTGGGATTCTATAGGTGCACTATTAAAGGCCTCTTCGATATCTATAAAAATACCAACTGCGACACTCTTTGAATCCAGGGTATCTTGGATTTTCACCACCAGGTTAAGTGTGGAGTGCTAGTTCTGTTGATTTGTTAGCTTGTTATGCATACGGTTCCGTATTAAGGGGGTCCGTTGTTAGCGCTCCCTCCCTTATGTATAGGTCTAGCAGCTTTTCCAAGCTTTCCAGCAGAAACGAGGTTAGACTGATTGGCCTGAGCGATTTAGGATCTTTTCCCCAACATCTCATCTTTGGTATGTTTCCCAGCAGTTTGGAATAAAGTTCCATGCAAGGCTCGCTATGAAGAGCTAGTGGAGGTATGAGTTGATCCAGGCCCTGTTGTAGTAGTGCCGGTAACACTCCATCCTCCCCGGGGGATTTGTATGGTTGAAAAGCCACAATCGTGGATTTTAGCAGGGTAGCACTTTTTTGGAGAGTTTCCAATCTGCAGGGGGGGCTGTTTAAATCGTCCCAAGGGGCTTATATAAGTCTCCAAATTTGTCAGCCAGGTACACGGGAAATGACAGCTTACGAGTATCTCTAACGTTTTTCTACCAGTGGAGGTGTAGGTTCTATCGGACCGTTTTATCGATCCAAGCTCCTGACACGGCTCCCTGGAGAGTCCGAATTCTAGGAATTCGGGCTCCTGTTGGCAGGTCTTCAATCCCGCCACAGAACCTTCTCCAAGACTTTCTTTAAGCAGCCCTGATCTGCTTGTTGTAGTTAGATAGGGCTTGTCTGTAAGTATCCCAGTTGCCGGGTATTTTTGCGTTATTAAAGAGTCGCCGAACGTTTTTCCTCTGACTCTTGTCTGTTGTTTTTTTTTCTCGTTTGACAGTTGTCTTCATAAGCCTGAAGAGCAGCTTTTGCCAGCCGCTCCGCTACCAACTCTATGTTGACACGACTGTCAAGGTTGATTGAAAAGAATGATTGACTCTGACAGAGAAAAAAATTTGGAAGAGTGAAATTGTTGAGTAAGTCCTCGAGACCTTTGGCCTAATGATAACAAAGATTTTCAACCTTCACAGCAATAAACAGTATATATAGGCTGCAAGCAACTTGTTCACCTGTCATAAATGGAATTCTTTAGTCTTTAGTGACTAACCCTGGAGGATGAGTGACTAACCCTCTCTCTCTCTCTCAATCGCACAGAGACACACATCACACTGAGTGTCCGCTTCCTCTTCCTCCTTCTCTGCAGAAGAAAGTTGTTGAGCAAAAAGAGGAGATCAACCAGCACTGTCCTCGTCATCCCACAAAGTTGTCTCTGAATTATGTATCTTTTTTTCGCTATTATATTGGTTCGTAAGAAGTTTTCAGGATTCTGGTTAGAGATGCTCAGGCCGGCCTCTGAAGTGTCATCATAATAGGAAATAACTTCAAAAACCTTTGGAAGAAACCTAATTCGGTCAGTTTTTATAAGAATTTCTTTTGGTGACAAACTTAGAAAGATATTGGACAGCTATTCGGGTAGTTTGTTGCCAGGAGTCAGAAAGAACGTGTCGAGGAACGTGTAAAATGATTCAGTGCCTTCCTTGTCATTGCTGGTTGTGGTAATATCGTTGTAGCCTTATAAGGTAAGAGCTGATAAACAATGGAAAAACTGTTTGGAGAGATGGAGTCACGAGGCAAGTCAGAAAGACATTGTCTCGTGATTCAGACAAATAATTGTAGTTTTGTTTCTCCTCTCTTATGATAGAAGTTGTATATTCTTGTCGATGCCCAGCCCCATGGCCCTTAATAGTAACTCTAAAAACCTCAGAAGAGTTCGTCTTTTGAAGACACTGCTTTGTATAAAGAGCTAAAAACAACGTTAACCTCAAGGGACACTTTAGTTAATTAGGCTCATCAGGCCAATAGCATTTGCATTCCGATCCTGAGAACCGATTCTCTACCATTGATAAAAAGGGCTTAGGTTTCTTTGACGCGATCACAAAGTTGCACTGATGACTGATCATAAGCACCTGGAGTACCATATTCGGAAAGAATTACCAAACACCACAAGTGGCTACCAATCTGGGCAAATGACTTTAAACAATTTCGTTATTAACTATAAACTTGGGAAGAAAAATTGCACAGCCATCTAGGCTTTCGTTAAACCAGTAACCCCAATTGGTTAACTATTTCATGCCGAAAGAGAACAAAACCACAAACAGAAATATGTTTCACAAAAAGGAACACTAAGACTTGAAAGGCAGTCACCATAGAGACAGAATTTATTGAAATTTTTAGCTTTTTCACAGGAAAGTCTAGTTTAAAATATACAAAAAGGCGCATGCATTTACTAATTGGAAATTGAAAACTTATCTGCTTTTAATATTTCCAAAAATATTGCAGCTGTTAAGAAGGAAACAAACAGAAACAACTACTCCGAGGGCTAATACCCTATAACACAATAATACATATATATTCAGTAACTTTGACCAACATTTCAAAAAGAAACTTTAATTTATCTTTTATGTTATACATTTTGTTTTATTCTAGAGCACTTTCTTGTATTTCATCTTTGGTATGTATACAAAATGTATATATACAAATAAATCATTTAATATTATTATTATTTAGTTCTTTTTGTAGTCCTCTAGTTCTAATTTGAAAAAGTCATTTT
This sequence comes from Taphrorychus bicolor, assembly GCA_951812265.1. NCBI lineage: Eukaryota > Metazoa > Arthropoda > Insecta > Coleoptera > Curculionidae > Taphrorychus > Taphrorychus bicolor. The sequence continues at coordinate 19,655,329 of OX638305.1, forward strand.
AATATACTCCTAAATCCACACCGTGTATACCACAATTAACAACGTAACACCCAACCTAACTGGTCACGTTTTCAACAATTCAGCAAGAGCCTTAATAAACGGTCGAAATATCGAAAAATTGCCAAAGGATTGAAAAATCGTTACTTTTTTTAAGTAAAGTCACTTGATTGGAAAAAACGAACTAAATAAAAATGATTAACAAACGAATAAAGAGTTTTTTTATAACAAATCTATGAAGCAAAAATTAAATAAAACTAAAATATTCGATTTTAAGGGGAACGAAATTCGAGACATTATTTACCATTTGTTTGCAAAAAACGAATTTGTAACCAGCAAACCTTCAAGAGCCAAATTTTTTTAAATTTTTTAAGATTTATTTTTATTGATTTTTAAGAGACTGATTGACTCGGACCGCAGTAATCCGTCTCTTTTGTACCTAAAAGATACAAACTATAAAATTCCAATAAATGGTATAATTCAATGTCGGTAGGGCTATTAGCCCTCGAAGTAGTTGTTTCTATTTTTTCCTTCTTTATGTCTAACTACAAGGTTTTGGAAATGCCGCAGCAAGTTTTCAAATTTCCAAACTAATTATGCATGTGCATTTTTCGCATATCTTAATTAAACTCTGGTTCTATATTCTTTGCAAAAAGCTTAATATTTTTTGGCTTTTTAGCATTGATTTTTTATTACTTTATTAATTCATTTTAATATTTTTTTTGCTTTATAAAATGAGCTTTGAAACAAACAGTGTAATTCAATGCCGGTAGGGGTATTAGCCCTCGGAGTAGTTGTTTCTGTTTGTTTCCTTAACAGCTGCAATATTTTTGGAAATATTGAAAGCAGATAAGTTTTCAATTTCCAATTAGTAAATATTGCCTTTCTGCATATTTTAAACTAGAGTTTCCTGCGAAAAAACTAAAAATTTCGATCACTAACATATTTCGCAGAAAATAAATTTCTTTCAACTTACAGAATTGATTGTGATACAGCAGATACTACAGTTGGAGAGGCACTGCAAAGGGAAGCAAATTGGGCTACATCGTGGGAATAAAACACCTCTTCGGTGATCATTCAATTTACCCACAGTTCCTTCCTCGAGGTTACAAATGGGCACAAATAACAATAAATTAAACGTTTGCATTTAATTTCAATCTACCTCCTTGTGTTTGATATCTGCATTGTCACTGTCACTGGTAGCTTTGATGGAGATTGTATTAAACCGTCGAAACGTTACAGAGCTGACTCCAAGAGTGGTCCTTAGAGGTAACGCACTCTAAAAAAACCAATAAAACCACCCAAAAAGTGTGTCCAGTCAAAGAGAAAAAAGAAAATTAACATTGAGGTTAACAGTTTGTACAGTCTGAGCATTCTTATGGACTACTGTTCCATGGTTTGTTTCAATTTGTTTGTGTTGCCATGGTGTACTGTTTTGTGATTGATGTACATTTTGTGTGACAAACAATGGTCGCTATTGTTACATGACATGCTTCTCTGACTGAAGAAGCCCTGAGGAGGAAAAATTAGAGCTACTTTTTATCTTATTCATTAAAAGGACGCAAACTACAATAATGAAAATCCTTATGTCAGAAATAAAGCTCCAAGACAGAACAAATGAAATTATCCACTGTCTACCGAAACAATCGAATTAAACAAAGATCTCGGCTGTGAAAATGCTAAATAAGATTAATGCATTAGTCCTGGCAGCAAACAGATTGCGTTCAATTAAGTTTTTATTTGTTTGTACATATCTTCTTCTTGAACCATTCCGATTCGTCACGATACATAAATCGAATTTGGACTTCTGTGTGGGCGGTAGAAAAAGCGTACCGAAGACATTTTCGATGCGTTTTACCTGTCAGATTTCACAGTCGAAAGCCACTTTATCTAAATTGTTTGGCAGAAGGCAACAACTATAAACAGATAATTCCCACTTTCGTCAAGGTTAAGAAATTAGAGACGGTTATTGGGTGTTGATGGTTTTTAAATAGAACCGCGGCAATGAACAGTAATTTTTTACCTGCCTCTCTTGTTGATTTAATTATTAATATAAACTATTGCTTTGAACTTGAAGGAGTAATTGAATTTAATAACCCAGTTCTGGTTTTAATCAGTAAGTAAATACCTTTTTTGGTCAACTGTAACTTCATTTAAGCCATATTATGGTGACAGTTTGATGGCCAATAAAATCCCACTTCCTCCGATTTAACGCTTGTTCCTCCCAATGGGTGAATAACCTTTGAAATAGTAACAATGAAGCCAGTCAAGAGTGCACAACTTATGATGCAAAAAACATAATAACAGACACTTGTGTGTATTGTGTGCAGCAGATACTGTTAGTCTGATGGAAAATTATAGGAGTACTTGCGTATCATACAGTAAAATTGAATTTTGCTAGGGACATGGAAATTTGTGTCATACATAATCCGATTATTATTTGCGGGTTGTTAAGTAAAAAAAAGTAAATGTATACACAGTAAATGTGTACGTGTTCCTTATCCGTCGATCGATTGATTGCCAGTGCCGTTTGCTGCATATTAAATGCAGACAGGAAATAGTCAATCTATAGCACTACCTGCATGGGGCATGGAATTTGCCTGATTACTTTATAATATCAAACAGGCTATAAAATTTAACATTCCTTCCGCTAAGTCTGGGAGCCAGCCTCAAGTCGCGTCCCACTAGAAAGAAATAAATCTGCAGCTTTTATGCCGGATGTTTTGAATATTTCCACTCAGCTGACATTCAATAATAAATGCCATCTGCAAGTTTTTAATACAGAAATAACCAAAACTGAATTATTATAAAAAAAATATCTAAGAAGATAATTTTCAATAAAAATCAAAATTTTGAAGTGGCTAATGCAAACAAAAGACTGTAGAATTATTAAGGTAGTCAACAGGCTAAATGCATCGAGGGCACCTCAAAAATATGCAGAAAACTTTAAGTGATAAGGACCAGCTCTCTTCAATGGAAAAGACGGAAACTAAAGAGTGATTACGAACCAACCTTCTTAAGCGCATTTGTTAAATCTTTTCTTTTTGTTATATTTGAAAACGTGTCTCTCCATACCACACTGGTAAATGCAAGTTCCCACCACGTTCGTATGCGAGGTGTTAACAGAAGAAACAATTAAAATCCCATTAGTCACCTTAATTTGCTTTATTGTCTCGGAACTACTTATAGTGATTCATCCTAGAGAAGATAGTACTGATGTAGGCCAAATCAATAATAAAGCCCCTTTTTGGTCAATTTCGGCCAGTCGTGTCCCACCTTTTCTGTGCTTTGATATGCTTCCTTAACCGTGGCCAACTGGTTTACCTAGCAGCCTAGAAATATTTAAGGTAACTACAAAATCTGGGTGAATGATTGCTTCACAGTTGAAAAAGCTTTTCGTTTTATTGCAGCTTTGTCATACAGTTTAGGCCATAAAAGGCATTTTTTTCCTGAATATCCAATCCATCAAATTGTATAGAAACTATTAGCCACTGGATTTATTAGCGTTACAATGCCCTTCATTGAGGAACCCTTTTTAGGATAATCTAGTAAAACATGACGTCAGACTTTAAAGAAGAGGAACCGCCCTACTCATACCTCACACTTTTGGCATTAATTTTAAACCGAAAATCGCCCGTTATCTGCCTGTTATCAAAGAGTCAATACCAAAAAGTCCCAAAGATTGTGTGGTTTATCCATCTACATTATGGAATTCAGACAGTACCACCTTTGTAGGCTGATTCTAAGAACGGCGACACTCGGAAGGCGAGCTGTGCTTTTAAATTCTTGTTAATAATACCTATGCAGCCGGCTTAGTCGATGGTCGATGACATTCCATACGTTTATTTATAGGTGGTCTTAGGAGACCGATTTGAATTCTTTGGATTTATGAATGAAATTTGAAAGTGGCCTGTTCCTGCAACGTTGTTAGATATGAAAACACGAACACAAATTCCGAAAGCAGTTTGAAAATTCAATTTGATTATCTCTATATTCGTTGTCAACTTGTGTTAATGAGATATCTATATCTACTGGTTTTCTAACTTTAGGTAAGTTAAATATAAAATTATCCACAGCAACCTCAGGTTTTAGTAACTGCCAACGTTTGAATTCTTAATATGCCGAAGTTCCGTACGACTGATTGATTAAAATTTTACGTGTCCATTAGCCACGTCATGAGCCAAACACTTCAGCATATTAAGAGCCTCAAATGGCGAAAAACACGATCGAAATGTTAGCAATTCTTAAAAACTGAGGTTAACGTTATTTTGCCCACAACCAGCTAATCCACCCACTGCCTAAGTTTATTGGAAAGCTAAACATTCGTAATATTCAAGAAAATATCAAAAACCTATTCATATGTGGAGCGGAGCTTAAATTTGAGTTCTAAAAAGTGATTCCTAATATAATAAAGTTCTTTTCCAACTAGCCAGAGAATGATTCTCAAAACAAATCCGGGATTTTTCATCGGTCGGTTTTCTTATTTATTTATTTGAAATTTTCAGCTTTTAGGTAATCCCTTCTTATCTCATAATCAAAATTTAGAAAAATCTAAATTAGAAAACATCAATAGTTTTACATATTCGTAATATGAACTTTGTCTTTTCTGGTTTGATTGGCTTCTCACAAATATAGGTCAAGGTGGTTCCACTTCAATTTTTATCTTGAATTTTGGTTATCATTTAAATCTAGTTCTTTTAATTTTATTGACCGTTTTTCCTCTTCGTTTCTGGTCTCCTCCACTTTTGTGTGCCTCTGTTCCTACCGTTTATTTATTTTTTTTTCGTTTCTAGTAGTTAGTAATTCTTTGAGTGGTTTTAATTAGTTTTCTTGTCATGAAGCTATCCAAAAAAATAGATCCTTAAAGTATTTTTTTTACCTTCGCTCCTCTAAAATTAGTAGATATGACGGATTCTTTTTAGAATTAGATTCAAACATAATTTGTCTCGTACATTGCTTTAGTGCCTTGACATGCTCAATGTTTCTCTTTTCTTCTTGGTTTCCTGCTTTTGATATTTGACCTCTCTTTTGTACTTTCCTGAATGTTTTTGTATCCTGCCACATTCATTTTTTATTTTTCTGAAGAATTTTTTCTACAAGAACTCTTTGTGTTCTGTCTACAAAATGTTTTTCAAAGTAACTTTTTTTCGCCTGTATGTTCTCTAATTATGAGTTTTTCTCTTCGTAGCATATACTTCGACACTTTTGGTAGTTTTATGGAACAGAGGGAGTTGATTTCTGTTTTAGCCAGTAGAGAGTGTTCCAAAAATTGTTTGAAAACTATTTGGTAATGGTCCCATGGGTCAGTGTAACAACATAAAGTTTGATATGTTGACAAAATAGTAGAAAGATGAGTTTTTGCACCATTTTGGAAAGGAATAAAATGGGATCAAATTTTGATTTTACCTTTTTGACATACTTTTGTCAACTTTATATATTATGATATGACATAGTTTTTAACAAAATCTATGAAAATCGATTTTGGCTGGAAAATTGACTATTCCCCCTCTAAAATTTATTTATCCTGGTTTCTAGAGATTATCAAAATATCTATCTATCCGTGTTCTTCATTCAAAATAGAAAGATTCGACTTTCGTCTTCATTTAAGGTTCTCAAAAACTTCTTCCAAATTATTAAATGTTATCTCATGTTATATTTTGATCCCCTTACATGGTTTCTGCTTCGTTTTTCTTACCTTTCAGTGCGATCTGATCATTTTTTGATCAGGTTACGTTTCGATCAGGCACCTCTCGGGAAATTTCCCTAATTGTTCCATTAAGAAACATGTCAAACTTGTTAAGTCCAATTTGTGTTTGTATTGTAAACTTTTAAGTTCCAGGTAATTTATCTTAGAAAGTTTCTTAATCTGAATGGAAGACAAGCTGCTCTTCAGCGACATCTTCTAGTCTTTCACGATTGTCGCTCTCAAAGAAGAACAAGATCGTAAACATAAAGAAGAACATTGTATTCATGGTTCATGAATAGGAGGTTGGGAGTGAAATTGATGATGAGTGTTTCTGATTCCCCTGGAAAAAACTGAATTCCAAGGCCTTAATCTGGGTAGCGGGCTGAGGTTCAGAGAAATATATCTTGACATTGGTCCTTCTGTCGTCACATTTATCTTTAGGGCTCATTCACGAAAGTCTTGTCGCCCCCTGTTTGTCAGACAGAGCATTATCACCTTTTGTAGTCTGTACATCCATCATACGATTTGCATGGTTTATAGAAGAGTGTAGTGTTTACCCAAAAGATGCAATGAGCGAAAACATTTACGTTCGATCTTCCTATTGCTTCTCGATGATGATTCTACAGTCACGCCTCAAAGTCGTGCACCAAGCACCATTGGTCTAATTGCTAGAAACCACATTGGAGGCGCCAACGAGAGATTTTCCTAACTGGCCTTAATTGAATTTATGACATAAATCGTAATTAAACTTATTTACAAGTTTAACTGGTTAACCTAGATTTTCCAACGCACATCGTGGTAACCCGTGGTAATGCAAGTGACCGTTCTTTGAAACTAGTTTTCTTCGTAAAATTGGCTGCCTATAAAACAACTTTGTAAACTACACAGAAGATAAAACAGATAATAAAATAATTGCTGTAAGTTTGTACTCAATTCCACATTTACATGCTAGAACTTAGTTACTCTCGAACTTCGAGGTTTAAAAACTAATTTAATATCATATGCCATGATGGATTGGGTTAAATTATTCATTAATCTGAATACAGAACGTAATTACTACCATTAAAAATGGCTAATTTTTAGACCTTAAAAGTCAATTGACCTGCAAAAATTAAATATCTACGGATTCCGAAGGCGTTCTGATTTTTTCTTTTTGTCTTAATTAATTCGTTCTGATTCAGTTATTGCCACTCTTAGTTAATTAATATTGATAACTGAACCATATAGCAAAGCCTTGAAATTATTCCTTTTTCATTTAGAACACCAACACTCAAAAATAATTAAGTAATAGACTCTGGTTAATACCTATAAATTCCTATTTATCAATGGACTTTCGTAAATGTTACTGCTTTTTATTATTAGGTATTAACAATGTCGTAAGTATAAAACTTACGTAGGAGTTAGGAATAAGTAGTATTAAAAGAAAGAACCCAATGAAATACTCCGGCAATAATCATGTATTAATGCCTCTGGAATTTAGATCAAGTTAACAAACTTAATTATTATGCAAAGAGGATTAAGATCAATGTTTGCTTTCACAGTTTTTAAATCTTTGATGTTTGTTTAAACGCTCCAGTAATATTTATCCATACGTTTATTAGATGCCGCTGGCAAACATATTTTTCAGGCCTTTACCGATATTTACTATTAAACTTAGAATTCATGAGTAAAAGGTTGCTAAAAGGGTCAAGTTTTTGCACCCATACCAAAAACCTTCTTATCATTATAAATGATTCATATAGGAAAAAAACACTGCTGATTCATATTTCATTACAAACTGAGTCATGGCTACAAGAAATGAACGTGTTAGACAAGGTAGACAACCCATGCATACAAACGAATGAATTTATTATAAATACTGCTGGAATCGAGACCGAAACCTTAAAGTGCAAACTTAATACGCCATTTAATAAAAATCTTAACTTGATGATATTGAAGGTGTAATTACATCAAGCAATATGAGGTACATGTACCACCACCTACTCTAACCGTTGACTAACGGATCTTTTATGGTGTTAATTATTAAGATAAGAAGATTGCCAAACACAATGGCAAAAGTTATAAATCAAAATCCTCCTCTCATTGTCTATTACGTGTTACGTGTACGCAGACATCATTATCAATTCATTATTTTGTTGGTGGTAATAGCTAGACATAAGATGAGCACCTTCCTAATTATTTTCTTTAATAACTACTATTAATTTGTAAAACGCTTTTTAGAGCACCAATTATGTCCTTTTCTTCTTTTCAGATCTATTCTGACCCAGAATCAGAAAAGGCGATTATGAGCTCAGTGGTATACTGCATTCATCATAAAGAAGGGTGCAAATGGTCGGACGAGCTAAGGAAATTAAAGGTATGTAACTATTTTATTCTAATATACATATTGTAGAGAGTAATAGCTTGATACTTTAGGCCCACCTGAATACCTGCAAACATGATACTCTTCCTTGCACAAGCAAATGTGGTGCTCAAATTCCCAGAGTCCTGATGGAAGACCACCTAAAGTACACCTGTCCACAACGAAGGACTCGATGTGAATTTTGCACTAAAGAGTTCAGTGGTCATGCTTTAGAGGTGAGTTTATTTATTTATTAATCTTGCTTTTGCTAATATTATAGAGACATGAAACTGTGGTAGAAAGATGTTTAGAAGGAAGCCCCACGTAAACAGACGTTTCGTAATGGGAGGCAGAATATTAAGTGTCTAAGCAGATTTCCTGGTATTATGCCATCTGTTACGCAGTTTATGTTTAACTATGAATGGGCTTACTATTACATATAAACAAGCGTTTACCCTTGCATCAACAGTATTACTTCCAAGCTATTTTTAAACCTACATTCACACAATATCTAATTCATCAAGTTGTTTGAAGATAAATGAAATGCATATAATGCTAAGCTTTTCGAAGAAAAATGCGGTTTTGTGTGGGAAAAAATACACTTAGGTATTACTCACAATGTATGACTTCTAGTGTTCTCAAAAGCAACATAATTCACGGTGGTTAACCGAACGAAGTTAAGGGTGCTTAACAATTCTGGGCGTGCCCTTTAAGACAAATGCACAGTCTTCGTATAACTTCAAAAGAAGCGAGAAAGTACTTGATGAGTACTCAGAATATCAAATTGATAAACCTTAAAAAGTTCCTCTGCAATCATAGCATGAGATTTGTATATGCTGTTATTCCACGGCACTTAGGCCCAGACGCTACCAAAGAACCTACCTACTCAGAAATTAGAAGCTTTCAAAATATGCCCATACAGGAATTTTCATACAAATGCAGAAAGTTACCAAGATTCACTTTTTTTTCTTTGGAATAACTTCCTCTAGAACTGTGACTTCTGCTAGCTCTTCAATGGTATAAGTTGAACTCTCCCCCACGGTTATCGTGGTTTGATGTGTTTTACATTTTTCCTCTATTGTCACACTTTCGTTTCTTTTTGCCTTTGTCATTCTTCTTCTTTCTAATAATTACTCTCCTCTACACGATCTGACTCTTAGATACTTTGTGTTCAAAAATACTGTTGAACAGCAACTTCAGCCTTTTCTTCATCAATACCTGTAGTGGGGAACAGCCAGGAACAATCAACCTCCTCTCTTTAACATCTTATCCTCGTTCTTCTCTGATATCCTTTTTATTCCTTAGAATTCGTATTTTGACTACTTTCGTAGAAATATCTAGTTATTCTCTCAAATTTTTTCATCCATCTAAATTACATTTTTCATTATTTTCATCCACTCTCATCCACCTATTTCTTTTGTACTAATTTATTTCCATAATTTCCTGATTTTTATAGGTTTCAAAACTCGGTTCTTTCGTGATTTTTTATTTTATTTTTTTATTAATTTCTTTAATCTTCATATTTTTTAATGCTTGTCACAGTTCGTTCACTTTTTCCTTCTTTTATTGTATTTTCAATTTTTCCAAGTTTTTGTGATCTAAAATTGAACCTTTGCATCAATTGTAATGTAAACTGATTTCCATTGAGACAGTTTTGGTACAAAGAGATTAAGTGACGAAGTTTTTTGACAGCTGAGGAAGTCGAATCCTAGAACTGAGAAATGATCAAATAGAAAACAAGATAAGGCAAAGAAAGAAAAAAATTTAGAGGAACAAAGCATTGAAGCAAGCAAAAACGACAATCAACAAAACGTATCATGTGAAGAAATAGTCCTAGTTAAGGATTCCTCTTCTCCTTCTCCTTTCTAAACAAGGAAAAAAGGAGAAAAAAACGATCTAAATTATTCACATTTACTCCTGTGAAAGATATTGTGAGAAAAGAAAAACAAAAGGCAAAACAGGAAAATCTGCAAAAGAGGAAGAATAGATCAGATCCATCAAAAGTAAAGATAGCAAAAAGGGAGGTTCTTGGTAACTCGGATGATGTCTTCTCTCTGGTATAGAAAAACATCAATAACTTTTTCCTTGAGTTCTGAGCAGGAATTTTCTTCAAATCTTGCTACCAACAATAAACATAAAACTGCCCTAATTGTGTCTTTAGTTCTAACCTAAAACTATTTTTTTTTATTTCAGAACCACACAGGAAATTGCGGCTTCGAACCCCTCTACTGCGAGAACAAATGTGGCGTTAAAATCCACCGACGTCACTTGAGTCAGCACAAAATCTCCGACTGCTCCAAGCGCCTTCTGCCCTGTAGATACTGTACCAAAGAATTTGTTGCCGACACTTTGACCGCCCATCACCAGAAATGCGGCAGAGTCCCGATTCAATGCCCCAATAGGTGCGACGTCAACGTGCTGGCCCGAGAAGAATTGGAGAGTCATCTGAAAGAAGAATGCACCATCTCTGTGCACAGTTGCAACTTCAAGGAAGCCGGCTGTAGGTTTAAAGGGCCTAGATATAGCATGGAGAAGCACCTGGAGGAGAATTGCCAGCAGCATTTACAAATGATGAGCAGCGTAGTGTCCAAACAACAGCACCAAATCAACTCACTCAAAAGCGCTTTGTCCAGGCTGTCGTTGAATTATTCTGGAACGCTTATCTGGAAAATCAGCGATTTTTCAGCCAAGATTGCCGAAGCTAAAACCAAAGAAGGCATGGAACTGGTCTCACCGCCGTTTTATACTAGTCAATACGGATACAAGCTCCAGGTAAAACTTCTTCAATTTGTCTTAATTATCTTTACTAACAATCTCTTTGTTCATACAGGCTTCACTGTTCCCAAACGGTAACGGTGCAGGAGAAGACAGCCACATATCCGTTTACATTAAAATTCTTCCTGGGGAATATGACGCTCTGCTGCGATGGCCTTTCGCCCACTCTGTATCTTTCACACTTTTTGATCAATCCAGTTGCCCAGAAAAAGCCTGCAACATTGTAGAAAGCTTCATCCCAGATCCCACATGGAAGAATTTTCAACGGCCCAGTAAAGAGCCTGATTCTTTAGGTTTTGGGTTCCCAAAGTTTGTTTCTCATGAAATGCTAAAGAAGAGACATTTTATGAAAGATGACGTTATGTTTATCCGTGTCAAAGTAGATCCTAGTAAAATAGTTGCTGTTTGATTCTTTAATTTGAATGACTCTTTACTTATATGTAAAACTCACGTCAGCTTATTGGCTTGTTGCTTACGCATTTTATCTGATCTCGAATAATGTAAATATGTATTATGTATAGGAAATTAATTGTTAATCTCCAGGATGGGTGGTACACAAACCTGAATCCCGGATCAAGATATGACATATTGTCTAGTAGCCATTATATGGCGCATATTTATCGATTATTTTGAAACATAACTATGAACATGTAAATAAATTATTTACAGCAAGACACAAAGAAACAATAATTAATATCATCAAAATGTAAATCATGTAGGTACCTTAAATTATAACATATCTAATAATAATAAGTAAGTGTCTAAACACAGTTTGTTTTGTGCTAAATAACTATGTAAAACCTTTAAGGAATTCAAAAACTAAAATCACATTAAATTCCAATGTTATCGAATGATTCTGTTAATTTTGTATTTTTGTGATAGCTGGGGAAACCAAAGGATCAAATGTATAAGAAAAAAAATGTACATAAATTAATTTTTATTAACCATTAACAGTCATAATGATTTGATGTGTTTTTAAACTAATTAGTCATAATAAAATTCATCAAAATTTTATTAATGATAAATTTTAAGTTGCAGAAGTGTGTGTTTGTGTATATTTTTGATACCTAATATGAAATGATGTTTTAAATAAATAAAATGTTTGTAAAACCTGTTTTTTACTGAAGGGGCTTATGACTAAATGGGGGGGGGGGCGTATACTTTAAACAGTTAAAGGGGCACATCAAGCTAGTTTTGGGTGTTTACGTTGTAACGAAGTTATACCCGTTGGACGTTGGACTGCTTTCCCATTTCGCAAGAAATTGGAGTAACTTTGTTACAATGTTTACACACTTACCTTGTCAGTCTACCCCTGATTTGCACAACACAGGCCTAAGGTAAGTTTGGTTTGGTTAGGCACACTGTCTAGGGCTCCTAGGTCCTGGCACTCAATGACTCGAGCTGGTATGGTAGCTCCTTAATTTGCTAAATAAATACTAAATGTAAATACCTATAATGCTTTATGGCACATGTGAAGGCTAGAGACAAAAAAAGTGCTTTGCATAATGTTGAAATTATTGCAAATCGCGAAAAATGCTAAGAATACAAAAAAATTGTTTATTAGTAGGTACCTGATATTCCTGTTAAATAAGAAATTTTCTTGCATTCAGGTGAGAATCTGCCCGACTGCCAACACTGCACTATTTCGTCACAGAGCTATTTCAATAATACTCTTTCACAACACCCAACAACGCATCAATTTAAAAATTAGGAAAGTTTTCTAAAACAAGAAACTGAAAAAACTTTTCAAACTTTTTGCTCTCCCAATAATAAAGATATTGTTTGATAATGGTTTAAATAGAAATAGAGTAAGTAGTTTCATATGCCCCTCACTCTCTTATGTACTAAAAGATATATAATCTATCTCTTTCCTTCGAGGAATTAACTAGTCAGATGTCATCAACTTTGACAGACGACATATTTTTGACATTTGTCTAAACGTCAACGATATACGTCACTGAAATTAAAATTCTTATTATAGCGTTTTCGGGTTAAGTGCTTCAAAGTCTTAAGACAAGTATTTATTCTTTCCTTTCGACAAGGAGAAAGAAGGACGGACAAACTGTGAGAGAACCCTAGAACTCATACCCTAGCTCCTCCAAAAAACGATATCAAATAATCAAATCATTCGCGAAACGAATGTCATGTCCTCGATAGTAAAAAATATTATTTATAAAATAATGCAAATTCCTTGCAGAAAAACATTAACAAATTCTTGCAAAAGTACTAAAACGATTCTAAAATGAAATTGATTCAAAAGGACATAGATAAAGGGGGTCAGGGGTAAGTAGTTTTATGCTTTGCTTTTTGAGGTTAGATTTCCTTGACCCTTTTCTAGAGCCTCTTTTGGGGTTTTTATCAGCAGATGCTTGACTACTGTACTCTAACTTCTCATTTTTTAAAATTACATTTGTAGTTATGTATTGTAGTACTTAGTATTTTACAATAGCTCATTTGTTCTTCTATATGATTAATTTAAGCTTTGAATTAATTCAACTTGGTTTGCTTGGCATTAATTTTTTTACCATTCAATGAAGTAACTACCTAGCCATTTATCACAAATCATTTATCACATATCAATTATATACAGACGGAGAATGGTAATTGATTTCATTGGCAATGAGTTACTCATTGAAATTAACAACATGTGAAGACAAAACTAAGTATGTGGTAATTATAACCAACCTCAAGAATTCATTATTGTAGGAAGTATTCATTAGAAAACATCATCTAGATGGTTATGACTTTTGTTCCTTCATTCTTTTCTTTTGGCATTTTACAGCTAACTAGATGATATTTTCTACTGAACAGCCCCTATACACTGTTCACTCTTTCTTTCCATATTTTTATTGTTTCTAAAGAATAGCTTAAGGTGTCAGAAAGGGTGGATGAACACAAGCAACACTGTTCTACCTTTTAACAAAATTTCTATAGAATTGATCAAAATTATGCAGGCCAACCTATACAAAAGATTGTAGAGAATACAAACTAATAGGAAGTAATGACATTGTCATGGTACAGGGTCATTGATTATAAGTTATTACACCTAGAGCCTTTAATTTAACTCAAAGAAAAAAATTTTAAATACAAAAGTTGTTGATAATTAGGTGTAGTTTTTTTGTAATGCAAAATCCTTTATACAAGGTCTACCCAAAGCCCGGCTTTGGCATACCAAAGTTATAATTTTCTAAATGAAACCCCCTGTATATTCATGCTTTTAATATTCCGTAAACGTTTCTAAGCATTTTTTATGAAGCATATCCTATACCTATCCCCATTGGTTTCCTTGAAAAAGGGTGCCTAAATTTCAATATTATAGTATTTAGTCACCTTCTTGGAGGTTTTCTTTTTAATCGCGTAAAACCATGTTAAATGCAAAAATTATGGATAATCATGTGTAGTTTTTCATGTTGTAAAGTTTTATACAGGACGTACAGGTGTTTTTTTAACTTGACATTCTACGCCAATTTTTTTTACATAGCATACCCTTAAACAAAAGCTACCATTTTCGAAAAATTGATGGGTGAAATTCCTTACACCAAAATTTTTGTAACTGAAAGGCTTTAAAAGGAGTATATTTTAAGACCTCAGCTAGATATAAAAAAACTTGGCTTTTCATTTTTTCTTTACTCAAATATGTGAATAAAACAGTAAATTATGGTTGGAAAAATTTGTTTATTACAAGAGAAGAGCACTCTTTTAAGAAGTATTTTATTAAGAAATGTTAAATTTAAGTTTGTGCTTCCAATCTATATGCAACTTTTATAAAGACACCCTTGACATGGTGTAATAAGCTGACCACTAGGAAAAAAATGCCAAAGGACATTTTTCCTTTGCTGCTTTTAAGTTACCCTCTTAACTCTTAACGTAACCTTTTCCTGTTACCCTCTTAACGTAACATATTATTTAACAAAAAAATCAATCCGCCGCATCAGCTGATCAGCTGGACATTTATCCACCTATGCAACAGGGTAATTGAGATCACAACAGATGATTTTGGGTACACCCTGTATAAAATTTTCCAACATGGAAAACTACACATGATTATCCATAATAATTATCACATGATAAAACATCTAAGAATGAGGCTAAATACTATAATATCAAAATTTAGGCACTATTTATCAAGGAAACCAGTGGGGATAGGTATAGGACATGCTTCATAAAAAATGCTTAGAAACGTTTACAGAGTACGAAATAGCATAAATATACAGGGTGTTCCATTTAGAAAATTAACTTTTGGTATGCCACGGGCTTTGGGTAGACCCTGCATAAAGGATTTTGTATTGGAAGAAAACTACACCTAATTATCAACAACTTTTGCATTTAACATTTTTTTCTCCGACTTAAATTAGAGCCTCTAGGTGGGTGGTTAACTTATGATCAATGACCCTGTACCTAAGATTTTCCAGTCGTACATAGTTATAGACAAAACTCTAGTACAATAATTCTCTGACATCTACTACAGGGTGATTCATGATTCATTATACATAGGTAGAGCAGGTGTAACTTTATTTGCTTAGTGTTAAAATCATTGTTTTTATTTATCTTGAAAACAGTAGACAGGAATGTCTTAGAAAAACTGTTTTGCTCTAACTCAAACAATTTGAAAGTTATGGCCCTTGAAAGTCCAAAAAGTGGCGTATTTGCAACATCATTACATCAAATGCAGTTGAAAATCAGAATAGGTGGTGTTACATGAAATATTCTTAGAATTTCAAGACAAATTAGGTGGATAGAGCAAGACCAATATGAACTAATTTTCTAAAAGATCCTGTGTTTCATTTTCTGAATGCCTAAGTACCATCGACCATCAGAAACATACCTATATCTTTAAGAAAACATATTTCTAAAAAGGAACAAGAAAGATTTATTGATGCCTTACTTAACTTAAAGTGACTGTAGATAACTCTATGTCATTGTTCAAACTTTTAACAAAATTTAAAACCGGTTTTAAAACATTTTTGATTATGTTATCAAGATTGAATTTCAGCTATAAAGCAGGGTTTAAAGCAGATTTATTGAATACCTTGTTTAAAGTTATTTGACCTTAAATTGATTCTTAAAAATGATTTTGAAGTTTTTTATAAACAAGTTCTTTTGGGGCTTAAAACAGATTTATGCCACTCCTAAAATGTAGGTACTTTTAAAATAAAAAGTTTTATGTTTTACACTTAAAGCGCCCTTGTAGACTATTTTAAAACTTAATTTGTTGCTTGGGTGTTTATATTACTTTTGTTGAAATGTCTTTCCAAGAACATTTTTTTTTTTAGTGTTGTCACCCTGATTCCAGAGGAGCCAGAAGACATGTGGCATGCCTACAACTTGATAACGGAAGGAGATTCGGTTAAGAGTTCCACCATTCGTAAAGTACAGTCTGAGTCGTCAACAGGCTCTTCTACATCAAGCAGAATAAGAACCACCTTAACTATTACTGTAGAAAACATTGATTTTGACACCCAGGCTTGTATGTTAAGGTTGAAGGGTAGAAATATTGAGGAAAATCAATATGTCAAGGTAGGTGTAGTGCCCTAAGTCACTTGAGGTTTATTTGTTTCATAGTAGAGAACCATTACTTAGCTCATGCAGAGAGCAAAAATTTTTTTTGCAATAATTTCATTATTGTTCTTTGTAAATTGTTAGTAGAATGTAGCCTGGAAGATTAGTTGTAAATTATTAATTGTAAAGAGCAATTAAGCTTTATTTTGTTCACATTTGCTAACTGCCAAAAATATTTTTTTTTTTTTTAACGGAGTAATTGTTAGAAAAGGTCAACGTGGTTGAGCATTTTTTGGCATGGTCTTTTGTTACTTCATCATTTTTTTTCATATCTCTCAGCCAAATGTATGACTTTTCTAAATGAACATCCCCTTCATTTATATAGATGGGAGCATATCATACATTAGATCTGGAACTGAACAGGAAGTTTACATTGCGAAAACAGGAATGGGACTCAGTATCCTTAGAGAGAATAGAGATGGCTTGTGATCCGACAAAATCAGCCGATGTGGCCGCAGTTATCATGCAAGAGGGATTAGCACATGTTTGTTTAATTACTTCCAGTATGACATTAGTTAGGGCTAAAATTGACGTCAATATTCCGAGGAAACGCAAGGGCTTTGCTCAGCAGCATGAAAAGGTCTCAACTTCTGAATTTTTAGCGTACATGGAATAACGTTTTCTAAACATAGGGTTTAGCAAAATTCTACGAGCAAGTCATGCAAGCTATTTTGAGGCACATCGATTTTGACGTAGTGAAGTGTGTTCTTATTGCTTCCCCTGGTTTTGTAAGGGACCAGTTTTATGAGTATATGTTTCAAATGGCTGTTAAAACCGATAATAAAATACTCTTGGAGAACAAGTCCAAGTTCATGCTGGTACATTCCTCATCTGGATTTAAACACTCCCTTAAAGGTATATGCACATGTTTTCCTGAGAAACTAATGCCTGACCAAATACGTTTAGAGGTGCTTCAGGATCCATCTGTGATGACAAAAATTTCAGACACAAAAGCGGCTAGTGAAGTGAAAGTCTTGGAACAGTTTTACACAACGTTGCAATGTGAACCGGCCAAGGCTTTTTATGGCAAAAAGCACATCGAAAAAGCGAATGAGGCTCAAGCTATAGAGACTTTACTCATTTCAGATAAATTATTTAGGTAAGTAAATTTTACCAAGTCTTTATTTTACCTAAAATTATTATTAATTCTCATGTATTTTTTAACTTGCACCTATAACACCTTTGAATATGTTGAGCCTGCAGCTGGGGCTCATTATACAAGGTGTTTGTGATCTTCGATTTGAGGATTAATTCAAGTCGTTTCTAAGTTAATAAAGGATGTTCATTAGAACACATCATTTAGAATTTTTGATAAAAACAAAGGTGGAAAATCATAGTAAATGGACCTTTGTTCTTCGGTCTTTTTCACATTTCACACCCAACTAGATGACGTTTTTAAATGAACGCACCCTACAAAATACAGAATTTATTCACATGGTTTAAGCGTCGTAAACAATTAAAAATTGTATTTAAATTCTTAACAGGGTATGTCATAGGAGATATTCCTAAAAATCAGCGAGGAATCCTAAAATGCAATGACAAGCGAGTGTAATTTGAAATAAAGAAAAAAATATATTTACTGTTTGAACTCCCTACGTTTAAAATTATTAACATAGTCGGATAAGAGATTTTCTCTTTAACAATTGTCTACTATTGCTTCTTTAAATCTACGACACCCTATATTTTGTTTTAAATATACCGGGTTAGCAAATTTTGTTTAGAATCAGGGATATGGTTATTGATCTTCAATAAAAGCGGTAGTAAAAACAAAATATACGAAAGTAAACATACAAAAAAAAAGTTGCAGGTGTCTCAACAAAAAGTTCAAATTATCTTTTTGCTATATTGTAAGTTATGTGAAAAAAGAGGGTATAGTCCAAGTCAAAACGCGATTTTTTTTTACCAGATGTGAAGATGTTAAATTGAGAAAAGAATACGTTCATTTGGTGGATTCAGTTCGAGAATCAGGAGGAGATGTTAAAATCTTTTCAAGTATGCATATATCAGGAGAACGTAAGTAATTGCTGCTCGGAACAATTTAGTTTGTAATGTACTTACTTCTATTATAAAAATCAGAATTAGAACAGCTGACTGGGATAGCAGCTATTTTACGGTTTCCTATGCCAGAGCTGGAAGAGGACAGTGAGGACGAGGAAGAGGACGGAGGTTAATGTTAACGTTATTGAGATTATTGCGTACAAGGCAAGGAGCATTCGAATACCTAGTTTATGTGGGGTGCCAAAACATAATATTTTAACGTCTTTTTAAAATCTGATTATTTAGAGGTTCAGCAGATTTCGAAAAGTCTGGATTTTGGATGGTGTGACACCCTTCCATTCTCTTCATGCCCATCTGAAGCTAACTAAGGTTTTTCTATTTGGTGGAAAATTATTTCCACGTTTTCATTCATCTAATGAAAAGTGTTTTGACATCAGCTGTATGGTAGTAGCACATAACTACAAATATATTTGTATAATATTATGGGCCTTGAAGGACAATGTATATACACGGTGGCCCATCGAAAAGAATTCACCCCGTTTTACTTATCTATTAATCAATTCATTAATATCAAATATCATCATTTGAAAGTAAAACGGGGTGGATTCTTTTCGATAAGCCATCATCTTTTTTGAGATGGATAGATAATTACTTCTTTTGATAGATTTAGATCTGCTAACTTTGAACCTCTAAATAATAGTAGCGGGACGCTAAATCAGAATTATGAATGTCTTTAATCAAAAATAACATATTATAATATCATAATTATTGATGTTTTTAAGTACCTTCACAAAAACTTGTTGAGGTCACGCCAGATAATAAAGTAATTATTGTAATTAACTGTATTTTTGTACGAAAGCAAGACTTCGGCATTACACTTAGATAATTGTGTAAAAAGTGTATCTATTTTTTATTTTTATTTTGTTAATTGTAGGTCAAATGTGGCGTGCATATTTTATCTTTATTAAGGAGAATCATCGATTGTTTGACTTGTAATATATTGCCGTAATTAATAAATAATTTTTGTCCTTGTTGATCACGTTTGTCGTTTCATTTTTCAATATAAATATACAGCGGTATTAAACTAGATAATATCTCTTTTATTCGGGGGGAGAGAGAAAGAGGGCGCTAAGAAGAAAAAAAAACAGTTGTACTCATTCTGATCTCTTGATGTACTCCACCTCTGATCAAAGTTGGAAATTGAGAAAAAAAGACGTAATACTCCCCTTCCCCTCAATAGTCAATTTTGTTTGTACGGAATTTGGTGTTTGCAATCATTTAAGAACGTAACAAATTTCATTGGATTGTAATTGGCCCCATAAGTGAATTTTTTAAAAATGACAAAAAATAAGTCGATTCTAAAAATCGACCACTGACGGGATCTTTCTCCGAAATTCTTGAACCAAAGGCGACTTTTGTTAAGGGGATGAGAAAGAGGGCAACAAGAAGAGAAAAAAAACAGTTGGATTCATTCTGATCGATTCACTATTTCCAAAGTTATAGACGGTTTCCAACAAATATGTTGGAATTTGAGAATAACTGCGTAGTACTGGTAAATTAAAAAAAAATTAATTAAATCAAAAAAATAATCAATTTTTCGATTAATTTAAAAAAAATTGTCTGAAAAAAAATTCAAGGATCGCCTTTATTACAATGATATATTTATTAACAACAAATAAAGGAGAGAAAATATAAATTAATATATTTTATTCGCCTTTTGGCCCATATGTTCATTCTTTCATTTTCTTTTTGTCTTTCTTCGCCGCCTTTTTTTCTGCGGCTTGTTTCTCGTCGTGTAGTCGCCTCTTTTTCCTGAGCAACCAAATTTCCTTGGCCCGCTCCTTCTTGCCCTCCATCATACTCTTATAAAGATTCTTGTGCTTCTTTTTTACCATCTTTTCTCGCAATCTAAATTCCTGTCTTTCTTGTCGGTTCTTCTCCCATGGAACTTCCTTATATACCTCACCCGTGGTAACAGAAAGTTTAGGTTTCTGAAACACCAATTGTATTAAAAAAAAAAAGAGCCAGTAAACTTATATCTCCTATACCTTTGTTTTTGACTCATCCATTTCTTCTTCTTCGCTTTCACCATCATTATCGTCATCAACTGCACCGTCATCTTTGGCGTGACCGACTGCTCCTTCTTCAATTTCATCCTCCTCATCTGAACTCTCTGACTTTTCATCATCATCACTTCCAGCCTGCTCATCCTTTTTGTGTTGCTCTTCCAAAAGAGTCTGATCGTACAAAGCTCGTTCTTCGGGTGGAATGTATTGCTGATCTTTTTCTACATTATTAAAACGTTCTGTAGAAATAGTGTGGACACTTTAGTGAAGATATTACCTGGGTCAATAAAGGGAGACAAATGTGGCGGTAAGACTTCGCCCATAAAGTACTTATTCACAGGCACCAGTTCCCTGGCATTTACGCTATCGAAAATCCATTGAGGTTGCACATAGTACCTCGAGATGTACTGTTTTGGCAATGAAGGTCTGTCCACAATTTGATGGGTAATGGATTCGTCGTTTTCATCAAAAGTGGAACCTGAGGAGCAGAATTTCAAAGCTCAGGGCAGGGATTTTAAACAAGGTTGTGCAGACCTATTTTTTACTATCGTTAGAAAATTAACGGCGGGTCTAAGAATTATTTAGAACCTCAGATAACCTACATTAACTCACCTACAAACAGAGTTTTGTCCCAAGACACCTCTCCTCCAAAGCACCTAATAATAAAAACAAAAGGTTCTCTTGGAACCTCCCTATTCAAGAAGAACTTCAATCCCTTAAACAGTGTCTTTAACTTCTTGATTTTCTCAGCCTCTTTCTTGGCTTCCTCAATTTTTTCTGGATTTTCATCACTGTTGAAATTATCAATCTCCACTTCTTCTTCAACGACATCGGCCGAAACTTTGGAGACGGGAAAGTTTAATGCGCACACTCTTTCTGCGACAAATGCTTCTTCATCGACTAGAGCTTTTTCTGCGTCTGTCGGTGCAATTGTCGAACTGAATTTTGGGGGGTAATAAAGGTTTAGACTGTGGTATAACCTGAAGTTTACAAAGCCTAAAAGTATTGTGTAAAACTCCACGAAAGTAGACATTATCTTAAAGTCCACTTCTGATTTTTGCTGAGGCTCAAATGAGAAGTGATGCGGTACTATCCACGTTACTGTTTCACCCTTGATTTCGGCTTGGTAGTAGTAACCTGAAAAGAAAATTTAATTAAAGTTTGAAGAAGTCACAGGTTTAGGGCTTCAAAAGTCAAAAGCATAAAGTAAAAATCCTGAATGGAAAGTTTTTTTTCAGGGCCATGTAAGAGGTCTAAGAGATATCAAAATGTAATAAAAACTACAGGGTATCTTATTTAAATTCTAGTTCACCTTGCACATGTAGAAATATGTGCCTAAAATAGGCTCTTATATACAGTATAAGAATGCAGCGAAATAGAAAACTACGAAAGGAAACATGATACATTTAATATGCACAAAAAAGTAAAAGAACTAACAACATTGCGAAAGAGAAACAGTCATGCGATAAGAGACCAAAATGGCGATCTATTATTTGAAACACAACAGAAATTGCACAGATGGAAACAGCACCGACCTACAAAACATAACATAACACAGGGTACTAGCGGACCACCAATAACAAGAAGCGAAGTTGAGAATGCTATTCCTTTGGCAAAATCCAGGAAAGCGATGGGACCAATTAAAATACCAACAGAGGTATTAAAATTAATAGGAGATAGCGGGAGTAAGTTATTGGTTGATTTGTTTAACATAACTTTCGTACCTATCCCGAAAAAATCGAATACAAAAGAATTATATGTATGCTTTGTGTCCTTTCTAGTACAATGGAAGTGTAGGCTGTAGGACAAATAAGAAGCTACTTCACAATTGCGAATACATCGTTTATTATATTTCATTTTGTTTCATGGCGGCTGGTGTTTCGTTTGTCCTTAACTCATGTGGTCATTGTTTGTTTGTGGATTGATTGTTTTGTTTTTACGTTATGTCCGGTAGAAGACATACATATAGCTTAGGTGACATACTTCTCAACTGAATTAAGCCCTGAAGAAGATCTAAATAAAGATCGAAACGTTGGCGTATTAGCAACTGTGAAGTATAGCTTCTTATTTGTTCTACACCCGCTATCTACACTTCCATATGAAAGAATGTCAAGATCATCTCACCATCAGCTTAATGAGCCATGTGCGAAAGATTTTTTTGCATATAATCCATAGAAGAATATATAAGAAAATAGAAGAACAAATGGGCGAGACACAGTTCGGCTTTCGAAATGGTCTGGGCACACAAGAAGCGCTATTTGGTCTGCAGGTACTAGTACAACGAAGCAGGGATGAAAATGCAGATGTGCTTTTTAGGTTTTCTGGATTTTAAAAAAGCGTTCAACAAAGTATCACAAAGTAAAATGATGGAAGTCCTTAAATCAACAAATATGGATGACAAAGATCTAAGAATCACAGCAAACTTGTATTGGAATTAGAACACCACAGTTAGAATAGATGAAGATCATACATAGGAAATCTAAATTCAGCGCCGAGTAAGGCAAGGATGCTTTTAGTCCTCAATAATCTTTAATAGCTATGCAGAAAAAATGTTCGCCAAAGCACTGAGGGACACAAATTGTGGGATCATAATAAATGGACCCACTCCATTGAGATACGCTGCAGAATCGCCAAAGCAAAATCAGCATTTTTCTGATACAAGAAAATATTTTGAGGCCATGATATAAATATGAGAGTTTGGACAAGAATACTAAAATGTTATCTGTTCTCTGTTCTTCTTTATGGAGTTCAATCATGGAAGAAGCATGCTTAAAAAGATTGAAGCATTCAAACTATGGTGCTATCAAAAAATGCTACAAAGAAGTTGGATGGGCAGAGTATGGAATGAGGCTGTCTTAAATAGAATGAAGAAAGAAAAAGGAGCTGTCAAAAACCATTAAGGCTTGGAAGTTAGAGTACTTTGCACCTGTAATGAGACATCAGGAAAAATATAGCAGTCTGCACCTTATTATACAAAGCAAAATAATTGGCAGGAGGAGTCGAGAAAGAAGAACATCTTGGTTGAGTAATCTGAGACAGTGGTTTGGCCATAGTTGAGAATCACTCTTTAGATCTGCTGCTAACAAAGTCGTTATAGCCAACATAATCACTACCATTCATTAAACAGACATAGCACAACAAGAAGAAGATACAATATAATCTGCCATTAGAGCAATTTTTTTACCCTACTACCTCTCAGATATCTTGTGTCTCAAGCTAAAAGGACTACCCTGTCTAATAGAACTGATATAGCAATTTGTAGGAAAATGTTTTTTACATACCTTTGATGGAAATAAATACTTTCCTAAGAGCCCTTGCCTCAATAACTGCATGCAGAAATTCCATGGTGAGTCTCTGGCACAATGCAGACTGATCTCGGGGTACATGCGCAATAGAGGGGAATGTACTAAACAAAAAGCACAGAGTAAGACAGTCATCCAAATCCTGTAAAGCGTCAATGAAAGTGGGGTAGCGTTCCTTGACTATATGGTCCAACTTTAATGTGGGATGATTGTTTAAGTAGTTGTGTAATTTCTCAAAATCCTTTATGGCTCTGGCTCGACCAACTTTTTTGTTAAAGATCTTGTAGTCCCTGAGTCTCCAGATTATAGGTTCGTGCAGCAAGAACTGGATGTCCTTTACATGATACAAAGTTTTAATTCCTGTTTGCCCTTTCTGGGCCCTCTTTCTGTTGCGCGGCTCTCTTGGATAGATCCCCTTCAATATGCATAAACGTCTAAAATCGTTGAGGGAGAGTTGGAGCTTTTTGAGCGCCGCTTTCCTGCTCATAAACTGAGCCCCTTCGCCTGTGGTATACTACGGATTTCATTTAAGTTATACAAACACAATTACAATTGAAATAGAGAACGTACCTTCTTCTTTCGTTTTGCGACCATTGTTAATAGAAATAGCTGATGGAAAATAAAAGTAAAGAGTCAAAAATGCTTTATTTTATGAGCATTTCATATTTAACACAAAAACAAATCCACGTGAAGAAAGTTAGGTTAGGACAAGTGACATGTGTCAATCTAAAGTCAACTGTCGCTGATTAGGAATGTTCTCAGGAAGAGGAATGTGTGCGATATCGCGAACTAAAATCGATATTATTTGTAATTTTCGTTTTCCATTCAAAATTCTTTTCCGTTTTAGTACGTACTTTAGACTTTAATCTACGTCATATGTTGTAATATCATTATATGCACTTTCAAATATGTTTTACGATTGATATATTTATTTATTGCCATCGATATTCACTTCTTATACTGTC
The DNA here is from genome assembly GCA_951812265.1 of Taphrorychus bicolor. Classification (NCBI taxonomy): domain Eukaryota; kingdom Metazoa; phylum Arthropoda; class Insecta; order Coleoptera; family Curculionidae; genus Taphrorychus; species Taphrorychus bicolor. The sequence continues at coordinate 19,680,018 of OX638305.1, forward strand.
TGTACTATACCTGCAGGCAGATTAAACTAAATTGGTTCTTAGGTTGCAAACGATTTGTTAGAGCAGCTCGTTTTTTCTCTGAAATATTCTATATTTCATATCTGCCAGTAGATGAACCCTATATCTTAATAGCTATAAGTATTGATATTAAGACTGAAAATTATACACATTAGGATTATGTTTTTATTTTCTAAAATTAGGATTATGTTTTTATTTTCTAAAACTTGTGTGTTAATTAATAGTTACTATGATGTGAATAATAAGAACTATTACAACCATGTTCAAAATATCCCTAAAATTTTGGCCAAAAAGGACAAGGTGAATAGGAAGCACCAAAATAGTGCCAGTTCTTGATATAATTTTTTTTTGCCTATTGGCTTTCTAAATGAACTAATGATAACGATGACTAACTTGCTTTATTTTGATGCACCCTATCAATTTTTGGGCACTCTGTATAGGCATATACCTAAAAGCACTCATTTAAACACCAATTATTATTTCAAAAATTAATAACAATAATTTTTTCTTTATCAAAACCTTTTAAATCTTTATGCGTATATTAAAGGGTTAACGAGCTTTTTACTAAGTGCATGACGTGCATTATGAGGCGTTTTATCGCTTAATTACAAGCTTTTTAAACCACAAGTGTACTGTATAAGCTCAGTCCAGAAGTTGGAAATTTTTTTTAGTAAAATATCAGCTATCTGCACTAGTGCAGCGCAGGGAAAGAACAAAAATGCGTAACATCATAAGTTTAAAACCAACGTTTTTAGTATTTCTTTGTATTGCAATTGCTATTAGTTTGTCAGGTTAGTTTATTTTCTTTTATTAACACTTTATGTATTTTTTTTTCTTTTTAACGCAGGACATAGTCATGTTGCAGCTAAAGGTGAGGAGAGTAAGTTAAAAAAACTTCTTTAAAAAAATAAATATTAATTTGTATTTTTCTAATATTTTATTAGGTAGTTCTCTTAAAGCTGAAGCAAGTACCAAGTTTCGAGGAATTGGCGAAAGTTTGATACACTTGCCAGTAAATGTGCTGAAATTAGTCAAGCGGGTTGTATCAGTGCCATTTAAATTGCCAAACTCTGTATTGAACTTTGCAACTCACCTGATAGTAACCTTGGAACATATTGGTACCAATTCCACTGCGTCTATAATAGCTCTAATCGACGAAGCGGGAAGTCTAATTTTGGGTGAATTGGTAGCAGTGGGAGTATTGGGTGGAACAACTATTCAAGATGTCCTACAGCTAGTCCAGAAAGTGACTCTAAGAATAACTGAGCTGGTATGGTTTACTACGATTAGGACCAGCGCTTATATCATGGATGATATTGAGTTGGTACTCAAGAATCTCAACATAATAAAAACAACAATATTGAAAATCGCTAAGCTGCCGGTAATCAAAAATATCGTAGAAATCATAACGCCTTTTAAACACTTCATACAATTAATAATACAAACCCAAATCGATACGGTAAAATCGTTCGTAAAAGACCAACTGGCGAAGCATGAAGCCTTCTTTAAACCAATTCTGGACGGTTTGTCCAGTAGGATCCTCATAGTTACCAACGCTTTGCACGCTTTGGTCAATGGAGACTTGCATGGCTGTGAGGGACATTTGAGCAAAAGTGAGTCACCCACTGGTAATTTGCAATTGCAGCTGAACATTTGGATCGATATGGGTAAAGTGACCATTTTGAGAATATTGGGATTATCGAAATTGGCTGACAGTATTCAGGCGGAAGTCGATGGTAAGTTTTGGGATTTCTTAAAAGCTAAACTGAAAGCATTAAATTTTATTTTTCAAAAAGGCTTTGTTGTGAGAATTATGCGTATATAGGGTCCTATCACCTTTCTGCTATTTTTCTTTAGCAGTTCTATTTGTATGTCAAAAAAATCTTAATTTGGAGCCGCCTTGTATAATACAACATTCTTTTAGTTTTTCTGCAGGACACCTTTAAAGAACTAGAAATCTTGGCAAATTGTCTGTAAATAATTAATTGTTAATTTTTGTGGAGAATCTCTAAATATTAATTATTTGTAAATTTCGGTATGGTTTTTACTTTCTATATCAGAGCTTACAATAAATAAAAATAATTTTAATAAAATTGCAATATTTTTTACAGAGTTGTCCAGTACAGGAGCAGTATCAAATTCAACAGGTACGTACAAAATGGTGTTTTTCCCTCTGCTCAACGGCAAATAATGTCAATTTTATGCCATATTATTATAATTTTTTATGTACTTTTACGGATGTATATATAGCTAAGGTATATAGATACAGTTAAAATTTAATACAAATATCAAAAATAATTTTCATAACGTTAATTTTAGGAATATCTCTGCCACCACATGTGACTGCCAATACAGGTAAACTTGTTATATTCAAATTTAAAGGCACTATAAAATACTTTAGAATAACTGCATTTAAAAAGTCACCCTGCGTAATGTCACATTTTGCTCTAAATCTATCTCTAGAAAAAAATTGCCCTTGAAAGGATTCCGTAGCGCACCGTTGGCGGACCTTTGTTAGTATTAATTTTTCGCTCAAAATGATATGCTTTAACAGTAACAGTTTTATTTTTCATTTACAACTTAGACTTTATATTTTTCTTACTTTTTTATTTTTTTTTTCTCAAAATCGTATTCTCACCCTCCTATTAAGCACTTCTTTAACTCATAATTTTCAGACCTGCTCCCCACCTAAGTGAATTTTATATGGGGCATTGTTGTCCCACATAAGAATAAACGGAATGTAGATCTCGTAAACGGTAGGGGATGTAGTAAATCGATTACATTTTTTAATGCAAGTCAATTCGTTTTTGAAATAGGTATACGATAAGGAAATATTCATTTCTTGCTTTTGTAGGATCAGATCTTATGCTTTATTCGACAGACATCCGATAAAAAAGTTAATTTTGAAAATTCTAATTCAAAATCAGCTTGTTCTTTAGGGTGGAGATACCTATATCAAACATCTAGAGTGTATCTTATTCCACCAGCTTGAAATCTGAGTGGATATTTCTCCATTCAGAAAATTTCAAAACTCCTTTAGTTAATTTCTAGAGTTAATTTCTGTCCCCTATCAAACAGAAAAAAATTGTATTGTTTTGTATTCAATGTGAATGGACTTATACAGTCCTCCACCGCAACCTGCGGTCTATTGTGGCTCACTCGAAGTGTTACCAGCAAGGTTATGCCCAGACCCTCAATGAATCTGCTGAATCTCTCGGGCGACACTGCGTTTGCATCTTGAGGTTTAATGATCGTGGTTCCGAACAGTGAGTATCTCGATCTGGAAATAGCCGGGCAGTCACATAGGACGTGCTCAAAGGTTTCGTCGTCCTCTGAAGAGTTTTATTTGTAGAGGTGCGTGTTGATCCAGGCCCTGTTGTAGTAGTGCCGGGAACCCTCCATCCTCCCCGGGGGATTTGTATGGTTGAAAAGCCATAATCGTTGATTTTAGCAGGGTTGGTCTGACCACTTTTTTGGAGAGCTCCCAATCTGTCCTGTTGGGTCGTTTAAATCGCCCCAAGGGGCTTGTGTTAGTCACCAAAATTTGTCAGCCGGCTACCCGGAAAATGACAGCCTGCGAGTAGCTCTACAGTTTCACTACCAGTGGAGGTGTAGGTTCCATCCGACCGTTTTATCGATCCAAGCTCCTGACACGGCTCCTTGGAGAGAATCCTATGGATTCGGGCTCCTGTTGGCACGTCTACAATCCCGTCACAGAACCTTCTCCAAGACTCTCTTTTAGCAGCCCTAATATGCTGTTTGCAGTTAGTTAGGGATTGTCTGTAAGTGTCCCAGTCACCGGTTATTTTTGCTTTATTAAACAGGCGTCGGACGTTTTTCCTCTGACGGTTATTCCACCAGGTTGTTTGTCTGTTGTCTTTTTTTGTTCTCGTTGCCCAGTTGTCTTCATAGGCCTGAAGAGCAGCTTTTGCCAGCTGCTCAGCTGCCAACTCTATGTTGACGGAACTGTCAAAGGAGATCGTATTCAGTTGTGTCTGGAGAGACTCCCGATACGTCCAGTTTGTGCTTTTAGGATCTTTAAAAGTGACCATAGGTCTGATACCTGTTTTTAGGTTAAACGTTATATGTTTGTGATCGGAGCAAGATTTCTCCGGGAATACTGTCCAGTTGCAGATCGTATTTCGTCAGATGAGTTGCCCAGCACATTTTCCAATAAATGTCAGGCAATATCTTCACAACGCCTACCCAAATCGTTGGATAGGACGAGGGAGTCTGTTTTCCTGGCCTCCTAGGTCACCAGATCTCACGTGCCTTGATTTCTATCTCTGAAGGCGGGTGAAAGACATTGTCTATGAAATCAGACCAACGACCAGGGATGACAAGAAGGAGCAAATAACAAATGCTATCCGTGGCCTGCCTGCAGTGGAAATGGAAGCCGCTGTTGCCTCGACGCTCACTAGGGTGGAACAATGCATTGCGGAAGATGGAAGGCATTTTTAAGCACTTGAGAAGACAGTAGCAGCATTAACCAGTACTTTTCGTTTTAGTAGTTTTTCATTAATATTTTGTGTTATGAAAGAGATAGAGTCTTGCAGTTTGACGAGTGTGAGTCTCCGCACCGCCTTAGAAGGGAGTTGGTCAGCTTCCGCATCTCTAGAGAGGTCGGCTGAGCAGGTGATCTGTCTTGTTGTTCTGTGTGGTTAGCGAGACATTTCTAGTGCAGAACTCAAACAGAGAAAATACACTTCTGTTTTGATTCTGAATTGGTGACCATGAATATTGTTAAAAATGAGCAGGTGTACGAGAAATGAAATTCTCTTGAGTGTTGAAAAATATTTTTTTACGGTTAATTCGCTCCTTTAGGGTAGAAAATATATGTGTAAGAAATCTACACTTAACAAATAAGTTTTATGCAAACACGACAATCTTACATGTAACAAACTCATAAAATAACTAGAATTTTGAAGCCTGTTGCCACTGAAACACATGTGAAGTAATTTATCCCTTCAGAAACTCTCCTAATCATGCAAGATCCTTTTGCCATTTAATATTCTAAAATGTCTCTTAATTCCAGATATTTTGTAAAAGTTCCTCCTTTCAATTCATGGTTTCTAGCTCTCAAGTGAGCTTTATTATTTGAGTTTCATTTTAAGCAGATTACAATATATCTACATAATCGAAACTGGTATTGTATTTCTCTTTCAATTCAAATTTATTTGGAATTCCCATGTGTTTCTTCTGTAGACAGAAATTATAATAATTAGAAATTCCCCATCTCTGTGTTATTCTTCATTGCAATTCTGCAGCATTATGACAGTCACGAAACGCCCACGTTGTCAAGTATTTTGCACTAAGCTCTCTTGACCCCCTGGGCTAAATGGACTAAATAGTTAGTAAATTCCCGCCCTTCGCCCTTCAGTGTAGTAAATAAATATTATTGTAATACAGAACAGGAATTTACAATACAAATAATGCATACTGAGGCAGAAATTAGTTTGTTTATCGGTCTATCCAAGGACACGTTATGCTATCAGTTTTTTAAAGTAAAGTAAAGAAGTGATGTGTATATCCTGGCGACATCTAATGTGTGTTTTACAAACTACGATTGTAGGAAGCCCTGCTGTCTTTTTTAATGCAGTTTTCCGTTCGGCATTTACTGTTCGGTATCGTAAACAGACCTAAATTGAACCATAATGAAGCTACTTTCTAAAGGGCCTCCTGCCATCGTAATTTTTCAAAATTCACTATAAGGGTCGCCAGATTCCACACATCGCTTATTATTTAGACACTTTTTTTCCACTTTGCACCGAAGCAGTGTTCAACAACCCACTTTTTATTTGCTTATTATTTGAAAATTCTTGACCCTCATCACTTAATATAATTGAGCAATTCTGTTAATATATTAATAATTAATACTCGTAGAGTTGATTTATAATACAACACATAGAAATAGTTAATTATAGAATTCAATTTTTTTTATTATTTACAGAACGAAGCAATCAGCTTTTTTCTTACCAAAAGTTAAACGAAGTGGAGTGGTATAAAACAATTAACATTCGACGTGGGCTAATTTTCTCTGGGTTTAATACCTTTGCATACCAAATTTTCTGGAATAAAGCAGATTCCATTTTTGCTAGTTTTCTTTTTTTCCTAAAAAACACTAGGCCTAAACCTGCCTTTAAACTATTTTTTGAAAATCGTTATCAAATTTTTGTATTGTAGTTTTCTAAACCTATAACTTTCAAAATGTTTTTTAGGTGTGACATCCATTCCATTTGGAAGCGTTAACGTGTCTTCTACTTAACACTTTAGGGACAGATGACCAATCATCCAGACTCTATATAAAAAATTCCAGCTGATGGTCTCTAAAAAGTCATATTTTCTTTCGTCGCAGTAACAAGCTTATTACTTATGTATCTAATGAGGTTTAATAAAAAAACATCTAACATTAAGATTTATTTTATTTTTATAACTTATGTACAATAAAACTCCAATAAAAAATTAATGACACCTCTAAATATTTACATGGTACTGTTATCATACCTATGGCTCAACTTAGATATGATAATAATATGGAATTTGTTAAAATTAAGGTTGTATATACATTTTATTTATTTACTAAAATAATGACAAAGCTGCCAACAAAATCAGCTTTTGCAAAAACAAAAAATGCAGAGTGACCAGCACTTTCCCACACGTTTCGTTAGTGTTAGTTCTATACAGGTTTTAAGGCACTTTGCCTGATGAAAGACCAGAAGCAGATTTTGTTAGAGCTTTTTATATTACTCATTACTTGACAGCATTTATACAAGGCAGCCCAAAAACTTTATAGGCTATAATATATGCTAAAACTAGAACCATATAAGGAGTTAGTACAAAAATATTTTAAATATAGGACTTGCAGGGATATTTAGTAATGGTCATGGGATAAATGGTTATAGTTGGTACTAAAGTAATAGAGCATGGGTGGCAAATAATTAGGTCACTAAATAAAAACTTTTAGATGGGTTTGTTGTTTTCGTTTTTGTAATACGATTATCTGCGAGTTATGGACCAAGTATTGATATGAAAAGAGAACTTTGGTAGTTGCCTTTAGACTCCGGAAAAATGATACCCTGTCTTGTGGAAGGAAGGAAATAGTGACCTATTGCTTTCCCTGTAAAATGATTGTACATCACATTTTTTTTGTTCGTTTTCTACCACATGCATAATAAATGTATTAACGATATAAACTTTTATATTACACAACACATATTTAATTATTTATTGCGCACTGGATTTTTTAAACATTTTATAAAGCCGTACTGTCCACCATATCTTCGAAATTAACTTATATACTGTTTATATTTGATTTCATTTTTCCTAAATATATATTTTTATGCTAATAAATTGAGTAAACAGAATCTTATTTTAAGATCAATATTAAGGACTAAACTTTATACTATAATGTTTGATTGATTTTTACAGATGTATATCACAGAAATTATGTCACACATTTAGACAAGGAAATGACACTATCAGTAATTATACTATAACTATTCGTTGGACATGTACTTTTTTTATCTAGAAATAGTTTTTGTAAACACACATATAATTTCAAGAAGAAAAAGTGAGAAACACTAATTTTTATCAATAATATTTCATCAAAGAAAGTTTTTGAGCGAAAATGTGGATCTATATAAAATTAAAAAAAGGGCGTTACTAACAAAGTTGATGAGTCCCATAATTCATTTTAGTATGTTTTAAATGATCACACATTCCCAAAAGGCATTTTTTTCTAATAACGAAAATTAGATTTCCTATTTACAACCTTATCTTTTTACACCTTACCTGCTATACCTTAACTACAAATCAAAAAGGTTTCCTAAAATCTATTCACTGAACAGATACTTTTTTTGTACAAAATAGAAAGCCCTTTTGGCGGAGATACGGTTAAAATTCACAAACCATTCTATTAGTAGTTATATACAAAATGGTCATATTGCAGTTCATATATAATTATAGGAATATTTTCTAGCCTATCTCTTAATTTACTTGTTTCATGAGCTATAAATAAAAAAATGTTTTGTTGTCTTATAAAGTCATGCACACTACCAAGCAAACGTCACTGACAATCTAAAGTTTTAAGAAACTGTATAGTAGACGAGAAAAGAGGCTTCGAGCAAGATTTTAGTCATTTTTCATGCAAATTTCTTTTAGAAAATGTAAGGTCCAGTTCATGGTCCATCTCTTTTATACCTGCTAGCTCATTCCTCATCATAGCATTCAATGAAAAAAAAATAGGTAATAAAAAAAAATTGTTTTCAGAAAAAAAATAATGCGAAAAAGACGCTTGTTTGGGTGTCTTCTACACGTAATTGTTGTTTGTCCATTGAGTTGTCAATCACGTTGTATAATCAGCTTTCTAGCTACTGGTGAGGTGGTAATATGGCCTGATACTTAATTTAATGCCGTTATGAGTTGATGACGTATGATAGGGGATGATTCAGGAGAATTCAGTTATGGAATGACAGTGATGGAAAATGGAATAGAAGGGTAGGACTATAGAGCAGTAAGGACGACCTTGAACAGCGGTTAAGAGCTCACCTATTAGTATGGTTTTCTTCAAAATACTTCGCATGGAATACTTCATCTATTACCAGTTTCAAAACAATTATTTAAAAATTTCATCTCCATTTAGTAGAGAAACACAAAATTATATAAAAACAGTTTTTGCTCCTAAGATACGGTATGAGTCACCACTGGGGCAAAACGTGAGCCATACGGTCCTATCTAGCGGCTGCCTGCTTCACTTATTAGCACTCCACGAACAGTGGTGTGAATACGACATTTTTCAAGGCAAAAAGTGTATTTGTTATCAGAGCATCAAATTCTTCTTTTTAGTATTTTTTTATCAGTATCGCAAACACGATGTCAGATAAAATTTGTTGCAACATTTTTCATAGTCGATTTGTATTTATTTTGCGCAGATGCTTTGTTAAAGCAAATATGTAAAAGAGAAAGAATAGACATCAAATGTCCTGTAGATAGCCCTTACCTTCCATAATTCTTGGAGAATGTACCTATTTATTAAACAAATCCTTTTTTTATAGAATTTTTGTTATGGTGTTTACCAATTACACTTTACTGAGTTGACGTTTGCTTGCCACTGGACATAAAATACAAACAAAAAATAATCGAATAATACAAAAAAAAATAAAAACTGACAAAAACATCTTTAAAAGTCATTAATCGTCCTCATTTCTAGCACTACCCGATCATTACTGCTCCCACTTTCGTACTCGACTATAGGAGAAACCACGTTCCGTGGTCGCTTGTCTTCGGATCAGTCACATTTGAAAGTGACGTTTTTCGGCCCCGTCCCGACGGCCGGCGCCGCAACTATGGCCGCCAAACGAGCCGCCACCGGAGGCTCGCTATCCGAAGGCATGCGACCACTCGGCCGCCATCATGCGAGACCGCGCACCCCAAAATGGCGGTTACGACGCGCGTAGTTTCGGCCGCACAAGATTTTCTTGAACGCGTGCCGAAACTCCGGACTAAATATCGTGTAGATGATCGGATTGAGCGTTGAATTAAAGTACCCCAACCACAGAAATATGGAAACCACGTACTTTTCGAAAAGCTGAGCATTTATGGGCATGATCACAGCCATTATGAAGAACGGCAACCAGCAAAGCACGAACGCGCCGGTGATGATGGCGAGCGTTTTGGCGGCTTTGCGCTCGCGCTTTGAGTCAACGCCGTCACGCGCTTTTCTTTTGACTGGGTGATGTTGACTTTGGTAGGCGACGCACGAGTCGCCAGTGGTAGTAGGAAGGTCGGCCTCTAAGCCGTTGGCGAAGGACGTCTTCTCCGGGCTGGAGTTGTTTGAGGAAACATTAGTGAAAGCTGTAGTGGTGGTGGTTGCTTCGGAAATAGTGGGCAATGGTCTACCAATGACCGTGACCACTGCTGCGGCTATTCCTCCTAAAAACCATTTTAATTAGAACAAAGAACAAAGGAAAATAAAATCAATGCGATAGCTTGAATAACAATGACTTCAGGCTCCTAACACAAATACAAGACTTCTAAAAGCTATTCAAAATGGGTCTTGCTTAAAACTTTCGCGATTACAACAAAAACTACGCTATTCAAGTCTCATCGTTAGAATTTTAATTATTCGACTGCTCGGCAAAATTGCTGTAAAACTTAATGGTTTTGCCTTTAAATGATTAGTGTGTACCCTGGAAGGGCGTACGAGGAAGCGAAAATATGGATTTTAGGTTTTAACTCAACGAGGGCGAGAGTTCATCGTCTTTATAAAACATTTTCTTGACACGAATTAAAAGTCAAGATCTTGATCAATTTGCATATTCTAAGAGATCTGTGTCAACGAACAGGATGTAGTAAGAGGTTGGCGGTTAGTCGTGTGTTAAAAATATATAATTTTCTAATATGGGTTGAAATATTTTAGAGCTTTACATTAAACTGTGTAGATGATAATGTCTTTATGCATGAAATTTCGGTCTTTTTTATTTTTAGTTTTGGCAATTTTTGTCGTCACAACTACTGGTTTTGGTTTGCAGAATATATTTAAACTTATTTTTATATGCTTTACTCCCTAGAATTAATTTTTCAGATATTGATTTAATTTGCCCGATGTATAGAAATTGTATAGACTACATCGCTTTTGTGGTCACTAAAAGTTTTATATTGAAGATTGATGAGATGCTTATTAATTTGGCACCTCTCCAGCAATGGTCATGGAAAAACTTCCCGGAGTGATCCCTCTTCACATTCTGCTGAAGAGAGGAACCATATGGAGTACATATACGTTGGTTATAATGCAGTTCAGCCCTGATATCCGAATATAACCGCGTCAAGATCACAAAGACGAAAGTAAATAAAACACGGTGATACAGTTTTCAAGACCATCAGCTGACGACTAATTTATTCATGGCCAACAGAAATACAGGTCACGTACCAGCAAAAGTACAACGGTGCAACGTTGCCGGCTCTAACTATAAAAACAATTATTATGAGATATTACCAACCCCCCCCACTATCTCAAATAATGATGACAAGGCAACCACACCCAACTTTTCAACAAAATACACATGCTTAGACCGCCCTAGGCTCTTTGTCAAAATATCTGCTACCATTTCATTAGTTTCCTCATATTTAACAGTTACCAAATTATTCATAACACACTCTCTAACAAAATGGTACACAAAGGTACAATGGAAAAAAACACAGGATTCAATGCCAGCTTCTGTACACTCTGATTGTCATTGTGGATCATGACACTTCTATTAAAACCAGTTAACTCTCCTAAAATGTTTTTTAAATGTATTGCTTCCTTGGAGGCCTCACTCAAAGCAATATATTCTGCCTCAGTTGAACTCAATGCAGTTGTCATCTGTTTTACAGATTGCTACGAAATCGGACCTCCTGAAAGTTTAAAAACGTATCCCGTATATGATTTCCTGTCACCACCATTGGCCCAATCAGAGCCACAAAACCTTCTAAATCTAAAACATCATTTTTAGAAAACTTCAACCCAAAATGCTTTGTACCCTTCAATATCTAAATACTCTCTTAGCACATCTCCAATGATACTCTGTGTAAGCAGTATTGAACTGACTCAAATAGTTAACTGCATAAGTAATGTCAGGTCTGGTAAGAACAAATACATCAAACTGCCCAACACTTGTTGATAAGGTAATTACATTGATCGAGTTAACATCTGAATTTTTAATTTTATCATCATTATCAGACTTAGCTGTCATGGGAGTTTTAACACTTTTGCAATCTTGCATACCAAACTTAAGCAACAACTGATCAATATAACCTTCTTGATCTAAATAAATATTATCCTGGTCCTTATCAATCCTTACCCCTAAATATTGTTCTGCTTTACCAAGATCCTTAGTTTTAACCTGAGAAAATAATTTGGCCTTTAAGCCATCTTTTCTAGGATCATTTGAAAAAACGAAAAAATCGTCCACATATAATGCAATCAAGGTCAACAAGTTTTCCTTTTTCTTAATGAACAAACATAACTCCAACTTGGATTTACTGTACCCTGTGTCAAATAAAACCTCGTTCACCCTTGCACTCCAAGCTCTGGACAACTGTTTTAGTCCATATACAGCCTTTTTTATATATATAGATACTTAGTCTCACCGCTTTCACTAGGTTTGCGCTTAAACATCGATTTGCATGGCACAATCGTTGCGAATTTTGGAATACTTAACTCCCATGCTTCATTGTCCTCGAAACTCTGGATCTCCTCAGACATCGCCATCTTCCAACAACATCAGTCAGCATCAACTCCAGACATAGCTTCCCTCACAGTTACTGGATTATCGTCCAAATTGAACTCTTCAATACATGCATAAGTGACGAAGTCTTCAAACTGTCTAGGCTTGGCCACTCTTTGAGTTCTTCTCAATTCTGTGATATCACTATCATTGGGATTTTCAGGCAATTCCTTCAAAAAGTCATCATCATTCGTAAGATATTCATAACTCATTGAATTTTCAGTGTCAGAAGAAACCTATGGTTGGTTCTTAGGTTGGTCAACTTCAACCCCCACTGAATCTGGTCCTTAATCTAACTGAAATTCAGCAAACTTTGACTCTTTTATGGTTTCTTCAATGACTACATCTCTACTGACTATGATTTTCTTTTCAATGGGAGCATACCATTTATATCCTTTGATGCTGTCACTGAAACCTATCAAAATTGTTTTCTTTGACTTTTTATCCCATTTTAATCTTTTTTCTTTAGGGATGAGAGTTGTAGCCTTGCTGCCAAATACTCTTTCATAAGGAGTCTTCTCGAGTCCAAAAGCTGCAGAATGGTTTCTGAGGTAGACTGCTGTAGCAACTGCTTCCGCCTAAAATTTCTTTCTAATTTTGCATCATACAGCAAGCAACGTGCCCTCTCAACAACCTTCGTTGTTTGATGCAAAATTCCACACATTCGATATTACCCCGTGAACTGATTACTATAAAATTCCGTCCCTTGATCTGTTTGGAAAATTCTTACTTTGGTACCTCACTGATTTTCCATATAATTTTTAAATTCCTTAAACATTTTAAAAGCTTTATCTTTACTTTTAAGAAAATAGCCAAAGGCCATCTTTGTAAAGTCATCTTCCAGGATCATAAAATATCTTGAGCCTCCAAGAGAATTTACCTCCATTGAACCACATAAATCTCCATGTATAAGCTCCAACACGGCACTAGCTCTTGTTCCTTTATGACTGAAAGGCAATCGGGCCTGCTTACCTTCCCAGCAAATTTCACATAAGTTATGATTAATTTTAGCTAAAGTTCCATTGCAGTCCAAACCACTAAATAATCCCTGTTTCATCAAATTCAGATCTTTGTAGTTCGAATGACCAAAATCTCAATGCCAAACCTCTGCTGAAACTGCCAATTCTGCTAATAGATTTGCCTCTGGTTCCTTGAAATTTAGCTTGTAAACTTGGTCCACCAAATTTGCTGTTGCAACTAGCTGGCTATCATTGTTAAAAATGTTACAGCGTTTGTCACTAAAAACAACTTTATTTTTGTTCTTAATTAATTGACTTAAACATCACGAACAGAAACCAAATGCTCTACATCTCCTTTTATTGTCTTAAGATGTATATCTCCTGAACATTCCACTGATAATTTACTGTTCGGTAATCTGCTACTGTTAATTCCTTAATTTTTGATCTGTAAGTAAATCTCAGATCTGTAAGTCAGTCTATTCTGGAAGTGAGATGTTTACTGCATCCAGAATCAATGTCCCAATCTGACTTGTCAAATCTGTCCGTAAGCAAAACTACATTTAACGCACTTATTTGACTTCTTGTTGCTATCGCTGCTACTATCTCTAGATTTCCAGCTATGTGTTTTATCTGCAAAGGCACCACTAGCCTGTGAATGGCTTTCAGATCCAGTCAAATGCATATCCATTAATCTAGACTTGATTGAGTCTGTTGTGACATCTATATCTGAGTGTTCTATGGCAATAACCATTGGTTCAAGCTTATCGGTTAAGCCTGCAAGCATCACGCTTCCAACTAATTCGTCATTCAAAGTAAAACCACTTCGTCCTAACTTTTGAGAAGTATCAATTACTTGGTTTACATACTGTTCCATGGATTCGCCATTTTCAAGCCTTAGCGAGATCAGTTTTAGCAACAAACTAATTTTTCGCGCAACACTCGAGTCCTTATAGAGTCTTTTCAATTTATCTCAAACCTCCTTGACTGAACTGGCGTCCTTTACATGTATAAATAAAGAAGGATCCACAGTCAAAACTAATTTCGCCCTGGCTTTGCTTAATAAAACGGTGTCTGTCTCCGTACCATCTAGACATTTAGATAGTCCCTCTAAGACGAACACATTTTCCACAGCAAAGGACCAATCTGCATGGTATTCACGTTCCGTAAGCTTTGGAACACTGTTTAAACGTAGCCAAATCGTAGCACTCTAAACAAAGAAACCAGCCATGTTTCCTTTAGACGATTTACCACTTTGTACTTGGCTTTAGCGATTATTCCCGATACCTGAGACCAGGCTGGGTTTTGGGCCCTTAATCTGTTGGTTATAATGCAGTTCAGCCCCGATATCAGAATATAACCGCGTCAAGATCATAAAGACGAAAGTAAATAAAACACGGTGATACAGTTTTCAAGAGCATCAGCTGACGACTAATTTATTCATGGCCAACAGAAATACAGGTCACGTACCAGCAAATGTGCAACGGTGCAACGTTGCTGGCTCTAACGATAAAGACAATTATTATGAGATATTACCAGCAATATAGCTTCTACAACACATAGGATGAGGGGGGAGGAGGATACATTAGAACCAAATCCACTACGGGTTGAATTAACCGGCCCGCAGTGGGTTTGGTTAGTACACTGTATCCTGCCTTCTTATTCTTCTGGATGTTCTGAGGAGAAACACCTGCAATGTGTAGGTCATCAGAGTAATTAGTCTGTATTCGTCACGACTTTTTGGTCTTTCTTTCTTCGGAAGTGCTGTAACATAAGACCTTAGGCATTTCTCCGGCATTTCACCGCTACTAACTATACACACATCGTTAAAAAGCGCTGATTTGATCCTCGTGTCTCATTTGCAAGAGTTCTGCTGGAATGTTGCCTGCTCCAGTTGATTTCTTGGATTAGGTTGATTTTTTGGGCAGACAGTCTTCAGACTTCAAGCCTTCTGGTCACTCGTCTTGATTGACACTACTATGTATGATTGGAATGTCATCTTGAAATAATTCTGTTACAGATTTACCCCATATTTCAAGATTCTTTCGCTGATGAATAAAACTTTTTTCTGCGATGTCTGATAGGATATTGTTGCGAACTCATGGTTCAATAATTCCAGTGTAATGATTTAACACGGAAACACTATTTATCCCACAAATACAAACAAGTACAACTCACTACTTAACACTTTATAGCCTTCTATTATCGTTTGATACTTTAGACGTTCGACGTTCTCCTTACAGAAGGAAGCCCCTCACGCTGCTCAGTTCTTTGACAATGCCGACGTCTTTACGACTTTGACACTAAATACTAATAATATTATTGGTATTATTGTCTATTTTTGTGTATTATTTCGAGGGTGATACAAATATTTTCCCAAAGTCACACTCATTGGGGCTGGCTGTATATTTTGAAGTAAATAATTTATTTATTTATGTTCCTGATGAAGTTAACCGGATGCAGTGGTGGCAGAAACTTGGAATTGATTAAACTGAAGAAATTGGCATACTTGTTCAGATCACTTTCAAGAGTCAGACCGGATTTTTTAATTAGACCGGATGGGAAGAAGGTTATTAAAGGGACTGCTTCTCCTCACTTAAGGTAAGTATGGTGGGTAAAGTGCTGAACATGAAAGAAGTAATTTTTATTAATTTCAATTAAGATAAATTATTGAATTTAAATATGATTTATTCAAGAAATAGTTGACTAATTTTGCCTCTAATAAATATCAATAAATCGGTTGCTATATAAAGATTTACCTTTTTTGAGTAATATTTGGACACAATTTTTTGATACGAAATAACAGTACCTGTTGCTATAGTAAAAGCATTATTTGGTGCTTCTTAATTGAACAGACGTGATGCCCTTAGATCAATATTGTCACTAATTGCAAATCAAAGCATTTCACCTACTTTTTTATAGTTCTGTTTTAAGTGTCATCATAGGTCACCTTGTAAGTGGTACCGAACATATTCAGGGGACCGGTAATCACTCAACCAGCGGTACATTAACTGCCTCACCCAGTGCTCCTTTAACTTGTTCACCCAGTGGTACTTTAACTGTGTCACCTTGCACTATATTAGGGGTTTCACCTAGGACCATTTTAACGCCTTCCAATGCTTTTAATGATCTGATTTCCGAATCTGAAAGTAGCTCCTCTTCCCATCAAGATATTTTTCATCATACCCACATGGAATCTGAATTGCGAATGACAGACTTACCTAAGAAGAGGTGCAAATTTTTTCTTAACAAATCTCTTGTACATAGTTATTTTCCCAAGATAATGTTTAAAGCATTAAGTTTGTTAAATCAAATTAGTAAATTTATTTTTAGGGCAGCTGTTAGTTCATCTGGAACATTAACAGCCACATCAGAAGACCGAATCTTCTTTATACAGCCGTCTAGACAATGCATCGGCATTTCCTTAAGACCTTCCTGGTCTATGTTCAATTTGGATCTTCTGTCCCTTAAAGCGTTCGGCCACTGTAAGACTTTTGCCACCCAACTTATTGACTTTAAAGATCCTCGGGGTCTTAACGGGACCAGTCAATTGCCCCCTTACATTGACCGGAATTATTTTCCTAGAATCTAAGGTGGTCTTGGTTGCCGCTCGGTCTTCTAAACGACGGCGACGGAATTGTTGCCCTATTACGGCAATTAGTATTGATGTGACCCAGTCTGCCGCAGTTAAAACATTTTATGCCCCGATTGTCTGTTGGTCGAGGAATTCTTCCCAACAGGGCTTGCATATGGACTGCAATATCCTTCACACTTTATGTAAACTTGCCATGGATTCAGCCATAGACGTATCCTCCTCGTCATCGCAAGTTGCCATTCTTACACGTGGAGAAGAATTAGATGACACTCGTGACGCCTCGAATTCCAGGGCCCGAACTAGTGCCTCGCTGATATTCCTGGGCCTTACTAGAAGACGTAAGTGGTCTCTCATGTCATTATCGCAAACTCCCTCAATGAAGGGCTGATGGGTATGCCAGGTGAATTACTTTGTCTATGTCCGCCTCAAATTCTTGTATGGGCTCTGCCTCAGCTGGGTCTGGAATCCTCAACTGGGCCTGAAACACGTTTCCTTGTACTCATTTCCAAATCGTAGTTGCTGAGAGTGTACTAAAGCTGCATAATTACTTTGATCTGCTGCCGACAGAGATTGGAGTAATTCAGCCGCTTTTCGAAGAAGTGCTACCACTAATGATGTAGCTTTCTGGGTCTCGGACCAGCCATTAGCTTTTGAAGCTGCCTCAAATTGGGTTTTATAAATTTCCCAGGCCGTAGTACCGTCATAATCGGGAGGCTTAATTTTAGCGTTGACTGTCTTAAAACTCTTTGTAGACACGTTGTCGTCCTCAAATTGTTTCCGGAATTTCCTTTCTAGCTCGAGAACCTTTTGGTTGACAGCTTCGAGCCCTTCGTTAACGGTTTGTATTATTTTTTCTTCCAACTGTTGCTACCTAGCTGTGAGATGGTTCACTAATTCTTCTTTGAACCGTTTTTGTTCTTCTTTTTGTTCTAGATGACGTCGTTCCTGTGCTTAATCACGTCTTTCTTGTTCCGCGTTTTATTTATTATACCGTTTTCCCTGCTCTTCCTTCTGTTGTTGCATAAGGCAGAGCAGAGTGGCAAGTTGATCCTCCATCGCTTGATGCTGGCTTCTAGTCACTGGCATAAACAAATGTCCGGAAATGAAGCACTCACTTATTGATCAGCAATATTAGTCCTGAAATTCCCACTGGAATCGCACTTCTGACACCAATTGTTGCGAACTCAGGTTTAAATATCTCCAGTGTAACGAATTAACACGAAAACATTATTTATTTAACCCACAAATACACACAAGTACAACTCACTACTTAACACTTTATGCCTTTTATTATAGTTTGGAAC
This sequence comes from Taphrorychus bicolor, assembly GCA_951812265.1. Taxonomy (NCBI): domain Eukaryota; kingdom Metazoa; phylum Arthropoda; class Insecta; order Coleoptera; family Curculionidae; genus Taphrorychus; species Taphrorychus bicolor. Next base: position 19,698,157 of record OX638305.1, read on the forward strand.
TTTAGCTTACTTATAGCTCGATTAAATAAGACTACTCTAACGGCGGCGCTATTCGCCTTTTAGGCAAAGTCTTAAAAATATAGAAAAGCGTAGAACACTCTTAGAAGAAAAATTAATGCGTTCTAAATAAATAGAGCAATAAATCACTCGTGACAGTACCCATGTGTAATAATGCCGCAGCGCCCAGATAGGCCGCGTGCCGCGAAGGTCCAACCTCCAATGTTGCTCCGCCTCGCTGATAATCCACGCCCACAGCCGCCGCTTACCATAACAATATTAAAGGATTTCTTATTATACAAGCCAGCAACTTTACGAACTTTCTTGTAAATGTTAAACTACTTCTTGTGGAACTTTTGTATTTCCAAAAAAAAAGTGTGTTTCACTTCTCCTTGGCCTCTCGTATCTTTTGTTTTATTTCTTTTGGCGTTTCTCTGCATTCCATTTTGTTCTGTCACTGTTTTATTTGTTCCGTATTTTCCAGTCATTCGTTTTTTTGTTGTGTCTAACGGTCATCTATTCCTTGACTCTTTCGTCTGTTCGCATTTTATATAATTTCCGTCTATTTCAATTTTACTTTCTTGACGTCTGAAATATCGAGGTCCTTTTGCTGGTTTCTTCTCTCTATCTGTTTTAGCTTGACTCTTCGTCAGCGACCAAAGAGTTGCCAAATCTCTTGTTGATAAGCATATAGTTTATCTGATTTCTTACTTATTTCCAAGAGCTCTCCTAAATATGAATGTGTTGATGTAGCTTTTACCACGTATTGGTAGTAGCCCCACATTTGGTTCTTCTTTTGCTGCGGATTGAGTTGGAAAGGAACATATACAGTCAAGAAGACTGCGCTAAGTTCTTTTTATTTTGCTGTAGAATATCTGTTTAACTTGCACATTGCCATAGTTTTTCTAAATAGTCTATTACTGTGGTAGGGGGTTTTAACTCTTTTCTTAAATTCCTATCATTTTTGGTTGCCTCAGTTTTAATTATTTACGTACAATTCAAAAAACTATTCAGACAAGGTTCAAAAGTCTCAAGTTACATACCAACTAACTAAAACCTACAACTCCACTGACAAGAAAAACAAAATACTATATAAAATTTGTTGTCAAAGGTGCAACGGTGTTTACATCGGGCAAACAATACACTTTATTGTACTTTATAGTATATTAAAATAATTTTGTGTTGACACCCCCCTGTAACGTAAACTGGTGGGATATAATGGTTATTTGTGTAACAAGTATGTAATGTAAGGTTTTACGAGACAAATCAATTTTCAAATGGATGAGTCAGATTAATGCCATGTTAATTTCCTAATATTTTTACATTTAATAAAAAAAAATATGATATACCTCTTACTAGTAAAATGTCAGTCAGTATCAAAGTCCAAAAATGAACATTTTACCTGCTTTATTGTGCTCCTTTCATTTACTTTATTTTACTAGTACACTAAAGTCCTACTTTGCAGCCGAAAAACTGTTCTATAAATAGCTCTTTTTTAGTCAATGGCACATACAAATTTGTATGGATTAGTAAATATTTACAAGCCTTTCTTAGTTTGAAGCCCTCAGGACATGCCATCCACTTACTGCCCCTTATATATAAGTAACTAATATAGTTCATGTCTTTTTGCCCGCAAAACAGACAAAATCTGCACATAAATTCAATATACTGTCGCAGTTTCAACTGTATTATCAATATTACTTTCAATTTCGTCTCCTTATTTTAACCAAAGTTGGTATGCAATCGTGAGATGAGGAGATATGGTAACAAAAAACACCGACTTATCTGTGGTGCGACGTTTCGTGACGAATTTGTTACTTTCTCAAGCACTATAATTTAATAAAAAAAAACAAAGCATGTCAACTACACAGTCAAAAAACATATTACAAACTAAAACATACCTCAGATGTTACGGGTATTCCAAGAGTCACATATATTGAATAAAAAAACACACATTTTCAACGAAAACGAACACTGAGCGACAAAGACTTAATTAAAATATAGTGCGTGTGGATTTCTGGTCCTCTAGAAGGTCGTCAAACCAACTAATAACAGTACCTCGATAAACCTATTTTGCATAAAAAAATTTGAATGTTTACATTATTAGAGATCCCGGAACAGATATGGACGAGTTAAAATATACTCTAGTGTACCGCATTAATTATTGTTTATTACCGTCTCAAGTATTTCGTGTTTTGTATTTATTATGGACATTAGAATAAATATGGCTTATTCCCTGAGTAGAAGTTCCAGATCTCAAATTAACAGTATCGTTTAGTTTAATGTGCATCATTTCGCCTATGTTACTGGTTCAACCTGGTTGAAACGTAACATAGGCGAAATGATCCACATTAAACTAAATGCAAAATAGGTTTATCGAGGTACTGTTATTAGTTGGTTTGACGACCTAAAGGACCAGAAATCCACACGCACGATATTTTAATTAAGTCTTTGTTGCTAAGTATTCGTTTTCGTTGAAAATTTGTGCTTTTATGCGATATATGTGACATTTGGAATACCCGTAACATCTGAGGTATGTTTTAGTTTGTAATATGTTTTTTGACTGTGTAATTGACATGCTTTGTTTGTTTTTAATTAAATTATAGTGCTTGAGAAAGTGACAATTTCGTCACGAAACGTCGCAGCAGAGATAAGTCGGTGTTTTTTGTTACCATATATCCTCATCCCATGATTACCTACCAACTTTGTATTATCAATCACTCTATAACTGAGTTCTTTCCGACCACCGATTACTGTATGAATACCGATTACTGTCCTATTACTGATTAGCTATTAACGAACGACTGCTACTGCGGTTCATTTCTCGTCTTTCTTGTTTATTTGTGACGTTAAACACTGCCTAATCGGTAATCTCGATAGGTAGAGAAAGTAATTATTTTGCACCTACTTGACAGTGAAATCTTAGGGCCGGTAGTTTGAACTTCGGTTAAATTATTTGAACACTGATTATTCTTTTAATCGCCTGAATGGATTTTTTATGTGCCGATTAACCTAAAACAGGAATCAAATACCAAAATACGTTGATTAATTTTAATTGACAGTTGCAAAATATTTAATCGTCGGTTGCTAACGTCATTTTTTGGCATTTTGGCATTTTGCCTTTTGATATTATTATTTTCGTGGGTTCTAGAAACAGAAAGTTTTCCTGGAGGACGCAAAAAAAAGGACTGGGGGCTCGGCATTCGGCAATAAATAACCAAAAACTAATTTCGAAAATCAAGAATGCCTATATACAATTAGTGGTGAAGTAATTTGATTAGCTAATCGAATACACAATAACGTACCAAAATACTCAAGCAATATTAATAGCAGTTTAATCGGACTTCTTTATCAAGTTCGTGATCGGGGTTCAAAATACCGGCCCCAAGAGTACCGGAATGGACACTAATTTGACCGCATTGTGAGTGTCATTTATAGCAACTCACGGAGCAGCGTATTTTTTTCTCTGCACTTGAAGTACCCTTGCCTCGTTAAAACCAAGGGATGGCGCCTGAGATACATACAGGGTAGGGTGTCCCAAATAAAAGTACATATATTTTAATAATAAATTTTGAAACTAACAAAAGAACGTAATAAATGACACGTTGCTCATCGAGTCATCGACAGGTCAGCCAAAGTTCGAATCAGGCCGGCCGGCCCGGCTTATAACTGCTTTCCGTAACAGTGACTAATTATAAGTTCTATATATAGGTTCCTAGGAAAAACATGATTTCTCTGCCCACATTTATACCTCAAAGTTCCTAAAAAAATCGTCATTTTTGATTCCGATCATATCATCATGACATTATGTAGGTATATGTCATCTAAAAATACTACTCCTTTAAATGGCAAAGTACCTACTCTAAAGGTAAAAACTAATTTTATTTAATCCGAAAGCGGAGAAACCTAAAGGGGGCCTAACCAAACGGCATCGAGTCAAACGGTCACCGAGCCGATTAAATTCGCCTAAAATAGACGAAAGGAAATGTAGAGCAAACCAAGATAAGTTAAATTGATTTTGTCGTTTCCTTTTGTCTGCTGCTAAGATGCAATAAAGACGTACTCGTTTCAGTTTGAAACCCCATTGTGCACCATTGAATGCCTATTATTACGCTCAGTGTCTAGATCCCCTGATCTATTCGTGTTTGCGGAAAAATGTTTGATAGCATCCGAGAGCGCCGTCCGAAAGGAAATTGATGTTTAGAAAAGGACGAACATGGTGGGACAATAAAGGATGTGTATAGCTTTTAGAACTAGGCAGGTGTATATTTACCTGTGCCACTAGCGGCGGCCAATCCCCCGGCGATCCCACTGACTGCCGGATTTTTCTCCGTTTGCTGAGTGGGGTTCATCAATCGTCTTCGCCTTATACGTTTCCGTGCTGTTTGAAATATCCTCCAGTAGAGGATGAGAATTACCTTAAACATTAAAACTCCTATTCAAAAACACGTATTACTGAACAATAAAACTCACCAGCAAGGGTAAATAAAAGGACGAAGCGGTGGCGAATATCTGATAATACAAATCTTGACTAACCAAACATTGTTTGTTTCGTATCCTGTCATTCCATTGGGGATCTTTCCATCCGAGCAGCGGAGCGATGCAAACCAAAAACGACACGACCCAAATAATGAAAATCATCATGCCTATTCTCTTTGAGGTCCTGTGGTGGATGTATTCGACATTCGTCACTGCCCAATATCTGGAAGAGAAAAGATTATTTGACGTAAAAATGTCCCCGAAATTAGAAATTGCCATTGAACTTAAATGGAGGATTTTCGCTTCTCTCTGTTTTCTGTGCCGATATTGGAATTTCGTCAAAAGCGAGGATGAGTTTAGGATATTATTGGAAAAATGCTTCACTGAACTCGATTCTTCAAAGCGATGAAGGTTACGAATTTTCTAATAATTTCGTTAGACATTTTTTTATGACGATATTATAAAGTAATATTAACTAACTAGGAATGCTGAAAAAACTCATTATTACTCGTCTCATTGTAGCATTGAATTCCATTTTCGAAAAAAATATTCTTCAAAGTGACGAAAGCGACGAATTTTCTAATAATTTCGTTAGACATTTTTTTATGACGATTTTATGAAGTAATATTAACTAACTAGGAATGCTGAAAAAACTCATTTTTACTTGTTTCATTGTAGCATTGAATTCCATTTTCGAAAAAAATATTCTTCAAAGTGACGAAGGCGACAAATTTTCTAATAATTTTGTTAGAAATTTTTTTAAGGTAATTTTTATGAACTAATATTAACCAACTATGAATACTGTAATAAGAACTCATTTTACTGCATAAGCCATCGAATGCCGTTTTTGAAAAGTCTCCTTCAAATTATAGAAGGCTACGAATTTTATTAGGCATATTTTTATGATGATTTTATGAAGGAATATTAACTAACTATAAATGCTATTCTAAGAACTCATTTTACTCACCAGATCGCAGCATAAAACAATGAATGCCATTTAACAAAAATCTTTTGCAAAGTGACGAAGGCGACCAATTTAATAACCATTTTATTAGACTTTTTGTGTGAATTTATGAAATAATATTAAGTAACTATGAATGTTATTCTAAGACTCATTTTACTCGTCGAAACGTAAGACTGAAAGCTGCTATTGAAAAAAAATCTACCTCAGAGTGATGAGGGTGACGAATTCTGCAATAATTTTATTAGACGTTTTTTTATGATTTTATGAATTAATGTTAACACCATGAATGTTATTCTAAGAACACATTTTCTCAAAATTCTTCTTCAAAGTTATAATGGCAACAAATTTTCTAATAATTTTGTAAAAAAAAATTAAGATGATTTTATGAAGTATCATACCTTAATAACCTGATCTAACTTGAAATAACTATGAATGCTATTCTCAGAACTCAGTTTACTTGTCGAATCGCAGCATTTGGCATTAAATACCGAGCGTTTTCGAAAACATTCTTCCTCAAAGTGATGTGGACGAGGAATTTTCTAATAATTTCGCTAAGACTCACCAGAAAAACCATTTTCTCACAGATCTACCAAAATTACGTTCGAATTCTGATCGAATTTTCCGCTATTTTGTAGCAGTTTGTGCAAAATTCTTGTTCAAAAAACTACTTAAGGAAAAATAAAGCTACGAAAAAGAAAATGAAGAAAGTAGAAAAATAAGGGCAGCAAAACTAAAACTAACATATAGCCCAAAGAAAGAAAAATTTTCAAAAATAAGAAAGAAGAAACAAGCAAAAAACAATGATAAAGTAAATAAAGCGCGAAAATCTTGATTGTAAGAAAACTAATAAGATAAGTCCAAGCAGTGCACCATAGGAAGAGAGGTTGGTACCTATTACAAGAAATAGTTGCTTATAAAGAGGAAATCGCAAAAAAAATGCACATATGAGCACATGTATGAAATAAAAGAAAAACAATACGATAACTTTTGACATAACGAGAGCTTGGCCGATAAAAAAGGTGAATAAAAACTTCTTCAGTCTTATATAAAAGTGGTAAAAAATAGAAAAGATATTAACAGAATGGAATCACAGGAGAAAAAAATGTCTAAGTAATTAAAAAGATAGAGATGAGTGATAGAGAATTAAAATGAAAAAAGATGATTAAAATTATTTTTTTTCAAAAAAAAATCAGATTATTATACAAGAAACAGGAAGTAAAAAAAAGGATAAATTTGAGTAATCAGTATTTCTCTCTTGTGCTTGCAACTGGGATTTAGGATTAAAAATTATAAATTGAAAAACATTTGCCATTTCTCTTCTAAATATTCCACATTTTATTATGCATATGTTAAAAATGTATTGTCAGTATCAGATATCTAAAACCACATCCAAGTTTTCCTAAACTGCATCAGCAATTAATTGTTTGCCATGGGAAATCTGAAGCTTTATCAAAAGTTATGATATTATTAGAGAACATTTAATAGTTTGGCTTAATTAGAGGGACGAGGGGCACGATGGCACTAATTAATATGTTGTTAAAAACTCTGCACCGATATTTAATAAATATTATTCAACGTAAAATTTTCTGTGGAATTCTTACTTGTCTTTGAGCTTAAGTGATGGACACAATTTCTCTTTTGTTATATTCATTAATATTGGAATTTTATTCAATTATAGTGAAAATTTGAATAATACTGAATGCTAACTTATTTATATCTTTATGCCATAACGTTTCGGTTGAACCTATTGTGTTTTTTAGAGAATCTTGAGGCCCTATGTATACTTCAGAATTTTAATGTGATTAAAGTTTAATTTAATAGCTTTTACACTTAATCAATAAACGTTTGCCACCAAGGAATTAAATATTTTAAATAAGTAAATAAATAATATTCCAATAATTTACACTCATCTCTATAAATACTCTTCTTACAAATACTCAAAGTCGGGTTCAGCTAAACTCGACTTGTACTTGAACTCGCCCATAAGAAAAGCATTGCTGTCAGTAAGTGTCAACTGAACAAATGAAATTAATTTGACAGCAATGCAATTCTTACGGGCGGGTTTAAGTACCAGTCGAGTTTAGCTGAACCCGACTTTGGGGGTGACTTGTACAATCTGGCCTAAGTTTCTCTGTCTATTTAAGAACATTAATTAAGGCAGTTTTTGTGATTTTGAGTGAAAATAATGACGTTTAATTGTATTTATTACCTACCGATTAACACAGTGGAGTGGCTATACAAAGCTCCTATTCTTGGAAATGAGGTATGGTTTGCAAGCAATCCGCCATTTTATCTTAAGTCTGTTTACATAATTTTGCTTTTCGTTTAATATTTTTGCTAAGTATTATGAATTTTATTAAGTTTTTCATCGGACTGATGGATGCATGAGACGTTGACTAGTATGTATACATTGCGAAACTGCTAAGAATTTTTATCATAAAACAATGTAATGGTGAATGTAGCAGGATTAGGACAAATAATACACTTCTTCTTTATCGGAAAAAGGCCAAAATTTCACCTATTTATTTAGTCTTCTTCAGGGCTATCTTCCCCTAGAGAGGATAGTCAGTTTGAAATGTTTTCAACATGGTTAAAATTGTAAACTTCATTCGATTATTGGGTGACCCTGGTAACTTCGGCTAGACAAACCACAGGTCCGCTGAATACGGTACGAAAATTCGCATTTTCTCAGCGGACGTGTGGTTTTTCTCAAAATTTTTTTTATGAACATAAAAAAGGTCATATTCATACTTCTTGCAAAATCTGATTTTCGTAAACCTACAACTAATTTTGTTTTGATTCACCACACATTTGGTTTGTAACACCGTGTCAAGGCCTACAAAAATTCAACGTTTACAACTCCTTTAGTACTTTTTTGCGCCATTATTAACTCGACTACGTATAAAAATGATTTTTTTTAATCTAATTTTACAAAGGCATTGTCTACTAGTAGTTATACCAACGGGGTTCTGGGACACTTTGACCTTGAAGTCTACGGGATGTTCCTACCACCCTCTAAAAAGGACTTTGCTATCTTTTGCAAATAACTTCCACAATGGAGTTGTGGCTACCTGTCTTTTTCTATAAAACCCAAAAATGACAGAAATCAATTACAATGAGAAATCAATTTCAACCCAGATACATAGAAGTAAATTATTGCGTTTCTAAAAGAAAACGGTGCAGCTGAATCATAATACATTAAATGCTATAACTCAGCCAAAGCACTACTGTGACGTCATTCTCAAGTGAAATAAATCAAGGCCATTGAACCTTACTCTATGGTCTACTGTCATTACACTGTTCTTGACTGAAACAGGGTTAGTAGGGACATTCTTACATCAAGATAACGGGAAAATAAAAAAAAACATTTTAGAGCGAAAAATGGTGTTTTAATACATGCACAAGTTTAAATATTCCTACTAACATTGAGATAAAAAAAAATTGAAATATTAGTAGGAATATTTAATCTTCTGCATGTATTAAAACACCATTTTATGCTCTAAAATGCTTTTTAAAATTTTCCCGTTATCTTGATGTAAAGAATGTCCCTACGTACACTGTCGCAGAATTTGCAAATAACGGCATATAATTTATCTTTAGAAATCGACTTTTGTGACAATGCAGTCTGGAAGTTGTATAGAGAAACTCTATTGCACTTAGCGCCAGAGCAGCGTCTATGTCACCTTGAAATGTAATATAATATTATTTGTCTCTCGGCAATCTTACCCATTAAGCACATCCGTGCAAAATATCAGGATTATTTAGAATTTTGTCGGCGTACACGCCCTAATATGTAATGCGAACATACCGTACATGCCGCTTAAACTTTTAAAAACGTCTGGAGTTTCCAACGAGTGCACTCGAAGACAAATGGGAAAAGAAAACAAAGAGTCTTTGTGGAGTTTTGAAATCGAAAACCCGCATGATGGCCTCGGTTCGAGTGTTTTTTAAATAGTGCTAGTGGCTTCCAGTGGATTGCTATAAGTACCACAAAGATAATCCAGAATCTACAGGTTGAAACTTAATGTTTAGCTGGTATCTGTGGAAAGAATTAAATTAGAGAGTTAGATATTTACAACTTATGATCACATTATAATTGAAGTTAAAATAGTGTAGTGTGTCTACTCTTTTGCAAAAAGAGCAAAAAGACACTAAAGGTGATTTCTTAATCCGCATAATAACTTTCTTACTACCGCATACTCACAACAGCGTTGTTATATATAATTCCACTCGCCGGACGGATGCTCAATGCTCTGAGCATCCGCCCGGCAAATGGAAGATCTATGGTTCGATTCAAAGCAGATGCCCCCCAGCACAGGGCACACCAAAAATATTATTTTCAATTCTGATACGTACATTAAATAATTGATGAAATAAATTTTATTTTCTGTTTGTGGTAGGAATAACAAAGGTGAACTATCGGGGACATTACCGTGCGCAATAGAGTGGAATATAGTCTAAACCTAAGAGCCCTGAGAGAAAAGCTTTTAGGTTATAAAGCTTTTACGAAGATAAATTAGGTTTCCCGCCGCTATACTACGTTAGTCTTAAATTGTCAAATTATTATTGCACGGATGGCTTTGTAGGCTTTGCGATGGATTTTATTATTCGAAAACGGGGATCGATCACCGCAGGTGTTTGTGCATCATATAGTATACCACCTACGTGACACCGCGGCACGTGGAGAGGTGTCGCCTCTGGGAAGTGGGCTGCGTGAGTTTTCCCAAATCTTAATATAATAAATTCCGTTCAGTTAATTAAAAGGGAAACTCGAATAACAAGCCCAAAATTAATTTTCCCAAAATGCGTCAGCAAAGACTTTGTGCTGAACCTTTTTGTGTCTGATGTCATATTTCATAAGTGACGTCATGTAAGAGGAGAAAATTCAATTTATCTTCGTTGGGGGCCCTGTAATGAAATATCTTCACATCTTACCATAAACCAAAAAGTTTATCTTAAATAATATTTTTCAAACAAATCGTTCAATCAGTATTGCGTATGCAACGCAATGATGATTCGTTTGTTGCGGAAAAATTTTTGCCAACTCCATTTTGTCCACTAATTAACAAACGTGATTAAAAATGCCGCGTCCAAAAAGCGATAACGCGGATTTTAATGATACTGAAAACGTTTACAAAGCTGTGTTGTTCGAAATTTCGATTTTGCAGGGAAACAAAAATACCTGCAAGTTGTGTTCAAACAATGGCCAGCTGCCCTCTGACAGTGATGTATTGATACGTATGCGCCTACAAGCAACGTCAGAATGCTAAAGCTGGTATTGTGCGCTTTAAATTAAAATATTTTGCCCTGCAGGACATTTTTTGATAGATTTTTCCAGGAGGAGGACAACTGATGACGTATTCGTTTTAAGGTTTCACATGTGCACTGGAGGGAACTTAGTTTTTTAATATAAAGTGAAAACATAAATATCTAAACAAACACGTTCTTTGTACAACAACATAATACTTGGGCTGAACATTACGTGTGCTTAACAGTAACTATTGCTAAATGAAAATGTTAACCTGAATAAAGCCTATTTTCTATTTGAGCTTGGGTTAGTAGCTTACTAATACAAAACTCCTCTTACTTAAAATAAAAGCTTTTACAAAACGATCTTATATTTTCTGATGGCAATTTACATAGCAAATTGATTGAAATTGGGCCAGAAGTCTTAGTGCATATCTACTGAAGGAAAGCTGCAGAACTATAATATTAAATTTCACAAGCTTGCATTTTCGTCCTAGACGTTTAAATTACTTTTCAACGTGACGCTTCTTTGACTTGGATATATAAAAAACATATTAGAACAAATTTACAAGAATAATATCCAATCCAATTTTAATATCAATAATTGAAGAAAGCAGAATAATAGTCTTCTAATAGTTCTACGTAAGTCACTAAGATTTTCGTTGTCGTGTGTGTGCTTCAACAGTCTGTAAAAAAAAGCGTACGCGACTTCAGTCAATTCAGCCAAAAAAAATGATAGTTACCGACTTTGTTGCTGTAAGTAAAAATCGACCATCGGAGGGGTCTATCTCCCAAACTCTTGAATCTCCAAGACCTCTGTGATGGGAGATGAAACAAAAAACTTAGATTCACTTCAATCGATCCACTTCTTCTAAAGTTACAAGCAGTAAAAATTGGATATTGAGAAAAAAAAAAGAAGAAATATCCATTATTTTATTGATCAATTTCGAAAAAAATTTGATAATTTCGTTTGGCTGTTTTTGAACGTAATGCGAGTAAAAAAAGTGAAAAAATTCTCATTAGTAGACTTTTTTCTAAATGCTTCCAAAGCAAATTCTAAAAATACCTAAAAATCGACCATCGAAGTGGTCCACCTTCCAAACTATTGATCTCACGGCACTTTCTTTGGTGGAGATGAAAGCGGACATCTAAGAAAACAGAAAACTGTTGAACTCCCTCCGATCGGTTCCCTCCTTCTGAAGCTTTAGGCAGTCAAAATTAGAAATTGAGAGAAAAAGAGGGATTATCCATCCCCCTTCTTTGGTCAATTTCGAAGTATCTGTTTTTTACGTTTTTTGATTAGAATAAGGCGATTTTTAACCCATTTGAACGTACCAAACCTAATAAAGGTAAAATTAGTCCCATAAGTAGATAATTTCCTTCATTCTAAAAGTAATTACTTAGCAATCCTAAAAAATAAAAATACGGGATTTTGGTGCACTGGTTCTAAAGTTACAGCCGGTCAAATTTGGAAATTGAGAAAAAGCTAGATTAGCCCCTCCTCCCCCCCCCCCCCCCTCGAACCCCGAAATTTCATCAATTTCGAAAAAAATATGGATTTTTTTTGTGCTATTTTAATTCCTTATGAATGTAACAAACCTAATAAGAGTGAAATAAGTCGACTGTTTTTTATATGCATACAAAGCATATAAGAGTATTTAAAAAAAACTCCGTCTTGACTACTTGACTTTCTCTAAAATTCTATCAAAATAAGACGATAGACACGATTTGATAAATAATAATAATGAAAAGCCTCAAGATTTTTTGAATTAAAATAAATTAATTAGAAAATACAAGAAAAATTTAAATAAAAAAAACTACAAACATTGCAAAAAATGGGTAAGTTATGATTGGTTTATATGTGGTAATTTACACGTAAGAAAGAGAGACTAAATAAGCAAAACTGTTAAATGCTAAGAAGTAAAAAAGAAAACAATACAAGACAAGTAGAATTGCTACAAAGGCAATTAATTTGATTCGTTTATTAGTCATGAACTTTTAAGGACGCATCAGCATAAAATATTGAAGACACAATAATAGGAAAGACAAATTATACCAAACTGTATGAAAATAAAGACAAAACAAAAACAGATTAAAAAACACATAATAAGAGTAAAATTAAAAGATAAAAATCGGCTTGAGATATTAAATATTTCGAGGTAAATCAAGCTGAAGGTATTCCAACTGAAAACGTAACGTGAAAGACGACTAATGCAAGTAAAATGCCGTAATATGATTTATTTATACTTAAAGATATAATGGAATAAATTAGGGAATGAAAATAAGTGAGAAAAAAGAATGAACGACAAGAAAAACTGTTTTAAAATACGAAATACATAATTTGATTAATAATTGAACAATAATAATTAGCTTTTAGTAAAGAAAAAGAAAAATTAGAAGACGTGAGAAAACGAAAAACAAATACAACAAAATTATGTATAAATTAGAAAGCAGAAACAAATTAATGAGGAAAGCATTGAAAGGTGGAAACAGCTGTAAATCACTAATAATTTGATTCGTCTACTAATAATTAACGATAACTAGAGCATCAAGATAAATGGTAAAGGACACGAAAATAGAAAACAAATTATAACAAAATGCTTAAAAATAAAATAAGAACAGAAGAGTGAAGAATAGTAGATAAAAACGGTTTATTTATATACCCTCAGATAATTATTTTGTTACAACCAAGTTAGAGACAACAGAGAAAAGTAAAATAAAAGACGAAAAATTTTAGAAAAAGAAGGATGCATTATGATTTGTTTATACAGGCAATCCACACATAAAAGATACTTTATAAACAATTTCACTGAATGGAAAAAAAAGATAATAAAATACTAGTAAAACACTAATAATTTGATTCATTAATTAATAATAATTAACGACTAAGCTTCAAGATAAAAAGTAATAGGAACAAAAAGGAGAAAGACATATATGTATTAGGAAACTCTGATAAAATGAGAATAAAAAGAATAGAAAATTAGATATTTTGATAAAAAAAAATAGTAACAGAATAGACGACGAACAAAAATTATGCATTATTAATTAATTGAAAGAGAGATTAACCACCGATGAGAGATTAAATAAAAAATTATTAAATAAAAGAAAATGAAAGAATGAGAATAGGACACAAAAAAAATATCAGTAAAATACTAATAATTTGATTCTTTAATAATAATTAATGATAGAAAAAGTGAAAAATAAGCTGAAAAATTAAATACTTTAAAATAAAAGTCAAGTTGAAAAGAACAGAAAAAAGTAAAATAAAATACGTTAAACATTGAAATAAACTAGAGCATTACGATTTGTTTATACATAAAGATCCACAAATAACAGAATAACACCACAAATAACATAAAACAAACCATTTGACTCATTCTGATCACTCGTTTTAAAGTTACAGGCGGTCAAATTTCGAAATTAAGAAATAAGAGAAAAATGGTAAATTAAAAAAAAAAATGTTAATTTCAATCCCCTCTGAACGTAATAAACCTAACAAGAGTGAAATAAGAATACTTGAAGACATAAGGGAGACCAATGAACAAAATTGCGGAATGAAAATAAGTGAAAAAAAAGAATAAATGACAAGAAAAGCTGCTGTAAAACACGAAATACATAGTTTGACTCCCTCAATAATAATTAGCTTTTACTAAAGAAAAACAAAAATTAGAAGACGTGAGAGAACGAAAAACAAATATAACAAAAAATAATGTATATATCAGAAAGCAGAAACAAATTAATAATATTAATGACGGAAACACTGAAAGGTGAAAATAGCTGTATTAATTTGATTCTTTTACTAATAATTAACGATTACTAGAGCGTCAAGATAAAAGATAAATGAGACGAAAATAGAAAAACAAAACATAACAAAATGCTTAAAAATAAAATAAGAACAGAAGAGTGAAGAATATTGGAGAAAAATGGTTCATTGATATTTACGTGATAATTTAATTAGTATTTTCATTTTGATTAATTATTTCATCATAAGGAAACTAAATGAATAAAATCAATTAAAATAACTAAAAAGAAGAACAAAAATAAATGAAACACAAATATCGATCGTTTCGAAGAAAAAAGGCTAGAGATGGGTTTTCACCCGGTTTTTTCATTTTTGAGGGTTTATTCCCTGCACACATCCGGGAAAATTCCGGGTTTATTCCATTATAACCTCTAAATTTAACTTTTTCAATACGCTTAACTCTTACCAATTAAGCAATAATTAGTTGGTTTGTGCAGCTTGAAGCTTTTAATCAATTAACCAGTGTTTAGTTTATCAAAAAACAAACCAGAATCTGGATTTATTGAATTCTAATCTAAAATCTTGAAACTGCCGGGTGTTTTCAAGAAAAGATGGGAAAAAACCCGCGTAAAAACCCTAAATTGGGTTTCAAAGTTTTTTGGGAATTTTCCCTTGGCCCATCTATAAAAAAGGCATTAGAAAATAAAAAAAAAAACAAATATTAGCAAATATTGAAAATGCTAACTTTGTTAGTTATAAACAACCAACATTAAAAAAGAGCAAAATAAGTTTTTGATACCTTAATGAGAAAAAAAAATAAAAGGTGAAAACACATATATAATTATTTTGTTAAAACCAAGTTAGAGAACATAGAAAAAAGTAAAATAAAAAGCGAGACATTTTTTACACGTAAAAAAGGGAGACTAAATAATCAAAACTGTTAAATGCAAAGAAGTAAAAAAGAAAACAATATAAGACCAGAAGAATTGCTGCAAAAGGCAAGTAAGTTGATTCGTTTATTAGTAATAAACTTTTAAGGAAGCATCAGCATAAAATATTGAAGGCACAATAAAAGGAAAGACAAATTATACCGAACTGTATGAAAATAAGGACAAAGCAAAAACAGACTAAAGAAATAACGATAATAAGAAAAAAATTAAAAGATGAAAATCGGCTTGAGATATTAAATATTTCGAGGTAAATCAAGTTGAAGGTGTTCCAACTGAAAAACGTAACGTGAAAGACGACAAATGCAAGTAAAAGTCTGTAGTATGATTTATTTATACTTAAAGATATAATGGAGACCAATGAACAAAATTAGGGAACGAAAATAAGTGAGAAAAAAGAATGAATGACAAGAAAAACTGCTTTAAAACACGAAAAACATAATTTGATAC
This sequence comes from Taphrorychus bicolor, assembly GCA_951812265.1. Lineage (NCBI taxonomy): Eukaryota > Metazoa > Arthropoda > Insecta > Coleoptera > Curculionidae > Taphrorychus > Taphrorychus bicolor. The sequence continues at coordinate 19,713,983 of OX638305.1, forward strand.
CCTCAATAATAATTAACTTTTAATAAAGAAAAATAGAAATTAAAAGACGAGAGAGAACGAAAAACAAATACAACAAAGTTTTGTGTAAATCAGAAAGCAGAAACAAATTAATAATATTAATGAGGGAAAAATTGAAAGGTGGAAAGAGCTGTAAAGCACTAATAATTTGATTCATCTACTCATAAATAACGATTACTAGAGCATCAAGATAAAAGGTAAAGGACGCGAAAATAAAAAAACAAAATATAACAAAAAGCTTAAAAATAAAAAAAGAACGAAAGAGTGAAGAATAGTGGAGAAAAATGGTTTATTGTTATTTACATAATAAATTAAATATTTTAATTTTCATTAATTATTTCATCATAAGAGAAACTAAATGAATAAAATTATTCAATTAAAATACACACAAATATCGATCCGTTTCGAAGGAAAAGGGCAATATAAAAAATAAAAAACAAATATTAGCAACTATTGAAAATGCCAACTTTGTTAGTTAAAAACAACAAACCAAAATTAAAAATGAGAAAAACAAGTTTTAGGTACATATCTTAATAAGAAAAAAAATAAAAACTCAAAACAGAGGCACAATTATTTTGTTAAAACCAAGTTAGAGACAACAGAAAAAAGTAAACAAAAGACGAGACATTTTGGAAAAAACGGATGCATTATGATGTGTTTATACAGGGCAATCCTCACATAAAAGATACTTAATAAACAAATTCAAACAAAATCACTGATAAAAAGCTAATAAAAGACTAGTAAAATACCAATACTTTGATTCATTTATTACTAATAATTAACGACTGAGCTTTAAGATAAAAGGTAATACACTCAAAAAGGAGAAAAACATATATGTATTAGGAAATTCTGACAAAATGAGAATAAAAAGTATAGAAATAAAAAAATGACTAATATAATGAAAAAAAAGATGTCTTGATAAAAAAAGAGTAACAGAACAGACAACGGACAAAAATTGTGCATTATTAATTATTTAAAAGGGTATCCACCGATGAGAGATTAAATAATAAATTATTGAATAAAAGAAATTGAAACAATGGGAATAAGAGACAAGAAAAATATCTGTAAAATACTAATAATTTGATTCTTTAATAATAATTAAAAGAACTTAAGAAACTAATTTAAAAAGAACAGAAAAAAGTAAAATAAAATACGTTTAACATTGAAATAAACTAGAGCATTACAGCTTATTTATATATGATTATCCACAAATAAAAGATGATCCACAAATAAAAGAAATTAAATAACATTGGGCGTTGAAAGGGGACATAAAAAAATCATTTGACTCATTCTGATGGGTCCACTCCTTTTAAAGTTACAGGCGGTCAAATTTGGAAAGAAATAAGAGGAAATTGGTAAATTTTGAAAAATGGTAATGGTTTTTGGCTGTTTTTTTGATAGGAATGAGGCAATTTCAATCCCCTCTGAACGTAATAAACCTAATAATAGTCAAATAAGTCGACTATTTTCTATATGCCTATAAGGCACATTCAAAAAGTCTCTAAAAAAACTTTGTCTTGTATACTTGACTTTCCCTACTTGACTTTCTCTAAAATTGTATCAAAATAAGAAAGATATTAATGTTTCAATAAATAGGAGATAATAATAATAATGAAAAACTTCAAGATTTTTTGAATTAAAATAAATTAGTTAGAAAATACAAGAAAAAGTTAAACAAAAAACTAGAAACACTGGAAAAAATGGGTAAGTTATTATTGGTTTGTATGTGGTATTTTACACGTAAGAAAGAAGACTAAATAATCAAAACTGTTAAACGCAAAGAAGTAAAAAAGAAAACAATATGAGACAAGAAGAATTGCTGCAAAAGGCAAATAAATTGATTCGTTTATTAGTAATGAACTTTTAAGGAAGCATCAACATAAAATATTGAAGACACAATAATAGGGAAGACAAATTATACCGAATTGTATGAAAATAAGGACAAAGCAAAAACCGATTAAAAACAAATCATAATAAGAAAAAAATTAAAAGATTAAAATGGGCTTGAGATATTAAATATTTCGAGGTAAAACAAGTTGCAGGTGTTCTAAATGAAAAACGTAAAGTGAAAGACGAAAAATGCAAGTAAAATGCTGTAGTATGATTTATTTATACGTGAAGATATAATGAAGACTAATGAACAAAATTACGGAATGAAAATAAGTGAGAAAAAAGAATGAATGACAAGAAAAACTGTATTCCCTCAATAATAATTAGCTTTTAATAAAAAAAAATAGAAGACTTGAGAAAACGAAAAACAAATACGACGGAATTTTTCTATAAATCAGAAAGCGGAAACAAATTAATAACATTAATCAGGGAAACGTAACAAACAAACAAAACATCAAAATATAACAAAAACTTAAATGAAGAACAGAAGAGGGAAGAATAGTGGAGAAAAATGTCTTATTTATATTTACATGATGTCTCATCATAAAAGAAACTAAATGAATAAAATTATTCAATTAAAATAACTAAAAAAAGAAATAAGAAACAAATATCGATCCGTTTCGAAGAAGAAAGGCACTAGAAAGTAAAAAACAAATATTAGCAACTATTGAAAATGTTAACTTTACTGGTTATAAACAACCAAAATAAAAAAAAGAGCATAACAAGTTTTTTAAACCATAATGAGAAGAAAAAATAAAAGGTGAAAACAGAGCCATAATTATTTTGTTAAAACTAAGTTAGAGGCAACAAAAAAAAGTAAAATAAAATACAAGAAATTTTGGAAAAAATTGGATGCATTATGATGTGTTTATACAGGGCAATCCACATATAGAAGATACTTAATAAGGAAATTCACCGAATGGGAAAAAAATAAAAGACTAGTAAAACACCAATAATTTGATTCATTTATTAATAATAATTAACGACTAAGCTTCAAGATAAAAGGTAATACACTCAAAAAGGAGAAAAATATATATGCATTAGGAAATTCTGATAAAATCAGAATAAAAAGAATAGAAATAAAAAATGACTAATATAATAAGAAAAAGAGTACAAAATTAGATGTTTTGATAAAAAAAGAGTAACAGAACAGACGACGGACAAAAATTGTGCATTATTAATTATTTAAAAGGGTATCCACCGATGAGAGATTAAATAAAAAATTATTGAATAAAAGAAATTGAAACAATGGGAATAAGACATAAGAAAAATATCTGTAAAATACTAATAATTTGATCCTTTAATAATAATTAATGATTAACGAAGCACTAAGATGAAAAGTAGATGACAGGAGAAAGTGAAAATCAAGCTAAAGAATTATATAATTTAATATAAAAATCAAGTTGAAAAGAACAGAAAAAAGGAAAATAAAATGCAACCATTGAAATGGACTAGAGCATTAGGATTTATTTATACATGAAGATTCATAAATAGAGGAAACTAAATAATGGTACGCGGTAAAAGAGGTCAAGAAAACATTTGACTCAATCTGATCGGTCCACTAGTTTTAAAGTTACAGGCCGTCAAATTTGGAAATTAAGAAACAAGAAGAATTTGGTAAATTTTTAAAAAAATTATGCTAATTGTTTTTTGCTGTTTTTTCTTGAAGTAACTCCCATAAATGGACTTTTTTCTAAATGCCTCCAAAGCATATTCTAAAAGAACCTAAAAATCGACCACCGAAGGGGTCTATCTTCCAAACTGTTAAACCTACGGGAACTTTTTGGAAGAAAACTATAAAAAAACCGTTGGATTTACTCTGATCGGTCCACTCTTTCTAAAGTTACAGGTGGTCCAAGTTGGAAATTGAAAAAAAGGGGGAATACCCATGTTGATTTCAAAAAAATGACCCTTATGAACGTAACAAACCCAATAAATGTGAAATAAGTCCCATAAATGGACTTGCTTCTAAATGCCTATAAAGCATGTTCTAAAAGTACTCAAAATTTGCATCTAGAAGGGGTCTATCTTCCACTACTGAACTATTGAACTTACGAGATTTTCTATGGAGGGAGGTGAAAGAAGACATGAAGAACCGTTGGCTATACTCCAATCTGTCCCCTCATTCTAAGGTTATAGGGTCAAGGCGAAGACTATGAATTTTTGAAATAAAAGGATGTCATAATCAAAGGAAATGATCTTTTGTTACTTCATCCTTTCTTTTGACGTTTTAGACCACTTGGTTTAGAGCTTGTTTAGCGATGTAGAAGTCTTTGCGTGGTATGAGTATTGGTAAGGCAACAGGGGACTGGGCCTGAATTCTCAAAGTTGGAATAGTCAATGTCGTTATTCAAATGACGTCAAATCAAGTAGTTGAGATCAATTGAAACAAAGTATCTGTCTGAGTTAAATTCCTTTGACGCAAGATTTATTTTAATATAAACGTCATTATTGAACGTTTTTATTAAAATAATATTAATGGCTCACAGTTAAGTTAACTTCTCAATTAAAGTAGATAGGTGTGTCCAAATTAGCTCCATCCATTGCTTTCGTCTACCGTCCATTAAAAAAACATATTTCATACTTTTTTGCAAAAAAAATTATAAATCAACTTAATTCGCTAAATAGCCTTAAACTTTGCTGGTACGAGCAACAAATTAAAAATTGTTATAAAATATGCAAAACTCGGAGGAAGTTCTTGCCCCCAACTGCGTCATCCTCATTGTTCGCTGCACGTACCAAAAGTTTATTACGAACAAACATTTGCATTTTACGACCCGTGCAAAACAGCGCTAGAACAAACCCCCTCAACTATAGAAAAATAAGAAACCCCTAAAGCAACCCTAAAACTCATATTTTCGTGAATAGGAAATTTTTATGGGCTTGTTCCTCAGTTTGCGTAGGGAGAGATTACCTTTTCGATGGAATCTTAAAATAATGGTTTCGATATAAAACAGTCTATTAGGACTCACTGAATATATTTCGTGATGTGTTCGTGGTAAGCGGTTTCCAGTTTCCATTATTCGTTCTATTGGGCCTCTGATGGTCAGTAAAACTTAGATGATTCTGTGCTGATGCAATGAGCGGCCAATAATAAATCTTCTTAAATGTGGGTATGTCAAACAAGGTAGGCGTGCTTTTATTTATATGGATGTCTTTCGCTGAGTGAAATTGATTGCCCCTACCATCGATAACCCGATCCAATGGGAGAACAATGTCCGAAATGGCTATGTTTCGTATCGAGGCAAGATTTTCCACTTAGAAGCTGAGGCTTGAAATATATTGTTTTGCTATATTTCATATGGTTGAATGTGTGTGTCAAGAGAATAATCCAATAATGCACCAAAACTCACCATGTTTTTGTCCACAATCACGTCGTTCCTTCTCAAACCAATATTTCTGTGTTCAATCTTCCGATACGATAAGAGTCAAGGATTTCCGTTAGCGTCAGGATATTTACTCGGAAAACTGCTGCTAGAAGGTGAATAAATTGTTTTCGTTCCAATCATTCCACGTCTGTCTATGGAATGCAAATTTCTAAAAGCTTAGGAGACGTTTATTCGATAACCTTGTTCGCCTGGATGGGTGTAAAAGATCGAAGGATAACTTTGAAATTTGTGTTGTGAAACAATCAAGATTAACTGCGAACATACGATGTGTGATAAAAGTTACATTAACTCAGGTGAATTTAAACTATAAGAAAATATTTTCGACACAAGAAGGTAAAAGAACTCCGTAACCATGACAATCCTATATTCTTACCAATATTCCAAGAAAGCACTTACTTACCCCATCAGACGAGTAAAAACAAAAAATGTAACGCGAGGCAGAAGCCTGCCGGAAACATTTTGATAGCAAAGTGAAAATCCTGCTTTTACTGGCTGAGATAAATCGAAGATGGTGCTTACTATCAACTTATCCATTTCCCAGAAACGGCAGAGCGTTCTTTTTCCTTAACGAAAATTTAATAGGTATTACGCCAGTTTCAATTTTGGGATTGTAATTTATTCCACTAGAAGGAACGTTTGTGGTTTCCACCGCATAAATGCTAAAATCGATGGCGTTGGTCAGATAGTTGCAGTGTATTGCAATCGCATTTGCTTTCAATTCCGAACGAATGGACTCCATCAGATAATTAAAGTCACTCCCAACATTACACTGTTCCCAGAAAGGCGGTTTTTAAAGACACTTATACCTATTTTTAGAAACTTTCTAATCATAATATTCTGTTTTCAAGACATGAAGTGTTCGAAAACAACATCTCACTGTTATGTTTAGGAAGTCAAGATTGATAAGATATTGAATTAAACCCTTGATGATTTTATGTAGGTTCCGATGGCATGTTTTATTCACATTTCTATCCAAAGATATGAAATCCAATTTTTGTCACAAAGTTTGAAACTTTCTTGGTACGAAACCTCGATGCCTGCTTCAAGTCAGCGCTTTGTGATATTCAAATTCTACTATGCCTTCAGGATTATTCAAAAAAACAGTTATTTCCAGTTAACATTGAAGAAAGCTTTCTTAACGTCATCCTGTTTAGCTGCTGTTTTTTTATGAAATTTACATGGAAAAATTACTGAAATTGTGTTCGAAGCCTTCTAACTGATCTACTCAGATGCGATCCGCGCAAGATTCACTATTCAAATTTTAAGATTTGGGCCCAGTAGAGATGACCTTGATCAATGGCCGGACGCTTGGCAGCATCGCATTCACTATCGGGTCAAGAGTTATGGTACGGTTTTCGGCAAAATGGACCTTAGATCCTTTTATGGGAATTTATATGGGAAAACTACTAAAATTGTGTTATAAGCCTTCTAACTCATCTACTCAGATGTGATCCGCGCAATATTCACTATTAAAATCTCAAGAATTGGTGCCCAGTAGAGATGACCTCGACCAATGATCGGACGCGTGGCGGAGGCGCATTCACCTTCGGGTCAAGACTTGTGATTGTGTGTACTGCAAAGTGGACCTTAGATCCTTTTATTGGAATTTACGCAGGAAAATGACTGAAATTGTATTTGAAGACCTATCTAACCCGTCTACTCAGTTTCTCATCTACATAGTTTAAGCAAATTAAGAATACTATCCTTAATTTTAATGGCTATTGAAGATATTTACTTAAGCTTTTCGTACCTTCTGGAATTACGCACTCTAGTCGAAACCTTTAGTACATAATCTAGCTTTAAAACAATGTTCCGGTTTTCTTTTAAAACAATGTCCGGCTTTACACCGGACCGGTGTAAAGTATCCTGACTTTAGAAACCCATTTCGAATCAAATGATTTTCCAGGTCTTGCTTTGTCTTTGAGCATCAAATTCTTCTTATATTCCCTTCAGTTTTCCAGTGTTCTCAGAGTGGCTTCACTTTTTGATACTATATATGAGGTTTTTGCTTCCATTTCCTGCTTCCATTTCCTTTCTTGCTTCTTACTTAAGCCCGTAGGCTGTTTCTTGAGTAACTTTCTCCAGATTTCCTAACTTACCATCAACTCTGTCTTCCCCAACTCTTCTGTGTTGGTGAAGGATAGAGATCTTCTTCCACTGTGCTTTCTGCTAAGGGTAGCTTTTGTTAATTTTCAATAGTCGTTTAGTCTTGAGAGGCTTTCGAGAGGTTTAAGAGATTTTCATTCCACTTCAATTTGTCTTGACTGTAAAAACCCATTTCGAATAGATTGATTTTCTATTTTCCGGGTTCTTGCTTTAACCACGGGACTTTAAACACGGAACTTAACAAAATTTCTATTTTAAACTCGGAGTTTAACTAAATTCGGAATTTAATTAAATTCCGATTTTAGATTGTAAATTTACGTAACTACCCACTCTTAAGTTGGAATTTAACAGAATTCTGATTTCCAACTCGAAATTTTACTAGATTTTGACAAATTTTACTACGATGACGTTTAACTAAATGCCGATTTTAAACTTGGAATTTAACTAAATTCCGATTTTTCAAACATGGAAAAACGGAATTTAGTCAAATTCCGATGTTACACAAGAAATTTAAATAAATTAGGACTTAAATAGAATTTTATTAAATTTTGATTTTTAACTCGGAATTTAACTAAATTTTCACTTACAATTTAAAACAAAATTTAAAAACAAAACTTTTTAAGGGTTTAACTACATTCCGATTTTAGATTTCGGATTTAAGTAAATACTGATTCTAGGGTCGGAATTTAACTGAATTCTGATTTTTTAAACACGGAAAAATGGAATTTAATCAAAGTCCGATTGTACACACGGAATTTAAATAAATTCCGACATACATGGAATTTTACTAAATTTTGGCCTATATGGAATTTAACTAAATCCCGATTTTAAACTTGGATTTTCACTAAATTCTGATTTTTCAAACAGGGAAAAACGGAATTTAATCAACTTCTGCTGTTATACAAGAAATTTAAATAAATTTCGACTCACATGGAGTTTAATTAAATTTTGATTTTTAACGCGCATTTTAACTAAATTTTAACTTTAAAGTCGCAATTTAACTAATTTCTGACTTTAAACACGGAACTTAACAAAAGTTCGATTTTAAACTCGGAGCTTAACTAAATTCGGAATTTAATTAAATTCCAATTTTAGGGTGTAAATTTAAGTAAATATCCCCTCTTAAGTTGGAATTTAACTAAATTTCGATTATTACATTACTAGATTCTGACATATATTTTACAAATTTAACTAAATGCCGATTTTAAACTTGAAATTTAACTAAATTCTGATTTTTCAGACATAGAAAAACGGAATTTAATCAAGATCAGCTGTTATACAAGAAATTTAAATAAATTCCGACTTAATGGGGTTTAATTAAATTTTGATTTTTAACTCGGATTTTAAGTAAGTATTAACTTTAAAGTCGCAATTTAACTAATTTCTGACTTTAAACACGGAACTCAACGAAATTTCGAACTAGATTCTGACATATATTTCACACATTTAACTAAATCCCGATTTTAAACTTGAAATTTAACTAAATTCTGATTTTTTAGACATAGGAAAACGGAATTTAATCAAGTTCCGCTGTTATACAAGAAATTTCAATAAATTCCGACTCACATGGAGTTTAATTAAAATTTGATTTGTAACTCGCATTTTAACTAAATTTTAACTTTAAAGTCGCAATTTAACTAATTTCTGACTTTAAACACGAAACTTAACAAAATTTCGATTGAAAACTCGGAGTTTAACTAAATTCGGAATTTAATTAAATTCCGATTTTAGGGTGTAAATTTAAGTAAATACCCCCTCTTATGTTGGAATTTAACTAAATTTCGATTATTAAATTACTAGATTCTGACATATATTTCACAAATTTAAATAAATCCCGACTTTAAACTTGATATTTAAATAAATTCTGATTTTTCAAACATGGAAAAACGGAATTTAATCAAATTCCGATGTTATACAAGAAATTTAAATAAATTCCGACCTACATGGAGTTTAATTAAATTTTGATTTTTAACTTAGATTTTAACTAAATATTAACTTTAAAGTCGCAATTTAACTAATTTCTGACTTTAAACACCTTTAAACACGGAACTTAACGAAATTTCGATTTTAAACTCTGAGTTTAACTAAATTCGGAATTTAATTAAATTCCAATTTTAGGTTGTAAATTTAAGTAAATATCCCCTCTTGAGTTGGAATTTAACTAAATTCTGATTATTACATTACTAGATTCTGACATATATTTTACACATTTAACTAAATTCCGATTATAAACTTGAAATTTAATTAAATTCTGATTTTTCAAACATGGAAAAACGGAATTTAATCAAGTTCCGCTATTATAGAAGAAATTTAAATAAATTCCGACTTACATGGAGTTTAAATAAATTTTGATTTTTAACTCGCGTTTTAACTAAATTTTAACTTTAAAGTCGCAATTTAACTAATTTCTGACTTTAGACACAAAACTTAACAAAATTTCGATTTTAAACTCGGAATTTAATTAATTTCCGATTTTAGGGTCTAAATTTAAGTAAATACCCCCTCTTAAGTTGGAATTTAACTAAATTTTGATTATTACATTACTAGATTCTGACACATATTTCACAAATTTAACTAAATACCGATATTAAACTTGAAATATAACTAAATTTTGATTTTTCAGACATAGAAAAATGGAATTTAATCAAGATCCGCTATTATACAAGAAATTTCAATAAATTCCGACTCACATGGAGTTTAATTAAATTTTGATTTTTAACTCGCATTTTAAATAAATTTTAACTTTAAAGTCGCAATTTAACTAATTTCTGACTTTAAACACGAAACTTAACAAAATTTCGATTGAAAACTCGGAGTTTAACTAAATTCGGAATTTAATTAAATTCCGAGTTTAGGCTGTAAATTTAAGTAAATATCTACTCTTAAATTGGAATTTAACTGAATTTTGATTTCAAACTCGAAATTTTACTAGATTCTGACATATATTTCCCACATTTAACTAAATCCCGATTTTAAACTTAGTATTTAACTAAATTCTGATTTTTCAGACATAGAAATACGGAATTTAATCAAGATCCGCTGTTATACAAGAAATTTAAATAAATTCCGACCTACATGGAGTTTATTTAAATTTTGATTTTTAACTTAGATTTTAACTAAATATTAACTTTAAAGTCGCAATTTGACTAATTTCTGACTTCAAACACGGAACTTAACGAAATTTCGATTTTAAACTCTGAGTTTAACTAAATTCGGAATTTAATTAAATTCCAATTTTGGGTTGTAAATTTAAGTAAATACCCCCTCTTAAGTTGGAAGTTAACTAAATTCTGATTATTATATTACTAGATTTTGACATATATTTCACACATTTAACTAAATCCAGATTATAAACTTGGTATTTAACAAAATTCTGATTTTTCAACATGGAAAAACGAAATTTACGCAAGTTCCGCTGTTACACAAGAAAATTAATTAAATTCCGACTTACATAGCGTTTAATTAAATTTTTAACTCGGATTTTAACTAAATTTTAACTTTAAAGTCGCAACTTAACTAATTTCTGACTTTAAACACGAAACTTAACGAAATTTCGATTTTAAACTCGGAGTTTAATTAAATACGAAATTTAATTAAAGGTCTTGAAGCATCAAATCTTTCTTCTATTCCCAGCGTTTTCTGTTTGACGGTATCACTATTATTCTGAACGGCTTCACTTTCTGATACCGGTGGTTCTTTCACAACTGTTTTCATTTTCTTTTTCCTTTTTCCTTAAGCTCATTGCCTGTTTCTCGAGTCACATTCTCAAGATCTCAATCTAACTTCCACTGTATCTTCCACGAACCACTTTGCTTCCTGTTCGTTTTATATCATTTACAGAGGCTGTAAATTCATCATTTTGTCGAACTTTTTTTTTCAAACTACCCTCTGTAAATCTTCAACAGTTCCTTAGTCTTAAGAGGCTTTCGAGAGACTTAAGAGATTTTTATAACAAGTTTAATTTGTCTTGACTTTAAAAACCCATTTCTTGTCAGTTCATTTTCGATTTTCCAGGTCTCGCTTTGTCTTGGAGTGGCACCTTCTTCTTTTATTCCCAGCAAATTTCCAGTATTCCATGCCTGACGGTATCATTATTATTCTGAGTGGCCGCACTTTCTAATACCGGCGGTTCTTTGGCAACTTCTTCCATTTATTTCCTTCCTTCTTCTTTAAGCTGCTTTGCTAATTCTTGAGTCGCTTTCTCGAGCTCTCCTAACTTATCTACCGCTGTATCTTCCACCAACTGTTTCACTTTGCTCTCTATTGATTTATTTCATTTGCAGTGGCTTTAAAAGCATCAGTTCGTCGAACTTACAGTTGAAACCAGCTTTTGCGAATTTTCAATTGTTCTAGTTCTAGTCTTGAGAGGCTATAATTTAATCGAACTTCTGCCCGTATTTCTCCTATCATTCCATCGTTATTTCATGAAGGGAGACGTCCATTCATGTCGTCTTACCTACAGTACTTATAGGCCACAACTATCCAACGTGGCAAGTACACTTCTTTCGTCGAATTTGACTTTTTATAACCTTGTCTCTTGCTTTGAATCTCGAATGATCATTAGGCTAAAATTAAATAGTATTTTCATCTTTAGAGCAGCGTTTTGCTTTAGGAAAATAAAACGCCAGACCGTATTCCTCATATGCCACAAATAGATCTGCAAAAAATATTTGGGTATCTGTATTCTAAGTTGACTGCTATATTTTATGTTTGTTGAGTTTCATTCACAAATAAGTATATCTCACTTTACTTTATTACTTTTTACTTTATTCTCAACTATCTTATAAGAAGACTTTCAGTCAGCTATGCAAAGCTGATGAAAACAGAATCAATAAAATGAAGACTACTCAAGAGAAGATAGGAGTTGAGATCGAAGATAGAATCAAGAACATTTAAAGTTTTAGTCATGTGTAGGCAGAAAAGAATATCCTTTCTGCCTACACATGGATGGATTGACACATCAAATTGCATCTCGGGACTTTCCTTCTTATCTTCATAGAATTGTGTTGTTTCGAAGGGTTTTAATTACTATTTAAGTTTATTGTTAAGTGGCTATGCCCATAATTTTTGTAATATAATTTATTAAGAGTCATCCGTTTTACTACCATTTTTTTTTCATAATTTATTTGGATACGACAGTCACTTGCTTTTGAAATTAAACCTCCCTAAAGTGAAAAAGAAAAAAATATATATACTCACTGTCTATTTTTTTTTGGGGACTAGCTATCACGCATTTGTACCCTCACTCGAACTGGTATACCGTAAAACCCCAATCTGAAAACTGATTACTTCTGCCCCATATATCCGATTTATGGGCATTCGCTCGTGGAGAGTTTAATGTATTATAGAATAAAACTGCCAGTTGGAATTTGCGGCTACAAAAAACTTTTTACAGCGCTTTGACCGAAAGCTAACTTTGAACAGGGTCGATCGAGTCAAAGAGCGAAGCAATTTACTCTTTCGACGAATCAAAAGAGTTTCAATTTGAGTACCAAAAATAAAGACTACTGGGTTAGGCGGATTTTATTGGCTTTAAACTTTGACCTTCCGGTTTTTTAGTTTCCGTTTTATGGTGCACGAGGACTTCTTTCGGAGTTTCATTGCAAATGAACATTCGAAGTAACGTGTTTCGCTTATACATAACATTAAATTAGTTTTAATATTTAGAACCAGCTTGCAGGAAAATGTTTAGTATACGATATATAATATTACCTAGGCTTGGGGAATGAAATTGCAACTTGCAAACTGCGTGGCCTCTAAGCATTTTTATTTCTTTTTCGGTTTACTAATGAGCGGATATGCCCACATTTTTTGTGATATGAATATTTATTAAGATAATCCGTTGTTTTTTATAATCCATCTGGATATGATAGTCATTTGCTTTTGAAGACGTAGCAAAAATAAGCTCAATCTTCCTGAGATATGGCCACCATACCCACCATCTACCATTCCTTATAACCACTCTTTGTAGAAATAAAAATAAGGAGGATAATCAAAAAGCATAAATCAGCATGCTTAACCAAAACAAAAAAGTACTTTGATGTCTTTCTTGTCTACATAAATAATTATTACTGCTCCACTGTCTTTGACCTCAAATTTCAAATACAAACACGAAGCCAAGGCCAAATAGCAAAATGCTTTCAGCTGAATAAAAACTGGCATTCCCAAGCCAATCATAACCCGATGGCGCGTAAAAGTGTGAACGCATAAAGCTGTCTCTATAGGCTTAGAAGGTCGTAAATCTAGACTTTCATAGTTTCCTGTGTTATCTCGAAGACACGGTTTTCTGTAGCGCTGTTCTTGTTGATTTTCTACCAACTATATTTTTAGCTACTCTACGACTGAAAGGGCATTATTTACACAATATGAACAACGTGGTGCACCCATGCGGTATTGGAAAAGCCAGCAAACCTAACAAAATTACAAAAAATCCGTCTCGACCCAAGGAAGCAGAAAATTTCACTTAAGTTCGCCTCGCATATTATAGTAAATCCTTTCTATACTTGACCTTTAGAAACTACTCCAGGGGACACATAGAGCGCATTTACCTCGTCTGCGGACCGATTTGCTTTCATCATCCGTTATATACAAACAAACCAGGAGTCGATAAAACCGTTGACCTGTTTAAAGCATTCACCGAGATTCTATCCTTTATCCAGTCTCCCCTATTCCATTGATTTTTATCGCGCCCTTATGAAAGGGTTCATAATAAAGTCGTCGTGACGAAGAGCAAAGTCCTGTTCTCATAATCTTCATTGGCTCTACCTGGTTGGCAAAAACTGTAGAACGGCATATATCAGTACAATTTTAACGGTATGATAATTGATTTTAATTAAACCGGAATTCATTAAAATTATAAGAGTTTAGTTATTAAGGAAATATCTGTGTGAACTATTGTCCAAAAGTTTGAAATTCCAGGAATATTTTCCAAGTTTATTAATTTTGCGTTGACAACTTTTTTTTATTGCTTATGCATAGGTATTTTCCTCATAGAAACCCTTTAGAAAAAAATTAAAAATGTCGCTAAAGTATCTAAAAAGTGCCATAACCCCACAAATTTAATAAATGAATTAGAAAAGAAGATTAAAGAAAAGACCACAACAACATTTACAACACCAATTTATATAATAAATTACTATTCTCTGGTGCAAGGACAACTCCAACTTTGAAATCACCCTGTAGATTTGGCAAAAATGTTCAAGAAAGTAAGGAGGAAATTGAAATTTGGCCACATGATTAACGGATTTAATGTCCAATAGCTAAAATCAATTAATTAAATAAAAAGTTAAAGAAAAGTAGTCGATCAAGGGGATGAAAGAATATTTGGAGAAATATCTTAAGAAGAAAAAAGCAGTTTAAGAAAAAACCAAAATATGTAAATAAAAAGTGCACAACAAAATAAAAAAACGCAATAACAAAAAAGTAAATTCCTCGTTTTTATTCTGTGGTGCTCCTCAAATAAAAAAAAACTCATAATATCATAAATTTAATAAACAAATAAAAAAAGAGGATTTAACAAGACAGGAACTTTACCAGACTAAATTATGTATAAAAAAGGTTGCAACACCAGAAATTTGATATTTTCTGCTTTGATGTGCTTTTGCCAATTAGAAGAATTCAAAATTGACTGTATTAAATTTCTGTTCACAAACAAAATCACCAAAAAATGAACTATATGTATTTCAGAGTGTCGACCTTAGATTTGTCAGTTTTCAATGATAGTTGATAGGATTTCTATGCAATATTGTTTATAAATAAACTTGAAGGTTATTTTATTATCTATTATTTTTACCACCAAATCAAAAAAGTTAATTAAGAGGTTATTAGTCAGTTAGTGGATTCTATGTTCTCAAACTCTCCATTAAGCCTGTAATAGTACCCACATTCCTGGATATAGTAGCTCCCATTTTATCTCAATGTATGTTATTTTAGAGATAATTTTAAATATTCAGAGTTTTAAACTTAGAATGGCGCGCCCATGGCACTATCCACTCGTAAATAATATCGGAGCTGCTAGTGACAATAGATACAATTAAAGGCATTGAATAATTAATTATAAATTTTATTTGGCTATTTGGGGACCGATTTTGTAATCTCTTTGTACCCTTTAAATGAAAAAAAAAATAGCAGAGGATTATTGACTAAGTATTTCTCGGGTTTAAAAAAAATTGGAGTGAGAGGATAATAACTTTCGCTTTACTTTGCTTGGGCTGATTCCGCTAACAATACGAAATTTTTACTTTTTAAGACGTAGTAATCTATTAAAACGAATACTCTACCTGTCAAGGGCAATTGCAACTAAGTGAAGAATCGACGCAGTACAACACAGCACATCACTTGAAGTCCACATATCACACAACTCCGGTCCTAGCGACCACTCCTGGCTAACTTCTTGGACAGCTCCCAAAGGCATCACTAAACAAGCAACTAAGAGGTCGGCTACCGCTAAGGAGAGAATCAGGTAGTTGGCTACACTTTGGAGGTTTCTTTCGAGGAGTATTGCTGCTATAACGAAGACGTTGCCTGAAATGAAACACACTTGTTAGAAAAAAAACACTAAGACTGTTATCTGAATGGCCTGATAATAGTATAGGCACCCACATTGTTTGTAATTTAAATTATAGGAAAATAAATTAAATTATAGGAATAAACTAGCGGTATCTCTTGTGTTTAGATATGATAGTCTTTTCATAGTTAAAATATTTGTATTTAAAATTAAGTAACAAAAGGTTTTTGGGTATTTTCTCACAGTGTGAAGCAGATGGGAACAAAGACAATGACTCGAGGACATGTATTTCGACTGCTAAAATAATTGCTTTATTTGAACATAGGGCGTATCTATAAGTCATGAGGTTTCAATGCTAGAAACCCTTTTCGCAAGGCCTGGAGGTTCTTCAATAATTGCCTTAGAAGGATGGTTTCAACTTTGTACATAATAAGTCACGAGAGTACAATAGACAGAAATTTAATGATGTTGTTTTGTGTTTACATTTGTATTCAATATTAATTTTATTAATTTGAAAGCTTTACCCACTATTTACGTAAACGTATTGCCATCTTTGTATAGACCAACACTCTAAATATTTGAAAAATATACATACAAATCTATTTCCAATAGGAAAATTAATCAGGCAAAACGGGGTGGTTTGTATGATTTAAACATACGAAATATATGAAAAAATATTTGTTCAAATTTTAAAGTGTTTGATCACTGTTTTAAAGTGTTTGATCACTGTCATATGCATGGCATAACAAGAGGCTACACCAACTCTCTTTGTAATTTAAATTATATGAAAATAAAACAGTGACACCACTTGTCTTTCATAATCTATGTGGATATGATGGTCATTTTATAGTTAAAATGTTGGCATCTGAAATTAACCAGGAGAAGAAGCTAATACAAAATAGGGAAAATATAGAAATCTGATAATTTTGTTGTAATGTTCTAAATATGTTATTGTTTATTATATAAAAATTATTATCACCACATTTCATGCCTCGTTGTGTGATAAACTGGCTCATTATAGTGTGTAATAAAATAATTGTACAGTATGTTCTACAAAGTGCAAAATGTACAATATGCATAATATTCGGCCCACCAAACATTTTCAAATAATTTTAACTACTAATTCCCCTTTGGAGTTCTATAGGCTGTTGTTTGACTGAGGGTTAAACAACAAAATAAATTAGTTCGATAAAATTTAATGGCCACGGGATAGCGGGATTAATACGATCATTGTAAATAATTCATGGCAGAAACTATTTTGTGTTTAAAGCCTCCCAAAATTAGCTTAATACAAACGTGTAACTGCTTGTCTAATGGAAATACTAACGATCATATTTAGAAGCAATTTAATAATGATTTTAAATAAATAACCGTTTTGCATGCCAACTAAAAGGGACGGAGTATACAGGTATAAGAGAGGTACGGAATTGTCAAATTTTTGTGGTTTCGATTGGATAGGAAACCACTGGAAACTAGTTGCATTACGTGTCCGTTTCGTAACTGAAAGTAGCATAAATTGTATAAATAATTTCCATATTAAGGCAGTTGCCATAAATATTTTTGCGAAAAAGAGAGAGAGAAATGTTTGCTTTTACCTCAATAAATTTAACATGACTACAGACAAGAAAATGTAAGTAGCTTGTCATGAAATGCAAGGAGGGGCGGAGAAAACGGCCATACTTTAAGGAACAGTTCAAAGGTGAAACGAGAAATGCTGTTGTGATATTGTCACGAATGAAAATACTGTAAAATGATAATTTACTTTATATTCCCCTGAAGGTGAAAATGATGCACTCATCGACAATATGAATCACACAGAGGTGACCTCGGTCCAAACGGAAATAACAAAACAATTAAAAAACGCGCAATCCCGAATCATTGGAATGTGCTGACTGATGAAATCATCATTTTTTCCACTCGGATACCATTCGTTTCCACTCGAAGTTGGGACGAAGGAAATTGTATAAAAAGAAATAAACAGAGTTAGTAAGGGGCTCTTTGCTTTAGTCTCGCGGCCATGATGTGACTCTCAAGAAATTAAACCTCAGAGGAGGCCAGTCTGTCTTAGTAATTTATTAGTGAAGTACAAGTTTATTATTTAATGTATCCATAACCCAATAAGTGCCCTTCGGTCTCCAAAGCTGTTAAAGCATTCGATGATGCATTGGCCCACGATAATGTAAGTACCTTTTAACTTTAAGTTGTAACCATTTTTCTAGTTAAGTTTTACCCCACGCATTGTAACCGTTTTGCTTTAACTTTAATAAATATAGTTGTTAGAATATAAATGTTGTTTTCAACCCCTCTTCAGAAATCGATCCCGAGGCAAATTAAATAAGTCACAACGACCACAAACGGGTCGTGACAATATTCTTTCATTCGCGTTCTTGAGGATTGTGATTGTGGTAAAAGAAAAACATATTTCTATCTAAAGTGTTTTCCGGGCTATGAAGCCGTGGTCCAATGGAATTACTTCCTACCATTGGACCACGGCTTCATAGCCCGGAAAACACTTTAGATAGTATTATGACCGGCCGTGGAAGCCTTCACAGTCTGAAAAACATATTATTAAAAAATATATACTCAAACTATTTTTTGAGTCATCTAAACTTTTTTTATATACATAGTTTTGAAATATCTAAGTCGCATATGTAGAAAAAATAAAATATTTATAACATAAAGGCCCTCAAAAATATGGCCACACAGTTGGGGTTATAAATACTAACGTTTGAAGGGTGCAGAACTCATAAAATTAGATATAATCAGGTCACTTTATGGTTACAATTTCGTCTGTGAACTGTCGTAGGACGTCCATAAAATTTGCGTTTTTGAACCGAGGTCTTTGCACCCCTAAAACCATCACTCTGTCTGGCTTGGTATTCATATTTCCAGTATTAATTATCTTAACGCCACATGCTATCATGTCGTTGCGATCACAAGCGCTAATAAAATTTTCGCACAAATCAGGTTGGATTAGCGTCACAAAGTCAAACTAACAAACCTCGAACACCCATTTAACCTGGCACTTACCGCCAAAATGAATCAGTCTCTATACGAAATGTCAGCTCGTATTATAACTATTATATTGGCCGTTATAGAGATGTAAAGGCATTCCTAATAGAAACTCCTGGAAATCATATTTATTAATCAGTCAGCCCCAGACATAATACAAATTGTTCTCTATTGTTTTACTGGTATTTGCCTCTCAATAGAAATATTTTATTGTAAAATTATTATCAATGAACTGTGGAATCGGTATACATTGGCCCCACAAAACGCAGTGTCAACACGAGGATTACGGAACACGAAAGGAGTTGCAGGATGGGACAAACACCAATTGTAGCAAATTTCGATTTTTTTTTCAATATTTTCGGAAGTGGTTAGATTTTTGTACATTTAAGAACTACACCTTGTTCAATGAAAGTTAAAAGAAAGTTATTTTCTGCGAAATATGTTAGTGAACGAAATTTTTAGCTTTTTCGCAGGAAACTCTAGTTTAAAATATGCAAAAAAGCAATATTTACTAATTGGAAATTGAAAACTTATCTGCTTTCAATATTTCCAAAAATATTGCAGCGTTTAAGAAGGAAACAAACAGAAACCACTACTTCGAGGACTAATACCCCTACCGGCATTGAATTACACTGTTTGTTTCAAAGCTCATTTTATAAAGCAAAAAAAAATATATTAAAATGAATTAATAAAGTAAAAAAAATCAATGCTAAAAAGCCAAAAAATATTAAGCTTTTGCAAAGAATATAGAACCAGAGTGCGAAAATGCCCATGTATAATTACAATTTTTAAATTTGAAAACTTGTCTGCTTTCGGCGTTTCCAAAACCTTCTAGTTATACATAAAGAAGGAAACAAATAGAAACAACTACTTCGAGGGCTAATACACCTACCGACATTGAATTACACTATTTGTTTCAAAGCGTAAATATTATAGAAAATATACATAAAAGCAAAGATGAAATACAAGAAAGTGCTCTAGAATAAAACCAAAAAAATAATAACATAAAAGTTAAATTAAAGTTTCTTTTTGAAATGTGGGTCAAAGTTACTAAATGTATGTGTTAACCAAAAGTACTTACTACTCTTTTTGGACGGAGTAATTGCGTAATTACTTTCTAGAGGCGACAAACCTCAACCTCCGTCATCAGCATCCTCTAGGAGATGACCGAAAAAGACGCGAACACATTTATTAACTTTGACTCACAAATCAAAAGTGACAAGCAAGATTATAGCAGGTATTAAAAAGCAAGATAATAGTAAATATATAACAAAATGGTACAAAAAACCTGATTGGCGCTATATACCATAGATTATGAAAGTTAAAAGAAAGTTATTTTCTGCGAAATATGTTAGTGAACGAAATTTTTAGCTTTTTCGCAGGAAACTCTAGTTTAAAATATGCAAAAAAGCAATATTTACTAATTGGAAATTGAAAACTTATCTGTTATCAATATTTCCAAAAATATTGCAGCGTTTAAGAAGGAAACAAACAGAAACAACTACTCCGAGGGCTAATACCTTACTTCTTAAGCGCTGCAATATTTTTGGAAATATTCAAAGCAGATAAGTTTTCAATTTCCAATTAGTAAATATTGCTTTTTTGCATATTTTAAACTAGAGTTTCCTGCGAAAAAGCTAAAAATTTTGTTTACTAACCTTGTTCAATGGGCATAAAAAGCAGTGAAGCTTTTGGAAGTTTTAAAATGTCATTACGATCTGCACCCATATGTGCAACGTTGCCCCAGTTTAACCGAATCTATATCTCTTGTGATGAAAATGTTCCTTGATTTATTTTCTAAATTTTCTTTACTATGCCAACAACGGTATCTACTGAAAAATAAATTAAAATGAAGACTTTTTCCGAAACTTTAAGGACGTACGTTATTGTGATGAAAAGGATGGACATACTTTACTCTCGCATTATTTTTCCCAAAGAAAGTCGACACGAGAATTCTTCGATATCGGTATTTTTTTAGCTTTCACTTCAATAGTATATATTTAATATATTTCTTTTTGTAAAATTATTGATTTAAATTGTAATTGATTGCAAAAAATGTGACTGATAAACTTTCAATATTCATGCACAAAAGGTGCCAATTTTTCACGCATACAGAATTCAAAGACTCTGAATATTTACTCATGTAAAAAGGAGTTGCCTTGTATGATTTAAACATATCAAATATATAAAAAAAAACTTGCTCAAACATATTCTAAATTGTTTGATCACTGTCATCTGCATGGCTTCACAAGAGGCTGCACCCACTCTCTTTGCAATATAAATTATAGGAAAAAAACAGTGATACCTCTTGTCTTTCACCATTTCGTAGTTTTATTCCTATTGTTTAAATAGATAAACAATAAGTTTGACTAATTATTGTCTAATGGCACAACAAGTTTTACAACCAGCTACTGAGCAATTAGCAACTGAAAAGATAGCTTTCAACGGATCCATTTATCAGAGCAAATTATAGAGAACTTTGCACCGGTTTAGCTTGCCTAGAAATAGAATTAATTAAGGTCAGATGTCTTAACAGTTTCCAGGAGCCACTGCACCCAGCTACAATAGGTTGGCTCAAAGGTCGACTCCATTATTGGGAGTTCGCACTTACGAATCCAGTACGAGATCGGTTCCCAATTAAACGGATTACCGATGCTCATTTGTAAGCGAACAGAAGGATTACCAGGGGTATAAATTTATTGTTGGGTGTATTATTATATTATTGCAAATGATGCAAATTGATGTAATTAAAGGCTGAAGTGGGTTACTTGCTAAATAGAATAGTCTGTGCGAATTGAGCCCTCTTCGTATTTTGCACTAAAACCTTTTTATTTCTAATTATGCTATATTTAGGTCCAAAGCTCTTTTATATAGTGCATTTTCTTTGTGTGGTTTTGATTACTTTTTTACAAGTAAATTTCAATGGAGAATCTACAGTAATTCTATGAAGTTTGAAAAAATATTTATGATATAAATTCCAATTTTATTCTAAATGTTTCAAACTATTATTGAACATTGTTTTGACTTTGCCGTGAAGCTATGTGTAGGTATTGCAAATAGCCATTTCTTGCCATTCCTCTGCATCCTCTCTCCTTCGCTGGGGAACTCAGGCGATTGAACTGGTGTAAATCGAACCACGGGGTTTGTCTCGAGTGGCCATTTTAGGCAGTTTCCAATTAACCAAGATTAGCCCGCCGTAATAGCAATAATATGCCCTTCCGTTAAACGGATTTTACTATAAATCAACGGAGATTAGATGATGGCAGCTGAGATAAACCCTATGCTGTGTGGTGAACAAATAGCCACAATCCGGGAAGCGAAAATGAAATATTGTCCGTCAAATTGAACAATTTTTTATTTTGATTTCAGTTTAAAGAAAACAACTTATTTAAAGTGCTACTGGAGAAAATCTTGACCGCCACACACAAGTGCTGAAATTCTTGGGTAGTCGGTCTGAGCGATTAGATATTAAAACTCCTATACTTCCAAGCTTTCGACAATTTTTAATGTCTTACATTACTGTCTTTAATACAATAACAAAAATTTAATAAGTTTACAGTTAAGAGCCCTCAATGGCATTCGATGACCTACCGTCTAATGTTTTAAAGTCAAATAGAGTCCCGTGATAGAACATATTTAACACGATGGACACAACATTGTTACACTATACGAGACAATAAAACAATTACTTTTTTTAAAGAGGAAAAAATATTTTTTATCTACGACCATGCTCTAATAATCACATTATCCTTGTACATTCTCAAGATTAAGGCTAATCTTTATTCACTTGTGAATAATGAGTTGTCATGGTAACAAAACATGTCGCAGGCAGTAGAAAGTTTGTGAGAGAGCTTCCTCCTCCCATTCTCACTCCTCCTCCAAAAACGTAAGAGAGAGTAAACTCCTCCAAAAACCTTGAGAGCGTACACTCCTCCTCCTACGTTGAATACCCAACCATTGCCCCACCACCATTACCCCCACCATCATCATTTAGTTATATAAATGTTATAGTTGAAAAGTTTTATTTACAAAAGTGTCATTCTGTACATTTTCTAGTAAAAATAATGATTACTTGTCAAATAGTAAGAAAAATAGTGTGAGCATATTTTATGGTAGTCGTATTTATTGGGTGAAAGGACAACAAAAACAAACTCTAAGATTGCAAATTCGCCGACGTTTCGATCTCTATTTGAGTCTTTATCAAGGCTATTCACTGATAAGAGTCAACTTCCCAACATTCGCATCCCAAACAGCATATGAAGGCACAAACATTTTTTTGTAGAAATACATTTCACCAAACCGGCATCAATACTGACTAATGATGTATTTCTACAAAACAATTTTTGTGCCTTTATATTGTGTTTTAGATGCGAATGTTGAGAAGTTGACTCTTATCAGTGAATAGCCTTGATAAAGACTCAAATAGAAATCGAAACGCCGGCGAATTTGCAATCTTAGAGGTTGTTTTTGTTGTCCTTTCACCCAATAAACACAACTAACATCTAATTCAGCGGGGCACGAACTCGTAAACAAGTATATTTTATGAAACAACTTGCGAGTTGCTCTTGACTCTAGGGTTTTAAAAAGTTATCCATTTGCTGGTTTAACATCAGTGCTAGTTGCTTTTGACTCTGTTGTCCATTTCGCAGTTTTGCCAAACGATGCAGAACCACTATTTTCTCGAATTTGAAAGTGATGGTGAAGGTTCTGACGTACTCGGTGCTGCACAACGGTTAAAACGGTTTGTTTCAATCGATAAAACTGAAGTGGTGGAATATAAACCAAAAAACAACGATTTGGAAAGACGTGACTTTGCTTTGCAAAACATAGACTTAAACACAATAGTGGAAAATTATGATGAGAAGGAAAGCGAAGATGAAGGAGTAGGTTTGGAAGTTCAATAAGAAATCGCAGACGTGGGTGAAGTGAAAGTGAGTGATGTGACACTTCATGAAATAAATGAATTGTGGTATGAAAGAAAAAGCTTCTGCGTATTTCAATCATATGCGCAAATAACCTCAATATTTGACTGAAAATGAAAACCACTTCATTGGACTATATGGTGGGACCTTTAAATTTGTTAACTGCCATTAAAAACGGGCCCTAGAGTATCATAGTATGGACTTAAAATGTGTTATGTGTTACACACCCCTGTTCTTTGTAATACCATCTTAGGTTTGCTCATTCTGTAACACGTTTGAAATTATGCCCATAAACACTAATGGATCCATTTATCCAGAATTTTATTATCTTTTTAATTTATTTCTTTTTATTAATTAGTAATTGCTAATTTTTAATTAGTTGGTCAATTCATTCATCACTTAATTCTGAAATTTAAAGTAATATAGAAATTAATTTTAATAGTTAAGAGTTGTGCGAAGGGCAATTGATGGGTCATTTTTTAATAATTTTAATAATTAAGAGCAATTTGTGTTTGAAAGTGTTTTAGAAATATACTGAGTCAAAACCATTGTAATATTTTATTTCACAAATTCCTTAAACTACAGAACTACTTAAAGCTACTTATTTTTTCTCATTACTTCTTTTATAGTATCAATGAAATAAGAATAATTTTGGCGAAAATATGGAAATGCAAATTTTTTGACTTCAACGATGACAAATAGCATTTATCTGTCTATCTTATAATACATTGCAAACAAAATTTATGATTACGACTATTTGGGTGACAGACTTCATTCACTTCTTCAAAACAAAAAATACAAATCACTAATTCTTCATTTTGTTGTTCTTTAGTTGCATATTCCATTTCAAAATCGTTTCTGTCTTCTTCACTTGGATTAGATTAAAAGGAAAAGATGCTCATATCTGCAGTGATGAAATTAATACAATGATTTGGCCTTGGTAAGACTACACTTGGATCAGTTGTAGACAAAAAAGTCTCTATATCTTCATTGTCCAAATCAATTAACTCATTATTTGGTAAGTCTAAATCTAATTCAATTAATGGTGTCAATTCTATAAATTGAGTTGGGGGTTATATGGGTTCATCTTCTTCAACTATTGGTGTCAGCTGAACTAATTCACTCATACTAATTTTAATAATATCCCTCTGCTTATACTTTGTAAAACAAACTAGTCTTGCACTTGAACGCTCATATAAGTATAATGCAATATTGGTGGAGGTGGTAATGGTGGTGGGGCAATGGATGGGTATGTGGAGCTGTCGGAAGATGAGTGTACGCTCTCATAGGTTTTTGGGGGAGGAGTGGGATTTGGGGGAGGAGGCTCTCTCATAAATCCTCTACTGTGGGCAACTGATAACTCAAAAAGTAAACTGCCCTAAACATGAAATCGGTAGTTACCACTGGTTCATTCAAATAATTATTCTTCTATTAGGATGTATTGAGACAAATGTAGGTTACAGTGTCTCTTTTTCACTACAAAATGTACTTTTCACTAAAAAAATACTTAAGATAAGCCATAAAATGGAGTAATTTACAGTCTACCCACACATCATTGAAATGAACATACGCGAGCGACTAGATCGTCATCTATCGACGAGACGCATCAAACGTCGCGCCATCGATTACCGAAACCATTCGTAGTCGTGGTTTTAAAATTGTGAGTTATCTTTGTGGCCTATAACGTACCACATTTGAGAAAACCCAGAATGTTGGTCATGCGTAAAATATAGAATTCAACTAGCATTTAATGAGCGTTATTCTCTTGGGCAACTTGTGCCACTCGCTTCGCTCGTGGGCTCAAACGTTACCTTCGAGAATAACGACTCTCATTATATGCTTGTTGTATAATATACTGTAATCATACAACCGCCCTTGCGGTATAGATTGTTTTTTTTGCACTATTTCCATTAATGACAAAATGTTAGGAAATGTTTGAAACAGTTAGTTTAATTTTATACTTCTTCAAAGGACAAATACAAAAAAATATATATAAAATTGTTATGAATGTTGAACGCAAATATAACAAAAACAAACAAATATACTGTAGAATAACCTCACTGCTCCCATCCCTGGTACATCTACCGGAACAAATTCCTTTTATATCCCTCCTCCATCTTTACGATGGTCTGCAGTCACACTCAAAAAAAGTTGCAATACAAAAACGCTTTTTTTTTATATTGTTTGAAGAAACTAAAAAACTTAATAAAATCCAACATTTTTGAAATCGAAATATCTAAAGAATGAAAATAAGTAACTCATTTTTATAAACTCAAATTTTATTTTAATTTACTCAGGTTCCTGTCTTACGGTTTCGGAGATCCCCAAGCAGTTTATCTTTACCTTGGACACATCGTGCTTTCTTAATGGAAGTTAAGTCAGGTCGTGTGCTTAAGGGCCAACTTGTCTATCATGCGTTCATTAAAAGAAAACGCAAGTAGGCCATGGAATTAGAACAGTAATGGAATTAGAAAATAATTTAGAGTCGAAAAGAGATTTAATTCCATAGCTTGCTACGAGGTTTTTTGTTATGAACGCCCCTTGTAACTTATTGATTTCTCTACTAAGATTCCTATTTGAAGTCATCTAGATCCTTTTTCGCCAGAATTTTTAAGCAGCCTGTAATGTTCATAGATTGCCTTAAAACCTACAATAATTTATTTTTTCTACAAACGTCAAATAATGACGCATTTTACGCTTTCATTAGACGAACGAAAACCTAACCATTTTTGAGGATCAGAATGTGAGTTTACTTTTCCGCGGGTTGCCCAGGACAGCAAGCGAAAAAGATTTTATCGCTTGCTGTCAATAGCAACTACCACCACTCAACCAAATATTTAAAACGTCATTGTCACTTTGATTTAAATTTTCAGATTGTGT
This sequence comes from Taphrorychus bicolor, assembly GCA_951812265.1. Lineage (NCBI taxonomy): Eukaryota > Metazoa > Arthropoda > Insecta > Coleoptera > Curculionidae > Taphrorychus > Taphrorychus bicolor. The sequence goes on from OX638305.1 coordinate 19,740,706, forward strand.
CTTCATTCAAATTTCAGATTATTTGGAATTTATTGTTTGTAGAAAAAACGTTTCGAGATGTGGTTGTACCGCAGAATCCTCAAAATACCCTGGACAGCAAGAATAACAAATGAAGATGTGCTAGCATCTGTAAACAAAGAGCGAGAGTTGTTCACCACCATCAAAAAGAGGAAAACTGCATACCTAGGGCACGTCATGAGGAACGAAAAATATAAATACTTGCAATTGATAATTGAGGGTAAGATAGAGGGTCGGAGAGGAGTAGGAAGGAAAAAGATGTCTTGGCTACGGAATATTAGACATTGGACGGGAATGCACAACATACAGACACTGATTCACACCGCTGGGAACAGGGATGAAATGAAGAATGTAGTCGCAAACATCCGTTAACGGATAGCATGAGAAGAAGAAGAAGAAAAAACGTTGTATGCATTACGAGCACAAAGTAACTTTTTTGCTCTCGAGTGATTGCCGCTCGACGCGAAACTTCACTCTCCGAGCAAAAAAGTTGTACTTTTCGCTCTTAATACATAAATAACTATTTTCTACAAACGTCAAATAATGACGCATTTTACGCTTTCATTAGACAAACGTAAACCTAACCATTTTTGAGGATCAGAATGTGAGTTTACTTTTCCGCGCGTTGCCCAGGACAGCAAGCGAAAAAGATTTTATCGCCTGCTGTCAACAGCAACTACCACCACTCAACCAATTATTTAAAACGTCATTGTCAATTTGATTTAAATTTTCAGATTGTGACTTCAGCTATGCACAGTTGTGATTCACATTATTTGAAATTGATCGTTTGCAGAAGAAACGTTGTATGCATTACGAGCAAAAAGTAACTTTTTTGCTCTCGAGTGATTGCCGCTCTCCGCTTCGCGTCGAGCGGCAAACTTCACTCTCCGAGCAAAAAAGTTGTATTTTTCGCTCTTAATACATAAATAACTATTAATTTTAAAGCTCGTTCAGCCATAAAATTCAAAACATAGGTTTCGCCATTATTTTATAAATTAAATGACAAAATTTATGTGGCCAAAATGTCGATTGTGTCCATATTCGATGTGGCAAAAATTAATTTAATTGTTCATGAATATATGCATGCACTGCGAATAAAGGAAGAGTACAAATTTACGTGTATAAATAATTCGCTTTTTGATACATTTCTTTCATAATTAAAATAGGTTATTTGCATTTTTTTGCATTTCCATTTTATGTCCGTACTCTAATTGAATTTAGCAAAAGTTTAGACAAACAGGATTTTAATGATCGTTCAAATAACTGGATAGCTGATTTTAACATTGCTTTTAAACAGTACTTTTATCTAATTTATTGGATTTTTGGGAAAAACAAAACTTTAATAATAGACGCTGCAAAATACGATCTTAAGAGGAAGGCAAATAATAAATAGACTATTATTTAGTTGTTTGTTGAAATTCAAATAGTTATATTAAATACAATTAAATATTTGTTCCTATATTATTATATCGTGGGGTTACTGCCCTTTGCTATGCTTAATAAGCACATTCCTTATAGGGCCATAGCTAAAGTAGGCCCTAATTATTTTTTTGAAAAAACTTTTAACGAGTTTTGAAAACCTCTGTGATAGCCATTAAACAAAAATAACTTCGGTGGGTGGTCATACTTTGCCCGATGAAGCCAATAAGCAAAGACATGTGTTGCCGAATCATATTTTCCTTTTCCACTTGAACGATCCTTTTTTGTGCGAAATTTTCAATAACTTTGCCTTTCTATTTATACACAGGTGGCAATAAAAAAGGTACATATTTCGTATGGATGTTTGTTCGTAAGTTATTATGATTTTTAAACTTTCATTTTGTCACTGTTAAACCCAACTTTTGGAAAAAAGATTTAGGGGGAAATTTTAACGGAAAACTTTTGATTGTAAATTCTTTATGATAGTAAATAAAAATATGCAAAAAAAGTCGTTGAGTACTTTGTCTTGAGTCAGTTGGATAAATCGCTTTTCAATCGAATACGAATTCGTTGTATTAATCGCTTAAAATTAAAAATGGTAGAAAACTGAATTAATCTACGTCGAAGACTAATATTTTCTGCAATTGAGCATTGAAGAAGACGACTACAGGTGGTATCTATTGGGTTTTTCATTCACAAATAATTTCTTTGCTTATCTAAACTATGCTTTTGATGTCGCACAAAAAAGGTTTTCTTCATTTCTAACAGAAAAATATAAAAATAAACTTCCTAACATAAACGATTTGTTTGCTTGGGGCAATTTTCGACTTTCCAGAGATCGAGAAAAAAAACAGATTTTATCTGATATCTCCAGAAAGCGACATTAAGTTATAAAGTTACAAAATTCTTTCCGGCCCTGTTGCTTCCCAATCCAACCATAAATCACCACCTGTAGCGGGAATAATATTCGATTTACACCTGAAATCACGAGGCATTCAAGTGAAATTTTGAATATCTGGAAGAACTCCCTTTCGGCATGGCCACGTTAGGCGGGTTCGATGAGCATCTACGAAGTTTGCATTTATCCCCCTTTGTGGGCTGGAAATGCCTGACGCCCTTATCGATTTGCAGCTAAATGTTGGCTCGTGTGTATTTGTGCGAGAATGATAAATGGTTTTGTTTTCAGCTGGCACTGAAAAACTGGGTTAAACGTCTTTGTGTATTGAGAAAAAATTGCTCCAAGACGTGTGCTCAAACAACACGCTTAATTCGTATTATTTAATTTATAGTCTCAAAGATTGATGACTTTGTATATGTGTATAAATTTGCCTTGATCGAGTCAGGATTAGGGGCTGAGGAAATAGAGCTTGAAGGATCAAGGATTTAAATAAACATTTAACTAATATTGTTGGAGACAAGAGACCCTAGGCTACACCCACAATGTAGGCTTGTTTGCTTGTCTCCAGAGTACGTACCTAAAATTGAACTAATGCATTTACGTTGTGTAAGTTCGTTCTTTGTTAATGATGGCCACATTTAATTTAAAAAATATAATGAATATACATATATTAAATAAATAATACGGCTGTATTCTCACTTGTTCCTAGGTGACTCTTGTTGTGCTGAAGCAGCCTTGATGACCAATCTGCTTTCTTAATCTTTGTTGAGTAGCAAGGAAACATAAAATATGTTTGCTTAAGCACTATATAAGTGCCACAATATTTTAGAAAGCACGAGGAGCTATGTAATGGGATTAATACATCATGACTTCTTTCCAGCCACCAAATTCTTATTTGTTCCCAAAACATTAAAGAATTTACCCCTTAGATGGCTTTTTGTATTCAAATCCAGTCTCAATAAGAAAATTAACTAGACATAAACAAAATTCATTGTGTATTTGTGCACATGCATGCGAAAAACTATTTGTTCAATCTGATGTTAAGGTTCTCGACCACTGTCATATCAGTGGCGTGATAAGAGGCCTCACCCATAATTTTTGCAATTTTTATTTTAAGAATAAATCAGTGATACCTGTTGCCTTCTACAGTGTTGTCATCTTAAACCTAATTATAAAACTTTGGCATCTGAAATTAAGAAGCAAAAAGAGGTTTTTGCATAACTCCGCATAACGTAAAGCAAACGGGAAGAAGAATTATATCCTGGCGACACTTGTTTATTTCTGCTTATTGGCTCCATCAGAAATTAATTTCATATGTGTAACTGAATTAATACACACGTGAATCGCAATATACTGGTGTAACCTGAGGAGGAAATATACAAAACTAAAGAAACGATATGGATCAGAATTATTTTTACAACATTTATTAAACCTACTTTTTACGGTGAATACAGTTTGTTCCATTAGTCCATTACTTTGTTGAAAGGAGGCTTTTTCTCTGCTATTGTTACAGAAAACGACTTTAAATTAAGACATAATTCACATCTCATATTTCCTAAGACGTACGTAGGTGCCTTAGTGCGGTAAATAACATTCGATGCCTCCAAGTTTGTCTAAATACAAACACGTGATTGGCTAAAAAATTTCAAATTTTTATTTAGTAAAAAAACCCGTTGCAAAGTGTAGATGTCTAGAATAGCAGAGGAGTCGGATATTGTTTCCTAACAAAAGTTCGGTCAGATCGTCTTCCTTCGGGCCAAAGAATGTCACAGTATTTTTTGATTAATTGCGTTACTGTTGTTAGTTGCAAACGACCCTAAGGGATAATAAATGAAAGAATAACATGTATAAACACTTTGTTTTAAACTAACTACAATTTTGTTAACATAACAATCGAAAACGTTTGCTTTATTTCTCCAATATTGTAAAAAAAAAATTCGTCTTCAATTTTAACAAAAACAGGAATCCCATTAATTTAACACAATTCTGTTTTTAAAAATCCGAAAATCTCCTGAATGGATTTTATTTGAAATCCAATGGAATCAGAGTAATTTAATATGCAACACGCTCGCCACTTTCCCTATATTTTATTTGGCAAAAAACTACTCAACTGTGCTGCCAATATGTGAAGCGGACTTTTTGGAATGTTGTGGGGTTGGGTTTTATTGCATTTTTCAGCGTGCCAATACAAAAAGTTTGCGCCAAAACCCCTTATCTCTTTATCCTACATGTGCCCCTACATAACGAACAGTTCAGTGGAGCGTGCTGTAGGCAGAAGAAATCACAGCTAATAGCACCTCCTCTTCCTCCTAAAGTACACAAATTTGTTGGGCATTGCAATTATTAATAAATGTGCATCGCAATTAATCAAAGGCTCGGATGGCTGTAGCCTTCCTTGAAATAGCTATCCAATTTCAAAATAAATTAATCAGAAATGCAGAAGCTTCGGAGTAAGGCAGCTGGTTGTTAGTAAACATTTATTCCACTCGCTTGACCGTTAGCGATGTCTTGAGAATGTTTGAGATGTTAAATTGCGTTGCTTTTGATGTCTCTTGATTTTTGTTTAGATGGGACTCCTCGGTGTCTCCTTATTTATTTACTTTAAGGGAAAAACCTAATTGCCCAACAGCTCTAAGGCTAAATATGCTTTAATCATTTGAGTTTTCCCAAGTATTTTACTTTCTTTTAATTAACTTTTGTAACAAACAGACGTCCAAAAAAGCGGGGAAATAATATTTGTATGGATGTGGTGAGGGGACGAAAGTTTCACTACCTAATTCCAGTTTCACAAATTGAATTAAAACTTCGGGCTGCAGGTGAAATTTCGAACTTAACTCATCAAGACAGTCAACACTTTACCACAAGGGTGTATTCTCAATCACCAAGTGCACCTTCTTGTGCAGTATTAACCGACAAAACAATCAACTTAAGTAGTTGGGTCTTGTTAAATTTGTAGGATCTTCTAAAGTCATTTTTTTGGGTATTGAGAATTCGCTAAAGAAATAAAGAATATATAAACGTGGAAAGATAAAACAGGGATAAGTTGATTTTTAAGTTTGTGTAATGTTAAAAGTCGTAGATGTATTTGTGCTTTTTGTTGCGTTGGGGTTTATTGCCTGGTTTTCTAAAAACTGTTCTAATACTGTATTTATTTCCTAGTTTTTTAATTTTGTCTATGATTTGGTGGGTAATATGCATATTTTGGTTTTGCCTCATATTTGGCTGCTCCTATAAATTTAGACATTTATTTATGGAATTATTTGGATAATTATTTTTTAGTAAAACACTTTTGATATGTTTTTTACAACTACTTTTTTACCATAATACTGTGATTTGAGTTGTAATTTAAGTATCTATTTGTATGGGATGGTTTGCATTGCCGGTTTTTCGAATGTCTCTCAATTGAGGTCTTTAAACACGAAAACAATTTCGACAAAAAGGGGAAAATTACGTTTCTAAATGCAGACTGGAAGCGAATTCTACGACCTACTTCAAGTGCGCCTAAACCCCGCGCCACCACTACCCCACCTCAGTACCTCCACTACTGCGCGACCGCGGGAGAATAAATACCACGGAGCGCACCACAGTCGAACCAGTCAACGTCGGGAAGTACGGGAGTTCACTTCGCCCATTGCCTCATCGCCTTTGATAATGTCTGCCACAGCTGTAGACAAAACGTCAGGAAGAAATTCCATTGGACCACGGCTTCAAAGCCCGGAAAACACTTTAGATCCGTGAAAGCCTTCACAGTTTTATAAAATTAATTTTGACCTAATTCTAGACTTTTGTTGGTGTTCTTGTGATAAGTTTTGAACTTTTTCTTCAATTGCTGAAATGAAGTCAAGCTTAGGTGTTTTTAAGCGTTTAGAGAGTACAATGTTTAATTTTATTAAAACTGCGTATGTTTATTTGGCTTTATTAGACAATGATTTGTGTGTCCGATGTACTGAGAATATTTTTGTGGGTGCCCTGTTGGTTAGGTAACTTCAGTTTTACTTTTCCTTTGGTTAGGTTAGTTCAGGTTAGTCCAGTTTTTTTTCCTTTTAGTTAGGTTAACTCAGGTTAAATCAGTTATGCTTTTTTTTCTCTGTACATTACGATAGTGCATTTTTACTTTCGCTTTCGTTAGGTTAGTACAGTTATGTTTTTCATTCGGGTAGGTTAGTTCAGTTCGGTTATTTCTTTGGTTGCGTTAGTTCAGGTTAGTTCAATTATGCTTTTCCTTTGATCAAATTAGTTCAGTTCCACCTGTCCTTTCGGGTGGCCCATAAAGGCCATTGATTTTTTTATTTCTCTAATAATTTGAATAATTCTAACAATTTGAATTCTTCTAATAGACCATTGATTTTTGAATTTCTATACGTCTCTCCTAGAAACTGGAGAAAATTAAACATCTATAATTCTCATCTCTAACCAACCAACCTTAGCTATCTTCAAAAATATTCTCTGCAAGATACTATTTTAGGCTCAGAAAGTACGCTGAATTTAGATATTTCTCTCTTAAAGGTACCAGTCGACGTTTAAACGTTTACCACTCGTATCTTACCTACCAGGGTGGTTTAAAAAAAATCCAACAATGCACTTTGTCTCCCAGTCGTCTATGAGTATAAAATTTCATAAAGGGGCAATTCAGCAGAAAAAAAATTGTATCAAGCCGATACGTGTTTCGACTTCATCGGCTTCATCAAGCAAAATAGGAGCACTTATAACTCATTCACTTATTTTCAACAACTCATTACCTTTGAAGTCTTATTTCTTTCTCATTTCATCGCATAAAAATGTCAAAGTCAGATTTCCAGCGCCTACTTCATGTCAATATTAAATGAATGGTTTTAGTCGCGTATAGCCTGAAAGGGACGGAAATTCAGAACGAAATGGGAACCATAGGCAGTACAGGTGTGTATGCAAAAGCTGCTGTGAATATCCTAAACTATACATCAAAATGGAAAACTTTGAATGTTTCTTTATAAGGTTGAGTCGATACCTGCATGTGGTTCCCATTTTCTGAATCCCCCCCCCCTTTCAGGAGTATGTGCCTCTACTACTACCATGGAGGGTGCTTATACTTTACCTGATGAACCCAATAAGCAGAAACACGTATCGAGGGATTGCCAAACGTCATTTTTTCTTTGCCTAGTTCTTGAACGCTACTTTTTCTACCTTCTCTTTATATTAATTCAAAGCGGTTTTGAAAATAGTGCCCTAAATGTAACCACTTATTCTAGGGTCTAAATAAGACAAAAACTTTATACACAGAATATAATCATACTGAAAATATGAAAATTCTCTATGAGGCTAATATGCTTACAAAGACAGGACATTTCTGGACAATCGCATATTTCAAATAAAAGTTCATTCAGTCAGTATACGGGGTGTTTTTCTTTTTCAGTGCAGTCCTTTTTCAATTATTTCAGTACTCGAAGTTCTCATGTTTCGCGAGTTCACATAACCACTTAACTCAAACCATGCCTCATCACTAAATATGGATTTTTGAAAAATACTCTGGTTATTATCCCTATCAATCTACCAATTGCAAAATTGCAGTCTTTGGGGAACGTCAGCTTCATGCAATCCTTGCACTACTGTGAAGCGATATGGGTACATTTGCAGATTTTTATGCAAAATTCTATGGGTGGCACCTACAGAAAGGCCTATTTGATGGTGCAACTGTCGAATAGAAGTACCAGGTGTATTTTGCATTATTTCTTTTGCCTGTGTAACCACTTCATTGGTATGTTTCTTGTGACATCCACTGCTTGATCTTCTTTGTAAACTACCAGTTTCTGTAAACAATTGCAGGACATGCTCTAAAGTTTTCTTAAACTGCATATAGACCACAGCAAAGTTTAGAAATCGGCCTGGAAATCCTCCATGTAGTTTCGAATGGAACAAACCCATACCATCTACTTTGATTCCAGTTCGAGAGCAACTCAAAACTCTATGTTCTAAGTGTAGTGAAAGCAGAAAGCCATGTTGACCAAACCCAAAACATATTTTATAGCAATAAAAATTACAGTTTTTATCAAAAATTGTCTTGTTTAAAGTGGAACACAGCAACAAAAATGTGGGAAACGGGAAAGTTTACCAACAAGGATATAAACAAGACAAGATTGCCGCTAATAAAGTTAAAGCACTGAAAGATGATTGGAGAGTGGCAATGACCAATCTGTTTTGATGGTGAGTCAAGTTACGACGTATTTTTAAAACCCTATTTCTTTCTGTCAAAAAATCATAGCTGGCTAGTTGAAGTTTTATAATGAACGCCCTGTATATTACCCGATGAAGCAAATATGGAGGATTTTTTTCCTAAACTTTAGATGTAACTTAGTGCTCAAAAAATATCACGTGTTAAATTACCTGTTACTCATAATAAAGAAAAGTGATAAACACATAAACAAAAATAGCTAACTATTTTGGAATATCAATTCTTTGATCAAAAAACAGCAAGTTTTTGGAAGAAGCTCATTAATCCCGTAGACAAGCCGTAAAAAAACAACGAACGTAACAAACCTAATAACTAGCCTAATAAATAAGTAGACTTCTTCTCTAACCACCTACAAAGCACATTATAAAAGTACAAAAGAATTGACCATCGAGGGGGTCTATCTCCCAAACTATTAAACCTGAAGAGGACGTCAAAAAAAATATATAAAAAAACCGTTGGATTCACTCCGATCGGTCCACTCGATCTAAAGTTATAGGCGGTCAAAAAAAGAAGGAATACACCCTCCTTGGTCAATTTCGAAAAAATGATTTTTTTTTGCTGTTTCAAGCCAAATATTTAGGGCAATTTTGGTAATTTAGTAACACAAAATATTGTATTTTGCTGCTTATTGAGACGATTTTAGCTAAAAACATTTTTTTGTGGTCGACAGGTTTTATTTACTAGATTTTGTGGCGATTTAAGTAATTATTAAGTAATAATAATAGTAATAAAAATAAATAAATAAATAAATAAAATAATAAAATACATACAAATAAAATAAAAATAAAATAAAATACTAAGTAATAATTAAAGTTTTTCAGTAATTTTTGTGAAAAAAAAGCAAAAAAAAATGTTTTTCTGTTATAATCATCAAAAAGAACAAAAACAATTATTTATTAACCATTAACCCCCGATTGGTCCACTCGTCCAAAAGTTACAGGCGGTCAAAGTTTTAGATTGAGAAAAAAAGAAAGAATATCCCTTTTGCGGCTGGCAAATTGCAAAAATGAAAAAAAAAAGAAAATACTTTCCCCCCATTTCGTCAATATCGAAAAAAAAATAGGATAATTTGGAAAAGTGGAGAGATGTACAAAGCAGGAGCAGGCGACCGCATATTTTTGTCGCTGTTTTTGATCGGAATGAGCCGACGTCAATTCTCTATCATCATAACGAAGCTAAAAAGAGTGATATTAGTTCCAAAGCACATTCTGAAAGTACCTAAAAACCGACCACCGAAGAGGTCTATCGCCCAAACTATTGAATCTACAGGACTTTCAAATATTAATAGAGAACCAACATAATATTATTGTCACCCTAAATTCATAACTTCTATAAAACCTGCACTTGTCGATTATTTATAGAACATTCATTTTTAATTTAAAAAATGCAATTAAAACTATTACAAGTGGCGCCATCGGACGACGGCAAGTGCTTCCACTAGGGAATGCAAAATATATGTGAAGTGAAACCAAGCCAGTTTTCTGCCGAAGATGTCGCTTCCCACAGACGGATTGCCGAGATTCGTACCTAAACTGTCTAGGGACAACGTTCAGCCATAGACCGGTTTCGCTCTTATTGGTTCTCATCAGTATGGTATACCTCAAATCCGACAGAAATACGAGTTCGAGTATAAATTGGCGTCCTCTATTGCTCAAGGCACTGTGCGTATATGCAGGTATAACTTGGGTTCATCTATTGCTCAAGGCACTGTGCGTATATGCAAGTGGCGCCATCGGACGACTTCGGCAGAAAAGTGGCTTGGTTTCACTTCACATATATCTCGCATCTCCTAGTGGAAGCACCTGCCGTCGTCCCATGGCGCCACTTGCATATACGCACAGTGTCTTGAGCAATAGAGGAAGCCAAGTTATGTTCGAACTCGTATTTCTGTCGGGTTTAAGGTATACCATACTGATGAGCTCCAATAAGAGCTAAACCGGTCTATGGTTCCTCTACCTGATAGACAAATGAATTTGATGCTCTGCTGAACGTCGTCTCCAGACAGTACAGGTACGAATCTCGGCCAGCTGTCTGTACGAAGCGACAACCTCGGCAGAAAACTGGCTTAGATTCACTAAAACTATTACTAGTCATCAAACAAAGAGCAAGAAAAGTACTTGTAAAAAAATTAAGAAAAAGCTGCAACCCAATTAAACCAAAAGACTTCCAGACATAATAAACTGGTCTAAAGGCATCTAAGAGGAGTGAAGTGCTTAAATAAATAATAATCTGCTTTCACATTTCAGGTACTAACAAAATATTAATAGACCTGCGAAAATACACCTTCGATGCCTTTATTTAAAGGCATTTTCCCTTTACGTAGAGATAGGAAATTGATTGTAGTAATTTATTCTCCGGCGTTCGGATCACACCAGTATTCTTCCTTTAATTAAAACATAGAATAATTAATAACGGTATTACCGAAGGAGATTGCTGTAAATTATTTGTGCAATGCACCTGATAAGATCGATCAATAGGCAATTTAAGTGAACAAATGTCGCGATTCGGAAATTCCAGTTTTTAATTAAACTTTTCGCTAGCATTTTAGAGTTTTTAAAAATTCAAGCAACAGTGTTGCAAGATTGGGGCAAACTACCGACAATGTGATCTTTTCTTTAAGGGATCGCGTCCACTTTAATATAAGTTTCCCTTAGTATTTAGAGTTTTAAAAATTCAAACAACAGTTTTGCAAGATTAGTGCAAACAACCGACGAGGCGACCTTTTCCTTAAGGAATGCTCCCACTTTTTAATAAAACTTTTCCTTAGTATTTAGAGCTTTAAAAAATTCAAACAACAATGTTGCAACACTAGAGCAAACTACCGACGAGGGGACCTTTTCCTTAAGGGGCTCGTGTCGTTTTGACTGTGAGATACCCTTTGAGGTGATTAGTTGAGTACGTGTCTCTTCGGTGCGAAAATTGAGCGCGATTTACATATTACTCAGGACGTGATTTGGATTCAACGTGGAAAATCGCACGAAAGCCGGGACTGTTTATTAGATTCGGCAGAAAGTTTCCTGTGATAAACATATCAAACTACCTGTGAAATAGTTATTGGCTTTCTAATATGTGGAGGAAGTTTCCAAATTTTGCAAATTTGGCAAGTTCTTTGAGTTAATTTATTCTGCAGGATTTTTAACTGTTTTACTTTATAAACTATTTTATTGTGATACACAAGAATTAGAACACTACAACGCGTCATACAAACCCAAAAAAATTACTGATTATTAATCCTAATCTTGACCTGAGTTTGAGACCAAAAACAAGATTTAATTTGGAGGCGTTGTTTCATGAATTTCAGATGTTTTGATTAAAAAATTATATTTACTACAAGCAGTGCTGCGCAGGAAAATCTAATTTCTCAAAAAAACAAAAATATTAATTTTTTTAAGTTCTTAAACGATTTTAGCTCATAAAATCTATCTAGCTTGAACTTCAAAAGCTCCATATTTGCATCTTTAGTCGCCTTGTGTAATTTTTAAACGATTTTGGCCTTAATCCTTCTTTAGATTCCTCCATACTTCAATATCCAAAAACTTTAAATTTTCCAAAACATTATTTATTTGCAGTTTTTATTCATTTCAGTCCTTTATAACAGCTTTTTTTTGTCATAAATCTTGCATGAATTTTCCAAACATCCAACATTTTTATTTTTGCTGTCTTTGAGAATTTTTTACTGATTTTTAGCTCTGATCCCAGCTTTCTCGAAAAACACTTATTAGCCACAATTCAGTTTGTCTGCTCCAAAAAAAAATTTTTATTGAAAGCAACAAATTATTGAAATATTTGTATAAGATTTTCTTTAGATGTGGGATATTTTTAACCGATTTTAGCCCCACTTTTATCCAGCCGACCAGTATTTTTCCAAAAACTTTAAATTTGCAGTTTTAATCGATTTTGGCCCTAAATTTTTCCAAAAATTCCAAGTTTGTATTTTTAAAAGCTTTGAGTCATTTTTCAAATTGACCAACCAAAGAGTTATTACATACACACTTATAGGAACGCTTAATAGAGTGATCAGGGCTAAGAGTTTTATAATAAAGTAAGAATAATTGTTATTTTGCCTTGAGTTAATGCTACTAGAGAATTCTACTTAAATTTTTCTTTGAATCTATGAACAGGAAGTTCGATTTTTATAGATTATAGGAAAATTGTTCAGCATGAAAGGTGGTTTGATTTGTTTTCTTAAAGAGTTATTACTTACACACTTATAGGAACGCTCCGGCAAATAGAGTGATCAGGGCTAAGAGTTTTATAAGGTAAGAATAATTGTTATTTTGCCTTGAGTTATGGCTATTAGAGAATTGTACTTCAACTTTTCTTTGAGTCTATGAATAGGAAGTTCGATTTTCATAGATTATAGAAAAATTGTTCAGCATGGTGGTTTGATAAAATTGTTTCCCTAAAGAGTTATTACTTACATACTTATAAGAACGCTTCAGCAAATAGAGTGATCACGGCAAAGAGTTTTATAATAAAATCAGATGAATTTTTATTTAGCCTTGAGTTAATGCTACTAGAGAATTCTACTTCAATTTTTCTTCGAATCTATGAATAGGAGGTTCAATTTTCATAGAGTATAGAAAAATTGTTCAGCATGAAAGGTGGTTTGATAAAATTATTTCCCTAAAGAGTTAATACATACAGACTTAAAAGAACGCTTCAGCAAATAGAGTGATCACGGCTAAGAGTTTTATAATAAAATCAGAAGAATTTTTATTTTGCCTGGAGTTAATGCTACTAGAGAATTTTAATTCAATTTTTCTTCGAATCTATGAATAGGATGTTCGATTTTCATAGATCATAGTTTTATTGAATCATAGAGTTAAAGCCAAAATTGGTTAAAGCCAAAAACCATAAACTGGCTTTTTTTGAAAAAACACCAAATATTTATTTCTCTCAAATTTCACCACATATTTTGAGCCAAAAATTAATTTCACCAAAAGAGAATTCCTCAAGAAGATATCAAAAATAACATTCTTAGTCAATGTGTATTTTTTGAACCAGTTTTGGCTCTAATTATGAACTTAAATATCTCTAAGTTTGATTTTTAGTTTTTTAAACTAACTTTGGCTCTAACTTTAATATGAATTCTTTGAAAAAGTCGAAAACTTCTTTTCCAAATTTTGAGCCATTTACCACCGAATTTAGGTCCTAACCCTAACTTGACTTCTCAAGTAACAAATTGTTTTTTTATTATAAAATGTTGTTAGACAAATTTTATTTATTTTTTTTTTTCAAAAAATATTTTTACTAAAAACAACAAATTAGAAGATTCATATTAGTTTTGCCTTAATTTGCCCTGAAATTTAATTACTAGAAAAACAGTAAATATTTAAGTCCTTTTGTTAAGGCTTTCTGTATGCAAGTGCAAGTGCAAGTGCTGAAGATCTGGACCATTACTGAAACAAAGTTGGCTTCTTTAGTTAACAGTAAGCCCTGAAGAGGGCCTCAATAAAGGTCAAAACGTTGGCAATTTCACAAACGTAATGTGTTGTTGATGGCCTACACTCGCTATTCTCCTCTTTGAACTTGGTAAACGGACGCAAACCATTAATTATTTCTGATAGAAAAAAAGCAAAATAGTGTTTACCATTCAATTTTTTTAAATTATTTACTGTCATATTACAGCACAGTGTTATTTTTTAAACCGACCAAAAACTGGTGTAAACAAACTTTTTCAATCTGTTAAAGACGTCTCCTTCAATTGTTAATTTACTCCCATCAGCCATATTAGGTCGGAACTATTATGGTACGATTAAAGCTTAATCTGGCTTAGCGGAAACTTCATCCCCAGATAGCCCGGAATAATCCCGATCAATCTGTAGCAGCGTTGAAATTAAATTCGCGGTTCGATGTGAAGGTCCATTCAAGTTACGGCTTCCCGGCCACAATAACATGTTAGTTTTCAAACTTCTGGTCCCGGCGGATTAAAACCAAATATTTAGGTAAACAAAAACGCATAATTTATCCCAAAATTGGAGTCTTGCGCTTAATAATTATTATTTAAGCAGCGCAATTTGTATGCATTAGGGTTTAGAGCTTAATTCGATTCTCTTTGCAACGTTATCGTCTATTTTATAGCATGGGAGAGTTTGCCTGGTCCCTCTGAATTTACGTTCATGGATTTTATTCGTGCCACAGCATCATTACTGTGTGTGAGTAAATAGCCATCAGTTGAATAAGTAAAGGATGGGTATATAGAGAGGCGTAATGGTGTAGATAAACCAAATGAAAAATTTTCAGTTTCATCGCGCAAAACATTCCACGCTCGATTAAATCGTGGCTCAATATGTAGGTATGTGGTTTGCGTGTTAAATACTCTGACAAGCTGTTTTAATGGAATTTAATTGTTGTTTACATGGTTCTCCTCTCGCACCTGCTGCTGACCACCTCCAAACAACTACGCAAAAATTTTGTCATATACCTATTTGTGAAACAGTTAACAATTTTAACATTATGTGCTTGTTGTCAAAAGAAAAACTCTTTAGTAAAATTTTAGTTACTACTTGCTTTAGCAAGACTACAATTACTTTTATAGAAAGTCTAGGGAGGTAGGTAGAGGTTTGGCCAATGAATGTACCATTACAGATTTAGCGGGGAATGTATATCTTTAGTCTAATGATGATAGAACTGGTGGCTAAGTCTGGTGGAAAGCAAGAAAAACAAAGTTGTCATTAGAATCAGCTAATGACTCAATGAAACACGTCTCACCTTGTTACCACTTTTCAAAATCGGATGGCTTTTTATATTTAAATAGTCCCAATAAAAAAATTAACCAGACAAAAACGAGGAACTGTTTGCTCAATCTGATGTTATGGTTTTGGACCACTGCCATCTCAGTAGCGTGATAAGAGGCCACGCCTATAATATATTTAATTTAAATTATAAGAATAAACCAGTGATACCTGTTGTATTTTACAATCTCCCCTAGCCTACACGACAGTTATCTCGTAGTTAAAATTTTGACTTCTGTAATTAAGAAATAAAAAGGATTTATTAAATAATGCGGTTTGCTTTGTCAATCCACTAAATTTGACTCCTCAGCCCACATACTTTGGGGGCTCGTCAAATGTAAACAGAATCAATTAATTGTATGGGGTGAACCCAATAAAGCTTCATGAATTATTGAGGCATTAAATCTACGTAACAACAAAGTGATATTACATGCCTGGTTTGACTTTCTAAGGCTAGAAATGATTGTGCAGTAGTAATAGTGCCGTCAGCATACCGTCTCCATAAATTTCAGCTAAGGTATATCTTAAAGTTTTTGCATAGCCCGTTATAAATTTTGGAAATTTTAGTCAGTTTTTGGTTACATAAGTTACATAAAGAAGAAGTATAGTAGATATTGTAACTAAAAAAGGAGTTTTATTAGTTATTAAAGAATTAATAACTTCTAAAGGACTTCTAGTATTTATAAAGAATTACGTCGGATTGTGCTGAAACACATGAAGTCACCCATGCTGAGTTTTATAGTACATAATGACGTAAAACCTCAAATTATTCTTTTTCTATGATATTTCATTTATTTTCGTAAATAGAGTAAACTTATTTACTTATTCTATTGCTATCAGTGAAGCAATTTTCATTAAAATATCTGGAATAGATGAACGTTCTAGGTTATGTATTATTCTTTATATCTTTTATTTGTGAGAGGCGCGTTACTTTTGTGAGGGGTAGCGTATTCTCTTTCACACTAAATTTAGTTTGGCAACCACTTCGGCACTCTGATCCAACCGCACTACCTTCATTTGTAACAAACTTATCCCAAAGCGCCAGCCATTAACTATTCTTACTTCTATCAACAAGATGGAAGATGACCACCTAGTGCCGATGCCATATCAGAGCATGGATATATGAATCTGCCGTTCAAAGACATATGCGAGACAAAGATGAAACGAGCAAAACATTTTATGCATAGGTGACGCTCTTTGTACTTGTTGACTTTATAAGAACTAATTTAAGTTAATAATTGGCTTTGTTACTTATGAACCATTTAGTTTTAAAAGACGGTTCGCTTACGGTTTCAGAGATATTTTTATTACCACTTATCATCGACCAAGGAATTTATAAGAAAACTTATAAATAGTCATCGTCACCCTTATAAGATTATCTATTTAAGTCCTATAAGAAGTATATTAATAAAACCGTTACGTTTCCACAAAATTTTATTAAAGTTAGTTTATATAAAATAGTATCTAGAAAGTAACAGTTACCTTTATAAATACCAACATGTTAGTTGGGTATGCACCAAGAAAGTGGAGTGCCTCTAATGATGGAATGAAGACAATCTTAACAAGATAGTGTGGTATCCCTGGATGGGAACAAAATAACAACTTCAGTCTGTTATCAAATCGCACGATGTTTCGACCGTATATTTTTGTCTTTATCAAGGTTGTTAATGAAAAGACGAAGTTATGGCGATGCATAAGCAGATCTTTGCCGTGTCCATTATCCTTCTATGGGCCCTCAGTTCACGCAGTATAAAACAAAACAAACACCACACATTAAGAAACAACACACTTGAAGGGCAGTGTAGCCAGCAGAAAGCGGACCGCGAGGCGAACACGAGCCATATCGCCTATTTTAGATTTTTAGAAGTCTGGTGTGCCAAAAAATGTGTGATGAAAACTATATTTGCCACAAGGACCAGCTATTGTGTCAGTGAAATATGCTTCACCGCAAGGAGATAGAAAAAAGTTTTTTGGCTAAAGACTATAAGTGCAATAGTATTTTACAGGGCCCAATGAACTATGGTATGAGGTAAATACATCATACATTCCAGCCACCAACTTTTTGTTCCAAGACATAATAAAATTAAGTAGACAGAAACGAGATACATTGTATAGTTTAAACACTTGTCACGTATGTGAAAACTTTCTGCTAAATCTCTTAAGGATCTTAAGCACTGGCATATGAATCATGGGTCATGGGGCATGACATGAGTCTACATCCACAATTTTTGCAATTTAAATTATAAAAATAAATCAGTAATATTTGCTACCTTTCACAATTTATTTGGATATGATTGTCTTTTTTTTGGTAACTCTGTCTAGCATGAAGCAGATGGGAACAAAAAGTGTACAGGAACTAACGCACACATAAAGAACCATATATGGGTTTAACACGAGAAAAAAAACACAAAACTACAGAAACTAGATGGATCAAAATAATTTTCACAATATTTATTAAACATGCTTTTTAGAGCAAATTAAATTCGGTTCCATTACTCCAATTGCTTTGTTAAAAATTAGGATTCTATGTATGATGAGTGATGACTGATATCTCAAAACAGAACAAAACGTTGTCCTAAAAGCACATTATCTCTCACCAGGTTTCCAATTCTTCATTATAAACCACAATGTTGTGAACCACTGACAAAAGTAAAAAATACTAAAACGTACGAAGAAAAACTCTGTTAGAACCTTTCATCCATCAGAGTGACTACGTGACTTCAATCAACACAGCATCAAAATAGTTCATTCACTTAGTTATTCAAATTGCAATAGAGCAAATTTTTGAACCTATATCTAATAAATTTTGTCAATAACTCGAAAACCACTAGAAGTGTTCTAACCTTCAACTGGCTTCTTAAATAGACTCAGAAAAACGCAACTTTATCTTTACGTAACCAATATTGTAACACTTACGGTTTCAGAATAGGAGTAATGGAAACAATTTAAAAAGACCCTCTGTACGAAGGCGACTTTGAAACATATCAAGACACAACTAAATGAGATCCTTAAAAAATTTCAGCAAAATGAAAGACAATTTTGTACGAATTTGTTAATAAAAATTGTCCATAAAAATATAAATTTAAAAATCATTAAATTATAAATTTTACTTACAATTCTGTAGTCTGATTTTATATGATTGAAAACTGTTTCTTGAATAGTCAATTAAACTAGGAATTAGTGTGCTACAAATTTTCTCAAAGGCATTAATGGGATCATTTGGGAAAATGAGCTAACTAGGTTTGCCTTTAATGTCACAAAGCAATTTTTAGTAGTTGCTTACTGTCAGCTACAGTTTCAACTCCCTATTACTGTTGCAGTAGCTAAGGTAATATACTGCCTTTTATTACAAGTGCTTGCAAGAAAAGATGAAACTTAAAATTAATAATAGTAAATTCAGACTAAAACTCGTTTTAAAATATTTCTAGCTTTAGAAACTCTCATTCTAGCTCTCACTTCTAGCCTTAGAAAGTCAAACCAGCCCTGTAATATCACTTTGTTGTTACGTAGATTTAATCTCTCAATAATTCATAAAGCTTCATTGGGTTCACCCCATATAATTAATTGATTCTGTTTACCTTGGACGAGCTTCCAAAATCTGAGGGCTGAGAAGTCAAACGTAGTGGGATGACAAAGCAAACCGCATTATTCAATAAATTCTTTTTGTTTCTTAATTTCAGAAGTCAAAATTTTAACTACGAAATGATTATCGTATCCAGATAGATTGTAAAATACAACAGGTACCACTGGTTCTTTTTTGTAAATTAAATTACATGTGTTATAGGTGTGGCCTCTTATCACGCCACTGAGATGGCAGTGGTCCAGAACCGTAACATCAAATCTAGCAAATAGTTTTTCACATATGTGGAAAACTCTTGGAAGCAACATTAATTTCAAAAACAGGCAAATATGTCTTTAGCGCGATTTTGGGTACAATTTCAATTCTTTTACGGATGTTAAATATTGAGGAAACATTGTTCTTTAAGCTAATTCCAAAGAAGACATAACACATGGTGGTTTTGATAAGAGTCTCTGACCTAATAACCAACATATTAAGACTTCAATTGGGAGATGATGTGATTGATGCACAAAAAATTGTGCTATAATAAAAAAATCATTAAGTAGTTCTGTTACGTCAACAAGTTTGATGTTTTCGACTGATTTCAATTCACCTCCTTCAGGTTGATTTTCCAGAATTAAAACGAATTAGGTTCCACTTCCAGTCCGATGGTTTCGCACTGTGGATATGCGATAATAACATTATCAAAACACATCGGCCCCGCTGTAATAAGTTAGAATTAATCCCCGGCAATTCAAGTTTTGTTAATAACCTTTCCATTAAATGCAGGCTCTGCAGCATGTCACCGTTAATGGACTTTGGATTATCATAATCTTCTTAGCTGGAACGTCGCTGTAACAGAGTTTGCCGCTTTAACATAATTTAAAACGCGTTAAATTCCGAAACAAGTCAACTAGGTTTTATGATACCTTGCTGACTATTAGATTTATGTGTTTAATCCAACTTCCATTTGAGAAAACATACATTCAGGCCAAGATGCGGAAATGCGCCCAAAGGAATACATCATTGGCAATAAACGGCATATACATTTGTGCACGTTCGTATGCTGCTTTTGATAATATTGTAAAGCGATGCAGGTCGTTACGTTTGCAATATATGAGAATTCTGAGTTTTCACCATATTAAAGTCATAAAAAGCATTCGTTGCTTTTATATTGCTGTCGACCTATATCTAATGGTCCCACTAAATGTTCTTCCCGTTTAGTTTTATTAAAAAAAGAAGCAGTTTAATAAATTCTCCCTTGTGACACCGGTGTATGTAGGAAACCATAATTTTATTTATCTAAAAAGGGGAGACCCAGAACCGACAGAAGCCAGAGGCAGTGTTAAGACGTTTTAGCTTACTGGAAATGTTTGGGAACTTTGAAGTCGCAAATTCTTGGAGAGTAGTTTTTCTTATGTGTATGGCAAGTTTTTGTCGAAACGAGCAGCTTTCTTCGAGCATTGTGGCATTGCGGGGATTAAACGAAAATGAAATTCTTGTTTCAGTTAAGCTTAAGTTTATTAATTTAAAATATGTTTTCTCAGTAATGTAAGTGATAAAAAAGCTTCAATATCGAATGCGAAGAGAGGCGATTACAACACCAAGGTATAGACCAACAATGTCGAAGCTTCACATAAATATTTACATGTTAATTATGGTTTCAGTGGTGATCTTTCAAGTCAAGTTTAAGAAATTTTTATTGTATGGTTATACATATGGTCAATACATATAAAAATCTGATCGACGAACTATGACGTAGCAGAAGTAACTCAAATCCAAAATGCAAAATCGATTTAAGTGGTGCTTAACTAATATTTTTGAGCCATTTAAGTTTTATTCAGAGTTTCTAACGCAGAGAAGAAATATCTTTAGAAGCTGAAAATATTACTAAGAAGCGCTCATATGAGTCGAAATTAACTTTATTACATTTTTTTTAATTAAGTTCCTGTTAACTTTAGAGTTATCAACATGGAGAAAGAGTTAGTTAGTTTAGTAAATAGAGCCACAAAGTCCTAAAAATATGTATGTTGCTAAGGAGATTCTCATCCCTAGTCCGACCCTTAAGTTGAACTTAATCATCTTTTTCTAACTGATTTAGATAATGATATTAAACCGAATTAACTCTTTTCAACTAAAAAAATAAGTATGAAATGAAGCAACTGAAGGAGCATTGACATGAGAGACGGTTAAGTGGAGCTTAACCTTCACATTATATGGGGTTTTGAGTAACAAACATAAGTTACTTTTATCTATTTAATTTAAACTAACAGAACTAACTAAATTGAAATTGTGTCACTTAAGTGGAGCTTAATATTCTTTTTCTAATTGATTTTGCTGGAAATATCATTGGCTTGTATGTTATTAAGGCGTATTAACCAAAATTGCTTAGTAGATAAATCATGGTAACTAAGTGACTAAATTAACTTAATCTGTTTCTCAAATGGCTTTTGGTATTTCAAATACCCACTACTGTTAGCAGCTCAAAACTATTATTAATAATATATCGGTCATGCACACGGCCCTTATGCCTAGCTTAACTTTGGTTTCCTGAGTTGGTTTCAGTTAAGTTTAAGATTTCCTCAAGTCAGTTTTCAACGAAAAGAAAAAATATCATTAATATGTATTTCGAAAGAAAATATGATCACAAAGTTTTTAAAGTATTTAAATTATTAAGGAGATTCTCACCACGAGTTCGACCCTAAAGTTGAACTTAATCATCTATTTCTAAATGGTTTAGCTAATATTAGACCGAAGTAATGTTTAACTCTTTTCAACTTAAAAAAGGAATATGAATTGAACCTAATTTAGAGAGCATTGATCTGAGAGACTGGTAAGCTGAACATAACTTACACGTGAAATAAGCTAAAAAAATATGTTAATTTTATCGATTTCTATTATACAGACGAATACTAAGACATTTTTAGAATATAAGAATATAAGTTCTAAAATAGGATCATATCACGTGACTCCCCATTACTACTCTTTCTTTAGTTGATTTTGCTTAATTCAAATACAATTAATTCGGCCGTTAAGTTGAACTTAATCATATTTTTTTAAAGAATTTTGCTAATATTAAGTAGAAGTAATATTTATCTATTTTTAACTAAAAGATGAAGTATTAGTTCAAACTACCTGAAAGAGGCTACTTAGTCGAGCTTAACTTAGACGTGAGATAAGTGGTTTTAGGTCATTAACATATGTTAGTTTTATCAATTTCTATTTAACAGAAAAATACTAAGACGTTTTCAAAGTATAAGAATGTTCTAAGTTAAAATCATGTCACGTACCCCGCGCTTAATATTCGTCCCGTAACTGACTTTGCTCGTATCGAGTACAAAAGATTCCGATGATTATTAAGTCTCCTTAAGGTGGACTTAATCATCTTTTTCTAAATAATTTTGCTAATATTGAGCGGAAGTAATATTTAACCCTTTTCAACTAAAAAAATTAAGTATTAATTGAGAGACGAGCTGAAAGAGCATTGACGTGGGAGATTGGTAAGTCGAGCTTATCCTACACGTGATAAGTAGTTTTGGCCTATGAACATATGCTAGTTTTATCTATTTCTATTTTTCTATTGAACAGAAGATTACTAAGACGTTTTCAGAGTATGGGTTAGTTTCAGAGTTCTGGTTTTCAGTTAAGTTTAAGTCTTTTTGGTGTGTTCACAGAAAAGAAAAACATATAATTATTCCCGAAGGTAAACCGATTGAAAACTATTTTGTGAACGGATTTTGTACCTCATTGACTGAAAAAGACTAAATTAAAGAAAACTACTAAAGAAATACTTGGAATGCGATCGAACCTTAAGTCCAACTTAAAATTCTTTTTCTCCTCGGTTATGTTTTTGTTAAGTTGAAGTTATACATATTATTTTTTAACTAGTAAATGTAGTTAAGGGAATGGAACTCACAAATACCTTTAAACTGAGTTTAATTGACATACTGGCGGTTTTGCTTAATAATTATATGCTGCATTTCTTAATTTTCTTTCTTTAATGGAGTTGTTCAAGTTAAGCTCAAGTGTTATTTATCTGCTATTGTCGAGCATAAAAAATATTAAGAAATATCAAGGAGATAAAAAGGTTAGTTAAATGCAAATGCAAAGATCCGAGAAACTCTTTAGTTGAGCTTATTACAAGTCGTAAGAAGTTGTAGGTGGTTAAACGAGTTCGACCCTAAAGTTGAGCTTAATCATCTATTTCTAAATGGTTTAGCTAATATTAGACCGAAGTAATGTTTAACTCTTTTCGACTCAAAAAAGAAATATGAATTGAAACTAATTTAGAGAGCATTGATCTGAGAGACTGGTAAGTCGAACTTAACTTACACGTGAGATAAGCTAAAAAAATATGTTACTTTTATCGATTTCTATTATACAGAAGAATACTAAGACGTTTTTAGAATATAAGAATATAAGTTCTAAAATAGCATCATATCACGTGACTCCTGATTACTACTCTTTCTTTAGTTGACTTTGCTTAATTCAAATACAATTAACTCGGGCCGTTAAGTTGAACTTAATCATATTTTTTTAAAGAATTTTGCTAGTGTTACGCAGAAGTAATATTTATCTATTTTTAACTAAAAGAATAACTTTAACTAGAAGAACATATAATTATTCCCGAACGTAAACCGATTGAAAACTATTTTGTGAACGGATTTTGTACCTAATTGACTGAAAGAAACTAAATTAAAGAAAACTACTAAAGAAATACTTGGAATGCGATCGAACCTTAAGTCCAACTTAAAATTCCTTTCCTCCTCGGTTATGTTTTTGTTAAGTTGAAGTTATACATATTATTTTTTAACTAGTAAATGTAGTTAAGGGAGTGGAACTCACAAATACCTTTAATCTGAGTTTAATTGACATACTGGCGGTTTTGCTTAATAATTATATGCTGCATTTCTTAATTTTCTTTCTTTAATGGGGTTGTTCAAGTTAAGCTCAAGTGTTATTTATCTGCTATTGTCGAGTATAAAAAATATTAAGAAATATCAAGGAGATAAAAAGGTTAGTTAAATGCAAATGCAAAGATCCGAGAAACTCTTTAGTTGAGCTTATTACAAGTCGTAAGAAGTTGTAGGTGGTTAAACGAGTTCGACCCTAAAGTTGAGCTTAATCATCTATTTCTAAATGGTTTAGCTAATATTAGACCGAAGTAAAGTTTAACTCTTTTCGGCTCAAAAAAGAAATATGAATTGAAACTAATTTAGAGAGCATTGATCTGAGAGACTGGTAAGTCGAACTTAACTTACACGTGAGATAAGCTAAAAAAATATGTTACTTTTATCGATTTCTATTATACAGAAGAATACTAAGACGTTTTTAAAATATAAGAATATAAGTTCTAAAATAGCATCATATCACGTGACTCCCGATTACTACTCTTTCTTTAGTTGACTTTGCTTAATTCAAATACAATTAACTCGGGCCGTTAAGTTGAACTTAATCATGATTTTTTAAAGAATTTTGCTAATATTACGCAGAAGTAATATTTATCTATTTTTAACTAAAAGAATAACTTTAACTAGAAGAACATATAATTATTCCCGAACGTAAACCGATTGAAAACTATTTTGTGAACGGATTTTGTACCTAATTGACTGAAAGAAACTAAATTAAAGAAAACTACTAAAGAAATACTTGGAATGCGATCGAACCTTAAGTCCAACTTAAAATTCTTTTCCGCCTCGGTTATGTTTTTGTTAAGTTGAAGTTATACATATTATTTTTTAACTAGTAAATGTAGTTAAGGGAATGGAACTCACAAATACCTTTAAACTGAGTTTAATTGACATAATGGTGGTTTTGCTATATGCTGCATTTCTTAATTTTCTTTCTTTAATGGAGTTGTTCAAGTTAAGCTCAAGTGTTATTTATCTGCTTTTGTCGAGCATAAAAAAATATTAAGAAATATCAAGGAGATAAAAAGGTTAGTTCAATGCAAATGCAAAGATCCAAGAAACTCTTAAGTTGAGCTTATTACAAGTCGTAAGAAGTTGTAGGTGGTTAAACGAGTTCGGAAAAATGCAGTTGTTCAAGTTAAGCTCAAGTGTTATTTATCTGCTATTGTCGAGCATAAAAAATATTAAGAAATATCAAGGAGATAAAAAGGTTAGTTAAATGCAAATGCAAAGATCCGAGAGACTCTTTAGTTGGGCTTATTACAAGTCGTAAGAAGTTGTAGGTGGTTAAACGAGTTCGACCCTAAAGTTGAGCTTAATCATCTATTTCTAAATGGTTTAGCTAATATTAGATCGAAGTAATGTTTAACTTTTTTCAACTCAAAAAAGAAATATGAATTGACACTAATTTAGAGAGCATTGATCTGAGAGACTGGTAAGTCGAACTTAACTTACACGTGAGATAAGCTAAAAAAATATGTTACTTTTATCGATTTCTATTATACAGAAGAATACTAAGACGTTTTTAGAATATAAGAATATAAGTTCTAAAATAGCATCATATCGCGTGACTCCCGATTACTACTCTTTCTTTAGTTGACTTTGCTTAATTCAAATACAATTAACTCGGGCCGTTAAGTTGAACTTAATCATATTTTTTTAAAGAATTTTGCTAATATTACGCAGAAGTAATATTTATCTATTTTTAACTAAAAGAATAACTTTAACTAGAAGAACATATAATTATTCCCGAACGTAAACCGATTGAAAACTATTTTGTGAACGGATTTTGTTCCTAATTGACTGAAAGAAACTAAATTAAAGAAAACTACTAAAGAAATACTTGGAATGCGATCGAACCTTAAGTCCAACTTAAAATTCTTTTCCTCCTCGGTTATGTTTTTGTTAAGTTGAAGTTATACATATTATTTTTTAACTAGTAAATGTAGTTAAGGGAATGGAACTCACAAATACCTTTAAACTGAGTTTAATTGACATAATGGTGGTTTTGCTTAATAATTATATGCTGCATTTCTTAATTTTCTTTCTTTAATGGAGTTGTTCAAGTTAAGCTCAAGTGTTATTTATCTGCTTTTGTCAAGCATAAAAAAATATTAAGAAATATCAAGGAGATAAAAAGGTTAGTTAAATGCAAATGCAAAGATCCAAGAAACTCTTAAGTTGAGCTTATTACAAGTCGTAAGAAGTTGTAGGTGGTTAAACGAGTTCGACCCTAAAGTTGAGCTTAATCATCTATTTCTAAATGGTTTAGCTAATATTTGATCGAAGTAATGTTTAACTCTTTTCGACTCAAAAAAGAAATATGAATTGACACTAATTTAGAGAGCATTGATCTGAGAGACTGGTAAGTCGAACTTAACTTACACGTGAGATAAGCTAAAAAAATATGTTACTTTTATCGATTTCTATTATACAGAAGAATACTAAGACGTTTTTAGAATATAAGAATATAAGTTCTAAAATAGCATCATATCACGTGACTCCCCATTACTACTCTTTCTTTAGTTGACTTTGCTTAATTCAAATACAATTAATTCGGGCCGTTAAGTTGAACTTAATCATATTTTTTTAAAGAATTTTGCTAATATTAAGCAGAAGTAATATTTATCTATTTTTAACTAAAAGAAGAAGTATTAGTTCAAACTATCTGAAAGAGGCTGCTTAGTCGAGCTTAACGTGAGATAAGTGGTTTTAGGTCATTAACATATGTTACTTTTATCAATTTCTATTTAACAGAAAAATACTAAGGCGTTTTCAGAGTATAAGAATGTTCTAAGTTAAAATCATATCACGTACCCCGCGCTTAATATTCGTCCCTTAATTGACTTTGCTCATATCGAATACAAATGATTCCGATGATTATTAAGTCTCCTTAAGTTGGACTTAATCATCTTTTTCTAAATAATTTTGCTAATATTGAGTGGAAGTAATATTTAACCCTTTTCAACTAAAAAAATGAAGTATTAATTGAGAGACGAGCTGAAAGAGCATTGACGTGGAAGATTAGTAAGTCGAGCTTATCCTACACGTGATAAGTAGTTTTGGCCTATGAACATATGCTAGTTTTATCTATTTCTATTTTTCTATTGAACAGAAGATTACTAAGACGTTTTCAGAGTATAGGAATATTAGTTCTAAAATAAAATCATGTCACTTAAGCCCAGCTTAATATTCTTTTTCTAATTAACTCTGTTTAAAAATAGAACAAATAATATTTAAATTTTGTTAACGTAAAGACAAAAAAAATTGGCTTATTTGTTTTTCAGACGTAGGTATTAAATAAAAGTGCTCAATATCATATTAACTTAACGACTAAGTCTAGCTTAATCTGCATTTCTCTAAAGATTTTCTGTTATTTATGAATTCTGTTATTAATAAAGTGTTGGTCATTCACACGGCCATTAAGCTTACCTTAACTTTGGTTTTCAGTTAAGTTTAAGTCTTTTTGGTGTGTTCACAGAAAAGGAGAACATATAATTATTCCCGAAGGTAAACGGATTGAAAACTATTTTGTGAACGGATTTTGTACCTAATTGACTGAAAGAAACTAAATTAAAGAAAACTACTAAAGAAATACTTGGAATGCGATCGAACCTTAAGTCCAACTTAACATTCTTTTCCTCCTCGGTTATGTTTTTGTTAAATTGAAGTTATACATCTTATTTTTTAACTAGTAAGTGTAGTTAAGGGTATGGAACTGACAAATACCTTTAAACTGAGCTTAATTGACATAATGGTGGTTTTGTTAGAGTTGTTAAAGTTAAGCTCAAATGTTATTTATTTGCTTTTGTCGAGCATAAAAAAGAGTATTAAGAAATATCAAGGAGATAAAAAGGTTAGTTAAATGCAAATGCAAAGATCCAAGAGACTCTTAAGTTGAGCTTATTACAAGTCGTAAGAAGTTGTAGGTAGTTAAAAAAAGGTTGCGTTACATGTATCTCATATAATTTTTAATGTAGACTAGTATAAAGGTCAGCTTAATTCTATTTTCCTAACCTTCATATGCACCTCCAAGGACTTAGGCTCTATTGGCGCTGATTATATCGAGAATATGACAGATTATTTTGTTGAGCACCCTGTAAAATAAAATGGTTATCTTTTCATGAATGTTTTACAACATACCATACCAACAAGACCAACAAGAATTATACAAAAAATACTTTATTAGTGTAAAAATTCCACTAAAAGTTAAGTGCGTTTGCATCATAACGAGATGCAAAATTTAATTTGCTAAACCTAGATGCTAAACCTGGGTAGACTGCATTTTGAAATTTTGATAGAACCGAGGAATATAAAAAGGGCATTAAATATTTTATTGTCAAGTTAAAAATTGAATGTTTGAAGCTTTGTTTATATGCACATTTCATCGAGACTTTAATTGAAAATTTTAGAGCATTCTTCGTGCATCGCATAGCTATTAAACGTAGATGGATATTCAATCGAAAGGAATTATTTATTCAGGCATTTTGATGCTACAACAACGAGAAAGTTACAACAAAGGCTTCATAAACTCTAGTAACTGCCAAGAATATGAAATTCCTGATGCAGTTAAAGCTCCTATGCAGTCAGGTATTTAACACGAACTATACTAATGCCTTTGAGCGGTATGAGATAATTATGGCGAGTTTTCACGTCAAACAAGTTTGAGGTGTTCGCTTATAATTACTGCATTCCAGGACTTCGAATAATTATTATAAGTATTAGCTCAATCTGATAAATTATTAAAACGTGTCTCAAATCGCATTCGAATGAATGGAAAAGCAAATTAAACGCCTAAGTTTATCATTGATATGAAAAATTGGCGAGTAATAGCAGATAACTAACACATATTGCATGTACGTTTCAAGTTGATTGATTCAAAATGCAACTTGATCGAGTATTGCGTCCTAAAAATAGAATGGCCAGTTTAGAATAAATGATAACTGAATAGGGCTATTGTTTGCGTTTCACTGCCAATATTGTGATCTATGTTTTCAGCTTTTCACCCTGATCAATAAAACATATTTATATTTCATTAACTACTTAGTGACACGAATTTTTTGGGCCTTGTCGTAAATCAGGCGATTTAAATCGTCGTAAAATATATAGACCAGTCGGGCATTCTGAAACAACACACGACCCAGCTAAGGTCGTTGATTTTATGACATTTTCCTTAATGGGGGTCCAACCCTCATTAACTAAATTGTCACGGTAAATAATTACAGTTTTCCGTTAGGAAAGTATGTGGGTTAGATATTGAGCCCAAAAAATAAATCGGAATAATCAAACGAAAAAATTCTAACATAATACATTATGAAAATGAGAAATAATGATATCCTATAACTACTTGGATAGGAAAATGAAAGATTGAAAAGATCTAAACTGGGTTGTAATTAGTTTTATGAATATTGTGACTTATTTATTGTTTATGTAAAGTTACACAGTTTATTGCTCATTAATCAAGTCTGAGCCATCTCTTCAGTTTCACCTCTTTTTAGTTTACTGTTTTGCCTTGTTGGAAGGGTAGAGTTTCAATCTGAAGGCTCCTACTGTGCCCTAGAAAGTTATGACCAACAGCCTTAATAAAGTTTTATCACCTTATCGCGAACGATCGGAGTAGATATGCATCAGGGCTTCAGGCACCAACTCACTCATTTTCTCATATAAATTCCAAGACGAAAATTTTCATAATTTTAACAGTTTTTCCGTTGCTATTCCTCTTTCTCAAGTGGACGTTTTTTACCACAGACTACCAGAGCATTAAAGGGATGTTGATACGGAAAACAACCGTATCAACCTCCCTTTAACTCTGTTTCTTTCATCCTCTTGGTAATCTTGATTTCTTATTATTATATTAGCTCTGTAATTTCTGGTATCTTTGGAGTTTTTGGTCAAGCCAATTGGGCAAGCCCGGGACTAAGATCTGTCACTTTTAACATTTTGAGGTTTGAAATCAATAATTATCAGAACGCCAGTAAGGATTATAAGGATCTCATGTTTTTGCAACTTTGGTTGTAGATTTTTGTTGTTTTTTTTTATTCTGATGCTTACAGATGTTAAGTTATTAATTTGACGTGATTTTGCTGCCAGGGGCGTAGGTAGAGAAATAAACGGGCTTTCCAAATATGTGGTCAAAAATGCGGTTTGTTCGGCACACAAATTTGTGTCGTCTTTACCGTAACTCCGGGGTAATGTGAGGCATAGGGCTCCCTATGAGTAGAATTTCTCATATGTGTAGATGAGAGGTGTGTAGAATTGTGAAGTCTAATTCCGATAAGTTAAATAGGAAAATGTACAAAAATTCAAAAAGTTGGGAAGGTTTTTTAAAAATTTGTTTCTAATGGTCAACTTCTTAGCTTCTGGACAGCCTTAGGTAGACGACTGGCCCAATAAGGCTGGTACCAAGGGAAAGAGGATCTTCTTGGGCACTTTTAATCCTATCCCGCCAACGGTCACTTTAATACAGAGTGGTTACAAAAATGTTCAAAGACACTTAAGGAAAAGTATCCAAAATTGTAATGTAATTTTTTGCGATTTTTACGAAAATTATGGAGAGACGTGGAGAAAAAAAACAGTTGTTAGCTTTGGTCTAGCCCTTATACCTGGACGCTTATTCTATAGAAAAGGGTGAAAGTGAAAGTGAGAATTGCTGGCCAATGGAATTCGTCAACAGAATTTTTTGACCAATCAAGGTTGTCAAAATTCTCTTTCACTTTCACTCTTTCCTATAGAATAAGCGTCCTGGCGAGCTACAAAACTTTTTCTGTGCCACATTTTGTGCCGGTCTCACTTTTGCAACAGATCGGTAAACACGTATTCGAGTAGTTGGTGATAAAGTCGTGTAAACAAATCGGTTATCATTGTCGGCGAGTGGTGCTAGGTCGACGAGATTTTCGTACGTTATCGCTATCGCTAGCTTATTTATAAACATCTGCCTGCGCTTGAGAATGCAACTTTGTCAAAAAGAAGTGGGGTAATGAGTGAACATTTCCGCTGAACAGTTTCAAGCTGAGCTAAATACCATGAAGAAATTGTATGATGAACTAATGATCAAATACATGGCATTAGAAGCGAAACTCCCTACTAATATCGGAAAAAGGGAAGATGAATACGTCACAGACGAAGAAGAGTTAAGTAGAGAAAGTGAATGGGACGTAATAAGAAAGCTTCAACGTGGGAACTTTAAAAAAAAAACAGAAAAACAACAGAAACAGCAAAATAATATAGAAAAGAGACCACCACCAGTAATTATCAACAAAATCTACGAGTAAACAATTTCAATCAAGCATGCTTGCTAGGGGAAAGATAAAAATAGATACTACTGACGGGGGCGATTATAAAAATTTAACAACTGTAGTAAAAAACATGAACCTGGAATAGCATTCATTTCAAGACAAGCAAACTAGACCTATTAAATTAGTGGTTAGAAATCTACACCACACCTCTAAACCTGAAAACATTATTGTTGACCTAAAGAGTAAAGAACTAAAAATTATAGAAATTTATCAACTTTTAAAAAGCAAAGACAAAACTCCATTGCCGTTATTTGTGGTGACTTTCAGTCGAGAGGAAAACATAAACAGAATCTATGAAACTTCAGACATTTTACGTACGAAGGTAAAAATAGAGGCCTTTAAAAAGCCAAATCTCATACCACAATATAAACATTGCCAATAATATGGGCATACCCAAAAATATTGTGGTAGAGAATCAAGATGTGCGCAATGTGCTGAAAAACATCACATAAAGGACTGCACAAAGCCGAGAGACACCCGGGCAGTTACAGAGGATGCACTACAGCGATAACGCTACAAGAGCTGCGAAACAAAAGCAGCAACAAAAAACCACAAGAATGACGATCCTCAGAGGCAAGCAACAACAAAATAAATGAAATCGGACAAGTAAATGATAATTTAACCTTTTCTCAAATAACAAGGGGAACTGGCCAGATTAAAGAAACAATAAGTAGTGTGGATTCAGGTGCAGTTATTCTACAAAAAATCATGAAGTAAATGGAACAACAAGAAAGGGGACAGGAATAATTGAATAAATCTTTACTCGACAGACTGTCAGCTGGAAAACTTACAAAACCGTCGAACAAATCACGATGAAAAATAATTTAAAAGTACTCGAGTGGAATTCAAATGGACTTCTGCAGCATCAGCAGGAGTTACAAGTTACGTTAGAAACCCCCACACATTGATATAGGTTTGATTTCGGAAACACATTTCACAAGAAACCAAATGTACATTGGATTGAAGGGATATCAAGTCTGCCACGCACTGCACTCGCATAACATAGCAAGGGGCAGAGCAGTCATAATAATAAGGAATAACGAAAGGGAAAAATACTAAACGGAGAAAATACAGGCTGCTAGTGTATGCCTCAAAACAAAAAGCTACGAAATTACGGTAGCAGCGATATACTCGCCTCCAAGGCATAACATAGATAAAAATGAATATTCCTTCTTCTTCAATGCGTTAGTAGAAAAATTTATTGACGACGGAGATTCGAATGCCAAGCACACACATTGGGGCTCATGCTTGACGACAAAAAAGGGAAAGGAACTGTACCAAGCTATAACTAAATTTGATGCCAAGTTGCTCTCAACTCGAAAACCTACTTGATATCAACAAAATCCCAGATCTTTTGGATTTTTTCATTTCAAGAAAATTTGTGACAAGTCATATGTGGACCGAAGAAGGACTAGAACTCACCTATTCTGTTAACCCTCAGTGAAAATGTACACCCAAATCCGACACTTAAAACCTAAAACAAATTACAAATAAAAAAACTGATTGGGAGAGTTTTAAATTAAAAATTAATGAAAGAAAAGTTGAATGAATCAAAATCAAATTGTATGTACCTATCAAGACAGAAATAAAGAGAAAAACAATTAGAGTAAACTATTCCAAGAAAATTCGTGATCTGATTAAAGACAAGTGAAAGGCTTGAGAAAAGAGTGGCAGAGTTCCACAACGAGGGAAAACAAAGTCATACTAAATAACCAGATCCAGCAGCTAAAAAGAGAAATTCAGGAAGTTAAAAGTGAATCAATCAACAAGTATCTGAGGGAATTAACTGATGATCAGAACTCGGACTATTCGCTCTGGAAAACTACAAGGAGGTTAAACGGACGAATCAGATCAATGCCACCAATTCGAAAAGAAAATGGCAATTGGGTTAGAGATAACAAAGAAAAAGCCGATTTATTTGCCTCATATTTGGAAGGTATATTCCAATCTAACGAAAAGCTAGAGAAAAGTGATCTTGCAAAAACACCCAAGAAATATTAGAAATAGAGTTAGTTACACCGAAAGAAGTAGCAAAAGTAATAAAAGAAAACATAGATTCTAAAAAAGCCCCAGGATATGATCTAATCACCGGAAACGTCTTGAAACAGCTACCAAGAAAAGGGATCGTCAAAGTAACACATTTAATTAGGGGATATTTAACATAGGGGTATTTCGCCTCCAAAAGCGGACAAAAATCGAATAACTTAAACTTCTTCATCCATCGCGAAGATTTTACTAAAGAATCTAAGTAATGTATACAAAGTACAAAAAGTCGATTTAAATTGATACGATATCAAATAAAAGAAGAAAAATTGAGGATAACCTAGGCATGTCCATCAGCTATCCAGCTCGTATTATAGGGTTTCAAGTTTACCTCAAATTTTAAGATATTACGAACTAGGTGACATTAAGTAATTCAGTAGTATTTGTATAGGATGTTATTGCTACGTTAGTGTTGCGTACATTTGTCGACTTTGATCTTTTTTTATTCAAATTTAGCTAGCTATAATACACCTTGTTCTGTAAGGCTTTCTACATTTGAAAGTTTTAAAAAAGATTAATTTACTTGTGGTCTTCTAGTACACTATCATAGAATATCAAAGTGTGACTTTAATTCTGAATTAAAGTTCGAAGTATCAATTTCAATGTCCCATTAAAAAAAGTTGCGGATATTTGCGGTTTTCCTACGGCAAGCAACTTAAAGTCGCGTCTACAATATCCAGATATAGAGCGGAACTTTATTAAACGCGGACAAAATGATTACTTTGTGCTTTTTTTAAGCATTCATTTAGTCTTAAATACTTTGTTTTCTCTCAGGGTGTGTGTCTTATAAATAATCACGAACTTAAACTTGATCATGCTATGTGTTCATTATAAAAATTCATCTAGTTGGCTGCAAAATGTGAAAATGTCATGTCAAAAAAATAGGATGGAGCAACAAAAGTAAATGGACTTTGAATATATCATCCTTTTCTGTCAAAATATCATAGCCTGCTTAGAAGAAGTTTTATAATGAACACTGTGTATAGAGTTTACCAAGATTTGGTAACCAAATAAAGTAAGTCCCATGTCCCATTTGCACCAAGCAAATTTAGGTAAATCTAAAGTTAAAGACTCCAAAACCATAGCTATTAGCATGAGTAACCATGGTAATAATGGAAGCCTTAACCATAAAGCTTTTCATTATATTTTTCGGAAAAGTAGGCCATGGAAATTTGACAGATTGCCCCCCGTATAATATTTGAACTGTGTCAATTTTATTGGTAATATTGACATAATTAAAAGGTTATAAAATGCTGCCGTTATAAAAAAAATGTTGTTGCCAGACTTACCAAAAATAATCGTTTTTCAGATCAAATACATGACAGAAGTAATTCTTAGGATAACAAATTTTATATTGGCAATGATATGGAGGTAGTCTCAATACTTCGTGTCGATGAGACTCCAAAACAGTCAACTACATATTGTTTTGGTCTTCTCTGAAATGGTTTTATTAAATCCCATAACTGCTTTTTAATACGTGCGTTATGTATGTCTACATTATGACTACTTAATCGTTCCTGCATTTGTTCTTTCTTCAAAAAGAGTGTGGGTGGTTTCGATAATGGTTCTCAGTGATACGGGGCGTTATCCATAACAACCATGCATTTCTCTGAGAAATTACTCAATGCTGGAACGAATCGAGTAGTCACTCAACTTTGTAAAATTTCGGAGTTCATTGTCTTGTGATAGTCACGGTCATTGATACTTGAATTTAGAAAAAAGTCATAGTCCTCCAAAAACCCTGAAGAAGTCCCAGCGTGCAAGTAAAATGGTAAATCGTTTACCTTCTTGTCTAACTGTAGAGGGGTTACTTTTATCGTGTAGCCATCGACGAACCTGTGATTCATTTTGATAGATCCACGTTTCATCAATGTACACGAATTTGACTTTTTGTCCGGTAGTATGCAATAATTGTATGTATCGTCGTAAAAATACTATTTTGGCGGTTACAATATGCCTCTGCTCTCATAAAATTTTGCGTTCGTTAACTAATTTAAGTTTGTACCCCATCATTTTCAAAATTCTATACAATGTGGTCTTGCTTTGTCGAAAGTCTAAAATTCTGCTGTGTGTTACAAACTTTTTTTAATCTAATGCGAGCAACGTCGAGGAAATTAATTTGATTTAGTCAAGGTCAAACTGATGGCAGATATTAAAGTAAAACTACATTATCATCATAACAACTTGTAGGGACGTTGTTATTGGCATTTAACTTCACCTGTTTTTACTTTACTGGTTAAAATCGTGTCAATCACATTTTTGGCAAATCAGTGTATGGATAACTAGTATGTCGCGTTTTTGGCAGAATCTTTCCTTTACGGTTTTTGCAACATAACCATTAACATTGACACAATTCAAAAATCATATAGGAGCAATTCAAATAATAGCCTTTGGAAAAGCTTTATGGAACGCTTTATAGGTATACTTAAAAATTGCTTGGTGCAAACGGCCCTTAATCTAGAAAGCCTGGAAAAATTATGAAAAACTAAATGTAAAATACGCAAGAACGCATGCTAACGGTACAAGCATGCTTGAAAAACAAACGAATAAACGCAATAGCAAGATGTGTGTTTTTTAAGGAGAGAAAGTAAGTATTCGGGTAGTAAGTATAATGGTTCCGTTGGTCCATATATTATTTAGACAGTTCAGTTTTTCTACCAGCAAGTTTAATTAAAAGAGAAAGAAAAATCGTTAAATATGTAGGATTTTTCGTAAATAGGCAGAAAATATTATCTAAAGAAACAAAACAACATGGCAATGTTACTAAAATTTACGTAGATGTCAAATTTTTAATGGACCACTTTGTAGGTATATCTTTTCATAATGTAATATTTTTTTCATTTTATATAATATTTGACTATTCAGTTCAGCCATTTTTGAATTATTTCAATTTAAAAATCTTCATTATGCAATAACAAAACTTTCGTTAACGGAAAAGAGGTCGTCGTAGTCTATTATAGTAAATCCTATAATAATATCTAGATTTTTAAATGCAAATAACTCGAAAACAGGTGAACCAAAAAATGTCAACTTTTTATATAATTTTATAATCAGAAAAAATGATCTTTCAAGGTCTTTCTTTTGGAAAACAAGAAACTGAACACACGGTGTTCCATTAACAATTAGCAACTTTGTATATTTCCGTAACGTTGCAAAGTTTTTTTTGTTTTTTTGAATATTTTCTGACGATTTAAAGGAAATTCGACAATTTTTGTATTTTTTCTAGTTCTTATCATAAACTTACCTGAAGCTGTCCACATATGCTGTCCAACCCTGTACTTAACCAGTTTCCATAATCATTAATTAAAATATTATGATGTAGGGGAAATCGGCAAAATTGGGACAAGACACCAAAACATACAACTACCTCTACGTCAACGTTTCATCTAATTAAGCATTAAACTTCATCAGGACTCACCAGGGATGGCGGTTTATCAGAAGTTTAATGCTTGATTAGATCTATTAGTTCTTATATCATTTCTGTTATCTATCTTATATTATTTCTATTAGCTCTTAATTAGATCCATTTAAATCCTATATACCTAATTTGCCTTGAGCTCCACTAAATGTTTTAATATCAAAATGTCTTTCTTTAAAAAAAAAATAGCAAAGTAATTTTCAGAATCTCGAACATAAGTAAGTACTCATAAACAAACACACAAATAAGTAAAATGTTTGTATTTCATCATTTCTAAAGTTTTTTCACTTTAGGTAGTTCTGAAGGAGGCAACAGAGAAGTTGCCGAAACATTAACTAAGTGGATTCGTCTGAGCCCTTTCCAGGGTAAATTGTTAATAGGAGTAATTTTACTGTGAATTGTGGGAAATTCCTTTTCCAACAATTAAAAAAATCGTCCAAAAAAGTGTATGAGGTAGACATTACTCAAAAGTAAGTACTAAAAAATTTAATTCTTGTTTAAAATTATTCATAGTTTATAGTCACCCCCTGTCAACCCCTGTCAAGTGCTCTCCTTCCTTTGGTTTTAAGTTTTAACATATATATCATCAAAAACAAATTTATAAAATATAACTATTTTACTAATGATTGTAATTAGCACAAGTATAATATTTCCAATAAAACATGTTTCAAATATGTTATGAATTTTTTTATGATAAAATGCAAAGTTTGATATATTAAATACGTAGAGACGTCAACAAGTGGTCGTCTTGTGAATGTGACATGTGACGACGTAGTGTGCTACCTGGGGTCAAACACTATTTTGTATGTGCTTTTTAATTAAACACTAACTCTCTGTATATTTTTAACAGCATTTTTGGTTTACAGTTTTTGTCTTAAACTAAAATTAAAACTCATTAAACAGGTTCACTTATTTTTATCGAATAAGTTTTAACTGGATTCAAAGTTCAGACCCTGGCAAAAACTCATTTGACATAAATTATATTCATGTAAATGGAAATAAACCTTGATCTAACGTTTTATGTAAGGTTGATAGATACGTTGAATAAACGTTTTAAGCAAGGTTGATTAAACGTTTTAAGAAAACGTAGAATAAACGTTTTAACCAAACGTAGATTAAACGTCTTAAGCAAACGTTGATGAAACGTTTTAAGAAAGGTTGATAAAAACGTTGATTCACCGGACATAACTACGTTGAAAAAACGTTTGGTTACAGGTCTTTTTTAACGTTGAATCAACGTTCAACTGTTTACTGGGTTAAAACTGCCAATTTGAAGTTTTACTGCCACTTGTAAAAGTCATCCTAAGAACGTAACAAATTAATTTCGAATTAAATTTACTTCAAAAGTGTTTTTTAAAAAATAAAAATGGAAACAAATTGGTTCCAAAAGTGTCAAAAGTGAACTAACCTGAACAACCTGAGTTAACCTGACCTAACCTAAAATTCGATCAACGAAGAGGTATAGCTCCGAAAATATTGCACCTACAAAACATCCGCTAGTGGCAGGTGAAAGAGGATATTATTAACAAGAAGAGCAAATAAACAGTCGAATCACTCCAATAACCTGTATCTTAATGTTAGACTGGGAGCCAGCGACCGCTTAGTGTTAGTCATTTTAGAAAAACTGAAAATGTTCTCGTCCGCTTAATTTGGTATCACAAAGAAGGGAATGGATCTCCAGCTGGCGCACTTCCGGGGGGTGTAGCTGCGGCAGCCACTTTGACACGTAAAAAATTTTTTTGAAAAAAACTTATTTTAGAAAAGCTGAAACTTTGTTGACATGTTTATTATGTTGTAAACAAATAGAAAAACGTATCCAGCTGACTTGAGAGTGGTGGATTATGCCCCAGCTGGTCATGTTAACAAGTGAAAAATATGCATTCAGTGAACTGATAACAGAAAAGCTGAAATTTTGTAAACTACTGGTTAACTTAACAAATGACACAAAAAAATATCTAGCTTTACATTAGTGGGAGAAAAGTGTCCAGTTGCTGCCATCAAAGAGACAACGCTGTCCGCGTGGTCAACTTGCGCTGCATCTTTGATTTATCAGCTAGATACTTGGATTCACTCCTATCGGTCTAGGCGTTCTTAAGTTCTAGGGGTTCAAAGTTGAGAAATGTAAAAAAAGTCGTAACACCCCCTCCTTTGGACATTTAAAAAAAAATCGGATTTTTTTGCATATTGCATCTACGGAACTTTCGATGGTGTTCCGTAGAGTAAAAGAAGATATCAAGAAGAGGACACAACAGTTGAATTCACCCCATCGGTCCAGGCGTTCTCAAGTTACAGGGGGTCAAATTTGAGAAATGTGAAAAAAGTCGTATTACCCCCATTGGGACATTTAAAAAAAAAAAAATCGGATTTTTTTTGCTGTTTTTGATTGGAATGGCTCGTTTGCAGTAACAAACTCAATTCGAATAAATTTACCCTATAAAGAGGTTTTTTAAAATAGTCCAAAAACGCGATTCTAAATGTGCCTAAAAATCAATCTCCGAAAGGTCTATCGCCGAAAATATTGCACCTACGGAACTTCCGATGGTGGCAGTTGAAAAATGGCATCAAGAAAAGGACAGAACAGTAGGATTCACTCTAATCGGTCCAGGCGTTCTTAAGTTACAGGCCGTCAAAGTTGAGATATGTGAAATAAGTCGTAACACCTTCCCCCCTTTGAACATTTAAAAAAAAAAAAATCGGTAATTTCTTTTTGCTGTTTTTTTATCGGAAGGGCACGCTTGCAATCCCCTAAGAACGTAACAAACTCAGTTCGAATGAAATTTCACCAAATGCATATTTTTGACATGTTCACGTGACCAGCTGGGGCATAATCCCCCACTCTCAAGTCAGCTGGATACGTGTTTCTATTTGTGTGCAACATAATAAATATGTCAACAAAGTTTCAGCTTTTCTAAAATAAGTTTTTTTTATTATTTTTTACGTGTCGAAGAGGCTGCCGCAGCTACATCCCCCGGAAGTGAGCCAGCTGGAGATCCATTCCCTTATTACTGATACCAAATTAAGCGAATGAGAACATTTTCAGCTTTTCTAAAATGACTAACACTAAACGGTCGCTGGCTCCCAGTCTATGTGGACCTCCATAAATTCTAAAGTTACACGTGGTCAAAGTTGAAAATTGAAAAAAAGACGTAATGGTCAATTTAAAAAAATTCAGAAATTTCATTTTAGGACCAAATCAAGCTGAAGAATATCTGAAATAGATACTCTGATTTGTTGTTTTTGTTGATAATAAATCTTTAGTCTGAGATACGTAAAATTTTAATAAATTAGCCTCGAAATGACAATTTTGTGGTTTTTAAAGAGCCGTGTTAGAAATCAAGGCAAAAATCGTTGAGAAATGAGTCAAACCGTGAAAACATACACGCCTAATATAGATTAAAAATGACTGATACAAAATAAAAATAGGGTTAATTTTTCGTTGGGTTAAATTCAAGCTTAGCAATTAAAAATTATATACACAGTCTAAAAATACAATTTCTGAGCATTTGGAAAAATTCAGGTTGGAATTGGTGTAAAATCATTTAAAATTGAGGCTAAATTGCTAAACATGCATATATTGTTATTTCTGGAAAATGTAATTTGAGCATAAAATAAGGAAAAACTGTTAAACATTTTCTATAAATATGTAGCTAATAGAAAAAAAAATTTGTTATTTCCGATAGGCACATTAAATTGTATAACTCAAAGGACTGCTCCTATGACCTATCAAAGAAACTTAGGGCCAGGATGTGGGATGGAGTATTATTGATGTGGCTTTTAGCCCCGATGGAGAGCAGTTTGTATATTCAACTTGGTCATCAAGTGCAAGTTAAACTCAGATTTTAAAAGGAAAGTGGGCTTTGGTCAACTCTTTTACCCCTTGAACAGTTCCTTGGGACAAAAAGAACAGTTTAAAATAAAATAAATTCTGGGATGAACAACTATTGAAAGAAGAAATGGTCTTGAAAATCATGAAGTCACTTTGAATACAATGCAAAAGCTTTTAAACTGACAGAATGTTGGAGTAACTGATCTTAAATGGTATCAAAGACCGTACAGAAAAATTGCGTTTTAGAATAATAGAAAATACAGAAATTTCTGATTAAGGTGAACAAAGAAAACATACATTACTCAACTACAGCCTCAACACATAACCTGAACTAACCTAAGCAAGGAAAAAGCTTCACTGAACCTGAACTAACCTAACCAAGTGACCCCTCATGAAAAATCAAAACCCTCATAAATGCCGTCATCTGAGAACCAAAGCGGCCCCAACCTGAACTAACCTGAAAAGGCGGCTTTGCTTCTCCTTGAGCTTTGTTTTTCTGTGTTTTGTTTTGAGTGTCATGAGTTGTGTTTTCTTGTGGCGCCCTGGAAGGAGGAAATTAAGTTTCTAAACACAGTCGAATCAGTTAACGTCGGGAGGCACGGGAGATCATTTCGCCCATTGCCTTTGATAAAGTCCGTCGCAGCTGTAGTCGAAACGTCAAGAAGAAATTCCATTGGGCTACGGCTTCAGATCTCGGAAAACACTTTAGATTTTATTTTGACCGGCCGTCAAAGTTTTCAAAGTCTTATAAATTTAAAAATATTTGAAAGCCTTTAGTCGAAGAGGACCGAGAGAAATTAAGTCAGGACATCCTACATATTCACAAACAGTAAATAGGTAAGAAAAGGACACTAAATAACATTAATAAATCCCTTTAAATTTGTAAAACGAACGGGCTAAATTTCAAGAAAATAGTCAACGGATTGAGGAAGAAAATGACACCTGCAAACAATGAAGAGAAGGAACGGTAAATCGAAGACACATGGAATTAAAGATGAAATTAAAGAACAAGTGCAGAATCGGTGAAAAATGTATCTACAAGAAAGAAAAATGAAGCTATTTAAGAAAAAAAAAGGTAAATACAGGGTATTCGAAAACAAAACAAAAAAAGAGAGATGAATTTGTCCAAAGGGAGAAAGCTCGTTTTGACAACCATTTGACATTGTTTTTTTTATAATTTCATAGATTGTTTTTGTCAAGAAGTGATCATAAGGGAACTTATGATGTAAAAATGATGGTGATGTAGCTGTTAGAAAAAAATTTCGAAAAAATTACTATTTTACCAAAATAGGTGAAATTTGATGAACAATGCCTCAAAATAAAAGTTTGGTGTTTTTCAAGAAAGCTAAGTTAGGATTAAGGGCCAAAATCGGTAAAAAAGAGCACAAAGAGTGAAAGTAGAAGTAAAAGTTTGAAACTTTGGGATAGTCCATGTTATAATTAGGGCCAAAATCGTTGAAAAATGATTTAAACCGTCTAAAAAAATGTAAGTTTTTGACACTTTCGAATAATTCAGGTTGGAATCACGGCGAAAATCAAGCCGTAGGGACAAAATCGTTAAAAAAGATTTAAACGAATGGCAAATTTTGATCCTTTCCTTGCAAATTTTGATCTTTCCTTGGGACCAAAATCGTTTAAAAATGAGTACAATAAAAAGCACCCAAAAAAATCTACTTGACAACCATTTACTCACTGTCCAAGGAAAAATTCCATGCTTCCTATCCCGTTTTTCTTCAAGTTTTCTCGTTGTTCAATTTTCTTTTAAAAATGGCAAAAAACTCGATTCTAAAAGTGCCTAAAATTCAATCACTGAAGAGGTCTAGCTCCGAAAATGGTGCACTTAATATCTTCAACCCTGACATCAAATTTTAAAACTGAGAAAAAAAGACATAATACATTAATATATATAATACAGTCATTTGACTTTTACTTCAAGCAAAGTCAAATCGTAACAATTAGTTGAAAACTTTTTGGAATTTGCTTTCTTTCTTCTTAAACTTAGATATGTAACATTTAATAGTCTTAAGAGAGCAATGTATTTTACACAAAAGGATTTTTAATGTTTTCCATCTAAGTTCCGTTTTGCAGAAAACCACACCAAAATGTGATAGAAACAGGTTTTTTTTTTTAATTACGGCCATTGATCAAGATCACATATCATTGTCACCATTTATTGTCACCTATTATTGTCACCAAGTAGGCGTTGGAAATCTGACTTTGACATTTTTATCATATCTTCTCAACATGTGATAAAAGGAAATAGATATGAAAATATGTAGATATTAAAGGTAACGAGATGACAAAAATAAGTGAATGGGGTGTATATTGGCCCAAGGTCCTTCCCTGCTGCCTCATCCCTTTTGTCTCATTCTTGCTGGTTATCCCTACTATCTCATTTCTAGTAGTCAATGTGCAGTGTCTTATCCCTGTTGACCCAATGAAGTGTTACTCTTAGGTAAATTTGGTATACCAAACAGTGCCAAT
This sequence comes from Taphrorychus bicolor, assembly GCA_951812265.1. Classification (NCBI taxonomy): domain Eukaryota; kingdom Metazoa; phylum Arthropoda; class Insecta; order Coleoptera; family Curculionidae; genus Taphrorychus; species Taphrorychus bicolor. The sequence goes on from OX638305.1 coordinate 19,783,518, forward strand.
ACTCCAATTTTAGCACATTTTGATCAAGTTTTAACAATTTTCGAGTATTTGAAAATGTCGCAAAAACAGAGCCAAATTTAATAGATTTTTTATAAACTGAAGGCTGTTACCTCGTGTATCCTCTCGTAATCCTGGCAACCTTGTCCTTTTATCCGACTTCGTATCTCTGCGTAAAGCTGATAAATTTGTGGGTCTGTATGTAATATCTCTGCGAACTTGTGCCCCAATTACTATACACATAATTTAGACAATACAAACTAATTTAGCATCGAGGCATCCAGTAGCTCCAGACTCAATACACCATATCAATCCCTCAATCTTAATGTATTTCAGTTAATACTACAAACGTGTAGCAGGAGGAGGAGGAGGAATATTGACTGACATTGTTTGAGCTGTATTAGAGCAGTTTGTCTACAAAACATATATCTACAATTTATCTGTTTAGAGGCCGACTAATTGAGTCTACAAAACCCACTAAATTTACTTTAACTAAATTTTTAGGAAAACAGGAAACGGTTTAAATAATTTCTAACAAAAACTATTTTTTTCTTTGATTAACTGTAATATTTTAAAAGGGTGATCTGATTAATTTGTGTCATTAATTTGCCTAATTTATTTTTAAATTAGCTCAAAAATATGTAAATAAAAATGGCGGTTATCACATTTTTGATCAATTAAGGTGTTTTGATTCTAGTAGACTCAATTTCCGAAGAGACACAAGAGAGTCAATAACAAAAGGAGCCTCTTTCCCACGGGGTCTTGTTTTATAACTCGTATAAATAAAACAAAAACTTATTTCACCTATGTTGGTTATTATCTTTATCCTGCCAGCCTCAAGAGGCTCTTTCGTATTCCGAAATTAATCCATCTGCAATATAGAGCTTATTTAGCTACGCTTTCCAAACACGGGTTAATAAAGTAGACCCACATGCTACCTTTATATAAAGATAGTTACTAACCTATTTAGTTTAAATTTAAAACGTTAAAAGAGTATTATTATTGTTGATTACTATTACAAAGTTCATCACGCGGAGTGGTTTTAACGTAATAAAAGCTTCCTCGTGTTTAGCGTCCCTCGATTGCGTCATCATCCCCCAAATAGGCTCTAAAACAACCCAATTTGCGAATTTTGAAAGGAAATGCCAAACCCGAATTTTGTCCTTTATTTAATTTACGAATGATGGGGTATTTTTAGCTTTCTGTTGATATTGTGTTGAACTGTAGAACCAATGAAAGTGTGCTAATATTGGATTGTGGGTTTGCGTCAATTGTAACAAAAAAAAAGTAAAACCTTTTAGGAAAAAAGCCATTAATCGTCGGGCATCGTAAACAAATGGATTGGTGTAATCGACCTCTTGTTCGATAATTGCTAAAAGTATATTGGGATATTTACAGGCAATCTATTCAAAAGAATTAACATCCCACAGGAATACTGATTAAATTTCCTTTTAATTTTTGTTAAAAGTCATCCTGCATTCAATGTAATTATACAAATAAATAAAGTTTGTTCGTAGGGACAGTATTTCAATATTGATTCTAAAAAGTTTTCTTTAGGCCCTTCTTGTTTACCTTGTTTTTTCGTGGTAATTTTTCCCTACTCAGAAGTTTTTTCTATTGAATTTCAATTTTCTTCTTCATGACGTTCATCGCATTGAATTTGTTGACCATACTTCTGATGCAAAATTTGGAAATTAAGGTTAGAAATAGGGCTAAAATTATATAAAAATTACCCACATTGTCAAAATATGAAATTTTTTAGTTAAAAAAACACAATTTTTAGAACAAAATAAAAAAAAGTTTAAATAATCATTGATGATTAATGGCCAAAATATCTACTTGACAACTGGTGGCCATATGGAAGACAATTCTGCTTTCAAAACTTTCAAAACAAATTATAAAAAATTATATTTATCTGAAATTAAGTAGTAAAAGTATCAAGTTTAACAAAAGTGCTTTAAAGAAAATTAGTGGGTGCATGCTGAAGGTGTCAGAGGCAAAAGAATATTGATTACGTAAATAAAATCTACACTGGAAATACGTCAATATGAAAAATGAGTTTCTTAATGCTGCCAGGATGCGGTAAATTCGAAATTCATAGCGAAGCTGGATAAATACATGCTATTCGATAGTCCTGGTATTGAAAGTTGAAGGTTATTAGAATATGAATTATGGATCGCAAGTGCGAGCGTAATGAAAATTAGAGCTTGTTATAATGGATTTTGTGCGGCAACTCGTTTATCTTACACCCTTGCCTGTAGAACAGGAATTTTTTTTTGAAACTTTATTTGAAGTAGACAATTGCTAAAAATTCAGTTAGAAAATTAAAATATTACTCTTAAACAAAAAAAAATAATAAAAAGTTTTTTTCAAACTGCAAGGAATTTTAGAATCTAATAATATTGTCAATGCAAAAAATGACAATAAGTAAGTGACTATCATATACAGGAAGATTATGAGAAACAAGCACTAGAACGGATGTTTCTAAATAATATATATTACAAATAACGTGAGCATAATCGCTCGTCAGTAAACTTAAATAACAGTGAAAACTCTTCGAAATGACTACGAAAACAGAAAGAAAAGCGCCAAGTTGCAATTTGGTGCCCCACAGAAAACAGAACTTTTCTTGGATCTGTTGCCTCCGACCTAACTACTTCATCGCTAATTACTCTCAGAAAAAAATATCATATCTTGAAATATTAATATCATGCCAATATTTTTCATTAGGCTGCTTTGCAAAAAATTGTAATATACTTGACTTCACAGAGTACCTTTAAGGGCTTAATATAAAAAAAAAGTTTTTTTAGCTCTAGCATTTATAGGTTATGTAGGGTCCTACTGAGAGAATTCCTGGAAGAACCAGAAGTTTCATTGAAAAGTTTTCAATTTTAGGTACTCTTGAATCCCGCATGATCCTACAAAATATAAAAGGACATTTTGTATACTTCTAAGAAAAGTTCTTAAGCTTTTAAGCACTGCCCCAAAGAAATCCCCCGTTGGCGCCGTCCCAATCCATTTCAGATATTTTTCAATTTCCCAAAATAAAATGCGAAATGCATTCAACCGTAAAATCTTGACGCCCTACTTTTAACTGCAAATAAAAACGTTGGAAAACTAAAACGAAAGCCGTTCTTTATTGATGGCGGTATTTTTTGCCCCGACCAAAGGAAACAGCTTCCGACCCGCTGACGTCATCGCGGGCGAATACGTTTACTATATTTCAACTGGAAACCACATCCCCAAGTTTCCGTGTCAAGGGAATTAAGTTTTGCTGTGCGCACAGCTTGCAATTTTTCATACCTGCTCCTCAAATTGAGTTTTAGTTTGCCTGTCGGATTTCAAGCTGGTAGCCTGTGGATAAGCTTAAGTGATAAGCCTTGTAATAGACGAAGACGGGGGTCAACGTGGGTCTAAATCGCGTTGATGAAATACTGCCACCCCCTAAAGTAGGCTTTGAAAGGAAAAACTGGTCCCTGCTTGAAAAAAAAAACATTTTTATGGGAGCTCCAAAACGCAAAAACAACTTTCGCATTTCATAAAGTCCATCTGAATGAAAAGTTAAACAGCATTTAAATTTCTTCTGCCCGCTTTGAGAGAACTCCAAATTTATGTCCTTAATAACCGGTCCCAACGTGCTGTTAAATTGGAATAATATTATCTGAAAACAGGTAAATATTTTACTGTTTTAGGGAGCTGCAAAATTTGTTAAATGCCTAATTTTAGAAAGATTATTTCAGTTTATTAACAATAATTTCTTTTGCGGCTTGATTTGTTTACTGTGAAATAAGTAAATCATACAGATGGAAATAAGAGACCAACTCCAAGACTAATAAATTCGATAACACAGGAGAAGGAATGGGTCATGTAGATAAAAAACAGACAAGGTAAATGAATTAAAACCTAAAGAGTAAAGTACAAACGGTAGAAATGGTAAAAAACATTTTATGCAAGGCCGTAAGATAGGATAAATAAGTAAAGAATGAAGAATTGAAGACAAAAAAATATAATGAAGAATAAGCAAGAATTTGCAATAAAAAGATATAATTAGACAATAAAAAAATTGTACAAGCCAAAGATTAAAATCCTGGTAGCAAGTTTTCTTAGTGTATAAGGGGTGAAAAAATTTTTTCAAAGGAACAAACATTTATTGCACAAAAACAATGCGAAACAAATTTCAAACGTGGAAAAGCGGGAAGGCATCGTAGCAAAAGATCAAAGGGGCAAAGGCATTTGTACAAAAAATTACTTAATTATAAAAAAAATTAAAAAAAGATGTATGAAAATTAAGATTAAAGAAACCTGAATAAGCCAAAACACAGGAACAAACGCTCTATCTCAATTTTTTCAGAATTTTTTTTGAGCAGTGGGTCTTTTATATTTCTCATTTTGTTTTAGACAGATCTTTGAATTGTGACTAAATTTGTGACATAAATTAGACTTCGCTGTTGAAGTTAAAGTCTCACTTTTACCAATATTTCCTTGAGCGGTGGGTCTTCTTTGTCTTGATTTTTTCTCGGAGAGATCATTGATTTGTGACATCAATTACACTTCGCCGTTGACTTTACACTTCCAATTATTTCAATATTTTCTCGAGCATATTTGTGACGAATTTGTGACAGAGATTAGACTTCGCTGTTGACTTTACGCTCTCAATTTTCTCAATATTTTCTTGAGCAGTAGGTCTTTTTTGTTAATAATTCTTGTTTTTGTTAATAATTGTTTTTAATTTGGACTTGGACAGATCGTTGATTTGTAACCAGGTCTGTGACATAAATCAGACCTCGCTGTTGACTTTACGCTTTCAATTTTCTCAATATTATCTTGGGCAGTGGGTCCTTTTTGTTCTTGATTTTGTCTTGGACGGATCGTCGATTTGACTTTGACCGATCGTCGCTGTTGACTTTACACTATCAATTTTCTCAATATTTTCTTAAGCAGTGTGTATTGTTTTTTGTGATAGGAATTATACATTGCTGTTGATTTTACGCTCTCAATTTTCTCAATATTTTGTTGATCAGTGGGTTATCCTTGTTCTTGATTTTGCCTTGGGCAGATCGTTGATTTGTGACATAACATAGGCTTTCCTGTTGACTTAGCGCTCTCAATTGTCTCAATATTTCTTGAGCAGTGAATCTTCTTTGTTCTTAATTTTGTCATAGACAGATCGTTAATTTGTGACATAAATTAGACTTTGCTGTAGACTTTACGCTATTAATTTTCTCAATATTTTCTTAGACAGTGGGTTCTTTTTGTTCTTGATTTTGTCTTGAACAGATCGTCCATTTGTGATAAAATTTATGACATAAATTAGACTTCGCTGTTGACTTTACGCTTTCAATATTTTCAATATTTTCTTGAGAAGTGGCTCTTTTTTCTTCTTGATTCTGTCTTGGAGAGATTGTTGATTTATGACAAAATTTGTGACATAAAGTATACTTCGCTGTTGATTTTGTGCTCCCATTTTTCTCCACATTTTCTTAAGTAGTATTTTTTTTTGTTTTTGATTTTGTCTTAGACGGGTTGCGGATTTGTGAAATAAATTAGACTTTGCTGTTGACTTTACTCTAACAATTTTCTCAATATTTTCTTGATCAGTGCTCCTTCTTTGTTCTTGATTTTGTCTTAGACCGATTGTTGATTTGTGACTAAATTTGTGACACACATTAGACTTCGCTGTTGACTTGTCGCGCTTAATTGTCTCAATATTTTCTTGAGCAGTGGGTCTTCTTTGTTCTTATTTTTGTCTTAGACAGATCGCTGATTTGTGACATAAACTAGACTTTGCTGTAAGCTTTACGCTATTACTTTTCTCAATATTTTCTTAGACAGTGGGTCCTTTTTGTTCTTGATTTTGTCTTGAACAGATCGTCGATTTGTGATAAAATTTGTGACATAAATTAGACTTCGCTGTTGACATTACGCTCTCAATTTTTTCAATATTTTCTTGAGCAGTGGCTCTTTTTTCTCCTTGATTCTGTCTTGGAGAGATTGTTGATTTATGACCAAATTTGTGACATAAAGTATACTTCGCTGTTGACTTTGTGCTCCCAATTTTCTCAACATTTTCTTGTATAGTGTTTTTTTTGTTTTTGATTTTGTCTTAGACACGTTGCGGATTTATGAAATAAATTAGACTTTGCTGTTGACTTTACTCTACCAATTTTCTCAATATTTTCTTGATCAGTGCTTCTTCTTTGTTCTTGATTTTGTCTTAGACGGATTGTTGATTTGTGACTAAATTTGTGACACACATTAGACTTTGCTGTTGACTTGAAGCTCTTAATTGTCTCAATATTTTCTTGAGCAGTGGGTGTTCTTTGTTCTTAATTTTGTCTTAGACAGATCGTTGATTTGTGACATAAATTAGACTTTGCTGTAGGCTCTAGGCTATTAATTTTCTCAATATTTTCTCAGACAGTGGGTCCTTTTTGTTCTTGATTTTGTCTTGAACAGATCGTCGATTTATGTTAAATTTTGTGACATAAATTAGACTTCGCTGTTGACTTTACGCTCTCAATATTTTCAATAATTTCTTGAGCAGTGGCTCTTTTTTCTTCTTGATTCTGTCTTGGAGAGATTGTTGATTTATGACCAAATTTGTGACATAAAGTATACTTCGCTGTTGACTTTGTGCTCCCAATTTTCTCAAGACTTTCTTGAGTAGTGTTTTTTTGTTTTTGATTTTGTCTTAGACGGGTTGCGGATTTGTGAAATAAATTAGACTTTGCTGTTGACTTTACTCTACCAATTTTCTCGATATTTTTTTGATCAGTGCTTGTTCTTTGTTCTTGATTTTGTCTTAGACGGATTGCTGATTTGTGACTAAATTTGTGACACACAATAGACTTCGTTGTTGACTTGACGCTCTTAATTGTCTCAATATTTTCTTGAGCAGTGGGTCTTCTTTGTTCTTAATTTTGTCTTAGACAGATCGTTGATTTGTGACATAAATTAGACTTTGCTGTAGGCTTTAGGCTATTAATATTCTCAATATTTTCTCAGAGAGATCTTCGATTTGTGATAAAATTTGTGACATAAATTAGACTTCGCTGTTGACGTTACGCTCCCAATTTTTTCAATATTTTCTTGAGCGGTGGCTCTTTTTTCTTCTTGATTCGTCTTGGAGAGATTGTTGATTTATGACCAAATTTGTGACATAAAGTATACTTCGCTGTTGACTTTGTGCTCCCAATTTTCTCAATATTTTCTTGAGCAGTGCTTTTTTTGTTCTTGATTTTGTCTTAGACATTTGGCGGATTTGTGAAATGAATTAGAATTTGCTGTTGACTTTACTCTGTCAACTTTCTCAATATTTTCTTGATTCAGTTTTTTCTTGATTTTGCCTTTGATAGATTGTTGATTTGTGACTAAAATTGTGACACACATTAGATTTCGCTGTTGACTTTATGCTTTTAATTTTCTCATAATTTTTTTGAGCCATAGGTGTTCTTAATTTTAGCTTGAACAGGTCGTGAATTTGTGACATAAGTTAGAATTAATTTTGTTAATATTTTCTTGAGCAGTGTTTTTTTTTGTTCTTGATTTTGTCTTAGACAGATTGCGGATTTGTGACTAAATTAGGCTTTCCTGTTGAATTTACACTCTCAATTATCTTAATATTTTCTTGAGCATTCTTTGTTCTTAATTTTGTCTTGGATAGATCGTTAATTTGTAACCAAATCTGTAACATAAATTCAGCTCGATGTTAATTTTACGCTCTCAATTTTTTCAATATATTTTCGAGAAATGTGTTTTTCTTTTGTTCTTGATTTTGTCTTGAGTAGACCGTTGATTTGTGACCAAATTTGTGATATAAATTTGACTTCGCTGTTCAATTTACGCTCTCAATCTTTTCATTATTTTCTTGAGCAGTGGTTCTTCTTTGTTCTTAGTTTTGATTAGTCACTTCGCTGTTGATTTTGGGTTCTCAATTTTCATGATAATTTCTTGAGCATCTTCTTTGTCTTGGACAGATCGTTCATTTGTAAACAAATCTGTGACATACATGAGGCTCGCTGTTAATTTTACGCTCTCGATTTTCACAATAAACTAACCTAAACTTGAATAGATTTGCTCTTACACTTACCATTGTAAGAAAAATACATTTTCGTAGCAATTTCTAATAATCCCAACTTTACTTACAGCTGTATCCAATGACGTTCTAAGATCTAAAAAAAAACAATCCATAACTTGATTAATAAAATAGTTATATAGTATGATAATAATATTTTTTAATACAACAAATTTGCCTCTATTTCCATACCAGACAGTAAATAATCCCCAATCAAATTAGGCCTCCCCCCTACCCAGACATAAGCTGTCACGTGTAGATTTTGTAAAGAGAGCATAAAAGGTTGATTTCTCCATAATATATATCCCCAAATTCAATTATTCTCAATTTCTATTTTAAGGATCACTTTCGCAGTTGGGGGTAATTACGACGTAGGCAGGGCCCTTTTATTACCGTTATGTAGTTGGGCCAATAAGTGTTGCTTCGATAATGGATATGTCATGGAGGTTGATAGAAGATCAAATAACGCTATATCTATATTACACCCAAGGTCGAACATGCGACGTTTTACTTGTAAAGCTCCCACGTGCGTAAAATTCGTTTTGCAACAACTTTTAGGCAAGGCGAGGCAAAACATGGATCAAACGTCGTATAATTTCCCCTTTAATAGTTTGGGTGGAGAATATTGTGAGGATGGATGTCTTATCGTTCCTTTGACATATTTTAATTGCAAATTGAATCGAATAGGTAATTTGCAAAAGAGTCATTTTCACGGAATTTTAAAGCGTTACTGTTAAAGTTAAAGTACTGTTTTTTTTTAAATTTCATAATGGCAAGCAGAAAAACTAAAGGTTACTAGATACAAATATACGTATTTTCTTTAACTTAACTAACATTTCAGTAAACGTAAATTTAGACTTCCCACTGACAGCAAAAAGCAAGTCCTGCGCAAAATTAGCTATCAAGTATGCAACGGTGTCTATATCGGCCAAACAATATACATAAGTCTGCCACAGTTTTAAATTTGACCGTTATTGAAAAACAAAACAAAAATTAACTTTTTGCTTTTGTTTTTCCCTTACCTAGCAAAATTTATATGGGGTATTCATTAAAAAACGTCATCTAGCAGGTTATGCATTTTTGACAGAAAAGCATGACAATAAATGTGAATGGACTTTTGTTTTTTCATTCTTTTCTTTCGACATTTTACAGCCAACTAGATGACGTTTTCAAATGAGCACTCCCTATTTTAAATTACTGACCTTACTTCAATCTGGGCAATGTTTAGAGACACCAAAATTTTGATTTCATTACCATTTTGCTTCAGAAACGTTACACCCGATTCTTGGGTTTTCCATCAATACGTCTGATGTACGGTTATAGTATTTCAATGATGGTTAAAGGCATCAGCTTTCTTTATTTGGCTTAGTAAAGTATTTTAAAGATATTGGATTATGAGTCAGAAATTGCTTTGGTGTTTACAGCCTAAATCGGAATACTATTCGTGCAAAGAAAACTTCGAAACAATACAAATCCATATTGAATTCGAAACCTTGTCGTGACCTGCAAACACTCCGTCATTCCCAATTGAAAATGATGGATTGGACTCGTTTCTAAGGCCAGCAGTCATGCAATTAATATTTAATTTTGATCACCTTGACCTCTTTGGTTTGGCTAAACTTGACTTCAGAAAAAAACCCCTTGGCCATCTCCAATCGATAACTGCCTAACGAGATTTTCTTAGTTCGAGTGTGAGAAATCACGATGGTGCTGCAAATGGCCACATATACCATCCCATCGAGGCCGTTTAACATCTGTGTAATGGAAAATGTCGTTATCTTTTAGTGCGAGGAGTGGAGAATGTAAATCGTTTTATTACAAGGCATTTTCATTTATCCCGATTTGAATGTAGGAAATTTTTCTTTCTTGTCGTCACAATAAATTCTGCTAAATCTCTCTGTGAAAAATAAAGTTAGCTCGAGTTAAAAAAAATGGGACCAATAAGGAGTTTTTGAAGCATTATTTAAAAAAAAAAAATAGGAAATTTTAATAGTGGGGAACTCACAAACAAAAACTTGGTTGCTGGATTACAATATATTAAAGGTTAAGAATTTTATAAGTATCTGGTAAACTACGATCAATGCCTATACCAAAAATTATGTAACAAAGCTTTTTAAACTTTCCCTTTTTAAAACTTTAAAAAGAATAACATAGTTTACCTCAAAAGGCTAATTTTATAAACTCCTGGCATTGGTTTAAATTAATTCAAATTACTTAACTTTTTTTTTAACTCAGCAAACTTTTTGATTAAGGTGATTTCTTTGCTTTCCCTTTTAACGAGGCTTGAGGCACAAATAATTAAAATTTTAAGCCTATTGCTTCGGTAGATTAGAAGAGACGAGAAAGACTGTTTTAAAAATATTTATTTTACCTTAAAGAGCGGAAATTTGAATTTCTCTTTTGTTATTATTATACACAATATTAATTCAAGAGTAATGCGAATGCTTTAGGCATGAAGTCTCTAAATAAGTGTAAACAAATCTTTTGCGCGTTAAGAATTATTCGGCTAGATGTTATATGTTTATATTGAAATTTTTAGACTTTTGAAGAATTATTGGAAAAATGTGTGTACATACAGGGTGGGGCAATAGTGTAACAAAGTCCCATAATGTCGTCTGTATATTTCATTTTTAGAAAAAACTTTTATATGAAAGTTATTCATAATTAAATTTCGTAATATAAACATGAAAAAAGTCTTTTTATATTACTCTCCTACTGTTATAATAGTCTTAAGTTGTCCATCGAATGTGATTATTCACAAACGAAATATAATATTCTGTGTAATACTAGTTTAGATATGTACTTAAACTGTTCTCATTCACTGGGTGAATACGTAGATTTTGCGATCATGAAGTGGATCTCCTTAATATGTGTAAAAAAAATCTAGAACAATGTAAATCCTCTAAAAATAATTTTACCTCTTTAGTTACTAGTTATGTCGAACTTAAGAGAGAAACCGTAAAAACTGAAGTTGATTTGCTGGTACAAAAACTAAAAGCTTCTAAATGTGAAGACAGGAAATCTACAGCTTATAAGTTACTGACGGAGAAGGATGAAGAAACTGAACAGCTTAAACGGAACCTAACTTTTGCAAGATCTCAAAAGACTGACGCTGAAGCAATCCTGGCTTGTTGTGATGATGGATACCATAAAATTTTTAAAGATAGCACTTACCTCCTTAGAAACCTAAATTCTTGCATAGATCTTGAAAAAATATTATAAGGTCAAAAGGATCACCTTGTAAAACGTTTGGCTTCTTGCAGGAAAAACAAAAAACCCAAAAATAACAGCTGGGGGACTTTTAGGGCATTTCCACTGAGGGGCACTTGCACTGCACTGCCTGCCCTGTCTGCCATGCCTGTCTAGCCTCACCTAGTCGTCACAAGTGTCAAGTGTGTCACTTGACAGGTGAGATATGAGAGTTGTCTGACATAGCAAAAGTGAGGTATGGCATCCTCACTTTTGCTATGTCAGACAACTCTCATATCTCACCTGTCAAGTCTTTCACATTTGACAAGGAGACTTCAAGGTCAAAGTGTCCCAGAACCCCGTCGTTATAACTACTGATGATATGGTTCAAAAAAATCTTGCATGAGTGCGGGGCAAAAAATGTTTTGTCACTTTAAATAGAACACAGTGTAGATTTCTACATATTTAAATTTCTCGTACAGTTCTGCATGCGGATTAATTTTTGGCTACTATTTTTGGTGCTAACAAAATTAATAGTTCAAAGTTCTAGGCAAAACATAAATCTTTGCCATCAGCGATAATTACAATATAAAGTGTTTTCCGGGCTTTGAATTCGTGGTGTAATAGAAATTCTTCCTGACGTTTCGTCTACAGCTGCGGCAGACATTATCAAAGACGATGATCGATTGGGCGAAGTGATCTCCCGTGCTTCCCGAGCAACTCCTCTTCTGTTCCTTAATCCTCGTGTTGACACTGCGTTTTGTGGTGCCAATGTAAACCCAGACACAGTTGCATGGGATTCGGTAAAATCTGGGGGACAGTAGTATCGGGGTTAGTAGGTCGGCGGGTTGGCTGAGGGTTCGATGAAGTAATCGTTTGGTGTTCGCTCAGGCTTAATCTCAGTCTCGTCTACTGGAAATTGTGTTTCTATTATCTGTGCATTATCGAAGCTGAGCAGATTAGTTCCTTGTAGTTTGCGATAAATTAAGGTGATTTTATTGCATAAATAGTGTCTGTCTCAGTGTAGTTATTGTCACACAACTGCACTATTTCCTGTTCTGCACTAGTAATAATTCAGAATAACTAATCCAAGAAGACTTTCTCACGTAAGTTGTGTATTTAATGATTCTTTAAATGCTTTAGTCAGACATTACTTTCAAATCAGAGTCGTTAAGTAACAAACGCGTTGTGCGTTTTTCGTTGTTCTTTGCCTATTGAGTGTTTTTACTGTTCGTTTAGATTCACTCGTTCTGCAAGGGTTCTAGATATACTAGATAGATGTAATAACTTTCCAGCGCCATATGCTTTATTACTGTTGGGAAATCAACTTTGGTGTGAAATCTTTTCTAAAGAGGTATTCCCGTCACGGGTATTCCACTTGAAATAACAAAACTTTATTCGGTGCCGCGCCAAAAGTTTTTTTGAAAAATAAAAAATAAAAACTAAAAAATAAAAATAGAAACTAAACAAAAAATATTTAATTTATCATGCAATACAAAATAATACAGGGCAGGTACAAATCCAATTGTTACTTATTTTTATGGCAACAGGGTTCGCTGCTCGAACCAACATCTTCATCATCATAACCTATAAATATTTATATATACGACAATGGTAATTTAAACTTGAGAAGGGATAGGGCTCTCCCGCAGCGATAAGCGGAGGTAACTAATCTACATTTGGGTCCTAACTCTCACGGCCATTATTCCTATTTACAAGCAATCATTTTGAAACTATGTTGTAACTACTACTGCTATTCCCTCAAGTATTCATTCTCGTTGATTATAAATTACTTGGTCGCATAATTCCTATGCAGACATTCATTTGCAATTGGATAATGGCCAGCTTTTGCGGTTGGAATTCCAAAATGAGTAATTTATTCGTAATGAATAATTATTGCCCTCTTCAAGCAACCAAGCAAAGAAAGTATAGCAAATTGACATACTTGTTTCAAAGAGGACACTTCGTTTGCCATTTTATTTACATAATAATGCCGAATCCGATACACACTTTCCTTTCTCTCGATTCCGGAATCTCCGACGCAATTCTAGTCAGAATTACTTCGGCTGCTCTTTCGGTTAGCCTTAAGGAGAAACGCAAATTTGCCGCTTATGTACAGCAACCAAATGCAAATCTACTTATACGAGCACACAAAGGAGGTAGAATGCAGCCGCTAGAATATTCTATTCGGAATTTTCACAATATTTGTGCCTGAATTTAAAGTTGGTTTCAATGGAAAGTCTTTCTTGGGATGACTTTGGTTTCCTTATTTTCATACACGGAATAGGTGTTAAAGTAAAGAGGTGCTGAAAATGTTAACATGATGGATAGATTGAGGCGAGTAGTGGTTTGGTTATTTGTAAATTGTTAGTTTTGGGTTAGTCTGAACTTAGTTACTTTACTGATGCTGACTTAGTAAACAATATATTTTAGAAAAAAAATTAAATTAAGAAAAAGGTATTAAGGGACATGTTCGTACAATAAGAAGGAAATAATAATTGTTTTTTAAAATGATTTCAAACAGTAAACATCTCAAATAAATACTTTGTTTCTATGCAGACGAAAAGGCAATAAATCGTGCTGAATGTCTTCATATTTCAAGCCAGCCGTCGTAATTAAATCTAAAAATAACCCAGATCACACTCTTATTACCTTAGGTAACGAGGCCGTCGGTATGTGTTTGCTGGTGTCCCCATTTGCTGTGCAGCGTCGCGACCGATTAATGGTATGGATCGCTCGATATGATTGGCTGATGTCTGCATAAATGCATTCGTTCATAGGGAGGAAATGGAGTTCAAGTTTTAGTCACCTATTCTATCTATTTACTCTCTTGTTAGTGATTTACTGATTCAAAAAGTAATGAAGTGAAGAACTGCTAGGCTATTGCATCTTATAAACTCTTTACGAGTTGTGTCTTCTAATTCTAATATTCAGCATTATAGATTGCATTACGATGCGCTCTTCATTAGGGTTTATGTCTGCATAAATGGTGCCCATTGCTGTGTGTCACCGCCCGAAAGGTGTTAATTCTAGTTCGGGTTTTACTTTTTTGTTTCGTTCGTGGATATCTGTTCCAAAAAAAAAACAAATGAACAATTTTTGCCTAGTTTTAGACAGTTTATTATTCATTAAATAAAATTTCTTACAAGTGTTAATTGTTTTTTCTACAAGTCCAACAACTAAATTCTATAAACTTACCAAAGAAAGTCATAAGCCCTACTAGTAATCGTGCAGTACGTGAAGTTGTGTTTGTCCGGTTTTTTATGTGTTCGGAAAGTGGAGAACACCATGACACCATGTCTAAGAATCCTGGTATATCTTCCCAGTAAGTTAATACAGAATTAAGCCCAATGCAGAAACTTAGACAAGACGGAAATTCCAGTAAAACCAGGTTCAAACGCCTGAAATAAAAGTTGAAATTTTGGAAAAAAAACCAAAGCTCAAGCGCACATCAAAAAATTTTTTTTTCTACTCGCGTGCGCAATAGTTTACTTTTCCGCAAGCAGTTGAGTGTGGAAAGTTGTACTTTTCCGCACTAGTGAGTAAAAAACTTCAAATGGCTGCTATTTTGCTTTAAATAACCTCGGTAACTATGGTTGGTATGGGAGAACGTAATAAGAACCAGTAAAACTACCATGATTTATAGTTGTCAGGAATGGTGGCATTAGGTGCTTTGTATACCATCTTATTTATACCTGTACTGCATCTTTAATTTTAGTTTTGCAAATTTTGAAAAGGTTGATTTTTTTTATTATTGTTATGTGCGATAAAAGTAAGCAAACATCATTTATCGCGCAGCTGAGGCAATAAATACCAATATATTGACAGAGTTTTAGGACCACTTTTTCTATCAGTAAAACCAGTTTGAAGTTAAAATACCAGATATAACGTACATTGCATTGTTTACCTGACAGATAAACAACGCCATGTCTGGTGTTTTAACTTCAAACTGAAGTTTTACTGATGGTTGTAAAAGTCGTCCTCACTCGTAGAAAAAATATTGTTCCTAATACTTGCGGAAAATATCTTTTCCACACTCGACTTCATGGCCGAACTCCGCTATGCGTCGTTCGGCCAACTGCAGTCGGGTGCGGAAAAGTATCACTTTCCGCACTTGTTAGGAAAATAACTATATTGGTTACTGTGAATCTACCTCGATTGTCAGATATGGTAAAACCTGGTATATTGAAATATCTACGTTAAAATTGTCTTTGAGGATGGTGCAACAACCAATCACAATTATTCAGTTCAACTTGAGCTAAAACAAAGGGAAGAGAGTTTTTCCATGACTCCTGAAGTAGCGGAAACCTCAGAGATTAAAGGTAAACTAATAAAACAGAATACCAGGCAGATTACGCTTCAGAGATTAGTAACAGAGTTAAAAATGAGTTGGAGTAAGTTGGAAAACCCGAAAACATCAAGCAGATTATGTTAGTGAAACTGCTGCGAGGACAGTCTCCTGGACAAGGGGCGTTGTAAAGGAAACCAGGACAGCTGTCAAAAAGTTCTGACTTGTTCAGAGTAAAATTATCTATAACTTTTGTATTTACATCATTTTGCTAGATTCAATACTGAGCTAAATTGATTTAAAGAAATTATCACAATTTGGGTTTTGCCAGTGATCTAGTGAATTTGTTTTTTTTTTCTAAATGTGGAAATGGTTCTAAATTGATCTCCTAAAACTGCAATTTCAAACAATTCATCTGCATGGAGGAAAAAACTCACCCTACATTCAGGGTCATTCCAAAGTTGGCGTTAATTTTATACCAATATCGACATTAACCGAGATACAGAACATTCAAGGAACTTGATTTTTTCCAATGATAAAAGGCTTTTCAGAGGGAAAGAAGCTGAAAGGGGGATCTATTGAAGACATCAATTCATGTAAAAGTTCTGGTGAAATCTCATTTGGTCAATATTTTCCCAATCAGAAAAGATCAAAATCAATAATTGTGTACCAAAAATCCAAGAATATGACAATTTTAGTGAAATGACATCTCTTTTACCCTTGTAGGAAAAAAATATAAATGATCGCTTTTGACGTCATTCTTGTGTAATTTTAAAAATGAATAGCGTTAGTTCAGGTCAGTTCAAGGTAGCGAAATATATGTAACAAACTGATAAACTTTTACTATTTGCAACTGCATACAGTGACTCATAGGTTAAATGATGCATTTTGTTATTTCTTAATATTATTTATTTTTTAAGTAAACTTTTTAATTTTAGAACACGATAAATTGAAAATATATTAAAGATGTGTATTATCGACAATTACAAATTAGTTTTTTGCTACTAAAATTGTTCTCTTAATATTAAATAATTATTTTCTATAAATTATTGATAACAGGGTTCACAGCTTAAATGATGCAGTTTTCAAAATTTATATATTCAACATGAAAATTAAATTTTGTAAATCACAAATGAATTGCTAGTAATTTGTTGGGCCTTCATCGTTACCAATTCGTCTGGGCATTGATTCTATCAAGTTCCTAGTGTACTCTGAGATATATCGTTCCAATCCTCCGCAATTCTTCCGCTCATTTCATTTCTGTGATGTAAGGACACTGTGTACCTCCTTCTTTAATATTAACCACAAGTTCTCAATCACGTTTAAATCAGGTGACTGTACTGGCGTTCTGATAACATGCGGACACTTATAAAATAACCAATTGCAAACCCGGTACGACGTACCTTTTGGATCATTGTCATGACAAAACCGGTAATTGTTATCAATTTTCAAACTTTCAGCACTACCTGCTAGATGCTCTCTTAGTATGTCCAAATACGTCAATTCCAAATTGGTTAATATTCCCTTGAATAAAATGATTGTCACCTACCCCTGTAGACGCCATACAAACCCATAACATAATGCCACCTCCACCATGTTTTACAGTCGCTTTCACAATTTTTGATTTGTTCACACTGAAATTTTTCCTTCTGACCCAAATAAATTTATTTAAGTTTAACTTATTTTAGTTTATTTATTTTAGTGCTGAATAGTTGAAGAACTTTTATTCACCATTTTGAAAATGTCTCTTTGACTATAACCATTTCTGTAGTGACTAAGGATAAAATTTCTTTCAGCAATTGTAGTTTTTACTTTCTACCTTCACTGACAGATAAGCAATTTTAGTATTTGTCAGGTAAACTTAATCAAATGAATAATAAACAACTGCAACGCCTACTTCAAATATTTTCGAGTGGTAGGTTTCGGACCATTTTATTTTATTGCATCATTTAAGCTGTGAAGCCTAAATGTGTCAATAATTTAGGTAAAAAATTATTTATAATATGTGAAATAGTTTTGTGAAAAGTAAACTGGTTTGTAAAAATTTATAGAACTTTTGTTTAACGTATTTTCAATTTTTCGTTTTCTGAACTTGAATATGGTACTTAAAAGAAACCGCGATTCACTGTATACAGTTTGTCACCGGAGAGGTAAAATCTTGTAAAAAAGTTAAAAAATGGCAATATATTTTTTGTCTGGTTCGGACCCTCCAATTCAACCAATTAAACCCATTAAACTAGTAAAATTAGTGCAAAAATCCATTAAAAAATCTGAAATATTTAATTTCATAGCCATTTCCACACTTTTCAGTAAAAATTTTGTTTTGTTGTCAGAAATCATACAGTAACGAGACTCATTGTACCAAATATAAAAGAAAGTTATTCTATCAAAAGTTTTTTTGAAAATTATCAATGCTATCTCGATGTTTGAAAATTTGAATTATGCTAAGAATTGGTCTGTGACCATGTAGGGCTAAACCCCAAAAAAATTTCATTATTATTAAAGAATAACTGAAGGTTTAGTATTTCTGTGAAAATAAGGATTTTAGATTTTAATTTGAAATAATCAATTACTTTTAATATCAACTACGAATTCATCACACTACTTTTCAATGGTCAAATTTTAACAGAGTCAAGTTAAAAATGTATAAAAGAATAACTAATATGTAATTAAAATAACGAGTGTTCATTAAAAAAGGTCATCTAAAAGGCTACGAACTTTTGAAAGAAATGGATAACATAATAAACTTAAATGGACTTTTGGTCTTTCATCCTTTTCTTTTGACGTTTCACAGGCAACTAGCAGTAACACTGGTTAATTAAACGAGTACAACATAAGAAGGAAATAATAAACATATTTTAAAACGATTTCAAACAGTAAACATCCCAAATAAACACTCTGTTTCTATGCAGATAAAAAGCCCAGAACACAGTTTTATTACCTTAGATAACGAGGACATCGGTATGCGCTTGCTGGTGACCCCATTGGCTACGCATCATCGCGATGGATTAACGGTATGGACCGCTCGGTATGATTGGCTGATGTCTGCATAAATGCATTCATTCACCGGGAGGAAAGGGAG
Organism: Taphrorychus bicolor; assembly: GCA_951812265.1. NCBI lineage: Eukaryota > Metazoa > Arthropoda > Insecta > Coleoptera > Curculionidae > Taphrorychus > Taphrorychus bicolor. The sequence goes on from OX638305.1 coordinate 19,802,148, forward strand.
TTCAAGTTCAGTTTTCTGTCTAGCTCTGATATCGAGTATTAAAGATTGCAGTGCGTTGCACGCTTCGCATGTGCATAAATGGTACTCATTGCTGTATGTCCCCGCCAAAGGTGTTAATTTTAGTTCGGGTTTCACTTTTTTGTTTCGTTCGTGGATGTCTGTTCTAAGAAAAACACAAATTGAAAATTTTTAGCAGTCCCTTGACCAAGGGGCTCTCTAAAGGAAACCACGACAGCTCTCAAAAAAAATTCTGACTTGTTCATGATAAAATTATCTATAACTTTTTTATGTACATAATTTTTCTAGAATCAATAATGACTTAGCTAAGTCGATTTAAAAAAATCAACAAAATTTGGGTTTTGCCAGTGATCTAGTGAATTTGGTTGTGTTCTACGTGTGGAAATGGTGTTGAATTGACCTCCTAAAATAGCAATTCCAAACAATTCATATGCATGGAGGAAAAAACTCACCCTGGATTCAGGGTGATTCCAAAGTTGGCGGTATCCTTATACCAATATCGACATTAACCAAGATAGAGAGTGCCAAATTTTATTTAAAAAATTTAAATTTGTCAATAGCTGACAAATCACTTTAACAAAATATTAGCTATTAACACCTACGTGGAAGGAAATGAAACTTTTTTTATTAAATTTAAATATTTTTGAGGTTACCAGTTAAAATTTGTTTTTGTTGTTTAAAGAAAATACAGTGCACCGTACGCCACTGATTTTTCTAAAAATAAATAATGATTAATGAATTACCTGTTCAATAAAAAAAAAAGAGTTTTTTAACTATTTTATAGGGTGACGCACCGATTTCGAGTAAAAAAACGGTATTAATATATTTTTTTTTGGTAAACCAAAAAGTTACTTTACTTATAGAAGACATTAGCAATTTAGAATTAGTTAAACAATTAGAAAAAGCAAAATAGATTTATTAAGTAATACTTGTGAATTATTTGCGATGTTTTTAAGCACAATATACCAAATATAATCTATAGTTAATTCATTGAAACCAACAATCAAATAATTATGCAGCTAACATCAATCTAAAGTAAGGAACAGTTTTAATCGAGACCACTGGCTATTGCCTCCATATTCCATCCAACAAGGCTGGTTTGATCCCAACTTTAAGTCTTAATTTAATTAATATTTAAATAGTCAATTAAGTTCGTTAACTGAAGAAAACTTCAAATATTAACTCTGTATATAGAGGGTAATCCGCCAGGAACTTCATCGATCAATTATGAAGAAACTACTTACACTAAACATTTTTAAATTTGTCTTATACTAAAGTCGGTGGGTGTAACTAAAAATAATAAGAATATACCGAGAGCCAATGCTTTTTTTGTTTTTTTTTCAATTAAAACTAATTAATTTGAATTGCAAATTTTGATTCTACTGGCAGTCCAAATCATTTTTGTCAAGTAAAAAGGAAACTTTCTTTCCTTATGAAACAAGGTACAATTTTTTAAGGTTTTTTTGCTCTTATTAACATCATTAAAAGCAAGTTTTATCTGAATAATACACTCTACCCCACAAAGAATATTTTGATCATTTTTTAACAAAGAAACCTTTAGTTATATTCGCAATTCTTCAATTTTTCTTTCCCAGAAGACGTCGCAAAATACCTGACATCTCCCAAATAAGCTCAATCCGCAAACCTATATTTCCTTGTATTCCCAGCGGCGACATAAGGCCAAATTTCGCAAATTGCTCAGGCGAATCTTTACTTCTTGTTCAAAGACATTTCGTTTGGAAATCCGACGTAATGCCAGAAACCAGAACACACTTTTGTCCTGTTCGCAACACCACATAATTGGCGTTAAGCCGTTGCTTTTAAGTGACAATATTACGTCTATAACGTTTTTTTGTAATCAGAAAAAATTGAGTTCGAGAGGAAAATTCCCTCCCCCCCAGAAGCAAACGCGAAAGATAAAATAAACTTTGCTCGCTTTTTGTTCGTTGGTAGGTAGGCATGATAAGAAAGCCGAGGAGATCTCTGAGCTTGAAATTTATTAACGTAAAAACCGACGAGGCTTAAAAATGATGCCTTTGTCAAAGCCATTTGTCGGCTTAAAAGCGAGGGAGCTTTGTGGAGAGAAATAAAACTCGATTTGAATTATTTGTGTATAAAATAAAATTGCACACAAGTTAGTCAACTCGTGCCCTAGATTTTGTTATGACGTTGCTGCAGCCCAACTAAAATCTGCTCAAATGATTAATCGAACCAACATCTATCATCATCCTTTATTGTCGCCTTACAAACTGAAAATTTCGCCTCGTAAACGAAGAAATATTTAGCATTTTAGTTCTTATGTCTTTTTAATTGAACGGGCGCTCATGCAAGAAGAACACGGATTCTATTTAAGTTTTCTAAATTTATTTCCTGGGATTATTGCCATAAATTATGCCTATATTGCTTTTCTTTTTACCTGGTTTCAGGTGCAGGTGGTAGAGCAGGTTAATGGCAATGTTCCGTAAATTACAGCAATAAGTTTCTATCCAGCCAACTGCTAGCATCCCCGTGTCACGTCCATTCTTGTACGTGGGTATATTTATTTTACTTTTATTTTCGATGAAAAGAATTGATATGAACCATAGGCCAGTACATCACAAATATCATTAATTGGCACGGTGGACAACGGAATTTTCGCTTTTGCGAGAAAAAAAAAACGAGTATACATTGTTCTTCACCTGACCGAGATCCAGATACGTTTTCCGGGTTAGAAAGTGGACGTGACAACGAATCCATAAACTTTGGCTCGAGATTTATTGTCACTAAAGCTCGTGGAGCCCGAAAATGATGCAGGCCTTCGGAACTGGACGATTTTCATTACGATCAGTGTCACGAAGCTCGAAGCAGAAGGAAAATAAGGCGACTTTTATTACGATGAAGGAATTGGGTCGTTTAATGAGCATTCTTTGATTCCTTTTTACTAAACTTTTCTTCATAGATGCGTTGAGAGTAAACATGAAAATTGCATTATTCTAGTACCATGTATGCAGCTTTTCGGGTTTGGCAGATTTTGACTTTCCTAGAGTTCCAATTATTCACATCACAGTTGTGTTTTAATATACTTGGTAATGTACAGAGACGGGACTGTCAGTCAACCCTGGCAAAACAGAGCTTGTGCTCTTGGCCAAAAAGGGAGGAAGACTACAAGATTTTGGTCACTCACGCTGTACCTCTGGTGGTAAAGCCTGAGGCTAAGTACCTGAGGGTGATCATCGACAGCGAGCAGACTGCAGAAAGCAGTGTCCCTAGCCATAACGGCTGCGTTCAGAATAATACCGAGATCAGCCCTTAATTCCTTACTGGGTCTGCCGGGTTTCCAATCTGGATGAAGAGGGAGGTGATGTGGAAGAAAACAATCATGGGAAGCGGTCACACGCAGATCGTCAGCTACATTCAGCTGGACATTCTCCTGTCGCAAGAAGAGCGCCCTTGCGGTCAACTGAGACTAAAACAGCCATTTGGGATAAACATCAAGAAGAATTCAAACAAGAGCTGCTTCAGCAATCTTCTGAGAATAATCAGGTATGGTATACAGACGGAGCAAGAATGGTTGTTTCATAGTCGTCAAACGGACCTTTAGAGGGTGATCATCCCCATTAGAATTTTGGTAATCGCAGTTACTTTTGTTTCTTTAGCCCTTGAAGATTAACTTTTCATTTTTATTGTCCAATACTCTTGTCAGTGCCTTTTTCCAAATAGGCTTCTTAGACTAAAAAAGCGTCCTCGCCAACAGCACTGGTATGGCAACTGCGCAGGGTAGTGGGCAGGAGGTTGTGTCTAAAGCCACACGTCCTGCACTGGCTCTACACTGCGGTAATCAGACCGAGGATATCCTATGGGTCCGTGGTCTGGTGGTCCACCGGTGAACAGGGCATGCTATGCGTTGAGGTTGGCCACACTGCAGAGAACAGTTTGCCTAGAAATAACAGGTGCGTTGAGAACAACACTGGGAGCAGCTCCCAAGGCCTTATTGGTTATGCCGGAGCTTCCAATCTGCCTGAAGAGGGAGGCGATGGCTTCCTGCAGGAGGATGGATTGCTGCGACCAGTGGAAGGAAACAGTCATGAAAAGCGGTCACACGCTGATCGCCAACCTCATCCAACGGGACATTCCAATTGTCCTGTCATAAGAGGGGCGTCCTTGCGAACAGCTGAAACTAAGCCATTTGGGATAAACATCCCAACGAGAGAAGAATTTAAAGCAGAGCTGCTTTAGCAACTTTCTGAGAATAATCAGGGAGGGTATACAGACGGATCAAGAATGGCTGATTCAGAGTCTTCAGGATCCGTAATATACAAAGTAGGCTATCAAGAAGACGAGAGCTTTTTCTTGGGAAGCCACATAACGATTTTCCAGACGGAGGTGTTTGCAATACTCGACGTGGCCAGACGATCAGAAGTCAAAAAGGGAGCAGTTCATCTACTCCGACAGTCAGGCCACCCTGCGAGCCATCCGCAGGAACAGGACAAGTTCAGAGCTCGTTCAAGACTGCAGGGATGCTTTAGAGTCACTGGCAGAAGCGAAAATGGTAACTCTGGGATGGATTCCTGAACATAGAGGCATTGAGGAAAACGAGCGCGCCGACGAGCCGTCCAAAGCCTGGTCCCTAGACGTGCTTTACTGGATAAGAGCCATGTCTAGGCGTAAGCAATAGGTACGTCTCTCACACTCTAATTCAAGTCAACTGGACACAGTTAGGAATAAGTAGACAGACCAAGGAAATCTACCCTAACCCAAGGCCTTGTAGCTACTTGGGAGAAATCGGCAGTGCCTGGGAGATCTTATAGAAATCCTTACTGGACACTGCAGACTTAACAGGCACATGCACCTCTAAGGAATGGCTGACAGTCCACTCTGCATCCACTGTGGAGCAGGGGAAGGATCGTCATACCACTTTCTGGGAGTGTGCTATAAGGGCGCGTGACTGCGCCACAACTCACTGGGAGCCGCCTCCATCGAGAGGAGCTTTCGACTCTGAGATGGGACGAGAAACTCTCCTTCATTAGAAGGACGGGTCGACTCATTGAGGGAATGAGGGTCTAGACGGAGTAGAGATGGGTAGATCGGGGGACTGTGAAAAGAGCGCTTAAATCCTAGTCGCAAGGCTTCATCGCTTTAAAGCCCCTAACGTCTACTACTACTACCTACACGCCGGTTTTGTATGACTCTTACATAAATCCGCCTGTGAATCTTGAAATGTTTTCGTGATACCTCCTTTGTCAGGGCAACGGCAGTTTGACCAGACACGAAGCATCTTTCGGTAGGGGCCATAAAATAAATAGAAAACGTTTTTAATTGGGATTCAATTTCCTGCTGCTACGGCTTACAAAACGTGCTTTTTCTTCTTACATGAATGATAAGTGCAAGTGGCAGGTGATAACCGTTCACAAGCGTTTTGTGGGAAAGCGGTCTAGTTTGCAACATAATACATAACCAACAAAATCACACTCACTAACATTTGTATTAACATAATGGTCCAAGCGCATCAGGCGGCGGCCTTTTATAGATCGCCCCTGGATCGTGTTAGAGCAAGTAGGAAGCATGCGACAACAGGAATTTTCAGACAGGAATTAGTGTGCTTTGACGCGTATAAGAACTAAAATTTGCACGGTATTTTGCAGTGTAACTACAGATCTACCGAAATACCGAAATCTGTCTTTTTACTTTTACTTTACTGATTTTGAATTTGACAAAAAAATGTTGTTTTAAGGTTCTTTTCAAGTCAAAAAAAAAAGAGTAGTAAGTACCAAAACAGAAAGTGTCACAAAGCCAGCTGCCGATCTCGAACAACAAAAACTATATTGAGCTAAGTAGATCTAGCCCTAACGTGTCTTAACCTGAACTCACTACTCAATATTACCAGTACACTCCCTTGGTGTGTACGATGGTATGGCTCAGATGACAGAAAAACGCCTGTGGATTCAGGAGGTGGCCTGCTTGTTAAAAACAAAAATTAACCAGATCTAGTGGTAACGAGTTTTAACCTGAACTAACAAACTCAATATTCGCTATTACTAAATAGAAGGCTGTGGTGTGTACGATGACTGAAATGCGTCTATGAGCTTATTGTTTTACCTTCATCTATTTCGGCAAATAAAGTGGTAAGTTAATGACGTTTGAAGAGAGAAGTCATTTTGGGCGGTTGAGAATTTCGTCCAAAACTCAAAAAGGACATTTGGAGGGTGATCATTCTCATTATAATATTGGTAATCGCAGTTGTTATAACTTTTGTTTTTTTAGCCCTTCTAGATTATTCAATTAATTTTTCCAAATAGGCTTCTTAGGCAAAAAAGGTTTCCTCGCTATCATCATGAGTGTTATGCCCTTCTGGAGCCTGTTACAAAGTTATTAAACTATCAATATTCTGCCACATCAATGTGGGTAAATCGTTCTACTAACTATATTGGATCAGGCTCAATAGAACCAGATGCTGTTTCAATAGACAAATTTCAATAGACCAGTTTCAATAGATTTCGCTTCGTCTACTGTGGTTGCCTCATTGCCCTTCTTTTGAAAAAACTGGAAAAAACAGCGATTTGTGTTTTTCACTTCTGGTGCAGTTTTCACGGACTGCAACAGGAGTAGCGGCCTCTTTTTCTGAACTAAATTCATGGCTATGGAACAGCATAATAGATATATGCGACTCAGCTTCACCTGTTGGCTGCCTGTAGGTTGTAATCTGGTGCTCATAAACACTTACTGGTATCAGCAAGTCTTTTAATACTGTTGTGATTTCCAGTGTCTGGTTCAGGCTTTGCAGATGGTTTAAGAATTAGAGAGTGATTCGTCAGGCTCAAGTTTGAGCTCGGAGTTCAGTTCAGGGATTGGAAAATTGAAGGTTTCGGTTTCGCCAAGGGCTCAGGTTCTGCTTGTTACGGGCCAGTTTTCTCTTCACTTTAGATGGGTTAAATACCCTGGTACCCTCATTGAGAAATTTTAGAATGATTTTATATAGTATTCCAGGCTTAAACAAACTATTTTGCCTGCCAGACAATGTTTTTGGGGAAAAGGAAAATATCAGCTAAATGATCCACTAGATTGACCATACCTACAGCGAATTACAGAATTGATGCTCTTGACTTAGGCCCACAGTAAAAAAAATGTTTTGAGAATGTTAAAAAAATTTCATTAACGCTATCTGATATAAAATTATCGCACATCCGATAAAATAAACTTTGCTTTCTCATTAGTTTGCTAGAAATTTCCCAGGAAATTAAATATCCCCTCTGAAAAAGAATTATTTTATAAGTCGAACATGGAAGTGAGATTGAAGTGCCGAGCATCGTTGCTGCCTAGCGCGATAAATTGCGATCCTAACGAGCTGCTTAAGAATCCTCATCACGTAATTTAACAAATGCTGAACATTTTTTTTTTGTTTTTCTTTATTCCCCCGAGCCCGATACAAGTCCGGTCATGTATTTATTCGGTGGCAAAAATTTGTCTTTCGCTCATACAACAATAGAATTTTTATGACTCGAGATTGAACATGGATTCAAGTTGATCTTTAACAAACCTTCTTTTAGAATTCAGGTTAAAAACATCTAAACTTTCTTGAAGAATGGAGAAGGGCAAAGGGTGTATGTATTATTAATGCCGTTCCCAGGAAAAGAGTAACAAAGTTTCAGTAAATGGAGGAAATTTTTCCTGCTTGGGAGCTTAGGTGTTTTGAATAGCTTTACACGTGTGGCTGCTGTGAATTGCGCAAGAGTTAGAAAGTTTTTGTTACGAAGCTCCATCTACACAAAATACAAATTCATAGCAAGTTTTCTCTTTTACAAGCAAACCCGAGAGGCTGACGAAAGTACAAATTAGGCAGGGGAAAATTAAGGAGAACGAAGTTTCTCGACTGTTTTAAACAATGCCTCGAAACACTGAGGGAAGAATTCTAAAATGTTTTTGACAAATTCTTGAGAACTAGCAAAGACTTAAGAAGAATGGAAACTATGCAGCGTCGTTGTTTGAATGGCGGAGAGCAAAGACGGATGTATAAGTGAAGTACGTAGGGAAACAGCCAAATTGAGTAAATACGTAGGCGGATTTCAGTAATAATTGCAAGAGGGAAACACCATTGACTTGGCCTAGTTTAAGAGAGTTCTAATAACTTTAGAGCATTGATTTGTTTCAAGTTGAACGGTACCAAGTTGAATCTAATCCAACTCATATTACAAAATAAAGAGCCTGCGTCTTCTTGTTCCATTAACCTAAAAGTTGCTGGCACTGAAAATGCAAAAGACCACACGAGGCAGGCACGACAGTTGAAAAAATGTGCAAACCGAGTGTTTGTGTTAAGTGGTATAACATACCCGGTGGTGGAGCCTTAAACGGATGAGCTCATAACTCAATTAAAAATGGTAAACAAGGTATACAGAAAACCTAGTATCAATCAGGGGGGATAGTTCTATATTGAAAATTTTGACATTGACTTCTGATCCCTATGCATCCTAGATGACCAAGATCTCTATGCCTAATAATGTTAACATTCTTAGAAGAATCCCTTGCAACACTCTCTGTGTGATAGTTTGGTGAGACCCACCGCTCTTTTTTGCAGTTTAAGTGAGTTAAAAAAAGAAGAAACAAAGAAGGAAGTTGTTTAAAAAAAAGGAACAGTAAAGAATAGAACTAGACAGTTGTCGAAGAAGAAATAAGAAATAAAACGGACATTCACGTCATAGGTGACTTCGTGGTCGTCTGAGGAGTCAGCTACCAGTGATGATCTGAATAACTATTAATAACTACCATTTTATTAATAACGCCACAGTTTGTAAACGTATTCTTTTCGGCCCAAATAATAGATCTTAAGAAATTCAGAAAATCGGTAATATTCAAGAACCAGTTGTAAAAATTTACCCTTCTAACAGGATTACCTGTATCGTAAAAAAAGGCTTTTCCAGTCATCAGAAGCAAAATAAATGTGCAGTAGATATACAGATACATGTAGCCTCGTTGGTTGCTCAGGTTAGAAACAGGATCACTTCAAAATGAAGACATTGTTAAAGAAAATATTAAACGTTTGGCGGCATTGCATCTTGTTGTTGTGATGTATTACATATCTTTGCTACAATCATGCAGAGCACGTCGGCCATATTGCTTCGACAAAACACGAGCGCTGCGTTGCCATCTAGCTGAACAAACCTGGAGGAATGGGTTTAATTTCTTCATCAAAATGAAGATTGTGCATCCGGATTATTGAGAAATAATATTGCCTTTATATACATTACAAATGATAAAACCAAAGAAACCTATTGTTAAAGAAAATATTAAACGTTTGGCAGCATTGCATCTTGTCGTTTTCATGTATGACATATCTCTGCCACCATCATGTAGAGCACGTCGGCCATATTGCTGTGACAAAAGACGAGCGCTGCGTTGCCATTTAGCTAAACACACTTGGAGGAATGGGTTTAATCTCTTCATCAAAATGCAGATTGTGCATCAAGGTTATTAAGAAATAATATTGCCCTTATTTACATCACAAACGATAAAACCAAAGAAACCCATTGTTAAAGAAAATATTAAACCTTTGACAACCTTGCATCTTGTCGTTTTCATGTATGATATATCTCTTCTACAATCATGTAGAGCACGTCGAAAATATTGCTGTGACAAAAGACGAGCACTGAGTTGCCATTTAGCTGAACAAACTTGAAGGAATGGGTTTAATTTCTTCATCAAAATGAAGATTGCGCATCAGGATTATTGGGAAATAATATTGCCTTTATTTATATTACAAACGATAAAATCAAAGAAACCCATTGCTAAAGAAAATATTAAACGTTTGGCAGCATTGCATCTTGTCATTTTGACGTATGACATATCTCTGTTACAATCATGCAAAGCACGCCGGCCATATTGCTGTGACAAAAGACGAACGCTGCGTTGCGATTTAGCTAAACAAACTTGGAGGAATCAGTTTAATTTCTTCATCAAAATGAAGATTGTGCATCAAGATTATTAAGAAATAATATTGCCTTTATTTACATCACAAACGATAAAAACAAAGAAACCCATTGTTAAAGAAAATATTAAACCTTTGGCAACCTTGCATCTTGTCGTTTTCATGTATAGCACGTCGGAAATATTGCTGTGACAAAAGACGAGCACTGAGTTGCCATTTAGCTGAACAAACTTGAAGGAATGGGTTTAATTTCTTCATCAAAATGAAGATTGCGCATCAGGATTATTGAGAAATAATATTGCCTTTATTTATATTACAAACGATAAAATCAAAGAAACACATTGCTAAAGAAAATATTAAACGTTTGGCAGCATTGCATCTTGTCTTTTTGACGTATGACATATCTCTGTTACAATCATGCAAAGCACGCCGGCCATATTGCTGTGACAAAAGACAAGCGCTGCTTTGCCATTTAGCTAAACAAACTTGGAGGAATGAGTTTAATTTCTTCACCAAAATGAAGATTGTGCATCAAGATTATTAAGAAATAATATTGCCTTTATTTACATCACAAACGATAAAAACAAAGAAGCCCATTGTTAAAGAAAATATTAAACCTTTGGCAACCTTGCATCTTGTCGTTTTCATGTATAGCACGTCGGAAATATTGCTGTGACAAAAGACGAGCACTGAGTTGCCATTTAGCTGAACAAACTTGAAGGAATGGGTTTAATTTTAAGCAAATTAAAAATAATATTGCCTCTATTTATATCCCAAACGATAAAACCAAGGAAACCCATTGTTAAAGAAAATATTAAACGTTTGGCAACATTACATATTGTCGTTTTGATGTATGACATATCTCTGCAACAATCATGCAGAGCACGTCGGCCATATTGCTGTGAAAAAAGACGAGCGCTGCGTTGCCATTTAGCTGAACAAACCTGGAGGAATGGGTTTAACTTCTTCATCAAAATGAAGATTGTGCATCAGGATCATTGAGAAATAATATTGCCTTTATTTACATTGCAAACGATAAAACCAAAGAAACCCATTGTTAAAAAAAATATTAAACGTTAGGCAGCATTGAATCTTGTCGTTTTGATGTATGACATATCTCTGCTACAATCATGGAGAGCACGTCGGCCATAGTGCTGTGACAAAAGACGAGCGCTGTGTTGCCATTTAGCTGAACAAACTTGGAGGAATGGGTTTAAACAGCGTTACCAATTACAGGGCGAAGCAGAATCAGATCTACTATATCAGAATCAACAGGAGGTCAATATTACGAACCTTCGGAACACTTGGGCTTAATTTTCGGTAAAAAAGAGAGCCACGATGAAATAAAGAGGACTCATATGGAGAAGCCTAAACTATGCATTTGTTGCAAAAATCTGGAAGAAGATTGAAAAAGCGAATTGTTTTTTTTTCTAGATAAGCGACCAGCTGATATAAACGACAGCTCTGACTGACGTGACAAGCGAGGCAAAAGCGAATCATCAAAGTATAAACCGAGCAAACACAAGAATCATAAAAAAAGCAATCAACTTGTTCTCTACTGAATAATATGTTCCTTCCCACCCTGCACCATGAAGCACAAACTTATCTGATTTCAAATAAATTTAATTAGAAGGTTTTCACGTGCACCATACCTAAACCTTGCAAAATTCATATTCTTACGATTTTTTCATATACCTGTATACGACATAATAAGACAAAGACCAGACAAAATAAGAGCGTATAATAAAACAGTAGGAAAAATTTCTTCTTTTCAACAGCACAATGAATGCACCAGGCTTTTAGATATCATTAGTAATTGTTTCTTTTCCACATTGTACCTCTTACTCAACAGCTCCTGGAACTGGAAGTTCCTAATTACTCGGACCCCAATTCTTCATTCCGAATAAAAGAGAGCTACATAAATCACTGGAGTTCACGAAAACTCGGGTTTGTATGGCAAATAAAGGGGCCTCTCTTGTAATTTAAGCTCAGCCTACAGTTTCCGTCAAACGACTGCTTGTTTTTCAGTTTGATGGCCGCCATTATTCAATACAAACAAAAGGCTGCGGCGAAGGTCACCCGTCTTCTAGCTAAATTACTATAATTTACATAAATCGTTTTCTAAGTTACATCGAGCTTCACGTGCCAAACTGAGGTGAATCGTTTCGGGGAACGCTTTGATGATCATGAATCTGTTATCGAGGAATCGGGGTTGTTCTTCCACTTTTTGCCATGAAAAAAAATATATTAAATTGCCATTCAGATTTGCATCAGTGGCGTGAACCTTAGTTACACCGAAACCGGTTTTTTTTCAGGTTTTAGAAGAAGAAGGGTTCTGAAAACAAAATTGATAAAGGTATTTATAAAAATCCCAATTTCGGACTAAAAATTAATAAAGATTAATTAGTTCAGTTTAGTCCTGATAATTACTTTAATACTTCAATATCTGAAAGGCGTGTTCCTAAACACATTAATTTTTAATTTTGAAATGTCACCCATCAAAAATAACTTTCTGCTTGTTGATCGAAAAAAAACTAATAAAATAACCAATTTCTACATCGCGTTACAAAATTTATATAAAAGCATCAGGGGGTCTGATATAAAAGTCCAATATGAAATTCCCCCAAATCAATTTGACATGGGACGAGGAAGCCTACACCGAATTGGCTTTTTGATATACTCGACTTCTTTTTCCTATTCACACTGTTGAGTGGAAAAAGTGATTTCCAACACAGTCATATCATGCTTTGTCGACAAAAGGTGTGCTTAGGGACATAATAAATATTACACTTATGATGCCTGCGAGGAAAATACGTTTTCAATCTCTATTCAAAACGAGCTTTAAGATTCGATGCAAAGGAGATGCGGGGTATAAGTGACTTGTTAAATGGAAAATGCTTAATGGCAGTTCGCACGTGTGGACTCTCATTTCTGAGGGCATCAAAAGGCGTTGTTATATTCAGATTAACATACTGTTACGCCCGACCATCGGTCCACAGAGATTCGGACCGAAGCGGCAACGCCGAGCGCCGACCGCCACCCCGGGAACCCATCTAGAATAAACCGAGGCAACTGCCCCTGTTTCTCGAAAGTACGAGAGTGTGTTCAGGCCGGATATATAAAACCAGCGAGCCGCGCGAGATGGGATCGAATAGATAGTGCAGTGTAGTAAATAAGCGAAATAAGCGCACAAGCGAACAGTACGAATTGTTAGTAGAGAGTAATTGTGCTTTATTCGTGTTGTAATAGTTAAAAGTAAATAAAATTGTTTAGTTAATTGACGATAAGTTATTGGAACCCATATCCTGTAACAATACGACCTCCAAATTATAGATTAAAGGAAACACCACCGTTTCGCATCGGTTACTGAAGAACTGCGGTTACCATTTCTGGTCAGACAATGATGTCATTTTGGGGTGTCCTCGCAGTTTTTCATTATTAAATTGCAAAATTATCACTGCAAGAAAAATACTGTGTAGTGAAGTTTGGGAGCAATTTCAAATACAATACATTCAGATACGATGGCAACCATTTGGGTTAATATGGCAGGTTCTTTGGCTACCATCAGAGCATCTGTCTTGCAGTAGTAATTTTCCACTCAATTAATAACAAAAAACTACGGGGACACCCAAATATGACATCATTATCATGGAGATGAAAATGGAGATGAACAAACTGTTGGATAATGAATAGGTATGAAACGATATTTTTCGAACGCCTTCATTTACTATTATCCATTTATGAGATTTACTAATATTTTTAAAAACAAAAAGTGCAATATATATTTATATTGTTATCATAACAGATGTTTCTGGTTGCTTCTCTCCTTCCTCGCCATTGTAAATTGTGGGAAATTTATCTTGAGTTTTTCCCTTTTCCTTAATCTTGCCTTGTTCTACGAAAGTGGCTTCTTGGACCTTTTTTGACAGCTTTTCAATTACTAAAGTGGGACTGCTTATTTGTGTGCAGCAATGATGATTTCTGTTTCTTTTCCTTCGCCTTCAGTAACAATAATTTCAATAACTTGTTTTTTGTAGTCTTTTTTGAAAGTTTTCTTTTTCTGCAGAATCAGTTGTTTTTTCGCTACACCATTACAGATTACCAATCGCTTCTTGGACTTATATAGGTAAATCTTCAAATTAGTAGTGAGGATGTAGTTCTTCAAAACGAGTCTCAACTTCCTCAATAATGAAATATTTTTCAGGAAGCTTTTTTTTGTCAGATGTGCTATCTCATCCTTAAGTGAGCTCAATTTCAGTTTCGTCTTTTCTGCCAACTTGCGTAGTTTTAACAGTTTTCTTCTTAGGAAGATCTTCAGCAATACCACCATTATTTGTAGTGCTTCTGTCTGTTTTTTTTTAGTTCTTCTTCAACAAATATGTCTTCTTGTAGTCTTCGGTTATTTGTTTTTTTGGAACTTCATCACACCTTTTTTAACGCGCTTAACCCTTAAAACTTCCATCTCTTCAGTTACCACATCAGTTGTTTCTGGTTGCAAGCGCACCTTCTTTCTTCACAATGAAAATTGCGTTGACTTTTTCCTTGCTTTCCCATCTGTATTACTAAATCTTCAACTTAGTACTAAGGTTGTAGTTTTTTTGGGCGCTTCTTCGTTTTCTTAGTCTTGGTTATTTCTACTTTGACAACTGTGTTCAGGTTGGTTCTTAGTGTTGGTTAATTTTTCTTCAACCAATGTTGCTTTTTGTAGTTTGGCGGGTAGATATTCGATGATAGATATTTGTTCCTTTAGAACTTCTGTACATCTTTTCTAACGCGCTTAATCCTCACAACTTTAATTTCTTCAGTTACCATAACAGTTCTTGTTCTTCTTCCTTGACAGTGCCATTTTCAACAGTTTATCCTTGCTTTCCCACCACTTCTTGATTACCTGCTTCTTAGCCTTGCCTTGTTCTACGAAAATGGTTTCTTGGACTTCTTCTAAAGGCATTTCAATTGAGTGGGAAGAATTTCTTCATCGAGTGGCACTCCTTTTTTTGAACAACAATTATGTTTGCGTTCTTCTTCACGCATTTCATTCACTACTTCCTTCTTGGTTTTTATAATGAGTTTATTTTTACGCCAGTTAACATAATAATAATTTTTGGTTGCTTCTCTTCTTCCATGACAGTGTCAATTTTGGTGAATAGGATTTTGGACTTCTTCTGAGGATTCTTCAAAACGGGTGAAATTTCTCCATCGATTGGCAATGCATCTTTGTGCACAACGGTAGTTTTTGTTTTTTCCTTTTTTCTTCAGAGACAATATATATTACAACAAAATATATAATATTTCATTGACTTGTTTTTGTCGTTTTTTCTTTTTCTTCACGTGTTTCTTCATTACACTGTCATCGAATGCTATTATTTCTTGGATTTTTACAATACAACTTAGTACTGATCTTCCACAACAAGAGTATCAACTTTCTGAATGGTGACCGGTGTTTCACCAAGCTTTTCCTCTTGTTCAATAGTCAAATTTTGTATTTTTTCGTCTATTGTAACAATTTCAGTTTTTTATTTTTTGTTAATTTCTTTATTATTCGTTCTCTGACAACTTTTAGATGCTCTTTTTTCCATCACAACTGTTGAATTTTTTCAAAGAGGAGTTCCGGTAATTTAGGTAGTTTTTCTAATCTAAGTAACTAGTAAAATACCAAAACAAAATCTAATGTTGTTTGGGGCTTTTTGCCTTCTACTTAAACTATTTCCGTCATCACTTCCTTGTCGCCTTTTTTTGTTTTTCAAGTTTAACTTTCTTATTGTTTTTTATTCTTCTCGGTCTCAATGTTATTTTTTGTCAGGTTTCTTTCTTAAGTTTTTGTTCTTCCATTTTTTTTATTGATTTAAATTGGAGTTTTTGTTGAATTCCGTTCTTTTCAGTAAATTTTTATCCAAAATTAAATCTGTATAGTCAATTCTTCAACTTAGTACTGAAGTTCTAATACCTCAAGAACAGACTCAATTTCCTCAATAGTGACCGGTGTTTCAGGAAGATATCCCTATTGTTGAGTAGTCAAAATTTGTGTAATTTTTTCTTGTCAATTCTTCTCTCTGCTGGATTCTCTTTCTCTTCAATCTTTGCCAGTTTGAGTGTAATTTGTATAGATAATTCTTCAACTTAATACTAAGGTTATCAATCCCAGTCTCGTTTTTCTTAATAGTGACCGATCTTTCAGGAAGACATTCCTCTTGTTCAGTAGTAAAAATTTGTGCAATTATCTCTTGTCACTTCTTCTTTCTGCTGGATTTTCTTTTTCTTCAATCTTTGCCTTTTTGAGACTAATTTGTATCGGCAATTATTCAAATTAGTAGTGATGTAATAACTCAGGTACAGACTCAATTTCCTCAATAGTGACCGGTGCTTCGAGAAGATATCCCTCTTTTTCAGTTATCAAAATTTATGTATTTTTTTGTCAGTTTTTCTCTCTGCTGGATTTTCTTTTTCTTGAATTTTTGCCAGACTATAGACAATTCTTCAACTTAGTACTAAGGTTGTCATATCTCAAGAACAGTCTCATTTTCCTCAATAGTGACCCTGTGTTTCAAGAAGATATTCCTCTTGCTCAGTAGTCAAAATGTGTGAAATTATTTCTTGTCACATCTTCTTTCTGCTGGATTTTCTTTGTCTTCAGTCTTTGCCAGTTTGAGCCTAATTTGTATAGGTAATCATTCAACTTAGAAGTGAGGTTGTGATACCTCAGGCACGCACTCAATTTCCTCAATAGTGACCAGTGTTTCAAGAAGATATTCCTCTTGCTTAGTAGTCAAAATGTGTGCAATTATTTCTTGTCACTTCTTCTTTCTGCTGGATTGTCTTTCTCTTCAATCTTTGCCAGTTTGAGCCTAATTTGTGTAGGTAATCATTCAACTTAGAAGTGAGGTTGTGATACCTCAGGCACAAACTCAATTTCCTCAATAGTTTAAAATTTGTGCAATTTTTTCTTGTCACTTCTTTTTTCTGATGGATTTTCTTTTTCTTTAATCTTTGCCAGTTTGAGTCTAATTTGTATAGACAATTCTTCAACTTAGTACTGAGGTTGTAGTACCGCAAGAACAGACTCAATTTTCTCAATAGTGACCGGTCTTTCATTAAGGTATCCCTCTTATTCAGTAATCAAAAATTGTGCAATTATTTCTTGTCACTTCTTCTTTCTGCTGGATTTTCTTTTGCTTCAATCTTTGCCATTTTGAGTCTAATTTGTATAGGCAATTATTCAACTTAGTAGTGGGGTTGTAATTCCTCAGGCACGCAATCAATTTCCTCAATAGTGACCGGTGTTTCGAGAAGATATTCCTCTTGTTCAGTAGTCAAAATTTGTGCAATTATTTCTTGTCACTTCTTCTTTCTGCTGGATTTTCTTCCTCTTCAATCTTTGCCAGTTTGAGCCTAATTTGTATAGGTAATCACTCAACTTAGAAGTGAGGTTGTGATACCTCGGGCACAAACTCAATTTTCTCAATAGTGACCGGTGTTTCAAGAAGATATTCCTCTTGTTCAGTAATAAAAATTTGTGTAATTTTTTTGTCAGTTCTCCAACATAGTACTCTGGTTGTCATATCTCAAGAACAGTCTCATTTTTTTCAATAGTGACCGGTGTTTCAGAAAGATATCCATCTTGTTCAGTAGTCAAAATTCGTGTATTTTTTTTCATGGCACTTCCTCTTTCTGCTGCATTTTCTTCTTCTGCAATCTTTGCCAGTTTGTGTGTAAATCAGGTATTTTCCAAATCAGGTGATTTTTCTTATACTGCATGTGCATGAGGTGTAAAAGTGGCTCTTAAAACTAATTATATTTCTAAAATGTTAGAGAATCGGACTAAAACGTATCGAGTTTTGTTTTATTTTGATGAGCTGAATATAATATTTTCACCTTAAACATCTTGTATATAAAAAATACCTTAAGTTAAAAATAGTTAGTTTTCTTTTATGAGGTCGAATTTTGGTTTTCTAGACGTCCATCAAATTGGCACGGAAAATGATAAGGGTAGCCAGACAGGATAATCAAAATATTTCATACGGGTTGCGTTTTTGTGACCCGAAAGGCAAATCCCTCATCCTAGCGAAATGTATTTTATCTTTTTTAAATGATACTAAAAGAACCACTCGGCTCCATATTATCCGCGCATTAAAGCCGGCACGTCACATTCGACCATTTTTCATACTCCAAAAAATGTTATTGCGCCAGAGCTCTTAGGTATGGAGGGCCGCATTAATAACTTTTTTATATTTTATCTGGCATCCTCCAAATCCCGAAATGTTCTTCTCCTCGTCACACACGTTTCCGTGTCACCTACATCAAAATTAAAAGCCTGGCATGTAATGACGCAGAAGCGCTTTGCATATTTTTCAAATTACGAGGAGCCAGAAAGCATAAATCGTTTTCGAATAGTCACATTTTCATTAAATTTTATGCTCCAGTGAAGGTTTCTCGGCATCTTTCACCACCGTCTTTTTAAAATCGATCAATCTGAGTTTTTTTATGTCTGTGGTTTTATTAGTATTACACTTACATCGAGCAGATGGAAACTAAGGTTCTAGTACGAGCGATCCTATCGTTGTTCCCTGGAGGATTTCACGAAACTTCTTGAAAGTTCTAAAGCTTAAACTCTTTTTAAACTTTCCAACAACGATGACAACTAGGCTGTAAAGGGTCACTTTGTCACGAGATACTTCGTGAACTAGAACGTAGCAACCTACTTAAGTTGTATGTTAATAACTTGTTTTATCTACCTACATAACGTTAAGAAAAATACTTCGTTTTCTTTTGATCCCTTTAATTATAAGGGTCGCCGAAATGCGGGGAATTCATTTAAAGTTCTTTCTATTCACTTAGCGATCCAGCTGGAAGACGTAAAAATTCCTCTTCCAACTTTTAATGCGAAGAATAATTGTTTTCACATTCCTGCAATTTTTCTTACGCTTTCGTTGAAACCAATTCAAAGTTTCTCTCGCGTTAATGACCTAAACCAAGTAATTGGTTTTCATTTTTTTCGAAGAGAAATTTAATGATATAAACATTTAAGTGACTTCTGCTATGATTCTTTCAGAATATCCGATTTATTGTTTTTGGGTCTTTTTTAGTAATTTTTCTATAGATTTCAGTTGATATTAAGCAAATTATAATAAATTAAATTTATCAGCTCAGTGCAGTTTTAGTTGTATTTTCCTGATACATTTTTTTGTATCGGTTCGAAGAACCAATGTTGCATTGGTTCTATTAGAGAAATTGTATATTTTATTAATCAAATCACTCAGGGGGTGTACAATTGAATAAACTGATTCGTGTGACACACGAAATAACATAACACTTTTTATACTAAGTTAAAAAATGTTACAATTATTAAAAAATTCCTAGTCCTCTTCGCCTTATAGTTTAATGCAGTAGTTGCAATTATTGAATTTTCTTTTAACTACATGAAAATTACCACAAATATGTATCAAAAATTTGAAAAATTACTTAATTAAAGGAACTAAATCCACAGAATAAATCCAGAGAAATGACTATCTTCTTACTGTCGATCTCACGTTCGAAAATGCTATGTTACATGATCTCCACAGCACAACAAATTATTTGTGACTTATGGGTGAACAAAAATGAAATAAGGTCATTTATAGGAAACCCACATGACAGAATTTAATAGAAATTGTCAAAACCTCCAAAAACCTGAAATATAAACGGTGTCAAGCAGTTTTGTATTTGATTATACTTTGTTCCAAAATAAATGAATTATCCATGGAAAATTTAAACCCGATGGTACCAGTGAATACACTGACCCATCTGACACACAAAATAGCATAATACGTTATATAGTAAGTTAAATAATTTAGCTAAAGTTCGTTCAAAACTCCCAATCCTCGTCGCCTTGAAATTTACTGCAATAGCTGCAACTTCCACATTTTTCTGTATAACTCAATCACTTATGTTTGAAATCTCGTTATCTTTGAAATCTTTATTTCTTTTATATCTATCTCCTTTCAGCACATGTGAAAATACGATAAAAGTATCAAAGTCAGATTTCCAACGCCTACTTCATGACAATAATAAATGAATAATCTATAAATACATAAAAATCGCCAAAAATATTTGTCAAAAATTAAAAAAAATACTCCTAATTAAAGAAAATAAATGTGGTCCAGAGAATAAAATAGTGATTATCTTTTTAATGACGACGTCACGTTCGAAAATGCTATGTTATACTTTATATGATCTATATAGCATAAAAAATGACGTATGACTCATGAGAAAATAGAAATGAAACAAAATCCTTTATAGGAACCCGATCTAGCTGTGAGAATCTAATAGAAATAGACTAAAAGTCCAAAAACCTGAATTGTAAAGGGTGCCAAGTAGTTTTTTAATTGATTATACCTTGTTCCCTTTTGCAACATTGTCTAATAATATAAAATATACTTTTAATTAATTTTCTTGCACTGTAATTTTAAATAATTAAACCAGATGGGAAGTAAGCAAACCTTTAGTGGTAGAATTCCGTTCTACACTAAACCCAACACTTAACCCGTAATCTCTTGCTACATTTGTTTTTGTGTCCGCTGGAAGGACCAAAAAGTTTTGAATTTTGCTTTTTGTGTTTAAATTTACCAGTGAGTAAACTGACTCATGTGACACACAAAATAGTATAACACGGTCTATAGTAATTTAAATCATTTTGTTAAAATTGCTTAAAAACTCCCAACTCTCGTCGCCTTGTATATTACTGCAACAGCTGCAACTTTCTAAACTTCTCTGTATAACTCAATCACTTATTTGTGAAATCTCGTTACCTTTGAAATCTTTAATTTTTTTATCTACCTCCTTTCAGTACATGTTGAGAATTTACGATAAAAGTATCAAGTTAGATTTCCAATGCCTACTTCATGACAACAAATGAATCAGTTTTAAATACATAAAAATTAGCAAAAATATACTTAAGAAATTTAAAAAAATACTCCTAATTAAAGAAAATAAATATGACCAGGAGAATAAAATAGTGATTATATATAAATAGTATCATTTTAATGACGACCTCACGTTCGAAAATGCTGTTTTATTTTATATGATCTCTATAGCATAACAAATGACGCATGACTCATGAGCAAATAAAAATATAACAAAACACTTTATAGAAACCCTATCTAATTTTCAGAATCTAATAGAAAATTACTAAAGGTCCAAAAACCTGAATTGTAAAGGGTGTCAAGTAGTTTTTTATTTTATTATACTTTGTTCCCTTTTGCAACATTGTCTAACGCTTTAAAATGTACTGATCCGCTGTTGGTACAGGGTGTTCGAAAATGAATAAATTATAGATGGAAAATTTAAACCAGATGGGAGGGAAGGAAATCTTTATAGGTATAATTCTGTTCTAAACTAAAACCAACACTTAACCTTTAATCTCCTGCTGCATCTGTTTTTGTGTCGGTTCGAAGGACCAAAAAGTTTTGCATTGAATGTATTAAAGAAATGTATAAATTGTTAATAAGATTTCAGGGTATGGTACCAGTGAATAAACTGATCCATTTGACACACAAAATAGCACAACACGTTCTATAGAAATTTAAATAATTTTGTTAAAATTATTTTAAAACTCCCAACCCTCGTCGCCTTGTAATTTACTGCAGTAGCTGCAACTTTCAAAATTTTCTGTATAACTCATTCACTTATTTTTGAAATCTTTAATTTTTTTATATCTATCTCCTGAAATCCCCTGAAAGGTGATAGCCTTGATAAAATACGATAAAAGTATCAAAGTTAGATTTCCAACGCCTACTTCATGCCAATAATAAATGAATCATTTATAAATACATAAAAATGTGTGTAAGAAATTAAAAAAATACTCCTAATTAAAGAAAATAAATGTGGTCCAGAGAATAAAATTGTGATTATCTTTTTAATGATGACCTCATGTTCGAAAATGTTATGTAATATTTTATACCGGGTGCTCTAGCACAACCCTGGACATAGGAGATTAACATGGGAAAACGGTTTTTATATTTTTGCGTCTGTACGGTTAAATTGATTGAAAAATTTTTAAGAGTAAAGTTGTAGAGCGTATGGTCAGCTATCATTCTGTCATTTCTTCAATACCCCAGTTTTGGCAGTTTTTTGGAAAAACGCCTCGAAAAGTGCAAAAATTTGAGTTTGGCGCGTCACCCCCGCTATGATTTAAGAACATTATCGTCAGGTTTTCGGTAAATTTTCACTGTATATTCATTAATTACTATATGATAGTCCCTCAAAATAAATAAGATAGGAAAATCGGCTATGACTCTGACATAAGAAATTATTATGTTGGCGACACTGCACATGCATGGCGGGGGTGACGCGCCAAATTCAAATTCTTACACTTTTCGAGGCGTTTTTCCAAAAAACGACCAAAACTGAGGTATTGAAAAAACTACAGGATGATAGCTGACCACAAGCTCTACAACTTTACTCTTAAAAGTTTTTCAATCAAGTCAACCGTACAGGCGCAAAAAAATAAAAACCTATTTCCCACGCTTATCTCCTATGTCCAGGGTTCTGCTGGACACCCGGTATGATCTCTATAGCATAACAAATGACGTATGACTCATAAGCAAATAAAAATAAAACCAAACCTTGTATAGAAACCATATCTAATTGTCAGAATCTAATGGAAATTGACTAAAAGTCCAAAAACCTGAATTGTAAAGGGTGTCAAGTAGTTTTTTATTTGATTATACTTTGTTCCCATTTGCAACATTGTCTAATGCTTTAAAATGTACTGATCAGCTGTTGGTACAGGGTGTTCCAAAATGAATACATTATCAATGAAAAATTTAAACCAGATGGGAGGGAAGAAAACTTCTATAGGCAGAATTTTGTTCTATACTAAAACCAACACTTAACCTTTAATCACCTACTGCCTTTGTCTTTGTGTCGGTTCAAAGGACCAAAAAGTTTTGCATTGATTCTATTAAAGAAGTTGTGTATAATTTGTTAATTAGATCTCAGGGTATGGTACCAGTGAATAAACTGACCCATGTGACACACAAAATGGCATAACAGGTTCTATAGTAAGTTAAAAAAAATTGTTAAAATTATTTAAAAACTCCGAACCCTCGTCGCCTTGTAATCTACTACAATAGCTGCTTTCAACTTTCAAAATTTTCTGTATAGCTCATTCACTTATTTTTGAAATCTCGTTACCTTTGAAATCTTTAATTTTTTCATATCTATGTCCTTTCAGCGCATGTTGACAAAATACGATAAAAGTATCAAAGTCAGATTTCCAACGCCCACTTCATGACAATAATAAATTAATCACTTATAGATACATAAAAATTACAAAAAAAATCGTGTGAAAAAATATTCCTAATTAAAGAAAATAAAAGTGGTCCAGTAAATGTAAACCTATCTAATTAGCAGAATCTAATAGAAATAGACTCAAACTCCAAAAGCTTGAAACGTAAAGGGTGTCAAGTTGTTTTTTATTTGTTGATGTTTTGTTTCCTTTTGCAACATTATTTAATACTTTAAAATGCACTAACCCGCTACAGGGTATTCCAAAATAAATGCCTTATCCATGAAAAGTTTCCACCAGATGGTGGAAACCCTTTTAGGCAAAATTCAGTTCTATAATAAAGCCAACACTTAAACCTTAAACTCCTGTTACATTTGTTTTTGTATCGGATCGAACCCATAAAAAATTTGCACTGGTTCTATTAAAAAAGTTTGTTAATTAAATTATTCAGGGGTGATACAAGTGGTCCGTGGTGCGCCCTGTATGGTAAAGAGTATCCCAAAATGACCCTTAGCTATGGAAAATTTCCAATTATTAACTAAAATATTATTTGCTTTCTCTAAACTTCGAAACCAGTTTTACAACACAAGCTTCCACACACATTATTTCCAAAGTTTCCGTATCGCACCTGCAAGCAAGATACGTACTATAATAGCGGCAAAGCCTCCAAAGTAATTACCCTTCGATTCTGCTTAGGGAATCCGGAAAATGTGTTCAGGAACTTTCACGTGTGTACGTAAACTTTGAGATAAATAAAGCATACTCACCTATGACTGTCGCCAAAATTATAAGCCCCAGCAGGAGGGCGGTGACAATCATGGCCGCCATCTGGATGGTCGGGTCAACACTAATCAGGGATTGGTCCGGTCCGAAGCTGTCGTTTCTGGAAGTGTTCGATAGGGAGTAGAGGACCATTTCTTCGGGTGCTGTAAAGTAGTAGCTGGAGTTTTCTTGAAACTGCACCGGATACCACACGTCATTGTCGTAACGTGGGGTGGTCGGAACGATCGGATTCGGGGGTAAATGCTGAACGGATTTAAAATTGGAAAAAAAATTTGCCGGAGATCCGCCTGTGGGGTTACTTAAAAGCACCGGAGAGGAAGGTAATCCGGCCACCGATGAATTATTTGATTCCCGTAAAAAAGTGGAAGCGAACGGTCGCCACGAGTTCGGGCCTGCGGCTAGATTCATTATCATTTATACACTGTACTTCACATGGTGCTTAATTTCAGTCAATTTTACGCGCTTTTTACACCCGTCTCCTTTTCATTGTGCCTGGGCTACATCTGAAACAAAGAGAAAACTACATAAGCTTGACAAAGCCTCATCCCATTAGGGTGATTACGGTTTGTGCCCCGGGCGGTTAGATTTGAAACGGACGCACTTGTGCATACTTAACGTCCCCCCCCCCAGCCTTTACATAACTCGATTTGCAATTAATTCAAGGAATAAAGTCATTGTTGACCTGGCAACTAGAGGATTCCGTCAAATATGTGAAAGCGGTGCTCTAACGATTGTTCCTCGTTGAACCACGTTTAGTTTAATCATTAGCTAGATACTTCAGAAAGAGAACATACTAAATTTTATGTTGAGTATTTATCAGCATTACGCTAAATTTCATTCTAAGTTAGCTTTTTTAAAAATTTCAAAATATCTTGAAAAACGATCATCAAAGGGTCTGTTACCAAAAGCTATGGAACCAATGCAATTTTTGTTTGGGGAAGGAGATAAAGCGTTTAGATTCACTTCTATGTAGTAATGAAGAGGGAGAAAGGTGGAAATTTAAAAAAAAATCCTTCTGGGGGACTTCAATTAAATTTTGGCAATTTTTATGTGTTTTTTTGTTCGGAATGAGACGATTTCAATCTTTTAACTGGTTTAAAGTGGAATTATTCCTATATGTGAGCTTTTTAAATTCAGGAAAAACACATTCTAAAAGTACCTAAAAATTGACAATCTCCATAACTATTAAATTAAAGGACCGCTTGTGTGAGGAGAAAAGGGTCATAAGTCTCACATGATAGATTTGGTGAAATTTTACCAAAGTTGTTTATTTTGTCCACTTTGATGATTTGGTGACAACTTTGATGAAATATTCATAATACTTCGCGTTCTTTTCCAATTTCTTTTACAGTCCCAGTAGAGGGCGAGGGCTTCACCTTGGGAAGCCACACCATGGTTTCCCAGGCGGAGGTGTTTGCAATACTCGAGATGGCCACACGAAAAGTAGTCAGACAGGGAGCAGACCAGGACATCTACATCTACTCCGACATTCAGCCGGCTTTGCCAGTCACCTGCCCGAGGGGAACAAATTCAAAGCTCATTCAGGACTGCAGGGATGCTCTAGAGTCACACACAGTCAGAAATATGTAGATAGACCAAGGAAATTTACCCTAACTCGGATAGATCCAAAGCCTTGTGGCTTCTTGGGAGAAGCCGGCAGTGCCTTATAGGAATCCTTATTGGACACTGCAGAATAAGCAGACACATGCACCATCTAGGAATGGTTAACAGTCCACCCCGGACCCACTGTGAGGCAGGGCAAGGGTCGTCATACCACTTTCTTGGAGTGTGCAATAGGTGGGCGCGACTGCGCCATAGGACACTTTTCTTCATCGAGAGGAGCTTTCGACTCTGAAATGGGACGGGATACCCTCCTTCATTAGAAGGACGGGTTGACTCGTGGAGAGAATGAGGGCCCTGGTGGAGTAGGGATGAGTGAACCGGAGGACTGTGAAAAGGGCCTCTAAGGCCTAGTCGCAAGACTTCGCCCCCCCCCCCATTGTTTACTGCTACTACAGTCCCAGTAGTTCCTGGTACCTTGCGCACCTCCTTAAAAGACCTCCTCAAATCTCCTCAACTTGAGAACTATTTTTATTCACCACCTTTTACGTGGAAAACTTTCCTCTAGAACTGTGATCTCCTGTACTTCTTCTGGCACCTCTTAATAAATGATAGTTCTATAATATGTTGAACTCCTTCCACACTGACTGTGGTTGGATGTTCTTTTTGCCTCCTTTCTCTAAAATCACAATTTTGGTTTTCTTCCTTTTGTCAGTCTGTCATTGTTGTCTGTCTTCTTCTTTACACTAATTACTCTCCTCTTCACAACCTGTTTCTTAGGTACTCTAGAACTTATTTTTTGAACATCTTCGGATGGCTCTTGAATTTTGTATTTCAATTCTTCAGGTATTCCTTCAAGAACGACTGTAGCGAGGCTCCTCAGGAGCGTATTCAAATATCTGGGAAATTCTGCAACAGTAAGCGTTATTTCATATGGCTTTGTGGTTTTTTTTTAACTATAGTACATAGCAATTTAAGTTTTTTCTCTTTACTGCCTTTCGCTTTCCTTATTTTTCTCATTTTTTTCCACATTTTTATTCTTCCTATTTATTGTGGCAGTGCTTCAACAAAAAATCCGTCTATTTAGATACTTTTTTAGTTTAAGTAACTAACAAAATGCCAAAATCACAGTTTACTGCTGTTTGGAGGCATCCACTTCTCTTTCCCGTTCCTTGACTTTTTCTTTTTCTTTCTTTTTTTTTTCTTCTTCCAACATTATTTAATCGAATTTCTGGATTTTTTAATCGCCTTTTTTTAGTAAATTTTGCCACGAAATTGAACTTTTTTAAGGGGTGAACAATTGTACTGATTTATGATGAGCCAATTTTGGCCCAAAACTAAGTTCTTTCAAGATTCTACTTTTTTAGTTTTTCAAAAGGTTTTGGCTCAAAATGGAACTACAACATGATTCAAAAGCCGAATTTTAATGAAATAATTTTGTTCTCAAACATTTTTAACTCAATTTTTCAGAATTACTTTTTCTGCACATTTTTGAAAGCAAGATATATATTATGTTGTACATATTTTTTATAATTGCTGCCAATTCCAGTCCTTTTCGGTGCTTTACGTTGTGTGTCATATAAATTTTAATGTTTTAATGTTCTTTTTTTATTGTTCACAATTTTCTATTCTCCTTCTTATTGTGACGTTTTCTGCCATGCTGTTTTTCTTTTATGTATTTTGTATGTTTAAGTTATTTGAGGCTTTTTATTTTTTCCTTAATAACTATTTCCGTTTTTTCATCTTCTTCGCCTTTCTATTACTTTATAATTAGTTTCCTCGCAAATTTCTTATTAAGTACTTATTTTTTTTCTATTACAATTTTTTAAGTGTGGCAATGCTTCAAAAAGAAATTCCGGCAATTTAGGATCCTTTTGGACTTTTTATCTATTTCCTGTGTTAACTCTGCGCTTCTACACTTTTTAGTTATTTTTTTCTTTCTGATTGATCTTTTGTTATTTTTTGTATTTTCACCATCTATTATATTTTGGCAATTTTTTTGTTGTTTAAAACGCTAAATTAGACTCTTAATTAGATCTTAATCGCTTAATTAGATCTTTTCAAGGTTTAAAGAATTAAAATTGAATTTTCCCAACTAGTAAACAATTTTAATAAAAACTGATTTCCATTGAGATAATTTTGGCAATGTGTTATTAATAATTCCGATTGATATTTCAAGTTTTTTTATACACATTTAGCAGAAAATAGAAATTCTCCGAGACAAATCAATATTTATTGAGAGAATTATGTTCCAAAAAGGGATGACTTTTTAACATATTTTTGAGAATGTTTTTAGATTATTGTGGACCACAATTCAAAATATTTAAAATTTTTACCTCTCTAACATTCGAGTCTTTTGTGTGTGGGAGTGATTCAAAATTTAAGTTTTTAGTTTTTCCACAAAAAGCCTGTCGTCACAACGTAGTCTAAAACTCGTTTACACCTAACAATGTCAACTTTTGATTGGTTACAAAAATTAAATGACATTTCCCAATCGGCTAATCAGTAATTATTAGTAGCAAACTCGTTTCCGACTGCTGTGAGAAGATACCTAATGACTCGCCACAGTTTAATGCCCGATTTTATGAAGTCGAGTTAACTTCAGATTAATTCTCGGGGCAGAGATAACTCACGACTATGAAACCGGGCTTAAAGGTGTAAAAGTTTAATAGTAAGGCATTTTCGATGTACAAACTGTTTCGGTTCTGGTTGACAAAAAATTGACATAAAAGTGGACAAACCTCTGACAGCGGCTGTGAGTAGTCTCTAATGATGACCTTAAAGCTTTTTTTTTGTTGGTGCAACTTGAATTGAGTTTTTCGGGAATTCTTGTTTTAATTTGTTTTTTTACTATTGCTTATATATAATTAGTGTTTTCTTTGTTTTTTTTTATTGCAGACTGTTTTACTGTTTAGCGTTTCTTAGTAATCCGTAAAGATGACTATTTGTGATTTAGGATTATTCTAAGGATTAACAAGAAAACTACTGAAACTGCCGGACAGGAGCAGACAGCAAGAGGATAAAACAGAGCTCTAGAAAATGAGTGAAAATACCCTAAACATGTGTGTAGACGACTAGAAAAGACAAAACAAAACGGTTTTGCAAAAATGCGGTCTTTTTGGTGATACGTGCGGGGGGGGGGGGGGGGGGGGCAGAAGGCTGAAGATTGGCGTCCCAAACTCAGAAATTCGTTTTTTTCGCAAATTAACGACGGTTTCACCGTAGATCCGGGGCTATGTGGGGTATAGTGCTCCCCATTTGTAGATTGTCTCATATGTGTAGATGATAAATTCTGAAGTCAAATTCCGAAATGCTAAATAGGAATGTACAAAAATTCGCAAAGTTGAGACGGTTTTTTAAAAATTTTTTTTTGCAATGCTCAATTTCTTGGCTTTCTGGACCCCCTTAGTTGGACTCCTGGCCCAATAAGGATGATACCAGGGGAAAGGGTGTATCCTTGGACACACAATCCTATCCCGCCAAAAGTCTCATTTTAATACAACGTTAATACACAGTATAAGTTTTTCTTTGCCATACTTTTTGCCAATTTGGGTGTACTTTTCTCACATTTCATCCCGTAGAATCCACATTTTTTCAGCAAAAAATGTGAAATGATTCAGAGAGGTAGTATACATATGAGCCACGGACTTGATCAGAAATCAAGAGCCTAGCTTTGAATTTGAAATTTTGACTAATTTTTAAACTTTAAATTTCTCACTGCTATTTTGAGGTATATTTGTGTCGCGACCGTGCATCTAATCGAATGGCTTTCTATCCCTTGGAATGTTTTGTTTTTGGGACTTAAAAACCACTTTTCGTTGGGACCTCGCGAAATGGTCTTAATTGAATTTGGAAACAAAAGATGCATATTTTTGAAAAAAAAATTTAGTTATTTTTGCTAAAGTGCGCTGAAACCAAATATATCCGACGTTTCGACTTTATGCTTACTATACGCTATCATCAGGGTATTCTCTTTTATTACAAATATTGCTTTATAAATGTGCCATGCCTAAACAATCACTTTTTCGTATATGACTAATTTGACATATATGACGAAATTACCTAATGTTATTATTTGATCGAACATTATGCCAACTAAATTAAAAAAGTGTAAATACAAAGTAAGCAGCCGTTTTGAGGTCGTGATTGCTCTATTCACTGGTGTCAATAGCATCGTTATACCATGTTCAGTTTTTGAATTATATAGATACAATTATTAAAATGTCGATAAAAAGTGGAAAAATTACCTTTTAGGCGCCCTTTTGAAAGGGAAGAAAGTTACTGAAAACTCCAAATTTGCATATTTATTATATATTTTGGTCCCTTCTTTCATATGAGACTAGAGAATTTTGTTAAAATTTATGACAACTGATTTTGGCTGAAAATTTCTATGCCTACCCTTTGAAATTTTTACATTTTCCTGTTTATCTTGGAAACGCAACCTTCTCGATATGCATGTTAATATGATGTATAAAGAGGTCATTGAGGACTATCAGATACATGAATCAGAAAGAAACAGTCTTTAACGGTTTCCGAGAAAATTTAAAAAAAAGTGCAAAATTTGTACCTTATATTTGGGCCACCCGTGCTCAGTTACTGTTCTACGCAAATATTCGAAACTGGGCTCAGCGTGTGGCTCTATTCTTATACTTTCTCAGCTCTTCTTATAGATTTTTCGATAAATCTTCATCGAAATGAGATATCAGCTGTTGAAAGCCGCAAGGCACGATTTTAATCGCAAAATTTAGCTTTTTGGGTCGGTTTGAGAGCCCCATATGCTTAACATAGAAATATCGACTTTTCCCATATAAATCAATAGTAATCGATTTTTTTCGTTGGTGCTAGTAGTTTTATGTTAAATAGGGCATATATTTACGTTTTAGATAGTATAGAGTGTCCCAAAAAAAATTTTGTATTATGATAATTTAGGATTTTAGCATGTAAATCTATATTAACGAATTTATTGCGTTAATTCCATTAGTTTTATGATAAATAGAGCGTTGTTTCTAGTCGTAGATAGTATTAGACGTCCCTAATTACGCTGCAAAATTTAACTTTAAAATTTTGAGAATTTTTTGTAAGTTTTATTCACTTTTCGTCCCAAAAATTTGCAAATACCACATTTTTAAGAACCATTAAAATTAGAAACCTGACATTTTGGTTGTAGGTTCTATTTATAATGACCAACAATATTTCATACACGGGAACACTGATATGGGTACCCGTGGTACCATTTTACGTCTTTCCATGAATTTTAGCACGTTTCTTACCATTCTTCAAAAGCTGTTAGGTTTCCGAATATGAAATAAACGCTTTTCGACATGTCGGCGTTTCAGCTACTTATAGATACCATCAGGTCTTTTTATTTATAATTCTACATAAGAGGAATGTTCGTTTATATTATATTCGATATTTTATATAATTAAAAAATGACCCGTCCAACTTAAAGCACACCATAAATAACCCAACGCAAGATTTCTGCTGACCAACTTGCTAATTAACTTCAAGCACTGTTTATGAAAATTTAGAACCATACCTTAGATGTGACGTCATTGTGTCAAATATAATTTCTCAGAGTCGGTGGTTAAAATTAGTCCCGGTTCTGGAAAAAAACCAACCACCAAATTATAAACGTTTTTCTCAAAAACAAAAACAACAGATTTCTTTGATACTTTCTGAAAGTTTACAGTATACACTAGTCACAATTTTAGGTAAACTTAGCTGCAACACCTGTAAAATCTAAAATTAGATTTTTCACGTTTAACAATAGATATTTATCAGGATTTCTTTAGAATCTATCCCGATCAGCGGCAATAAAAGACGAAACCAGCTTGAACAAATAAAACAACAACAACTTTGAAAAGAAGTTTCAGCGGATTCGTAAGTTATTCTAAACGCCGCCGCTTTGTTTGCACTGGCAGGCTAAGCTTATTTGCTATGAACTTTTATTTAATATTACGTGAGAGTTTTTCCAAAGAGCAATGTTTAAATTTCAATTCAGAAAAAGGCTGCAAGACGATCATTTATTTAGATACAAGATCCAGGAAATTGTTGTTTTTGGCCAAGTTTAACTCGATTCTTAGCTTAATATCAACTTGTCGTATTACTGGAAAGTTTAAATAACCACGTTTAATAAACTCCAGGTAGGCTTTTAACCTCGAGGTAACGTTATATAAAATTTGTAACTCAAGTTAGCGAAAAACGCAATTAGTTTATTACCAACCAAGGGTTTTAATAACGGGCGTAACAACCAACGCACGCCGACGTAAAATTATTTTTAATATTACCACGTTTGATTCTGTGCAGGAGAAAATTCCATAATTACTGTCAGGCACCGTGGTTTCATTAATTTAGATTTATGAGTTTCGAATTCAAATTAATAAAATGTAAACGAGAAAACCAGAATTTCATATTTTGATTAATGTCTGACCGCACATGGGACCTTACAAGTTGCCTCTGAAGTCTCGAACAGCGCCATAAAAAAAATATTGTTCTACAGGAACGTTGAATGCATAACATTATTTGCGTTCTAGGGGAACTCAATTTACGTTTTCGTATGCAGAATTCGATGCCCTGCATACAGAATCTGCTAAAATATTCATTAACCCTTTAGCATTATGCGGTATCTGCATGGAATATACATACTGGAGCTGTCTTCCTACAAAATGTTTCTATTTTTGTACTTATGGTAGAGCACTTCAATGATCTGTCAATTGTAATTGATTGCAGCACAAACAACATTTCAAATTCGATTTTTCTTTGTTCATTAGTGAAATTGTGTTTGATGCTGTGCGTTTTACAATACTCCTTCGGGTTAATTTTAAAATTTTATTACGAAAATTGTATGTCTCTTTAGTTTTAGGTGTATCATTCAGCTGTAGCTCTGTATCTCCATGAAACAAAGGCAAAGCATTAACCCTGACTTCTCCACAATTTCATCAAAAGAATCTTATTTACATAAATGAAATATTGATTGGTAATTAAAAATGCAGCCTAAAAATCGAATTTTTTTACTTTTGTCAAGGTGTAAAACTTCCAATTTTCATATTTAAGTTTTACGAATACTTTTCAATGTTACAATGTTATTTTTTTAAATCAATAAAGTTTGATATAACAGTAAATAAATCCTTGTTTCTAGGCAAACAAAAAGGCAATAAATAGTGCTGAACGTCGTCATATTCAAAAAAGCCGTCATAATAAAATAACCCAGACTACAGTTTTATTAGCCTATATAACGAGGATACATTTGCTGATTCCATCAATGGCTATGAGGCGTCGCGACGGATTAATGGTATGTATGGCTAGATATGTTTGGATTATGTCTGCATAAATGCATTAGTTCACCGGGCGGAAATGGAGTTCAAGTTCAGTTTTTGTAAGTAAAACATTGTTGTCTCCCGGGCGGGAAGTGTATCGATCAAAAAGTAGGTCAGAAACTTGGCTGAAAATTCTATAAAGTAATCGTTTGGTTTACTTTTGGGCTTAATCCGGTTTTCTGACTCCCCCGTTGGCTATGAGGCGTCGCGACGGATTAATACTACAAATGGCTCGATATATTTGGTTGATGTTTCCATAAATGCATTCGTTCACCAGGAGAAGATTTCATTTCAGCACCAGTTTCTATTCCAAATGTCTATCCAAAGAGTTATGTTTAACGCACTGTCATACACAACGAAAACAACAAATTCGAGTTCTGGCAATTTGCTACTTCATGCGATAGAAAAAGCATGATATTTCTATTCTTTTTAATGCATCAACAAAAATTTTTATTTTAAGTTCCAGCAAATTTATAGCTTTCATTAATACGTCAGTGTTAAAAATAAGTGTCAAAAAAAGACCTATCTTGGCCTTCTCTTTCGATCTTGGTGCACGGATTCCACCTCATTAGCCTTATAAAAGCCTTTTCCACAAAACTAACTTTTAACGATAGGTGTCTGGATTTTCATTTCCAGGGGGCTATAAAGGCCCCACTAATGCCGCAAAACTTTCTGAATGGATTTTGGGGACTTTCGTAAAAGTGAAAGGATCGGGTAATTTTCACATAATTTTTAGTCTCCGCTTAAATTTTATATAAGGTTTCGGTTCAAGGTATAAAACGAGCCCAAAAGGATTTAGCTCATAATTTGTCCATCGAATGAATACTCTTTTTGTTTGTTCTGCTAAGCGCACACAATTAATCTTGGTAATCGGCTTTTCCAGTTAATTTTTTTGCTATATAGAAGTTGTAAGTGAACTTTTCCCAACGGAAAATTTTGCGTTAAACCACATTTCAAATTGAATTTATTTTATGTTTCCATAAAAATGCATTAAGGGTATGTTGTTCTTAATGGAAATAGTTTTAAAAAGCAATAGGCGATGTAGAAGCTCTCCATTAAACGTAAATCTCACTGGGATGCTTTAAATACCTACATAATAAGCGAAGTTCTCTGCTTTTAATCGTTGCTACTAAAGTTCCTAAGAGGGTGTAAAATTGGGAGGGCGTCGCAAAGTTTGCTCAAAAGGTCCCAAAATCTTACTACTTCCACTCGCATTCCTGAACGTTCTATTTTTATCCTGAATCCCTAATGGTAGGGATTTCATCGGATCAGATTCAAAGTCCGGCGACAAGATAAATATGTAGGTAATCTCAAAGGTCAGCAAAATTGAAACCTATTAAAGAAAGAGTAGTCGTTTTTTTGGTGTTTTTTTTTTTGGAATCTGACGCAACATTACACCTAATTTAGATAGAAAGGTGCAGGCTTTGACACAATATTTAAAAATTTTTAAAAGAATTCCGTAACAGAAGTGGAAAGAAATTAAACTTTAACTCAAATAAGATACAAAATTTTATTAAACTTCATTCAATGAAAAACAAGTCCCAACTGCTTTGAGAGTGATTTAAAAGTTGTTGCCCTATCCTAAAGTCAACAATTAGTTGTGAAAGTTTTTTATTCAGTTATCCAATAAAATGCAGTATCAATTACCAATTTTATCTACTTTAGCCTTATAATTAGAATTTGCATTGTACTTAGTATATATTTTAAGTTCGAACATTTTGTCTATGACTGGCTTTTATAAGGGAGTCCTCACATGTAATTTTTCAGTTGCGTAGTTCCTGATCCAAACTTTGGTAAAAGCTGCATGCCGGGACCTGTTTATGCTCTCAACTAGCGAATCCTTAATTAAAATTTAAGAAAAACCGAAATACTCAACAACATATTTTAAAACATTTTCTCTACTACTGGAATTTTCTAAGGGAGTTCACACACGTCATTCTTTTATTAGATAGTTACTGTTTCAGAATTGAAAGCACGAAGAGACCTGTATATGTTCTATTCCTAAGACGCACTTTCTCTACTACTGGAATTAATAGAGTTCACACATGTCATTCTTCCATTGCGTAGTTACTGTTTCAAGTCGAAGTACTCGGTAATCTAAATAAAAAACATTTTTTATAGCACCGGATAAGGGGGATGACATGTCATTTTTCATTTATGTAGTTCCTGTTTCAAACTTTGGTAAAAGCTGCTTACGGGGACCTGTATATGCTCTCAACTAGTGAATTCTTAACTACAATTTAAGAAAAACCGAAAAACTCGACAATATAATTTAAAAACATTTTCTCTACCACTAGAATTTTCTAAGGGAGCTCACAAACGTCATTTTTGTATTAGACAGATACTGTTTTAGAATTGGGACGTGTTGCAAGAGGTAACCTGTATTTGCTATTAAGTAGCAAATTCCTGAGACTCATTTTCTCTACTGCCACAATTTTATAAGGGATTTCACACACGTCATTCTTCAATTGCCAGTTACTAGTTAGTGCTTCAAACTTTGATAAAAGCTGCATGCAGTATCCTGTATATGCCCTTAAGGAGATAATTTTTAAGAAAGTCTGAAGTAGTAGATAATCGGTTTGAAAAATATTTTTTCTACTAATGGAATCTTGTAAGGGACACACATTCTTGTACTAGACACTTATTGTTTCCGAATTGGGTATGAGCTGCTCGAGGTGATTTGTATACACTCTTTAGTAGCGACTTCTTAAACACATTTTATTTACCACTGGATCATTATAAAGAAGTTCACATAGCTTAATCTTCAATTGCGCAGTTACTGTTAAAAAGTTTTGTAAACGTTTTTAAGGTTAGTAGCAAAATCTCTTTAATAAAAATCTCAGAAAGTCCAAAATAATGGTCAGTTTAAAACAGAAACATTTTCTCTACCACTGGATTTTATAAGGGAGTACACACATATCATTTTGCAGTTGTGCACTTACTGTTTCACACTTCGGTAAAAGCTACATGGGGAGACCAGTACAGGCTCTTAAGTAGAGAATGTTTAATGAAAATGGAAAAAAGTCCGACGTACTGGACAATTTAATGTAAAAACATTTTCTTTAGTACTGGAATTTTCTAAGGGAGCTCACACACGCCATTCTTGAATTAGACAGTTACTGTTTCATAATTGGGTGTGAGCCCCACGAAGGGACCGATATATGATCTTAAGTAGTATTTTTCTCTATGACCGAAAGTACTCGACTATATAATTTGAAAACATTTTCTCTGTACTACTGGAGTTTTCTAAGGGAGCTCACACACGTCATTCTTGCATTAGACAATCACTGTTTCAGAATTGAAAGCACGAGGAGACCTGTATATGTTCTACTACTGGAATTAATAAGGGATTCACACATTCACACATGTCATTCTTCAATTGCGCAGTTACTGTTTCAAACTTTGGTAAGAACAATATGTGGACACCTCTATAGGCTTTTAAGTAGCATATTCTTTATTAAAATTTAAGAAGGTCGGAAATACTCGACAATCTAAATGAAAAAAGTTTTTATAGCACTGGATAAAGGAATTCACATGTCATTTTTCAGTTGCGTAGTTCCTGTTTCAAACTTTAGTAAAAGCTGCAAACTGGAACCTGTTTATGCCCTCAACTAGCGAATTCTTAATTACAATTTAAGAAAAACCGAAATACTCGACAATATATTTTATAATTTAAAAACATTTACTCTACCACTGGAATTTTCTAAGGAAGCTCACACACGTCATTCTTGTATTAGACAGTTACTGTTTCAGTATTGGGGCTGTGTTGCAAGAGGTGACCTGTTTTACCTTACTGTTTTAGGTAGTGCAGCTACCTAAAAGACCTACCTAAGATACCTGCTGCTACTTAAGAGCATATGCTCTTAAGTAGCAAATTCCTAAGACTCGTTTTCTCTACCCCTACAATTTTATAAAGGAGTTCACACATATCATTCTTCACGTGCCAGGTGCTAGTTAATGTTTCAAACTTTGGTAAAAGCTGCATGCAGGAATTGTATATGCCCTTAAGTAGAGAATTTTTAAGAAAGTTTGAAGTACTCGATAATCTGTTTTAAAAACATTTTCTGTACTATTGGAATTTTGTAAAGGAAGACACACACATTTTTGTATTAGACAGTTACTGTTTCAGAAGTGGGAATGAGCTGCACCAGGTGCCGTGTATGTGCTCTTAAGTAACGTATTCTTAAGACGCATTTTTTCTACTGCCACAACTTTATAAAGGGATTCACACATGTCATTCTCTAATTGCCAGTTGCTAAACACAGTGTACTGTTTCAAACTTTGGTAAAATCTGTATGCAGTATCCTGTATATGCCCTTAAGGAGAGAATTTTTAAGAAAGTCTGAAGTACTAGATAATCGGTTTGAAAAATATTTTTTTTACTACTGGAATCTTGTAAGGGACACACATTCTTGTACTACACACTTATTGTTTCCGAATTGGGTATGAGCTGCTCGAGGTGATTTGTATACACTCTTTAGTAGCGACTTCCTTAAACACATTTTATTTACCACTGGATCATTATAAAGAAGTTCATATAGGTTAATCTTCAATTGCGCAGTTACTGTTAAAAAGTTTTGTAAACGTTTTTAAGGTAAGTAGCAAAATTTCTTTAATAAAAATCTCAGAAAGTCTAAAATAATACCCAATTTAAAATAGAAACATTTTCTCTACCACTGGATTTTATAAGGGAGTACACACATATCATTTTGCAGTTGTGCACTTACTGTTTCACACTTCGGTAAAAGCTACATGGGGAGACCAGTACAGGCTTTTAAGTAGAGAATGTTTAATGAAAATGGAAAAAAGTCCGACGTACTGGACAATTTAATGTAAAAACATTTTCTTTAGTACTGGAATTTGCTAAGGGAGCTCACACACGTCATTCTTGCATTAGACAGTTACTGATTCAGAATTGAAAGCACGAGGAGACCTGTATATGCTCTACTACTGGAATTAATAAGGGATTCACACATTCACACATGTCATTCTTCAATTGCGCAGTTACTGTTTCAAACTTTGGTAAGATATGTGGGGACCTCTATAGGCTTTTAAGTAGCATATTCTTTATTAAAATTTAAGAAAGTCGGAAATACTCGACAATCTAAATTAAAAAAAATTTTATAGCACTGGATAAAGGAGTTCACATGCCATTTTTCAGTTGCGTAGTTCCTGTTTCAAACTTTAGTAAAAGCTGCAAACTGGGACCTGTATATGCCCTCAACTAGCGAATTCTTAATTACAATTTAAGAAAAACTGAAATACTCGACAATATATTTTATAATTTAAAAACATTTACTCTACCACTGGAATTTTCTAAGGTAGCTCACACACGTCATTCTTGTATTAGACAGTTACTGTTCCAGAATTGGGGCTGTGTTGCAAGAGGTGACCTGTTTTACCTTACTGTTTTAGGTGGTGCAGCTACCTAAAAGACCTACCTAAGATACCTGCTGCTACTTAAGAGCATATGCTCTTAAGTAGCAAATTCCTAAGACTCGTTTTCTCTACTCCTACAATTTTATAAAGGAGTTCACACATATCATTCTTCAATTGCCAGTTTGCTAGTTACTGTTTCAAACTTTGGTTAAAGCTGCATGCAGGACCTGTATGTGCCCTTAAGTAGAGAATTTTTAACAAAGTTTGAAGTACCCGATAATCGGTTTGAAAAATATTTTTTTTACTACTGGAATCTTGTAAGGGACACACATTTTTGTACTAGACACTTACTGTTTCCGAATTGGGTAAGAGCTGCACGAGGTGCCATTTTCTTTACCACTGCATCATTAAAAAGAATTTCACACTTGTTAATCTTCAATTGCACAGTTACTGTTAAAAAGATTGGTAAAAGTTGTATGCTGGGGCCTGTGTACGTTCTCAAGTAGCAAATTCTCTTTAATAAAAATCTCAAAGTCCAAAATAATGAACAATTTAAAACAGAAACATTTTCTCTACCACTGGATTTTATAACGGAGTACACACATATCATTTTGCAGTTGTGCATTTACTGTTTCACACTTTGGTAAAAACTACATACGGAGACCAGTACAGGCTCTTAGAGAATGTTTAATGAAAATGGAAAAAAGTCCCACGTACTACACAATCTGATGTAAAAACATTTTCTTTAGTATTGGAATTTTCTAACGGAGCTCACACACGTCATTCCTGTATTAGACAGTTACTGTTTCAGAATTAAAAGGACGAGGAGACCTGTATATGCTCTCCTACTGGAATTAATAAAAGAGTTCACACATACCATTCTTCAATTGCGCAGTTACTGTTTCAAACTTTGGTAAGAACTATATGCGGGGACCTCCATATGCTTTTAAGTAGCCTAATCTTTATTAAAATTTAAGAAAGTCGGAAATACTCTACAATCTAACTTAAAAACATTTTTATAGCACTGGATAAGGGAGTTCACGCATGTTAATTTTAAGATGGACAGTTACTGTTTCAAGCTTTTGTTAAAGTTCAATGCGCGGACCTGTATATGCATTTAAGTAGCGAATTGTTGATAAAAACGTAAGAAAGTCGTAAATACTGGACAATTTAATTTAAAAACATTTTCTCTACTACTGTAATTTTCTAAGGGAGCTCACACACGTCAGTCTTGTATTAGACAGTTACTGTTTCAGAACTGGTGATGTGTTGCATGAGGTAACCTGTATATGCGCTTAAATAGCAAATTCTGAAGTCTTCAAAGTCTGAAGTTCTCGACCGGTACCTTAAGCAGGGACCTTTTAAAAAAGAATTTTGTAAGGGGACACACACACACATACATACATTCTTGCATTAGGCAGTTACTGTTTCAGCATTGGGATGAGCTGCACCAGGTGTCGTGTATGTGCTCTTAAGTAGCGAATTCCTAAGACGCATTTTCTTTGCTGCCAAAATTTTATAAAGGAGTTCACACACGTAATTTTTCATTTGTGCAGGTACTGCTTTAAGCTATGCTACAAGAAAAGATTTTTTTTCCGTAAAACTATAATAGCTGCAAGATTTTACCATCAATAAAATTTTGACGACATATTAGCTTTTCAGATATAAAAAAATGAACCGATTTCGACGACAAAATAAAAAGTTCTGGGAACTTTTGTAACAAGACACTCAAGAACTCACAACTTGCCCAAGGCAGAACGCCTTTTCCCATCAAAACATGTCTCACCTAGAAACAAGTTTATAACAATTTTTATTAAATTCCATCGTATCGTTTTCCAGGTATAAGAAAAACAGAATATTTTCCAAGAACTTTGACTATCGAACCAGACACTTTTTCTTAATGAAAGTTTGACTAAATCGTTCTTTTTCGAACCAAAAAAGCCCATTTGTTCTCATGGTTACGGGACACCCTGCATTTTACATAGAACGGAGCAAGCTAAAAAAATTCATATCAGATATAGAGGTAGAGAGAAATTAAACTTTATCTCAAATAAAATTTTATTAAATTTTAGTGAATGAAAAAATAGTTCCAACTGCTCCTAGAGTATTTCATGTACGTTATAAAAATTTTTGCACCACCTTGAAAGTCAGTCAACAATTAGGTGTGAAAGTAATTTGTTCAGTTACTGAATAAAACGCAAAATTAATTACCAATTTTAACCATTTTATCCTACTAATTGGAATTTGTATTGTACTCAGCATTTCTTTTTACTGTTTTGTGACTGAATGTTTTCTTAAAACAGAGCCCTTACATTTTAGTATACTTGGTCATTGAGTTAGGCTAAAATAGGCAGTAACAGTCTAGGAGTAATTATTGATACCAGTTTTTAATCTCCTGCAGCCTCAAGCGAACTCCCAACAATTCTTTTTACTTCAAAAAAATAGATTTGTAACACTTTTTTAACAATTTGTATTAAATAGTGATCTCTGAGAGAATGTCATTTTGATAATACGTCAGAATAAAAGGTTGATGGATGTCCATGATTGTCTCCCCATTCTTGCCCAAGCTT
This sequence comes from Taphrorychus bicolor, assembly GCA_951812265.1. NCBI lineage: Eukaryota > Metazoa > Arthropoda > Insecta > Coleoptera > Curculionidae > Taphrorychus > Taphrorychus bicolor. The sequence goes on from OX638305.1 coordinate 19,842,930, forward strand.
CTGTATATTCATCATCAAATAGTTCAAAGTACTACTCTCAGTCGAAATACGAGGCCTCCTTTCTACCTATTTCTTTTCTTTTGGAAGGGAAGATTTATAGCGAGAATTACGGTGTCATTAGCAGAGTTTTTATTCTTTGATTGTGCTAATAGGATTTTACAGAATTGTTTCATGCTCCAAGTACAATCGAAAATCTATAAAAGTCCATATCTATTTCCATTTTAGGGTGCAAATCTATTCAATTTTAGGCTCGTTCAATTGTAACTAATTTTACATTGTGTTACAATTTGAGTCTTTAAACATTTTGGAAATACACCTGCTTTCCATTTGTTGTTACTCAGGCATTTCTAATTTTCCAACTAGCTAAAGTAGGCAGTAACCATCTAGAAATAGAACTAATCTCCTGGAGTGTCACGTACATTCCTTGATATTTTACATAAAATACCCCTTTAAATATTTTTTTTACTTCCACTATTTTTTATAAAAACAACTACTTACCCATTAATTATAATAATAATATGTGCACTGTGCTCTATTAATTCTCAAAAGGACGAGAAAGTGGACTACTCCAGCAAGCACAATAATAATTATGTAACAATTACTCGCTTCGTTCGAGCTCTCAGACAGACTAATTAAATTGCTTTTGATTATCAAGGTTTCCTTGAACTCACGTTCATCCACTTGCTAAACGAAACTTATCTTGTGTGTTGCTCTCTGGAAAACTCCATCAGCTAAAGTATAAGAGCAAATTATCCACGCATGAGATGATCGAAATCAGCACTGAAGCGCTTTCACGTCATGGATAAAAACTGTCTTGTTCATTTAGAAAATGCAGGTTAATTTAATTAAATTCATTTTCTTCTGTGAGTTTTTATTTTTTTTATACAAAAGTTATGCATAACTTCACCGAACCTCTAATGGTGATTTTAACCAAATGACATTTTAAGAGTCAGTGATCATAAAATTTATGCAGTCCCTTCCGTTAAAAATTCTTGAGGGGAAATAATGCCCATTAATGGTGTTTCCTCACTTAATGAGGGACATTTAGGGAGTTTCTGAGAAAGTGTTTTAAAAGGAAACCTCGATTAATTATCTCAGGGTTGAATAGACGTCATATTTCGCGAAAGGTATTTTTTCTCCCCCCTCAGGAGGGCATCTATTTCAAAAATATCTTGTAATTAAGGCACCTTTACAAGTCAACCAAGAGCAAAATAAAGCATGGCATATTAAATCAATATTGTGTTCTGTTGGGTGTTTGCCGGTAATGCCCGAATTAGTTATTTGAAGGAATGGGTATCTGTAGAAACCGACTTTTTGTAGTGCAACCAACGATAGTAATATCATAACAACTAATATCATAACATGTTAGCAAAAATTCTCAGGTGAAAAACAAAAAAACTCTTTGCAGATGCAAAAATGCCTACGTTTCGACCTTTAATTTACTTTTTTATCAGGGCTCTCTGCTGCTGCTAGGAACCTCAGGAAACAATTCCATTGGACCACGGCTTCAAAGCCCGGAAAACACTTTACAGTGTACTTCCATAAATAAGTTACTAAGAATAGGAAACAAGAGATCACATTGTCATACCTGAATTTTGTTGGATATCAAAGTATTAATTTTATTATTACCGTTTTTACTACTACTACTACCTACTTTATTATGCACTTTTATTTGGCTCAAAGAGCCTCAAAATGCAAATTTGGTATTTTTTTACAAAGTAAGTTTTGGATTAAGAAGCAAAAAAATACTAATTTTGGAATGTTTTGAGAAACTAATTTTAGAATTATTGCCAAAATCGGTTAAAGGTTAATCAAAAGATTTAAAAATGCTAATTAAAAGTTTTCTTTAAAAAAAATCAAGTATGATTCAGAGCCAAAAGTAGTTAAAAAACGCTAAAGGGTCTAAAAATGCTGCAAATTTGAAAATTTGGAATAATTTAAGTTAAGATTAAGGCCAATATCGGATAAGAACTCTGTGGATAATAACTCGAAGCGTCTAAAAAGGGAAGTTTGAGGTTTCTGCAAAAATTCAGATAAAATTTAAAATAACTCGAAGTTTAAAAATGCAAATTTGGTGTTTGCGGAAAAAAATGCAGCATAGAATTGTAGAAAAAATCGGTAAATAATCAAAAGATGCAAATTTGGAATTATTGTAAAAATGCATTAAGGCCAAAATTAATTTAAAATAACTAAAAGAAAATACAAATAACACTTTGTCGTATGTGGAAAAATTCAAGTTAAAATCAGAGCTAAAATTTATAAAAAGGTACACGTCACGGAATGACGGAATGGGCACGAAGTTCTCTATGTGTCACTCCTCGCTCTATACATAAAGTTCCTATTCCTTGATTAAGCCTGAACTTTTACGAACTCCCCGACAAAATAAAGATTTTAACGCTCTCTAGATAAACCTATGGAACGTGTAAACTCAGGATTCACGGCAAGCTAGCGAAAATTTCACGACGGAAACTGATTTTCACACATGAATTATATATGTCAAAGTAATCCATGCTTGAATGAAAAGGGAAAAATCGCGTTTCTCGTTTATGCCAATTCGAACGCTTGAAAAACTCGTTCAAACAAGTTTCTAGCTTTCGTTTTGGGGCCTGTTTTTCGGTCAGCGTTTTATTAGTTTCCCATTTTATCCACGGGCCGGAAACACGGAAATGCCACATCGCATTTCCGTGTATATTTAAAAAAGTTTTTTTCTAGAGTAAACGAAAAAATTTCGATGTTTGTGCACATGTCACGAAGCTTAATTCTTTGCCTTTGTTTAACCTTTTAATGTATCTATCCAAAAACTTTAAAAATTTCCAGAGACTTTGCAAACGATCGTGGATATCAAATTAATATAAAAACACGTATTTTAAAACTGTAAGCAGTTTCTAGGGAAATTAGTTGCCACGTATTTTGAGTGACTTTGTAAGCAATTCTGTAAAACTAATTTTTGAGGAAGAGGAGGAGGCTTTCTCGTAGTCCCTCTACTAATTGTCATATTTAGAAAAGTTTCACTTGTGCACTAATTCCATTCTCATAATGTTGGTTACATTCAAAGGAGCTTGAAATCGCCTCATTCCGATCCATCATCATTTTTTCGAAATTTAACTAAGGGGGTAATAGCAATTTTTTCTCATTTTCCATCTTTGACAGCTTGTAGCTTTAGAACGAGTGAACCGATTAGATTGAATCCAATGTACTATTCTCGTCTGCTACTCAGCAAGGTTCTATCGCCAGTATGCCATTGGGGTAAATCAAACGATGTTGGAGTTCGTACTCTACTATATTCTCACTCTTGACTCTACTCTAATTAAGACTAAACAAGAAGCTCCCTCACAATCCTTCTATATCCTTTTTATAATGTTGTATTACTTGACGCACTACCGGGTGAACTTCACCTTTCATTCACCTTAACCAATAATACAATAATACTGCCAATGAATGTAACTATCAACGAACGTGATGTTTCTAGTTCCTATTGAACTTTAGAATGTTACCTAGGGTTGACGACTGGTGAAGGCTAACAGCTATGGAGTGCCCTATATACCGCACCAATAGTTTCTTGTTCTCTTTAATATCCTCTTTCACCTACCGCCAAAGAAAGTTCGGTTTGAAGGCATTTAGAAAAAAGTCCACTTATGGGACTAATTTCACCCTCATTACGTTTATTGCTTTCTTAAGGAATTGAAATGGCCTCATTTCGGTCAAAAACAGCAGTTCTTTTTAATAAATTTACAACATTCTTAGTAATTAAATGTTAAAAAAAAAGAACTATTTATATAGTGCCGGTTCTATGAAGAAACTTAACCTCAAAATTTTCCTGGAAATTGACCTTGTAAGCTGTATTTTAAAAAACCTTTGTAAAAATGACTTTCCGTCACATTGTAAGTTATTTTATATAATGCAAAACACATAGAATCATTGGATGATTTCGTAATAAGCTAATAAAAATATCCCCAATAGTGTCTTCGTAAATAATTTTGTAAAGAAATCAAAAAAACTATATTGACTCTGTAGATTTTGACTCCGACTTTTTTTTCTAGAAATAACCCGCATTTCAACATTCCTTTAAATTTATTGTAGCTTTATGGGAAATTAGGTAAACATGGAAATATATCTCCTTCATTTTTTTACTTCAAAGTTTTCTCCTTCAAAGTTTTTTAAGTTGTCCACTGCTATAAAGCTAGAGAGCAGGTAAAAAGGGGGCAAACACTGATAGTAAGATCTCTCAATACGTAATATACTAGCTTGTTGATGGGATCAGAGCAGGTCATGTGCATAAGGAATGCGGAGGAAGTAGTTGCGCTATATTAAATTTTGGGAGGAGCAGTTTGTTCTCATAGGTTTTCGAGAAGGAGGCGGAGGAGGTTGCCTTAGTCCCTCTACTAACTTATATTTAATAAAGTTGTAGGGACACTAAATATTCTGTAAGAAACTAATTTAAAAACTTCTTGTATTGTCTTGGTAAATAATCCTGCAAAGAAAACTAATTTAGAAAATTGCCTCCAGTGACTCTGTAAGTTGTTCTATAATGAAAACTTTTTACAATTACTTGCCAAGTAGGAAGAAGAGGAGGTTGACTCATAATCCCTCTACTAACATAAATTTAAAAAAGTTGTAGGGACACTAAATATTCTTTGAGAAAATAATTAAAAAACTACTTGCATTGTCTTGATAAATAATCCTGCTACGACCATTTATTTCGAAAATCTGCCTCTAGTGACTCATTTCTATAATGAAAAATGTTTACAACCACTTGCCTAGGAGGAGCAGTATGACTCATAATCCCTCTACTAACATAAATTTAAAAAAAAAATTGTAGGGACACTAAATATTTTTTGAGCAACTAATTAAAAAACCACTTGCATTGTCTTGGTAAACAATTCTCCTACAAAAATTTATTTCGAAAATATGCTTCTAGTGACTTTTTTTATAATGAAAAATGTTTACAACCACTTGCCTAGGAGAAGTAGGAGAATGACTCATAATCCCTCTACTAACATAAATTTAAAAAAGGTGTAGGGACACTAAATATTCTTTGAGAAACTAATTACAAAACTACTTGCATTGTCTTGGTAAATTATCCTGCTACGACAATTTATTTAGAAAATATGCCTCTAGTGGCCCTTTTTTTATAATGAAAAATGTTTACAACCACTTGCCTAGGAGAAGGAGTAGGATGAGTCATAATACCTCTACTAACATAAATTTAAAAAAGTTGTAGGGACACTAAATATTCTTTGAACAACTAATTAAAAAACCACTTACATTGTCTTGGTAAATAATCCTGCTACGAGAATTTATTTAGAAAATATGCCTCTAATGACTCATTTTTATAATGAAAAATGTTTACAGCCACTTGCCTAAGAGAAGGAAGAGGATGAGTCATAGTTTCTCTACTAACATAAATTTAAACAAGTTGTAGGGACACTAAATATTCTTTAAGAAACTAATTAAAAAACTACTGACATTGTCTTGGTAAATAATTCTGATACGAGAATTTATTTAGAAAATCTACCTCTAGTGACTCTTTTTTATAATGAAAAACGTTTACCATCACTTGCCTAGGAGAAGGAGGAGGATGACTCATAGTCCCTCTACTTACATAAATTTAAACAAGTTGTAGAAACACTAAATATTCTATTAAAAACTAATTAAAAAAAAACTACTTATGTTGTCTTGGTAAATAATCCTGCAAAGAAATTTTATTTAGAAAATCTGCCTCTAGTGACTTTTTATATAAAGGAAACTGTTTACAATCACATGCCAAGGAGGAGGAAAAGGAGGTTGACTCATATTCCCACTGCTAACATAAATTTAAAAAGGTTGTAGGGACACTAAATATTCTTTAAGAAACTAATTAAAAAACTACTTACATTGTCTTGGTAAATAATCCTGCTACGAGAAATAATTTAGAAAATCTGCCGCTAGTGACTCTTTTTATAACGAAAAATGTTTACAAACACTTGCCTAGAAGAAGGAGGAGGATGACTCATAATCCCTCTACTAAAATAAATTTAAAAAGTTGTAGGGACACTGAATATTCTTTGAGCAACTAATAAAAAAAACACTTACATTGTCTTGGTAAATAATCCTGCTACGAGAATTTATTTAGAAAATATGCCTCTAGCGACTCTTTTTTTATAATGAAAAATGTTTACAACCACTTGCCTAGGAGAAGGAGGAGGATGACTCATAGTCCCTCTACTAACATAAATTTAAACAAGTTGTAGAGACACTAAATATTCTGTAAAAAACTAATTTAAAAAACTACTTATGTTGTCTTGGTAAATAATCCTGCAAAGAAAATTTATTTATAAAATCTGCCTCTAGTGACTTTTTCTAAAAATAAAACTATTTACAATTACTTGCCAAGGAGGAGAAAAAGGAGGTTGTCTCATATTCCCTCTACTAACATAAATTTAAAAAAAGTTGTAGGGACACTAAATATTCTTTAAGAAACTAATTAAAAAACTAGCTACATTGTCTTGATAAATAATCCTGTTACGAGAATTTATTTAGAAAATCTGCTTCTAGTTTTTTTTTATAATGAAAAATGTTTACAACCACTTGCCTAGGAGAAGGAGGAGGATGACTCATAGTCCCTCTACTTACATAAATTTAAACAAGTTGTAGAAACACTAAATATTCTATAAAAAACTAATTAAAAAATAGCTATTTATGTAACCAGTTACGAAAAGTCCGATTTTGTGTAACGAATGAATGTTTGCGGGACGAGCGCAGCGAGTTCCCGCAATTTGAATGAGATTAATACCGTAAAACTATAGCAACGGTGTGCCACAGCCGAAACCTGCAACTGGTGGTGACACCAACTTTTCATCACTAGTTACGAAAGATTTTACTTTTCGTAACTAGTTACGAAAAGTAGGACGTTACGTCACTGCCATCAGTATTGAAAAGTGCCACTTTATATGTCAAAATTTGAAAAAAGTACTTACATTGTTTTGGTAAATAATCTTGCAACGAGAAATTATTTAGAAAATCTGCCGCTAGTGACTCTTTTTATAATGAAAAATGTTTACAAACACTTGCCTAGAAGAAGGAGGAGGATGACTCATAGCCCCTCTACTAAAATAAATTTAAAAAGTTGTAGGGACACTAAATATTCTTTAAGAAATTAATTAAAAAACTACTTACATCGTCTTGGTAAATAATACTGCTACCAGAATTTATTTAGAAAATCTGCATCTAGTGACTCTTTTTTATAATGAAAAATGTTTACAACCACTTGCCTAGGAGAAGGAGGAGGATGACTCATAGTCCCTTTACTAACATAAATTTAAACAAGTTGTAGAGACACTAAATATTCTGTAAAATACTAATTTAAAAAACTACTTATATTGTCTTGGTAAATAATCCTGCTACGAGAATTTATTTAGAAAATCTGCCTCTAGTGACTCTTTTTTATAGTGAAAAATGTTTAGAACCACTTGCCTAGGAAAAGGAGGAGGATGACTCATAGTCCCTCTACTAACATAACTTTAAACAAGTTGTAGACACAAATTTTTTTTTAAATACTAATTTAAAAAAAACTACTTACATTGTCTTGGTAAGTAATCATGCTACGAGAATTTATTTAGAAAATCTGCCTCTAGTGACTCTTTTTTATAATGAAAAATGTTTACAACCACTTGCCTAGGAGAAGGAGGAGGATGACTTATAGTCGCTCTACTAACATAACTTTAAACAAGTTGTAGAGATACTAAATATTCTGTAAGATATTAAAAAAAAGTATTTACATTGTCTTGGTAAATAATCCTGATACGAGATTTTATTTAGAAAATCTGCCTCTGGTGACCCTGTAAGTTGAATATAATGAAAACTGTAATGAAAACTTTTGACAATCACTTGCCTAGAGGAGGAGGAGAAGGAGGATGACTCCTAGTCCTTCTAGTAGCATAAATTTAAAAAAGTTGTGGAGACTAAATATTTTGTAAAACGCTAATTAAAAAAAACCACTTATATAGTCTTGGTAAATAATCCAGCAAAGAAAGTTCATTTAGAAAATTTGCCTCTAGTGACTCTGTAAGTTGCTCTATAATGAAAAGTTTTTTCAATCACTTGCCGTGGAGGAAGATGAGGTTGACTCATATTCCGTCTACTAACGTAAATTTAAAAAACTTGTAGGCACACTAAATATACTATTGAAAACTAATTAAAGTAACTGCTTTTGTCTTGGTAAATAATCCTGCAAAGAAAGTTAATTTAGAAAATTTGCCTCTAGAGACTCTGTAAGTTACTTACCTAGTAGAAGGGGGTTGCCTCATAGTCCCTCTACTAACGTAAATTTAAAAAACTTGTGGGCACACTAAATAAACTGCACTTCTTGAGGAGGAGGAGGTTGCCTCACAGTCCCTCTACTAACTTATTTTTCTCTCATTTGTCTTTCTTAAATTCGTAATTGTATTGCTACATACGCAAATTAAGATACTGCATTGTTTGGTCAATATAACCAACATGACAATCACACACACATCGAATAAATAAACTTGCTATTCTATAAGAACGTAAAACGTGAATATTATGTAAGAAACAACAAATATATTGAAAGTTTTGGGGCACCCTAATTGTATTGTTTTGAATATTGTCCAAATTCAATTGCATACGAGGTAGTTGGATAACAATTTCTTTCAATTTCGCTTGGGCGCATAAAAACTTTAATCCGAAAGTAAGAGACCCAATTTTCTCGAACATTTCGCTCGCATTAGATCCCGTTTCATATCCAGGCCAATCTTTTCTTTTTTCCTGGTAATTGCGGATTACCTTGATATATTATTCATGTGTGAAAACCGTTTTTCCGAGGTAAAGCGGCGACCGCTTTGTCGAATTTCGTTGGCAGACTTAAAGGCTTTCCATGTGATTAAAAACAAAGTCCTTTAAAGATACCAATTTCACGGTTATTAATCTGCATAGAGATAAGTTTCAGCAGAGATTCTAATTTTCGTGTCTCTTTTGATAACCGCAGCTTTGGTGCATGTCGTTAATGAGTCCAGTTTTGGCAGAATTTTAAGAGCTCTATTGAAAATTTGATACTAAAGAGAGATTCTAAACCGAGTATATATGCTGGTCTAAACACATCTTGCGCATACATAATAGTAAGTTTGTATGTGGTGTGCTCAGTAGTTCTGTCTTCACTTTTCGATAGAAATTCCCCTACATATATATACACACCTCATTCACTTATTTTTGTCATCTCGTTACCTTTGAAACCTTCATCTGCTTTCAGCACATGTTGAGGAGATACGATAAAAATGTCAAAGTTAAATTTCCAACGCCTACTTGTTGACAATAATAAGCGATTAGTTTATAGGTCTAGAGTTGAGTGTTATCGTAGATGAGTCAAAAGTTATTTTTGTAAATCACATTTGGGTTAATAAATGTGAATTGGAATTGAAAGGAATTCCGGACCAAATATCGTCAGTTCTTATTTAAATATCCAAAGAGCCCCCTCATATTACTTTTGCACTTGCCTTTGGGATAAAAATGCAGATTATTTTTGCTTTGAAATGTCAAAGTGTTTAGCCGGATAAAAAGAAAAGCTCTCCAAAGCTTCGGCTTCTTCCTGTAATAAAATGAGCATCTTTTAAAAGACTTTTTGATACTTTCGAAGGAAATAAATGCCTTTTCTTATATCGTCTAGCTATGGACTACTTTTAGACCTCAAGTTTAAAATGTACGTAAAAAGTTAAGCGAAAGATACTGACGGATAAACAATAAACTATACGTCAAATCCGATACTTACCCTTCAGGTAGGGTTTAAACTCGATATATAAAAGTGGCTCTAAGTGCTTAGATGTGAGTGGAAAAAGAACAGCTCTGGGGAAATGGAAGGTTGAATAAACACACTTGTTTACTTTCTGATTCAAGTATTTTTCTTTGTTTTTTCAGCCACCTTTGGGGAACGTGTTCATAATAAATTAGACAAGTAAATAAAGCGCAAGCTTTTGTGTCCTAAATTGGAAGCAGGCACAAGGATAATTGGTACAAGAAATTTCTTAATTAACACATTTCTTGGGTTCGTAAGGCGGGGAGAGGCCTAATTTCAGACAGGTTTATAGTATTGGACGATGTAGTTAGTCTTAGAAGTAGGATAGTTAAGAAAACTGGATTCGAGTCTGAAAGGAGCAAGAGAAAATATTCAGCTCTCATTGAAATGTGGCCTAATATTAAAGAGAAAGGTATTGGTAAAGTTCGAAACATTGACTTCTACAAAGAGTATATAATTAGAAATTTTATGGCAACAAAAAACTTTAAAAATTAAGAATTATTAATCGATAAATAACACAGCTTTGTAAAAAAATGCTTCAAAGGAGTTGAATTTACATAATAATTAATTTTACCCGTTGTTAAGGCTTCATTTTAGGTGAAGAAAAATAATTGAAACAACTAAAGCAAGAAGACGTCTAAAAGAAGTAGACGAGGTACAAAATTAAAGTGTTCAAATTTTGAGCCAAAATTATCCAAAACTAAGAAATTGAATCAAGTTTCTCAAAAAAACGTTAACCGTGCAAAAAACTTAAACAATCAGATATCATTAATACATAGTTACATGTAGTCAGAAGTGGCAAACGTGCCAGAACCCGCATATACCTACTACTAGCGTTTGCTCATTAGATAGTGCAAGTAGTAGAACTAAGCGAGTTCTGTTCCACATATGGGCGTGTCCTATCCAAGTAATCCATCCAACACTGTTACTAATATTTACAGTGGTACGTTAGCAATTAAAACGAAAGAAAATTTCGATTTAGACCGATAAAAGATGAAAGAACCAAAACCTTCAATGAAACATGCCAAAGTATACGAACCGAAAAATATAAAACAACAGTGAGAAGAAAAAAACAAAACTGCCAAAATTCCAAGTTAAGAAAAATGAAAAAATCAGAAAATTGTAGAAAAAAAGTCCAAAAGAAACGCAAAATTAAAATATTTAAATTTTTAATCAAAATCATCTAAAACGTAGAAATTTGAACGAAAGTTATTCCAATAACCTAAAATAAGGCTAAAACAGCATAGAAAACTTAAAAAGTCAGGAATCATTAATCGTTAAAAAACACGGTTTTCGACCAGAATTGTTTCAGTGGAATTAAATTTTATTCTGAAAGTGCCAGAACTCGCATAGATCTACTACTTACGTTAGATTATTAGATAGCGCAAGTGGTTAAACTATGCCGGTTCTGCTCCACATATAGGCGTGAACTATTCAATAAATCTATCCAACATTACTACTATTATTTACACTGGTGCGTTCGGCGGATTTTCTAGACTTTTAAATTAATATTATACGAAAGCCAATTTGCAGTTTTTTTTAAGAATTGTGTATAGTAACAAGCCAAACAGTTTCAGCGCCCCCAGAAAACGGCCTTAACACCTTTTGGAATTTTTGGCGACATCTCAAAAACGAAAAACAACATTATAACATATTTTTAATAGGCAATAGACAAGAATTGGGTGCAACTTTTCTGTATCTACCAGATGTAACAATGACAAACGACGAATACAAAAAAGAAAAAAACTTGTTTGACAAAATTTGTACATTTGTTCTAAAACTGTTTTACGTGTTTGGCGATATCTCAAAAATGAGAAGCGATATTGCAACACCTTTTTAACGGAACAATAGATGAGGACTGAGTACAACTTTTCCATAATCTATCGAGTTTAACAATTACGAACCACGTATACAAAAAAAATTGTTTCGTAAATTTCGTAATTTTTTTTTGTACATCTGTTTTGCATGCTTGGCGTTATCTCAAATACGAAAAGGGATATTGAAATTTTTTTTAGCAGAGCAATTTGATAATACTGCTTATAACTTTTTTATAATCAATTGCGTTTAACAATGACGAAAAACATATAAAAATGGAAAAAAAGCTTGTGTGGTAAACTCCTGAGTTTATTGTGAAACCGTTTTGCGTCTTTGGCCATATCTCAAAGACAATAAGCGTTATTGAAATATCATGTCATTAGAAAGCTAGACACTGTCTTGGGTGAAACTTCTCATAATTCATTGAGTTTAATAACGAGGAACCATCTATCCAAAAAAAAAAGGATAAAAAAAACTTGTTTGGTAAAATTCGAAAATTTGTTGTAAAAATTTTGCTTATGTGTAGATATCTCAAAAACGAGAAGCGACATTGAAACATCATTATGGCTAAACAATCGATGAACATTGATTGCAAATTTCCTATAACCTGTCGGGTTTAACAATGAGGGTCCACGCATACAAAAAAGGTAAAAATTTGTGTGGCAAAATTGGTAAATTTGTTGTAAAACTATTTTGCATTAGTGTGGATATCTCAAAAACGAGAAGCGATATTGAAACATACCCTGAAAGCGCCCCCTGAAAACGTGCCTTAACACCGTTTGGAATATTTGGCGATATCTCAAAAACGAGAAGCAACATTAAAACGTATTTTTAATAGGCAATAGACGAGGACTGGGTGCAACTTTTCTGTATCTATCATGTCCAACAATGACAAACAACGTATACAAAAAGGGAAAAAACTTGTTTGACAAAAATTTGTAAATTTGTTGTACAATTATTTTGCCGGTTTGGCGATATCTCAAAAACAAAGAGCGATATTCAAACATCTTTTAACGCAACAATAGATGAGGACCGAGTCCAAATTTTCCATAATCTATTGAGTTTAATAATGACGATAAAAAAAAATTTGGAAACATTTTTTTAATACAATTTTGCGAATAATTCCAAATAAAAGAAATATGCAGATTACGGTAAAATACAGGAATTAATTTTTAGCCGTCGGTACTATGAAAACGCTGTTGTGGACCTTTTAAACGACTGCTGAACCATCATTTAGCAATCTCTAATTTTGCACATCCCCACACTAGTTTCGCCGCATACGTCAGTGAGGCTTTGACACAATCAGAACTTGCGAAATTTTCGGTATTCAAGACACGTTTCATAGAAGCACCGGTCGCTTCTCGTTTTTGAGGTATCGCCACACATTCCAAAAGGTGTTAAGGCACGTTTTCGGGGGGCGCTGAAACTATTTGGCTTGTTACTATACAAGAGTCATAAAAGAAACTGCAAGTTAGCTTTCTTACGATATTAGTTATTATAGTGTAAATATTACTAGTAATGTTGGATAGATTTATTGAATAGCTCACGCTAATATGTGGAGCAGAACCCGCCTAGTTCTATTACTTGCACTATCTAATGAGCTAACGCAAGTAGTAGATCTATGCGGGTTCTGGCACTTTCAGAATAAAATTCAATTCCATTGAGACAATTCCGGTCCAAAGCTGGGTTTTTAACAATTAATGATTCCTGACTTTTTAAGTTTTCTATACGGTTTTAGCCTAATGTTTTAAGTTATTGGAATAACTTTGGATCAATTTTCTAAGTTTTAGATGGTTTTGGTTCAAAATTTGAATATTTTCATTTTGTGCATCTTTTGGAATTTTTTTTTATCATTTTCTGATTTTCTTCATTTTTCATAACTCGGTGCTTTGGCAGTTTTGATTTTTCTTCTCGCTATATTTTTGTTCTTTGTATTTTTATATTCTTTTAGTTTGACATGTTTCTTGTGGTTTGAAGGTTTGGTCCTTTCATCTTTTATCGTAACCACCGTAAATATTAGTAACATTGTTGGATAGATTACTTGGGTAAGTCACGCCCATCTGTGGAACAGAAGTCGCTTAGTCCAACTACTTGCACTATCTAATGGGCAAACGCAAGTAGAAAGTATATGCGGGTTCTGGCACGTTTGCTAGTTCTGATTACATGTGGCTATGTATTAGTGATATCTGATTGTTTAAGTTTTTTTAGATAGTTAACGGTTTTTTGAGAAACCTTGATTCAATTTTCTAAGTTTTGGGATGATTTTGGCTCAAAATTCGGTCACTTTAATTTTGTGCCTCGTCTACTTCTTTTAGACTTTTTTCTGCTTTAGTTGTTTCAAGGATTTTTCTTCTCCTAAAATGAAACCTTAACAACGGGTAAAACCAATTATTATATAAATTCAACTCCATTGAGACATTATTTTTACTGTGTTTTTTTAACGATTAATAATTTTTAATTTTCATTCTTAGAATAGGTAGTTCATAGAATAGCGATGGCAAAGAGCTACAAAGCGGTGGAGTTGGAGATCTGAAAATAATTTCCTCCAGTTTTTCTTAACCAAGTTCTGAAAAATACCTTCAAAGGAACAGCCGCTTGCCTACCTTAATGGGACACCCTGTATAAGTCTGCGAGCACTTTTAGGCCACATTATAAGTATTGGCAGCAATAGCAATTCAATTCAAAAAGGAAAGAGTAAAAAATAATGAAAAAAAACTATACTACATCCCAGGCCTTCTGTGTCTTTTGCATTGCTGTGCAAAGGAATATGAGAGACAATGCAATGCTACAAATTTAATTCGCCCTTTGCCCTTTGAACTTGCATCACTCCACAAAATACAAAGAACGTATTGCTCGAGAGATTGAGTTTTACCATTATTGGATGGCTTTTTGTACGTTTCTACCTTCCTCTGTAATTTTGATTCCATATCATTCTAGCATAACCGAAATTCGTGTTTTTAACATCAGAATTTTAAATTGAAAAAGTTATAAAATAGGAAATAAAAACGCCTAATCTTAATCAATATTTAGCAACTTTTTTTTCCACCAGATTAGCTTCTCTAAATGTTGCTTAAGGCTTCACCCTAAATAATGAAACTTTTGCGGAAGTTTTTCTCATTAAAAGTTTAGACATATTAGGCAAAACTTATTTTCGGCCTTTGCATTTAACAAGTTTAATTCAGCTTCTTTGCATTATTTATTTTAAAAAGCTTTTCTTCGATCGCTGCCAAACAAGGCACAAGCACATCGAAAGGGGATGCTTACTTTCATATCACCTTTACGGGTTTTTTATTCCCAGCTTTGTCGCAAATAAAAGTGAAACTTCCTGGATCGCAAAAAGCAAACAGTAAAAGGTACAACAAAAACACACGGGATTGCAGATGCCGGCGTACGTTTATTTCGCAAGGGATAACCAGTTCCCGAGGGACCGTAAGAAGAGATACGTTTAAAAGTCCCCGTGAATATACATGTCAAGAGTGATGTAACGGATAAGTTTTTCGAACGTGCTCTGTATATATATATATATATTCACGATCCAGACGTGCGTTTTTTTCTGGACTTTCTCTGCACGTTTTACGAAATAGAAGTAAGATATATTATCTTATCTATCAAAAGGAGTTCATATTTGTTTTGTGTCTAAACCTGCGATACCTACCTATTTTACCTATTTTTCATTATATTATATTCCCATCGGGGTGGAGAGATGAATGTGATAATAAAAAGGGAAAAGATCAAAAAAGCCAGTAAGCTCGAAAAAATCTTAGGATGGTGAAAAAGACAGAACTCTGCGTTTAATGAATCAAAAAATGAATCAAAAAGGGAAAGATGGATAATTAAATGAAATAGAAAATGTTTGATTAATTTTTTGTCATTACCACGAACATTAATCTCCAATTAAGAATATTACGAGTGACGCCTGCCTTCACTGTAGAGAGCTAAGCCTATAACTCATTATTGGCCTTTGAGGCGAAAAGCAAACTCTTATTGGTCACGGAGACGGTCACCCCGGTAACCGTGCTGTCAAGCCGTATGAAGGCTTATTAAAAAGCCGTTCTTCCAGGCTTATCCTATAGAATGCACGATAATATCTTTCAAGTCCCGCTCATAAAAGTAAGTGTTCATAGGTTTTTCAGCTCGTACGTAATAGATCATATGCCTCAACCAAATAAACTGGTGGCTTGAGTAATAGAAAATAAACTGTTCTGATGGCTTTAGCAAACTTTATAACCAAGTTTCACTTTATTATGCCATACATTATGCAGCAGAAGAAGATGCTCCAATTCAACACAACTTAATAATCCCCTGCTCCATCCATGCTGGCTCTGAAATAATAGTATAAATTGCTCCCCAAACTGTTCAGCTGATGCTGAAACTTGACAAAATATCTGGCGAAATACAAACCTCCGCCAAAGCTTGGCTTTTATGTGACAAAACTTACCCTAACAAATTTCCAATTTCGGCATGATTTAATTTAATCTCTTTTCAGCGATCGAGTGCATAAAATGGAAATCCAACTGTAGACAAAAAGTTTCCCTATTGGATTTTGATATCTGAGCTTGATTTCGGAGGGGCACGTTCATATAAATGGAACTTGTTTATCCTGTTCGTATTTTCGGCGACTTCTTAAAAAGAAAAACTTTTCTCTTTGAGGTCGTGTAGTAAACGTTCTTCGTTTTTGATTAAAATCTCGTTGAGGCCAGAAAAGCGACCCTAATATATAAATCTGTCATTCTAAATTTGGAAATTTAATTTAAATTTTTAATACATTATTACCTGAAAACCTTCAAATAAATGCGTATCCCGACGGGATAAAAAAGAAACTCGATTTATTTTCCTCTTACTGATTTGGGGGCAATATCACCTACGGCAAGCCCTAAAAATACGCTAAAAGGATAGGACGTTATTTAGAATTTTCTCTACAAGACGACACCCCTTGACTCAATGTCCTAATGGGAGTGGAAAGAGTTAGTTTTCCTACTCAAGCCAAGCACAAACATTGTTTAAAACGATAATATTTTGAATTTACCAAATATTTTGCTAGAACGATTCCTTGTTTATTTATGTGACGCTTGTCGACAAAGTTTCCATTAAGACGCTGTTTTTATTTTAAACAATGCGGAGTCAAATAATTAAATAAACACTATTAAAACCCCAAAGCATGATTAGAAATGGAAAATATAGACATGTGAGTTAAATGTTTGATTTCCTCTAAATTGGGATTTTATGTAGCTTTTTAAACGAAACCGTCTTTGACAGATACTCCCTTAGGTAAAAAAGCACTTAGTGACTAAAAGGACCTCGCGTCGCCTCAGATTTATTCTAAAATTCCGAAGATGTCAATACATGGAGATCAATCTGCAAAAAAAGAATCTTGATACAGATTGAAACCGGAAAAAATATATGGCATGAGATACATGCAGTGGCGTCACATACCGTTAGCCGCACCAATGACAAACATGCCTCTCCATGTTAAATTCTGGATCACGTCTTTTACCACATCGTCTTCTTAACTTTGCTAGAGAATCATGCATCCAAAAGGAAAACATAATTTGTCACTAAAAGCTACACTACTCCTGATCCCATTGTTATCTTTCTCTCTTTGCAGAAATGCAGACGGTCTCGTCCATGCTCGGGAGTGAGAGACGACACCCAATGGATGCAAACAGCCCAAAACTCTAAGTATCCAGTGACATACTATATACATCCCAATCAACGTTCCGTGTTCTTCATATCATTGACAGAAAATCTCTCGAATGGTATCAAAAAGGTCTCTAAGAGCCAAGGGATAGGGCAGCGGTTTTGAGTCTCAGTGATGCACACGACATCCAGTGCCCTTAACTTGTTTTGACAAGCTACATTGAATGATGAAATGTTGAAAATGAAACCGAAACTCTCATGTTGCAACTTATTAACAGTTGAAATGTAAAAGTGGTTGGTTCGAATATTACCCGAGTCTTCTTGGTCACTTCTTCTCTGCTCTTGCAATTCGCCTACTCCTTACCTCACTCACATGATGAGTTCAGGAACGTTTAATCGCCACAACTATGTCTGTAGGTTAAATGAACTAATTCAAACTGTGTGGAGTGTAGGGTGTGAAACTTAGAACTACGTCATATGTTTTAGTTCCTATATCCATGAAGAAAGAGATATTACGTGAGGCACTTCACAAACATTGAAAAGATAATATGGAGGTACCTTACTCCCTTGTACACTTCAACATCAGCTCATTATTGATGAATGGGATATTGATGAAAACCTAAAATTTTCTCACTTTTTCTTAGCATTCTAGCTTGATACTCAGGCCAAACATTTGCCTTCTCTTCACTAGAAGAAAAGGAAGAATATAGTCAAGTCTACGTAATCAATGAGTTACCTTTAAAGAACACTTTCCACCAAGGTTTTCAAAATTCAAGTGTCACACTCGGAAATTAGAGAAAATTCGAAATAATACAAAACAAAAACGTAAGGACTATGGAGTTAAAGATGAAAATTTTATCAGTTGTTTATTGTTGGACCCAAAACACATTTATTTACAAATAAATATTATTATATATGATATATAATAATAAACACAACAGGTAAGTAAACACAAACAAACCCATTTGTGTTTACTTTTCTTCGCAGACGCCCATTCGACTTTGCAACCAAGAAATAGTCATGATTCAGATTTCAACTAGAATGGTTAAGCTAAACTTTGGCATGTTTAATATAAGAATCGAACTTAGCTGTGAATAATGTCGTTCTGTAGTATTATATCGAAACTGAACTGGCAGTACCATATCAAAGTAGGTAAATACCTGCGTCTTGGGTGGAGCTGCCTGTCACTTACGCTATTCTTCAGGATTCCAAGTTATGATTGAGCACATACATACACATCCGGATGAGTAGACTCATTTCGTGCTCTTGTTATAAAAATGTTATCAACAGTTATGACAGGACTACCAACGAGTTATATTCTTTCTACTTTCCTTGCCACTCTCGTCTTATTCGTTCAACTACTATTGTGCAGATTTTGATCTCGTCTGTATAAAGAGTCAAATTGAGTAAAAAAAATAACGAAGTTGTGAAATACACAAAACTTCACAACCAACCAATCCAATTCAACACTTCCACAAATTCCATCCAATTTCCATAATATGGAAGTACCTTACTCCCTTGTACACTTATCAGCTCATAATTGATGAATGGAATATTGGTGGAAACCTAAACTTTTTCTTAGCATTCTAGCTTGATACTCAGGCCAAACATTTGCCTTCTCTTCACTAGAAGAAAAGAAATAATATATTCAAGTCTACGTAGTCAATAAGTTACCTTTAAAGAACACTTTCCATCAAGGTTTTCAAAATTCAAGAGTCACACACCGAAATTAGAGAAAATTCGAAATAATACAAAACGAAAATATAAGAACTGTTCAGTTAAGGCTGAAAATTGTATCAGTTGCTTGTTGTTGGGCCCAAAATACACTAATTTACAAAATATTGTTTTTTTTATTATTATTATATATAATATATAATATTAAAAACAACAAGTAAGTAAACACGAACAAACTCAATTGTGTTTACTTTTCTTCGCAGATGCCCATTCGACTTTGCAACCAACAAATGGTCATGTTTTAGAATGCAAGTAGAAACTTTGGCATTTTTAATAAAAAATCGAACTTGACTGTGTAAAATGTAGTTTTGTACTATTACGTCGAAACTGAACTGGCAGTATCATATCAAAGTCGGTAAATACCTACGTTTTGGGTGGAGTTGACTGAGGTCACGTACTCAATTTTTTCAGGCTTCCAAGTTATGATTGAGCACATACATATACATCCGGATCAGTAAACTAACTTCGTGCTCTTGATATAAAAATGTCATCAATAGTTACGACACAACCACTAACTAGTTATCTTATTTCTCCTTTCCTTGTATCTCTCGTTTTATTCGTTCAACTATTATTGTGTAGGTTTTGATCTCGTTTATATGAAGTCGCTAAGACCCAAATTGCATAAGAAAAACAACGAAGTTGTGAAATACACAAAGCTTCACAACTAACCAATCCAATTCCAACACTTCCACAAATTCCATCCAATTTCCATAATACGGAAGTACCTTACTCCATTGTACACTTATCAGCTCATTATTGATGAATGGAGTATTGGTGGTAACCTAAACTTTTCTCACTTTTTCTTAGCATTCTAGCTTGATACTCAGGCCAAACATTTGCCTTCTCTTCACTAGAAGAAAAGAAAGAATATATTCAAGTTCTACATAGTCAATAAGTTACCTTTAAAGAACACTTTCCATCAAGGCTTTCAAAATTCAAAAGACACTCCGAATTTAGAGAAAGTTCGAAATAATACAAAACAAAAACGTAAGGTCTATGCAGTTAAGGCTGAAAATGTTATCAGCTGTTTGTTGTTAGTCCCGAAATACACTAATTTACAAAATATTATTCTTTTTTATTATTATTATAATATATAATATTAAAAACAACAAGTAAGTATAGACGAAAAAACTCAATTGTGTTTACTTTTCTTCGCAGATGCCCATTCGACTTTGCAACCAACAAATGATCATGTTTTAGAATGCAAGTAGAAACTTTGGCATTTTTAATAAAAAATCGAACTTGACTGTGTAAAATGTAGTTTTGTACTATTACGTCGAAACTGAACTGGCAGTATCATATCAAAGTCGGTACATTCCTACGTTTTGGGTGGAGCTGACCGAGGTCACGTAGGCTATTCTTCAGGCTTCTAAGTTATGATTGAGCACATACATATACATCCGGATCAGTCGACTCATTTCGTGCTCTTGATACAAAATCAAAAATTTTATCAACAGTTACGACAGAACCACTAACGAGTTATGTTCTTCCTCATTTCCTTTTGACTCTCTTATTCGTTCGACTATTATTGTGTAGATTTTGCTCTCGTCTCTATGAAGTCGCTAAGAGTCAAACTGAATAAGGAAAATAACGAAGTTGTGAAATCCACAAGTAAAAGCAGCAAAATCTCTTTCCTTAACCCAATTCAGGTCCTCTAGTGTCTTCCCTCAAAACTTGCATTCGCTCCTCAAATTAAAACTGTTTAATGCGGAAACTCTTCTAAAACTGCATGTTTTTGGGTTTACGCGAGATCTCAGCTGCCCTACGTTTTGTAGTATGTACTTGAAAAAATAATAGTTAGTAAATGAGCAAAATTTTGGAAATTAGTGAAGTTTAACCATTAAATGACATTTCTTTTGCAAGACCTTTGCTCTTCTTCTGGAACCAACTCAACGTCGAAAAGCAAGAGAGGAGACAGGCAATTTCTCCGTGCAAGCTTTATCGTACATTTGTTAAACGGCAAATGGGACATTAAAAAATGACTCCAGCGACTGTTCCCTGCTTATCTCCATGACCCAACTGGCATCCTTTTGTCTCAATATTTAGCTGCATGATGAAAGCTGACTATTGTTAAATAATGAACGGCATAAATAATGAAGCGAGGAGAGAACTCCATTTCCATCATGATATTTTTATTTTCGAAAAGAGTTTCAGATTACTCTCGCGGAACAGTCGGAAATTCAGTGTTAGTCTTTGCAATTTCAGTTCTTAATGAGGTTGATTCTCCATTGTTCGCTCCTAGATGGTGATTCAGTTTTGTGCTATTGCCACGAAATGAAACCCGGCAGTAAAGTTCAAAGATATCTATAGAAATAAATGTTTTCACAAATGGGGCTTTAGATTTATTTTAAAATCAGTATCTGTGTTAAAGAGACAAACAAAACAATATTCGGACCAACAATCAAATTCGAATGTAACAAAGCCATAAAATTTCAATTCGGTTTTAATGTTGGAACTGAAAAATGCATGAGGTGATTACGAAAGTTTTATGAAACCAGCAGTGAAAAATTTTGATATCCAGGTGTGTGGGATCACTTTAAACTAGCCCTGTTAATGGGATTGTAAATATTAAAAGCACTGGACTTGGTCTAGTTTTAGCGAGATAATTCTCGTTTCGAGATTCGTTGTGCGAACCAGAATTCTAAAAGAGGTGGAAGATAGATTGGGCTTTAAAAGTGGAAGAGATCGTCGGTGATAAGTGACTCAAAAAGCAAGATATTAGCAATCAAAAATATGATTTTTTAGAATATAACCTGTAACAATGAAGTGCTTAGTGTCCCAATACTGATGGAAAGGCTAAATTATTGTGTGGGGACAAAATAAAGATTCCCCAATCTTTTATCAATTCGCCGACGTTTCGACCGCTTATTTCGATCTTTCTCAAGGCTACAAATGACCAAGAAACAATCCAGTTAGTGAACCAAAAACTAAACGTAGCCTGAAACATCTCTCCCACTCGCATAAATTCAATTTTGGCATTTTTTCGTATACAGGGTATCAAAATAATAATTTTTTCAAAGTCTAAAAAACGTGATAAGTCATGGACATGGGTAATCATTTTCGAGCACAAATATATCCAAACATTCGAAACTGTTTGCTTACATATTAGTTCCCACGGTTTCCACCCTCCTGTCAGAAATTGGCGGAAGATAAAGATTTTACCTGCCGGGCACTAGCAGCAGAAAAATCTTTGCCTGCCGCTGGGATGACAGTAAGGAAATTAATTGTTTTACCTTTGCCTATAAAGTGGTTATTAAAAAGAAAAATTAACTTACCCTTAGCATTGTCTTATTTATCTATTAGTGATTCAATAGATGACACTATAATGCGACGTATTTAGGAATATTAAAAATATTAATGAACTGAATAGAGTGGAAGGGGTAATCATAACAAGTTGTAACTCCGCCTCATAATTTTGTTTGCACGTAATGCTTGTTCGTACCATTGCTCAGTTTCTTAACTCTTTAATTTGGCCTTTAAAGCCTTGGTCCAATGGAATTTCTTCCTGACGGGGTATACCATACTGATGAGTTCCAATAAGAGCAAAACCGGTCTATAGTTCCTCTGTTGTTTGATACTCTGCTGAAAGTCGTCCCCGGACAGTATAGGTACGAATGTTGGCCATCTGTCTGTGAAGTGTCTGTGTCGAGAACTGGCTTGGTTTCACTTCACGATTATTCCGCATGTCCTAGTGGAAGCACCTGCCGTCGTCCGATGGCGCCACTTGCATATGTACACAGTGCCTTGAACAAGAAAGGAGACCAAGTTTTATTCAAACTCGGATTTCTGTCACGTTTGAGGTATACCATTCTGATGAGCTCCATTTAGAGCGAAACCGGACTATGGTTTCTCTGCCTGATAGAGAAATGAGTTTGATACTCTACAGAACGTCGTTCCCAGACAGTATAATTACGAATCTCGGCTATCTGTCTGTGGGAAGCGACAATTTCGGCAGTAAACTGGGTCGGTTTCACTTCACGAGTTTTAACATTGTGCTTTTCCAGTAGCCTGCCGATCCTGTCCGTTACTTCTTGGATATATGGTAGACTATTCCATCCGCGCTTTTCTTTATCTTCTCCCGTTGTTCCTTCCTGGCGCTCTACATTCCTTGGAAGGACGGTCCTATCGAACTCATTACTCATTACCCATCTCAGACCTTGCTATTGGATCCTTCAATTTTTTCCAACGCCACCCGGTGCTGTGTGTTTGGCTTTCTCCGACTTGACAAGGAAATTGTTAGGACGGTCACCAACAACACATGGTCAGAAGGTACATCCGCCCCAGAATAAGTGACGGCCCTTTTGATGGTTGAGCCGAATCTCTGATCTCGACTTCTAGGTATAAAGTCGGCAAGGATACATTTGAAGCCATGTATTTGTTATTTTCATACTTTCCTCTTGGCAGAATGGCAAAAGTCAATCACCCCTCTCGTTCCTTTCTCCACATGTGATCCAACCAACTCCTCAACTCTGCCCTTACCTATTTTTGGTATTGGCTTTGAGGTCACCCATAATTATCTTGACGTTTCTTAGTCAATTTAAGAAAATCTGTGAATGTGCAGTCTATGCATATACCTGTGTTATGAAAAGATCGCTTGGCATGACTCTGAGCCTCAATAAAGCAGTACGGTCCGAATATGGGACAAAGTCCACGACAGACTTCATTAATTCCTTAGTTACAACGATCCCTACACCTTTCCTATCTTTTGGATTTTCATTACCTGAGTAAAAGTACTCTGTTATCCACTTTCCCACACCATGCCACTAGATCTCGGCAACTCCCAGGATGTCTAGTTCAAGTCTGATCATTTCACGTGCGAGGTTTGTCAGTTTTCCAGCCTCAAATAAGCTTCTTACGCTCCATGTTCCTTTCTTCAATGGTTTTCTTAGGTTTGTTCTTATACTTATTACATTTAAAGCCGCCCCCCCTCCCGTACTCATGTTATTGGCCATGGAAATAATAATAAAGGTGGTATCCCGCTGCCTTCCTTTATCCAATCATTGACTAACTATAAAGATTTATAGACTAGGTACTTCACTATCACTGGATCTTTTGCATGCCTAAGGTAAGTGAAAACAAGACATCTCAAGGTTTATCGCATAATTCAGTTTTTACTCTTTGCAATTGGGAAGCTAAAATTATGCCACTCACTCGTCAGCCCCTCATATTTGCGTTCTCCACTGACTGCACTCAATAACTTACGAAAATTCTTTACTTATGAATTTTCGCTGCATGTCAGTACACTTAAGCCTGGATCTGTAAACCGACAAAAGAATGCTTATTTTAAGTTAAAATTTGTATTTGCAATGGGAATTTTGAAGGGAATGATGCATGGCCTAATTTATCTTCCCGTCCCTACTTAGCGTAAGTATAACTCGTAGTAAATCACGAAACGGCGAGCATGGAATTTTGCCCGGCTTGAGGACCATAAATTGTTTCTAATATTCCGGACAGCCCCCGGTTTTTAGCTTCGTTTGCAGGAGTTGGTTTTTCATTTCAGATACGATTTGTTTCCGAAGAGACGTCAATTACATATGTCCTGATGTTTGCACTGAAAGAGAGAAAGCAGCTTTGGCTGACAGTTGCCATAACCATACCGAAACTTCTTGGACACTGCGTAAACGACCGTATGGAATAATCAATCATTCCCATAGTTTATTCTCCCAAAAGGCGATCTCATTTCTCGATAAATCACTTTTATCGCTAGCAATCCGAAAAATGGCCAATCAATATTGATAGGATGTATCATTAAGAATATCTTCACATTGGAGAGAATAATTTATTATTGGAGCATTTTCCAGTTCTTTGTATAGAGATATTCCTCGCCGGGGGATATAATTTAACATCGACCCAAACCAAATTAGGACATTGATTTGTTACGTTTTTTGACCTTCCACACCATATAATGCTGCACATAGAAACAGACGGCAAATAAACAAACACGAAACGAATCTAAGAGAAAGCGCCACTAATTAACGTAATCGCCTCCTCCACCGATTTACGCTAAATTAGCGTGAACTTCGGATGGCATTTGAAAGTAAAAACGTCCTAAAGGTCCTAATTGGACTTTTAAAATTAGAGAGACGGAAAGCTTTACCCTTGTAACACCTGACTATAAATCATTACTGTTCGAGCAAAGTTCCAGTTTTAATTATAGAAGACTTTGTGTTAACGGGAAACCAGCCATTGGAAGTTTAGTAAATTGTAAAAGTTGCGACAAATGAGTGACGGCGTTTTAGATTGATACGAAAGAAATGGACTTTTTTTCTAGAATAGTGCTATTAGTTCAAGTAAATTCTCTATTTTCAAAATACTTAAGAAATTCGCAGGTTTAAGACAAATAGGCCCTCTGCCTCGTATTCTCAAGAAAAAAACAACGTTTCAACTCTCTTTTGTTCTCAAAAATCAAAAGCCCACACAAAGCGACGCAAACCGAAGATTGAAGACCATGAGGAGTATCGTCCTGGCTAGGTATGCGAGAAAAATGTTATAGAGACAATCTAAACTGTTTTCAGGACTTTGAAGCCGTGGTGCAATGGAATTTCTTCTTGACGTTTCTGTTAGTTTGGAGTTAAAAAATAATGCGTCATCTAGGTATTGATTACTTATGTTTAGGTATGACCACATATGTTCTAGTTGTCAGTTGTGAATAAAAAGTACAGTCGTGACTTGGATGCGAGCAGGGCGTTTTATTTCATTAGGGTGTTCATCGCTAGTACTTCTGAAATTCACTTTTACCAATAGCTTATGGGCCCAGAACCTACAGTAAACTCCGTGTGTTCTCTACAGAAAAGTTAAAACGTGTTTTGCGAGCTAAAATTCGTCGATCAGTGCTGTAATTCATCGTGAGTCATCATCCAAGATAAAGCAGCTTCACGATAGAGTTGTGGAATGTCTGGAACCCATCAATATCCTAAAAATTGATACTTCCAATTGGGGACCTATTATCAGTCGCATCATCTGCAGAAAATGGGATCATGAAACCAACAGGCTTTATGAACAATCGCTAAGCAAGCCCCATGAAATACAGGATTTTCTTGAAATTAGAAGATTTCTTCAAGCAAGATTCCAATCATTAGAAGCAATGTCAGATGAACAAATTAAAATTCCACACAACTCAAACAACAACAATAACAATAACAAACCCAGAATTACTGATGCCTGCAAGTACTGCAATGAAGCACACTTAATTTACCACTGCACAAAATTCAAAGCTTTATCATCAGAACTTCGACTAAAAGCTGCCAAAGACAAAAAGTTATGTTTGAACTGCTTAAACCATGACTACACATCCAAATGTAATTTTTCAATGAAATGCCGCATTTGCAACAACCACCATCATACATACTTACACATCGATTCACGGAAACCACCACAGAACAGAAGACCAGCGTCCAAAAACGAAACAACAAGCCATGTTAGCCGACAAGATGAGATGGTATTTCTGGCAACAGCACTCATTAGAGTTAGAAATGTTTATGGAAGCTATGAAAATCTGAGAGTTCTCATCGACCCTGGCTCCCAATCAGCATTCATAACCGAAGAGGCTGCAAGTCTACTCGGCCTGCCCAGACAAAAAATTCAAGCACAAGTTACAGGACTTGGCGCAGGAGAACCACAAGTGTCAAAATCCCAGTTACAGCTACTAATCAAGCCGCAGTTTCCAGCTTGATGTTGTCAGAATTGTTCTGCCTAAACTAACACGAACTCTTCCTGGAGTAGACCTTGACATAGACATATTACAATGGAAGAACGACATCCTTGCGGATCCAACATTCTACAAACCTGGCCCAGTAGATATACTTCTTGGAGCCCGAGAATATGCCCAGTTAATTTTGGAAGGCATACGAAAAACAAAAGATGGTCTCCTTGGCCAACAAACAGAATTAGGATGGATTCTTTCCGGAAATTTACCAAAAAATTCAGCCAACAAATTACAAGTTCTCAGCATGATAACATGCGTTGAAGAAGATAGAAAATTAACCAAATTTTGGGAAGTCGAAGAGGTTTCACAAACACGTCCGTTATCAGAAGATGATCAATATTGTGAACAACATTAAGAAGCCAATACTACAAGAAATACCGATGGAACATACACTGTTAGAATCCCATTTAATGGAAAGGAGAATCTATTAGGAATGTCGAAATCACGAGCCACTGCACGATTGTTCCAGTTAGAGAAAAGAATGAGCAGTAACAAACAACTGGAAATCGCCTATAAGCAATTCATGCAGGAATATCTAAATCTTGGTCACATGAAAATGCTTCCACATACAGAGTTACAACATCAATATATTATCCCACATCAACCTGTATTCAAGGAATCCAGCACTACAACGAAATTAAGGGTAGTTTTTGATGCTTCCAGTAAAACTTCATCAGGATTGAGCCTCAACAATACCATGTATGCAGGTCCCAGACTACAACCAGAACTGTCAGACATACTGCTACGCTGGAGGTCACAGAAAGTAGTGATCACAGCTGACATTGAAAAAATGTACAGGCAGATAAGGATTCACGCCGACGACCTGAAATATCAGAAAATCTTATGGAAATTTGATATTGACACACCAATAAATAAATATTGCTTAACGACTGTAACTTATGGCACGACAGCAGCACCGTACTTAGCTATTAAAACGTTGCAAAAGCTTGCCCACGATGAGAGACACAACTTTCCAAATGCATCCAAAGCAGCAATGAGAGATTTTTATGTCGACGATTTGTTATCAGGTGCTGACACCATAAAAGAAGCTCTGTCACTACAAGACGAACTTATCAACATGTTTCAACGAGGAGGATTTACCTTGCGGAAATGGTCCAGCAATAAACCAGAGTTACTACAGAATCTTCCAGATGAACTTAAGGATCATTCAGCATTGGAAATAACTGAAGATGACATAAGGAAGTAGCTAGGTATACACTGGGCTCCATATGATGACACATTTAGAATGACCGAAATATCAAAACCGAAATATCGACCAGTGATAACATTACTAAAAGAAGCATCCTCTCAGAAGTTGCTAAGTTATTCGACCCACTAGGATGGTTAGCTCCAATAATCATCAGAGCGAAGCTCCTGATCCAAGAATTATGGCTGCAAGAGCTAAATTGGGATGATCCTGTGCCACTCGTCATTAAGAGCAAATGGGAAAATTTCCAAACAGAATTAAAAAATGTCGAAAAAATTACTATATCCAGGTGGACCTACCAAGTCAAAAGCAGTCAAATGGAACTACATGGTTTCTGTGATGCCTCAGAAAAGGCGTATGGAGCCGTAGTCTACATGAAAGTGAAGAATTCCCAGGATAAAGCAGAAATAGTTCTGCTAATTGCCAAATCCAAAGTTGCACCAGCAAGAATGAAAGTTACGTTGCCAAGACTAGAGTTATGTGCTGCCGTGCTCCTTTCACATCTAATAAAAAAGACTGCTACAACCTTATCACTACAAGATACCCCCATGTATGCCTGGACAGACTCTACAATAGCATTGTCATGGATAAAAGGGGACCCGTCCAGGTGGAAGAATTTTGTAACCAACCGAGTAGCAGAAATCACCAAACTAGTTCCAAAACAACATTGGCACCACGTACGAACCGACGACAATCCAGCTGATATTATATCAAGAGGAATAAGCCCAACTCTATTAAAAAACCATACAATGTGGTGGTCTGGTCCATCGTGGTTAAAATCGACGATCGTAACGCCGACGAACCAAATAGAAGTCACCACAGAGGAGGCCAGAATGTGTCACCATATCACAATTACAACTCAAAACAATGAAACAAAAAATGAAATCATAGAGCGATTTTCTTCATTAAACCACATGACTCGAGGTATAGCATACTGCAGACGATTTATTCAAAAATGCAGGAAACAAACGAATTCGCATACACTACTCACAGTTTATGAATTGGGAGACGCCCTAATACACTTGGTCAAGATTGATCAGATCCAACATTTCAAGCTAGAAATACAAAAGCTAAAAAAGAGCTCTCAACTAGACAGTAGTAGCAAAATACTCAATCTTACTCCATGGCTGGACGAGAATGGAGTTTTACGAGTTGGAGGAAGATTGCAAAACTCAATGTTAAGCTACGATAGCAAACATCCAATTATCTTACCACATGCGAGTCATCTGACAAAGTTAGTAATACTGAACGCTCACGCCAATACACTACATGGAGGAAACAAGCTGACGTTATCCTATACAAGAAGCCGTTTCTGGATAATAAATGGAAAACGCCGAGTAAAGACGATTATTGGCCACTGCGTAAGATGCTTGAGATACAAAGCTCAAACAATCGAGCAACAGATGGGAAATCTGCCAGTTCCCAGAATTACCCCATCGCACCCATTTCTGCATTCCGGCGTCGATTACGGGGGACCTATCCACATCAAAACTATAAAGGGCAAAGGATATAGATCGTATAAAGGATATATCTCGATCTTTGTCTGTCTTGCTACAAAGGTAATTCACATAGAAGTTGTCAGTGATATGTCATCAGACATGTTTCTGGCAGCCTTCCGGCGATTTATCTCCAGAAGAGGACGATGTGCGCATCTATATTGTGACAATGGCACCAACTTCATGGGAGCCAGTAAGATACTCCATGATGAAATTTACAATACAATACAGAAGTCAGAGATCCAAGATACCTTAGTTGCAGGTGGAACCCAGTGGCACTTCATTCCCCCAGCTTCTCCTCATTTTGGAGGACTATGGGAAGCTGGCGTTAAGTCTATGAAATTCCATTTAAAGCGAATAATTGGCGACACACCACTAACTTATGAAGAAATGACGACATTAACTCACCAAATAGAAGCTTGCCTTAACTCTCGACCTCTGTGCCCATCATCAAATGATCCAGATGATTTAGCAACCTTAACTCCAGGACATTTTCTAATTGGAAGAGAAATTATATCGTTTCCCGATCCAATATCTACAAACATAAACTCGGACATTGTTGGGAGGTGGAAACTTGTTCAGAAAATTAAGAAAGATTTCTGGAAGAGCTGGACTAATGACTATCTCCATCAACTGCATCAGCGTTGATGTATATATATATATTATATATACATAGATAGTACTTGTAAAAGATCAGAATATCAACCCAAGCAAATGTCCATTAGCCCGAATAACTGAAGTGCACCCAGGTAGGGACACAAATGTTAGAGTGGTCACTATAAAGAGAGCAGAAGGAGGCCCGATCAAGAGATCTACGCACCACTTAATTCCAATATTGTCAAACACCGAGAATGAACAACAAAAACAAACGAAGCCCAAGACAACACTGGAAAAAGGTATTGATCGCCGTTCTATTCGTTATGATGATCCAAACTTCCAAGGCAACTCAATATTCGATCCATTATCCTCCACCAGGACTGTACATTGAGCACATGGGACATGCACGAATAGACAGGGGCACCTTCAGAATTGACCTTAAGTACGAGAAAAATAAAATGGTAAACGACTCAATAAACGTTCAAGATGCAATTAATCAGATAGACAGCCTCTGTCAATGAGCAAAATCAATAGCTAGGGACACACAATGCATATCACTGATACATCATTTAAAAGAGAAGGAAAAACAATTTCAATGGATACAAAACGGATTACACACTGTGGTATCCAAACGTGAAAAAAGAGGAGTGTTGGCAAAACTACTTACCGCTGTATTCGCAGTAAATGATGAGATCTACACGAATATTGACGAACTAGACAAAAACCAGAAGGAGCTAATCAAGGCATCCAACCACCAAAGCAAATTCATGCTACATGCTCTATCTACTTTTAATGACACCGAATCCAGAATCAACAATCAACTCAAAAAATTCCGGGTTCAATAAATGAAATGAAAGCATGGTATCGAACGGTGGATACAAATAAGCTGACAATCCACGTTCTTAGTTCATATCAAGTAGTCTCCAATTACATAGATGAACTTTTGGATTATTATAAACGATTGTTAGATGTTCACTACCACAAAGATCACATATATGACTTAATATCTCCAACCCACGTTGAAGAGATAATAGCAGCTGCGTCCAGAAAAATTCTTCCCAACATCGAGATAATATCCTCTCCTGTGCTTCAGACCAAAGTGGAAAATAGTGATGAATTTATCCACGTCTATGGATATTTTGTGATGATAGAACACAACGAATTTATGCTAATCAGATTGACACCAATTCCACTGAAGACAGAAAAGAAATCATACTGGATCCTGGATATTCCAAACGAAGTACTAGCAATCGATTATGATTCACAGCTGTACTTCCAAATTTCCGAATATGAGTTGAACAACAGTCTGAACATTGCGGAAAGTATCTTCGTATGTTCACCCACCACAACAAGAGGCATAGAGACAAGTCCAAATTGCGTAATAGACCAAATATACCAGCGAGAAGAAAATACCTCATGCAATATCATACAGCATTCCATATCATCAATAATATGGAAGCGGTTACACACTCCAAACTCATGGTTAGCAATTACGCCTGAAAAAACAAAAATTGCATTATTTGCGATGGAAACCGAGACGATGTGTCTCTAAATCAGACTGCTATTATAGAAACGACGTCAACTTGCCTCATCCAAACAAAGAAGAATATCCTAACGCCTAAGAGGTCAGACACTGTCACTGTTTTGCAGGCATTCTCCAAACCTATACTACAAAATATATCATTTTTCCCAGTTATGCACGACAGAGAAACCACGCTAGTTGACCTGTAATTGATGCATCCAACAAGCTTAATGAAGTCAGGAATGAAGAAATGAACATCAACCGACAAATTGAAACCACGCATTGGGTGACAGTCAAGAAGCACCTCCTAGTCACAAGCCTCAGTGGTACATCAATAACTATACTTGTTGTTATCGCACTTATGGTGCTATTCGGGATCTACAAACGACGACAAAGTAGCAGCTCCAATACGAAAAAAGACAGAGATGCAGCAGACAGCCTATTAAATACAATCAGAGCTGCCCAGCCGCCCACAGACGCGATTGTCCTCGAACCAGTATATCCCCATGACGGCGCTGAACACTGATGGCATGGCAATAGACCGCCCAGAATGTCTAAACTCACATTTAGTCATAAAAATAATTTCAGTTTATATATTTCAGAAACAATACAATAGTTATTTGCTAGTTAATTGCTATTGACAGCAAGCGAAAAAATCTTTTTCGCTTGCTGTCCTGGGCAACGCGCGGAAAATTAAACTCACATTCTGATCCTCAAAAAAGACTAGGTTTTCGTTTGTCAAATGAAAGCGTAAAATGCGTCATTATTTGACGTTTGTAGAAAAAATTAATTAACTAGGTTATTGCCGCCAACGCACCGCCAGTAGGTCACCAGTAAACATCAGACAACCAGGTACCAGACGCAGCGTCAGCAAGAAAATCACTCAACCTTCTAATGTGGAGCACAGAGCAATAATTGTCAGCAATTTATTCATTTAATATTGTTTATGACGTTTGTAGTTTTTGTATATAAATAGTTGTTAATTGTTAGATAAAAGTCAGTATTAATCCAACAGTGGTTCTTACTCAACCTTCCAACCTAAACCCTGCACAATAATAAACTAGCAAGTGTCCTGAGCATTCTTCATAAATTCCATTACAGGAATTAACACAAGATGTCTTCTATTTGACGCTAACCTGGAAAAGAAATTCTGAGCAGAAGCAGTAAGTACAGCGAGCTATTTAAGAAACTGCTCTGTTGCTAGTGGCTTGAACAACAAAACTCCATACGATTTGTGGAATGGTTTAAAGCCTGACTTATCTGGATTAAAAATTTTTGGTAGTGCTGTCATGGTGCACGTGCCTAATGAAAAAAGACACAAAGTCTATAAAGAGGCCACAAAGCAAATATTTGTTGGTTATTCCCATGTTATTAAAGGATACCTTATTTATTTTATAACCTAGATGATGTCAATACCAGTGGAGATGTAATCATTTATAAAAACTTGAAATCTAAGCGTCTAGAAATGATGGGTATTGAAGAAAACTTGGAAAGTCCAGTTTCAGTGGGGGACCAACAGGAGATGCCAGAAAAACAGCCTTATGCTAAGGTTCCTGTTTCTCACATGTCTGAGAAAGAAACATCTTCATATCAAGCCATTACTCCTGAAGATCCAGAAAGTTTTCCTTCACCTGAACTTGACGAGAGTGACAGTGATTACATTACTTACTTACCTCACGAGGAGCCTTTGACAGTGACGGAAGCATTGTCTGATACAAGAATGTGGCAGGAGGCGATGTATGAAGAGGTGAAGAATTTTGTAAAAAATAATACTTGGACTAATGAGGACTTACCTGAAGGGGCAACTTTGGTAACAAAGAGGGTCTTTGTAAGAAAAAAGTAACAGTGAAAATAATAAATGTCACCGTGCTACGGGTTAGTTGCTAGGGGTGTTACACAAAAAGAGGGAATAGATTATAATGAAACTTTCTCCTCAGTAGTAAAGCATTCAACATTACGTTTATTAATCGCTTTGTGTGTTGATTTAGTTCTTGAAATAACACATTTAGATGTAACTACTGCTTTCTTACATGGAATGTTGGATGAAACTGTTTATATGCAACAGCCCAAAGGCTTTATAGAAGTAGGCAAAGACAGAACAAAGTTTTGAAATTAAATAAAGCCATCTTCGGTTTAAAGCAATCTTCGAGGGTGTGATATAAAAAAGTTGAATCCTTATTAATTGATTTGGGGTTTGAAAAATCTCAATATGAACCCTGTGTATTTATGAAGTGCAAGGATAGTTTTTATACTATAATTGCTTTGTATGTCGACACGATTTCTTTATTTTTTCAAATAACCCTGATGAGACAAGTAGATTAAAACAGAATTTATCTACTAATTTTCGGCTAGAAAATCTCGGAGAGGCAAAGCAATTTTTAGGAATACGAGCTTTAATAAATAAGGAACAGGAGTTATTTTAGATCAAAGGGGATACATTGATAGTTTGTTGAGTAAATGGAACATTTTAGAATGTGAAACGGTAAACATACCTATGGAAAAAAATTAAAATCTTGTTACATATTGTGTCAGTTATTTAAGTCAATTCAATACGGGTTATGATAAAATCCATTACCAGGCACTTCTAAGGGTCCTAAGGTATCTTAAAGAACGAAAGATTATTGCCTTAAGTTCTCAGTTATGTGGATGCTGATTAGGGAAGTGATATCACGGATCGGGGGTCATATACTGGCTACTGTTTTGTGTTGGCAGGTGCCCCAATTTCGTGGAAAAGCAACAAACAAAAGACAGTTGCATTATCCAGTAGGGATGCAAAATATAAGACAGTTTTTACCATTGTGCTTTTTCAATAGCCTGCCGATCCTGTCCGTTATTTTGTAGATGTATGGTAGACTAGTCCATCTGTTCTTTTCTTCACCTTCTCCCGTTGTTCTTTCCTGGCGCTCTAGATTCCTTGGACGGCCCTATCGAACTCCTGCTAGCTGTATCCATTTCAACCAAAGGCCCTTTCGAGAAGGACAACATTACAACTATCTTTAAACCCACAGATCGGCCAAAGATCGCAGAGATCTCCTATCGGCGCCCTGATTTTACCGAGTTCCATACAGCTGTGGCTCGGTATACATTGGCATCACAAAACGTAGTGTCAACACGAAGATCACGGAATACAAGAGGAGTTGCAGGCTGGGAGAGATACGGGAGATCACTTCGCCCATTGTCTCATCGCCTTTGATAATGTCTGCTGCAGCTGTAGACGAAACGCAAGGAACGATTTCCATTGTACCACGTCATCGAAGCACGGAAACACTTTAGATTGTAATAAGTCCTTTCAACTTTGCAAACTTGAAATCAAGACTCTGAGGCCGGAAGAACAACTTTCCAAGCAATTTTCCAGATATCAAGCAAAAAAAATGTCCTCAAACTTGTTTACTAAGTAACTATCAACTAATAAAAATTTTAAAGTCGAACTCAAGTATTTTCCAAGCTACTTGAAAGAAAAATTACTTGACTTGAGTTGACCTTTACTGCTTCAAACTTGACTTGAACTTGAATCAGGTAATGGACAAAATTATACTCGTTAAATTTTGGAAATACATTCTCGTAAAATTTAATGCGTCACCTCGGTATTTACCATAATACACTTAGAGAAAAACGTTCAAATAACACTCTTCTTTGTGACACCCTCCACAAAACAAATTGAAAAGATAAAATAAGCCTCCGTTTAGCGAGTACTTACATCGACTTTCCTCTTCAAGCAATTTAGCATTGCGTAAGACGACTCTAAACTTGAGAACTCCGTTTGCTAATCTCCATAATTGCCACGTTTAGGCAACATCGAGAATCTACGGGTTTCGGATTGTTGAAGATAATTCTGTCATACTGATAAGATTAAACGTTTTCATTCCAAGCCCAAACAACCCTTAAGTTAAATTTTATTGTTGACAAGGACCTAGTTTAAGACGGGATTAGGGATAATTGCTTTTTTTGTTTTGAAATGATGATGATCCAGATAAACGTAGCTGTGAGATATCGGAGCACAGGAAGGAGTAAAAACTCGTTTTTGGACAAATGTTGTTGGAAATAACAGGTGCCTCTGGAATTTTAACTAAGGGCTCGCCCTACGTTAATTTACATCTTTTCGAGGGCTCCGGTCTGGTGTGCTTTTCGCATTTCATAACCCCAAAACAACATAAACTAGGTCTCAGACGAGACATTACGGTGTCTGAGCAGCAACTAACGTTAAAGTGGTTTTAAAAAATCATAGGGCACTGTTTTGGAGAAAGTAGTAAAGACACTAAACGTACGAAAAAATGTTTTAAATGATAATAAATGGCTGAAAATAGTACCTATAAAACAACCAATTAACTTTTATTACTGCTTTTCCAGGACTCATTAAATCTTATACCTACTCCAATCTCAACAAATAGAAGATATATTTTTACTCTGAGTCTACGTAAACCCGTCTTACGCACCGTTTAGACGCCACTATTGTTGTGGTTATGTGAGATTTATTCGAATTTACGACTTTACGTTGTGTACAGAAAGCATTAAATCTTGCCTGCATGTATTACAATTTCAGGGCATTTTGTTGCCGTTTTACAAATATATTCATTCCGATTGCAAAAGTTATAACTCGGCAAGAAACTCGTCTTACTTTGGCAATCCCCTTATATTCTGTGCTTCTTCTGACAAATGGCCCCCAAATTCTGAAAGCTCAGGAAATATTCAGCCAACGCCAAGCCTATTTCACGCTTTTATGGCCGCCATATTTTTAGGTAAAATTAACTTGTATCTCAGGTGCCTACTGCTAAAAAAGAGGTTATTTTTCCTTTCTTCTTCTTTGCAACCAAGCAGTATGTTTACCGTGAATGTTTTCGAATAAACTATAAATTTTACGCTTTAACCTACAAAGTTTTTTTGTATGCTTAAGTATTATTTTCCACCTCGAATTTACCGGAAACTTCGTCCCATAATTAATCAAATTTTGCGACGGTGAAAAATAGCCTGGCTCGTAATTTAATTTTGGAACAAAAAGCCGACACCCTGAATAAAGTCACATAATGTTAGCACTTAAAATTCTTTTTGAGCTTCCCTTATTTATCGTCAGATAGCGAAGGACGCCCTTTAAAATGGCCGCTCACTTTTGAGTAACCATTACGGCTCTACACGGAAATATCTCTTAGATCCTGGATTTATATTGAATAGCTATTCAAATTATGAAGACACCTTCTTTGTATGTGAATGAATAAAATAAAAGCAAAAGAATTTTTGTCTTCTTTGAGATCAAGTTTTTTGGTAAATGTAATGGTTTTTTTCACGCAATTTTTCCAATATTTTAGCATGGTAGTCACATTTTTTCTTAATAATGTCCTAAATTTGCGTAGCCGTAGAAGGGCTAACAAGTTTTTTTAATTGTTTGTTATTAATTGTTATAAGTTTTAATAGACTTATTTAACTGTAATTAATTTTTAACCGATTTTAGCTCTAATCCTACACTAGAGTGTTCCAAAAACTCCAAAATTATATCTTTGCCAGCTTTGTGTAATTTTTAACCAATTTTGAGCCCTAATCTTAACCTGACTTTCTCAAAAAATATCAGTTTCATTTTGAGGAGTTGTTAGACAAATTTCAAATAAGACTGTGAAGGCTTTCCCGGCCGGTCAAAAAAAATCGTTAAACATGACAACAATTTCAACAGAAAGGAGAAAATTATGTTTCTAAATGCAGACTGGAAACGAGATCTACGACATAATTCGCCGAAACCCACGCCATCACTACCCCCACCCCAGTCCCTTCACAGCAGGGCGACGGCGCCGGCGGGGAAATAAATACCACTGAGCTCACCACAGTCGAATCAGTCAACGTCGGTAAGCACGGGAGATCACTTCGCCCATTGCCGCATCACTTTCGATATTGTCTGCCGCAGCTGTTGACAAAACGCTAGGAAGAAATTCTATTTTACCACGGCTTCAAAGCCCGGCTAACACTTAGATTGTAAATTTCAAAAATTATTTTTATTAACAGCACAAATTCAGATATTGGAATTAGCTTGGCTTCACTTTGCTCTAAATTGGAATTTTGCTAAAACCGTCAGAATATTCATTTTTATGCAATGTGGGTCATTTGAAAGCACGACTGTAGTCCTAATTCTAATCTGAATTATTCCAAATGCTCCAAATTTGCATTTTTAGATGCCTTATATAAGTTTCAAACTTAAAATCATAAAAGCCAAAATTGTATTTGCACTTTTTATTGTTCCTATTAACCTAATCTGAATTTCTTCAAACTCTCTAAATTTGCTGTATTTTTAAACCCATCTAATCCCAACTTGGCTTTCTCGAGAAAATACCAAATTTTTAATTTTGAGGCATTATTAGTCAAATTTTACTATTCTGGTTCAAAAAATATTTTTAATAACTGCAACAATTTATTTTGCCTTATTTTGTCCTAAATTAAATTTTTCCAAAAACCTCCAAGTCAGCATTTTTAGACATTGTGGGTCATTTTTAAGTCATTTCAGCCCAAATTCAAACCTGCCCTTCTCAAAAAACTCTAAAATTGCGAAACAAATAGCTAAAAACTAAACATTTTTAATCGATTAAGCCTTAATCGTAACTTTAATTTTTCCAAAAAATTTCATATTTTTTTTATTAATTTTTTATCCATTTTGACCGTAAACCTAACCTTAATTTCTCCAAATATTTCCAACAATTTGTAGATTCAACCCTAAGCTGAATTTCTAAAAAAAACACTCATTTTTATTTTGAGGCGCATTTAGTCAAATTTACGTATTTTGGGCCAAAAATTAATTTTGCCAAAAAAATCAATCAAAATATTTAAATTTTGCCCTAAAATTAAATTTCTCAAAAAACATAAAAAACAACATTTTTAAGCAATGTAGGTTGTTTTTATCTCACGTTAGCCTTAACTTTGACCTCGAACTTCTTTAAATTTGCATTTTTAGACGCTTCGAATAATTATTACACGAACTACCTCTAAATTTGAATTTTTTCGGACACTCTAAATTTGTTTTCCTACACTCTTTGAGTTATTTATGACCGATTTTTAGTGCTAATCCTAACCTGGCTTTCTCAAAAAAAAAACTCAAAATTTTCATTTTGAGGCGTTATTAGACAAATTTTAGATATTTTGTTTCAAAAGCTATTTCTGCTAAAAGCAGCATTGCCTTATTTTCTCCTAAAATTGAGTTTCTCCAAAAACATTTCAATTTTTCCAGTTTTTAAATATTTTAACCATGTCTAAGTTGAACTTCACCAAAAACTTAACATTTGCATTTTTAGTCGCCTTTCGTTATTTTTAAACGATTTTGGTATTAATCCTATCTTAGATTTCAACAAAAAACTCCTTAAAATCCGAACTTTAATATCTAAAACCCACAATGTTTTAAAAAAAATTTAATTTGCACTTTCTATTGCTTTCATTTATTTTAAATATTCCCTAAATTTCTATTTTAATACTCTTTGAGTTATTTTTTACCGATTTTTGGCCCTGATCTTAATACTTAGCTTTTAAGCTTTATTTTGAGGCGTTATTGGTCAAATTTTAATTATTCCGGTCCAAATTTTTTTGCCAAAAACATCAATCAGAATATTTAAATTTTGCCTTAAAATTAAATTTCTCAAAACCATCAAAATATTACATTTTTAGAAAATGTAGGTTGTTTTTATCTCATTTTAGCCCTACTTTTGACCTTGAACTTCTATAAATTTGCAGTTTTAGACGCTTGAAATAATTGTTAAACAAACTTAACACTAATCCTAACGTGAATTTTTGTACGAACTCCAAATTTGCGTTTTTAATCGCTATAAGTTATTTTAAGCAATTTTGCTTCTAGTTATAATTTGAATTTTTTTGGAAATTCTAAATTTGTTTTCTTACACTCTATGAGTTATTTATGACCGATTTTTTGTGCTAACCTGGCTTTCTCAAAAAATATTTTATTTTGAAGCGTTATTAGACAAATTTTAGATATTTTCATTCAAAAGTTATTTTTGCTAAAAGCAGCGTTGTCTTATTTTCACCTAAAATTGAGTTTCTCCAAAAATATTTTCTTTCTTTCAGCTTCTAAATGATTTTAGCCATGTCTAAGTTGAACTTCACCAAAAGCTTCAGATTTGCATTTTTAGTCGCCTTGCGTCATTTTTAAACGGTTTTGGTATTAATCCGAAATTAGATTTCAACGAAAAAACTTTTTAAAATCCAAACTTCAATATCTAAAAGCCATGATGTTTTCAAAAATTTTTAAGTTGCACTTTTTATTGCTCTGATTTATTTTTAACAGCTTTTGGTCATAAACCTAATGTTAATTTTTCCTAAAAACTCCAAATTTCTACTTTTATACTTTTTGAGTAATTTGTTACCTATTTATGGCCCTGATCCCAACACTTCCCTTCTAAGTTTTTATTTTGAGGCATTATTGGTAAAATTTTACTTATTCTGGTCTACATTTTTTTTTATTAAATGTAACAAATTATTAGAATCTTTATATCAGTTTTTGCCTTATCTTGTCCTAAATTTTGTTACTAAAAATTATAAAAATTTGCATAGTTTGCCAATGTGAGTCATTTTTTTACCGATTGTATCTATACTAAAAGCACAAATTCCGATATTTCAATTAGCTTTGCTTCACTTTGTTCTAAATTGGAATTTTATTAAAAACCTCAGAATATAAATGTTTAAACAATATGGGTGCGGGTCGTTTAAAAGCACCACTGTAGTCCTAATTCTAATTTGATTTTTTCCAAATGCTCCAAATTTTAATTTTTAGACGCCTTATGTAATTTCTAAGCGATCTTGGCCTTAATTTCTCCGATTTCTCCAAAAACTTAAAATCTTAAAAGCTAAACTTAAAAAAAATGTTATATTTTAACTTTTTATTGCTTTCAGTTATTTTTGACAACCTAATCTGAGAATTTCTTCAAACTCTCAAATTTGTTGTATTTTTACACCCAACTAATCCTAACTTGGCTTTCTCGAAAAAAATAACAAATGTTTAATTTTGAGGCGTTGTTAGTCAAATTTGACTTATTCTGGTGAAAAAAATATTTTCACCAAAAATAACAATTTATTATAATATTTGAATCTAAAATTGAGTTTCTCCAAAAACATTTTTTTTTCAGTTTTTAAATAATTTTAGTCATGTCTAAGTAGAACTTCACCAAAAGCTTTACATTTTTTGTCGCTTGCGTCATTTTTAAACGACTTTGGCATTAATCTTCACTTAGATATCAAAAAAACACTTCTTAAAATCCAAACTTTAATATCTAAAAGCTGTACTGCTTTAAAAACTGCACTTTTATTGCTGTCATTTATTTTTAACAAATTTTGGTCTTTGAGTATTTTTTTTTCCGATTTTTGGCCGTGATTCCAACACTTAGCTTTTAAGTTTGTATTGTGAGGCCTTATTGGACAAATTTTACTTATTCTGGTCCACAATTTTTTTCATTACATCTAACAAATTATTAGAATCTTTATATCAGTTTTGCCTTATTTTGTCCTAAATTTTTTTTCTAATAATTATAAAAATTTTCATTTTTTACCAATGTGGGTTATTTTTTAACGATTTTATCCCTAATTTTTACCTGAGTTTGTTGAAGTGGTTTCCCCAAAGGCTCCAAACTTGCACTTTTAGACGCTGTGTGTAAATTTTTAACAATGTTGTTTCTAATCCCAGACTGAATTTCATCAAAACCTTTAAATATACATTTTTAGATGCTTCAAGTAATTTTGGCTTCAAAAACAAAAAAAAACTTGATTCTTTCTGAAAAATTTAAATCTCATTTTTAATTTTCATCATTCATTCATTTTTAAATTAATTTTGGCCATTAACCTAACCTAAATTTTACGAATTCTTCAAGTTTGTATTTTTACACGCTTTGGGTCATTTTCAACAATTTTTAGTTTCAACCCAACCCCTTTGGGTCATTTTCAACAATTTTTAGTTTCAACCCAAAACTGGCTTTTAGATAAAATAGTGGATTATTTTTAACCGATTGTAATCTTAATTCTGACCTTAGATTTCTTCTACTTTGCATTTTTAGACACTTACTAGACAGTAATTTTTGAAACAACTTTCTTAATCCGAACTTAAATTTTTGTACACAGCTTTCAAAACATAACTGAGTTTAGCCCTAAACATAATTTGTTTTTTTAGCTCCGAATAAATTCTAAAAGGGTTCTAAAAGACTAAAAGAGGTTCCAAGGAGTGTAAATTACACTTTGAGTAATTTCTCAACGACTTTAGAGCCGAATTCTAACCTGACTTTTTAGAAAAAGACAAAATTTTTATTTTGAGTCGTTATTAGTCAAATTTTTCTATTCTGGTTCAAAAAATATTTTTAATGAAAGCAACAATTTATTAGAATATTTGAATCAGTTTTGCCTTATTATGTCCTAAAATTAAATGTTTCCAGAAACACCCAAGTCAGCATTTTTAGACATTGTGGGTCATTCTTAAGCGATTTTATCCCAAATTTTAACCTGTCTTTCTCAAAAAGCTGTAGTATTGCACCTTAAGGCGCTTTAAGAGATTTTAGATCAATTATAGCCCTAATCCTAACTTAAACTTTTCCAAAAAATTCTTCCTTTCTCAAAATTCCAAAATCTAAAAAGTTCACTTTTAAATTTTTTCCTAATAAACCTAACCTGAATTTCTCCAAATACTCCAAGTTTATATTTTTACAAGCTTTGAGTCATTTCAACAATTTTTGACTTCAACCCTAAACTAAATTTCACCAAAAAAAAAACACCACAATTTTAAGTATTTTTTGGCTAAAAAGTATGTTATCAAAAACCATTATTATTAAAATTCTTAGACAATGTAACTTATTTTCAACCCGTTTTAGCCCTAATTTTGACATAAAAATTTGACCAAATTCGCATTTTTAGGCGCTTCGATTAATTTTTAAACGAAATTGCATTTTTAAACGCTTTATGCTATTTTAAACAATTTTGTCTCCAATCATAATTCAATCAAAAACTCCAATTTTTTTTACTCTATTTGAATCATTTATCACCGATTTTTAGTCCTAATCCTAATGTGGATTTCTCAAGATACACAGTTTTTATTTTGAGGCGTTGTTACATAAGTTTCAGATATTTTGATTCACAAGTTATTTTTTCTAAAAGCAGCGTATCCTTGTTATTTCCTAAAATTGAGTTACTCCAAGAATATCAACATTTTCATTTTTTTTTAGTTGCTAAATAATTTTTGGTCATATCTAACTTGAACTTCTCCAAAAGCTCTATATTTACATTTTTTGTCGCCTCATGTAATTATCTTTAAACAATTTTGGTATTAATACTAGCTTAGAATTCTCCAAAAAACTTCTTAAAATCCAAACTTTAATATTCAAAAACCCTAAATTTTTCAAAATATTTTTAATTTGCTTTCAGTAATTTTTAAAAGATTTTGGTCATAAAGCTAATAAGATTTTTTGCAAAAAATCGAACTTGATTTTTTCTAAAAAATTTTAATCTAATTTATAATTTATTAAAATGTTTTCTAAATTAATTTTTACCATTAACCTAACCTATTTTTTTTGAAGTCTTCAAGTTTGAATTTTTACACGTTTTGGGTCATTTTCAAGAATTTTTAGCTTTAGCTAGACTTTAGCTCTAAACATAATTTGATTTTTTTTTAAACTCCAAATCAATCCTACAAGGGTTTTAAGAGTCTAAGAGAGGTTCCAAAGAGTGTAAATTACACTTTGAGTCATTTATCGCCGATTTTAGACCCCAATTCTAGCCAAAAAAGACAAAATTTTTAATTTGAAGCGTTGTTAGTCAAATTTTACTTATTTTGGTCCAAAAAATTATTTATTATTTATAATTAGAGATGTAAATTGGGTATGGTAATGTGGTAAAATGCATATGGTAATGTAATTTATTTTGTTCTAAAATTATTTTTTTTCAATAACATAAACATAAAAACTTCATTTTTAGCCAAAGTGAGTTATTTTCTCCATCACTCCAAGTCCATATTTTTTCACGCTTTGAATCATTTCAACAATTTTTAGCTTCAACTCTAAACTGAATTTCTCAAAAAAACACCACAAATTTACATATTTTGGGCTAAAAATTAATATTAACATTTTTAGACAATGTAAATTTTTTTTAACCAGTTTTAGCCCTAATTTTGACCTTAGTTTCACCAAATTCGCATTTTTAGGCGCTTCGAGTAATTTTTAAACGAATTTGCATCTTTAAACGCTTGAAGCCATTATAAACAGTTTTGTCTCCAATGATAATTTAAATTTTTTCAAAAACTCCAAATTTGTTTTTTTACACTATTTGAATCATTTATCGCCTATTTTTAGTCCTAATCCTAACGTGGATTTCTCAAGAAACACATTGATTGAGGCGTTGTTAGACAAATTTCAGATATTTTGATTCAAAAGTTATTTTTTCTAAAAGCAGCGTTCCCTTGTTCAGTTGTTTGTGTCATG
This sequence comes from Taphrorychus bicolor, assembly GCA_951812265.1. Lineage (NCBI taxonomy): Eukaryota > Metazoa > Arthropoda > Insecta > Coleoptera > Curculionidae > Taphrorychus > Taphrorychus bicolor. The sequence goes on from OX638305.1 coordinate 19,886,855, forward strand.
ATTTTAGCCATATCTATCTTGAACTTCTCCAAAAGCCTTATATTTACATTTTTAGTCGCCCTATGTTAATATTTTTAAACAATTTTGGTATTAATACTAATTTAGAATTCTCCAAAAGACTTCTTAAAATCCAAACTTCAATATCCAAAAACCTTAATTTTTTTAAAACATTTATAATTTGTATTTTTTAATTGCTTTCAGTAATTTTTAACAGATTTTGGTTATAAAGCTAATATGAATTTTTGAAACACAATTTTTGAGTAATTTTTTACTCATTTTTGGCCCTGGTCCCGACTTAGCTTTCTCAAAAACTACCAATATTTTATTTTGAGGCGTTATTAGTGAAAATTCACTTACTAAGGTCCAAATATTTTTTTTTAGCTTCCATTTTAACCTGAATTTCTCCAAACTTGCACTTTTAGACGCTTTATGTAGATTTTGAACAGTTTTGTTCCTAATCCTAACCTTAATTTCTTTAAAACTTTTAAATATATATTTTAGACGCTTTAAATAATTGCTAATCAATTTTGGCTGCAAAATAAAAAATAATCGAACTTGATTGTTTCCAAAAAATTTTAATTTTAATTTTATGTTTTAAAATGTTTTTTGCCCATTGAGCTAACTTAATTTTTTTTCGAATTTTTCAAGTTTGTATTTTTACACGCGTTGGGTCATTTCCAACAATTTTTAGCTTCAACCTAAAACTGCCTATTTCGAAAAAACAGTGAGGTATTTTTGTCAGATTTTATTCTTAATTCTGACCTTAAATTTCTTCAAGTTTGCATTTTTAGACACTTCTAGTAATTTTTTAACCATCTTGGTTTTAATCCTAACTTAAATAACTTAAATTTTTGTACACAGGTTTAAAACGTAATTCTAACCTGACTTTTTCAAAAAAGACAAAATTTTGGTTCAAAAATTATTTTTACAAAAGCACCGAATTAGAGATGTAACTCGGGTTTGCTTTATTTTGTTCTAAAATTTTTTTTTTTCAAGAACATCAAACTTTACAGTTTTAGACAATATGGGTGGTTTTTACCGCTTTTTCCTAATTTTAACTTAAATTTTTCCAAAAGTTTCAGGTTTTTATTTTTAGATACTTTTAGTAATTCTTAAATGCCTTTGGCTCTAATCAAAATAACAGAGTCTCAAAACTTTAAATTTGCATTTTTACACGCTTTGAGTCGTTTTTAACCGATTTTGTTCCTAATCTTAACCTGAATTTTTCCTATTACATTTAATATGAATTTCTTATAGCCTTTGGTCATTGTCAACCTATTTTGGCCATAAATCTGACCTGAATTTTTCCAATGGCCTCAAATATGTATTTTTTCACGCTTTGAGACATTTTCAATTGAGAACAATAAGATTATTGTTCTTAACACAGTTGAATTTCTCAAAAAACACCATATTTTCATTTAAAGCGTTTAGATTTCACTTCCAAATATTAATTTTACTCAAAACAACAAATTAGATGATATTAATCAATTCTGCCTGATTTTGCCCTGAATATGTGCATTTTTAGGTAAAGTGAGTTATGTTTAACCGATTTTGATCCTAATTCTAACGTGAATTTCTCTAAAGGCTTCAAATTTGCATTTTTAGACGCTTTGAGTCATTTTTAACCGATTTTGACCCTAATTCTAAAGTTAATTTTTCCAAAAGCTCTAAAGTTGCTATTTTAGATCTAATGTGTAATTTTTTTGGCTTCAATCTTCACTTGAGTTTCTCTAAAAATCTGCAATTTGTATGTTACGTTATTTCAAGCCTTTTTAAACGATTTTTGGCCCTAATTACGTCTATTTGGCCCGAATTTTTCAAAAACACCAAAATTTCTTAAAATTTTTAAATTCTGTTACCGATTTTGTTGCGTTAAAGAATAATGTTTCGTTTCGTTGAAAATCATCCCATGTGCTGTACCACGTTTCACCCGTTCTTTCTAGATGTTTCTTTTCGAGTTTATGCATTATCTTGACGATCTGTGAATTTTGGTAACTTCTCTTACTGAGCAAAAAAGCCCTGAGGAAGACCACAATAGAGGTCAAAACGTCGGCTTTTTTTTTCGGAAAATAATTTTTAACCTCAACAAATCTAACTTAAGAATTAATATTGTATGCACAAAATAAGTGTTTCAGTCAGTTATATAAAACGGCTTGTTCTCGGTGTTTGAGCGAGACAAGACAATAATCGAGACGAGCCTTCTCTTGACACAGTCTTGTCTTGTTTTTAGTTTTAACCTTGATTTCAGGGTATGACAAAAATAAGTTATATATTGAAATGTATTATCTTGCAGCAATAAAACTTGCAATTTCGACCTAAGGGGTCACGTCATTTTTGGCGGATATGATCGCCATTTTTGTGTGACCCACCGCTAAAAAAAAGGTACGCAAGGAGGAAGGTCTCTCCAAGTATAATATATGAGCTCGTTACTTTTGACTCTAAAAGTAAAAAATAACAATCCCTGAAATGTAAGCTTTGAGCAGGCTCTTTCCAGTTTCTTGTTAATTGATTTGCAGAAATCAAAACAGCTAAAGCGGAAGAAGCATAAACCTAATTGGAACACCTAACAAATTTCAGCTTGCACACATTTATAACTCTAATCCTTTAACCCACATCTGTTTTCAATTGGCACTTTATTATGTGTTTATTTACACATCATGGTCTACTTATCTTGCCTTACAGTAATCCCTCTAAATGCTCCTTATTCTCGAAAAATGAACATCAAATGAACGGATCCCCGTATATCACCTGACGAAGGAATTAATGCATTTTGCTTCTCACTTTTCGAGACGAAAATCGCATAAGTCTTATCTTGTTAAGCATATGCATTGCCTTGATAAGGGGGACGTTCAAATAAACCAACAATGATGAAACATTTCTTAGCGTACGTTTAGGTTCAGTATTAATCAACTTGTGGGGCATAATTTAAAGAAAAGGAGAAAACGATGCCCTATTGCTTATCATCGTTCGTATTATTGTCGCTCCGGCTGTCATTCTATATGTTCGTAGTAAATTGTCCCCACGAAATAATTCCTCGAAGACGTCGAAAGCAGATACTTGAATCGAATAAAGCTAGACAAAGAACAGCCATCCGTTGCCGTTAAATGTCTCGGAAGAATCCATTATCAAGAGAATAAATTTTGAAATGGTGAGAACCCTCAGAATCCAGATAATCCAGATCCATATTCTTATCTTGTAGGTGGCTTAGGAGACCCTAAGTTAGGAACACTATTTTTTTTTCGATGCACATTTGTGTCGGTCAAAGCGAAAAATGTGTTATATTGCATGTTTCAAATTAGTTCTGCACCACAAATGAGTTAACGAGAAAGCTCTTGAAAGCGCCTTTCACTGCTCAATTTCTAACAGAAAAGTTTTACCTTCTTTCCTCAATATCTTTAGTTGAACCTTTATGAGAAATAAATTGACACGAGCGACGAAAAGAACCATTCAAATAGAATCCAACAAATAGAGACCAGTCATCCTATCCATTAGGAGTATTGGAAAAATACATTTTGTGAAAAATGGACTTTTGAACGGTCAGTTGAGCTAGTTATTAAATGGCCTGCTTGTTAGGAACTTTATTTCCATCATTGGCTAAATAATAATGGAGAGGTTCGAAACTTCTGTATGCAAACGATGCAGTAAGTATACTTCATCGAGTGAAGTAGAAATGTTGCGATATGTTCCCCATGAGAAATTACGCAAATATTTCTGAGGTATTCAGAAATGTTGCGAAATTTGCGGAAAGGTCTGGAGAGACTTGAGAATAAAGAGGAAAATTATATAAATAACAATACCACCAAGAGCCCCTGTAGCGCGGGCAAACGTTTGATAAATGGCTGTATCATGTTCGCTGTTGACGAAGTTTATTTGTCTAACGAGCAATGGCGAATTTTGATTACGTTCTGCCCTTTTTGTGGAGAATGGAAACAAAGTTGCTGAGAAGCCTAATGAGGACTCTAATGGAACGAATACCACAATGCATTCGGCTTCTTTCATGAGAGAAAGGGGTATGATAACTCAATGTTGCATCGAATAATATAGGTAAAGGAAGTGTTAGCGCCTTAAACTACAGATTCTAAAATCACAAAATTATTGGTACAGCACCCAATAAAAATTTCAAAAACTTAAATTGGTTTACAGGATTTTCTTAGGCGAGACTTTAGGCACGACCAGAACAAAACAGAAAAATATTCAGAGTTTTCAAAATTGTTAATCTGAATATCTATTCTCATTACATTAATGTCGATGACACTAAAACTTAGTTGAATTTGGGAATATACAGGGTGACCCAGAAAGGTTGTGAAATTTGGAAACTGAAGATGCTAAGGACCAAAATACATTGCTATTGCAAATATCTCGAAAACGGTCAACTTTTGAGATTCAAAACAGGTATATCCTTGAAGTTTTTGTAAGTGATACTTTTCAGCCCCAAGGCTTATAGAGCCACGTATAAAAAGAAAATAGGGTTTAGAATCCTTTCAGCAATAAAATTTTGTTTGTGGTACATTACTAACCTACTCTAAAACAATAGGAGCAATGTCCTGTTCTATTTTGACACGTTATTTTCTCTTAACATTTACTCTTACCTACCACCGTTTTCGAGCAAAAAATTAAACACGATTTTTTGTAATTACTGAAATTAAAAATGTGACTAAATTAACATTAACACTCTCTATCATTGTAACGACTATTTTGCGAACATGTACTTATAGGAACATCAAAGGTCTTGTAAATATCAAAGTACAAAGAATCTTGTAAAAATATCAGATAGAAGTTCAATTTTAACACTCTGTATCTTTTCTAATATCAATTTTTGAAATTCAACAAGTTGATGCAGTCTAAAAATTTTCATGTCAGAAATCTATCGTTGTTCTTTATTCCATTACTTTTAAGACACCTTGTATAAAGAAGAAATGAGAAATTAAAAAAAGAAGTTGAAAATGCTATTTTATTGATGAGTTAAAACAAAAGACATAGAGAAGCAAGAACTGCAAACGCCTGTAATGTAGATTTGAGACATTATTTCTTTTACAAAATAGAGTTTAAAATTTTCAGATTATTCAAAGAAAAGCGAACAGCAAGAAAAAGAAATTATTTTGTTTTCTAGAAGCCTCAACGGAGAAAACTATTAAAGAATGAGATAAAACAACAAGGACTTTTATACTCAGCAGTAAAGTACAGAAAACTGTCAAGGATGCTAGCTAAAAGTAGGCCTCAAATTTGGCTTTCAGTAAATTAATTCCATTCCAGAACCAAGACCCATGAGAGAAGGAGCCACCTCCAAACTAGATTAAACTCAAAGTAGCATTTTAAAATTTTCTGCAAATCTAAAAAAAGTTCTTGGATTGGCTCTTGGACAGTCCACTTTAATAACCTGCACAAGAGAAAGACATAAGTAGTTGCTGCTGAGTTCACAATGTTTTAGCAGGTAGATGAGAAAAGAAAGGCTCAAACGACAAATTTACTGACAAATCGACAAGGTCTTTCTTTGACTATCTAAAATGAGGACACTCTTGAGAAAAATGTTAAGAGGGGTAAAGGGTGGAAACAATCGGGGACATTGATGGGTTTCACAGAGCAGTATGTGAGATTTGTATCCTAACATTTAGGTAGAATTTTCTGCGAGAACATGTAGAAAGATATCAATCAAAATACTGTCAATTTATTAAAAAAAAATATATATTTGATCACAAACCTAATTTAAAAATTCTCCATAATCTAAAAGTTATAAGAAGCTTGACTTCCCAGAAGATCTTCAACTCAGCCGCAATTTAATGTCAACCCTGAATGCCATGACACACAGATCAATCTTACTCTACCAACTTACAACACTTAATTTCCTACAAAATACTGATAATTTATAAAAAACAAATTCAGAAAAAGCCATAAGATCTTCGATCACCAACCTGATTCAAAAATTCTCCATAATCTAAAAATTAATAAAAGCTTAATTTACGAGAAGATCTTGAAATCAGCCTCATCTTATTGTCAACTCTGAATGCCATGACACACAGATCAATCTTAATCTACCAATTTACAACTCTCCATTTTCTACAAAATATTGTTAATTAAAAAAAAATCACAACACTGCATAAGAGCTTCGATCACCAATCTGATTCAAAAATTCTCCATAATCTAAAAGTTATAAGGGGCTTGATCACCCTCAACTTATTGTAAACCCTGAATGCCATTACACAGATCAATATTAATCTACCAACTTACAACTCTCCATTTTCTATACTGTTACTTTAATTAAAAAAAAATCACCAAATTCCATAACAGCCACGATCACCAATCTGATTCAAAAATTCTCCAAAATCTAAAAGTTATAAGGGGCTTGATTTCCCAGCAGATCATGAAATCAGTCTCAACTTATTGTCAACCCTGAATGCCATGACACACAGATAAATCTTAATCTACCAACATAAAACTTTCCATTTTCTACAAAATACTGTTAATTTATTTAAAAAAAATTCACAAAACTCCATAAGAGCTTCGATCACCAATCTGATTCAAAAATTCTCCATAATCTAAAAGATATAAAAAGCTTGATATCCCAGAAGAACTTGAAATCAGGCTCAACTTATAGCCAACCCTGAATGTCATGACACACAGATCAACCGTAATCTACCAACTTACAACTCTCCATTTTCTGTCCTGTTAATTTAATTAAAAAAAATCACCACACTCCATAAGAGCCACGATCACCAATCTGATTCAAAAATTCTCCATAATCTAAAAGTTATAAGAAGCTTGATTTCCCAGAAAATCTTGAAATCAGGCTCAACTTATGGCATCCCTGAATGTCATAACACACAGATCAATCTTAATCTACCAACTTACAACTCTCCATTTTTCTACAAAATACTGTTAATTTATAAAATTAAATCACACAACTCTATAAAAGCTTCGATCACCAATCTGATTCAAAAATTCTCCAAAATCTAAAAGTTATAAGGGGCTTGATTTCCCAGCAGATCCTGAAATCAGTCTCAACTTATTGTCAACCCTGAATGCCATGACACACAGATAAATCTTAATCTACCAACATAAAACTCTCCATTTTCTACAAAATACTGTTAATTTATAAAATAAAATCACACAACTCTATAAAAGCTTCGATCACCAATCTGATTCAAAAATTCTCCAAAATCTAGAAGATATAAGAAGCTTGACTTCCCAGAAGATCTTCAACTCAGCCGCACAGATCAACCGTAATCTACCAAATTACAACTCTCCATTTTCTGTACTGTTAATTTAATTAAAAAAAATCACCAAACTCCATAAGAGCTTCGATCACCAATCTGATTCAAAAATTGTCCATAATCTAAAAGATATAAAAACTTGATTTCCCAGAAGATCTTGAAATCAGGCTCAACTTATACCCAACCCTGAATGTCATGACACACAGATCAACCGTAATCTACCAACTTACTACTCTCCATTTTCTGCACTGTTAATTTAATTAAAAAAAATCACCAAACTCCATAAGAGCCACGATCACCAATCTGAATCAAAAATTCTCCATAATCTAAAAGTTATAAGAAGCTTGATTTCCCAGAAGATCTTGAAATCAGGCTCAACTTATGGCCAACCCTGAATGTCAAGACACATAGATCAATCTTAATCTACCAACATAAAACTCTCCATTTTCTACAAAATACTGTTAATTTATTTAAAAAAAATTCACAAAACGCCATAAGAGCTTCGATCAACAATCTGATTCAAAAATTCTCCATAATCTAAAAGATATAAAAAGCTTGCTTTCCCAGAAGATCTTGAAATCAGGCTCAACTTATAGCCAACCCTGAATGACATGACATACAGATCAATCGTAATCTACCAACTTACAACTCTTCATTTTCTGTACTGTTAGTTTAATAAAAAAAATCACCAAACTCCATAAGAGCCACGATCACCAATCTGATTCAAAAATTCTCCATAATCTAAAAGTTATAAGAAGCTTGATTTCCCAGAAGATCTTGAAATCAGTCTCCACTTAATGTAAAACCCTGAATGCCATGACACACAGATCAATCTTAATCTACCAACTTGCAACACTTAATTTTCTACAAAATACTGTTAATTTATAAAAAATAAATTCAGAAAACTCCATAAGATCTTCGATCACTAATTAAAAAATTCTCCATAATCAAAAAATTAATAAAAGCTTAATTTCCCAGAAGATCTTGAAATCAGGCTCAACTTATAGCCAACTCTGATAGTGATGACACAGATCAACCGTAATCTACCAACTTAAAACTCTCCATTTTCTGTACTGTTAATTTAATTAAAAAAAAAATCACCAAACTCCATAAGAACCACGATCACCAATCTGATTTAAAAATTCTCCAAAATCTAAAAGTTATAAGGGGCTTGATTTCCCAGCAGATCATGAAATCAGTCTCAAGTTATTGTCATCCCTGAATGCCATGACACACAGATAAATCTTAATCTACCAACATAAAACTCTCCATTTTCTACAAAATACTGTTAATTTATTTAAAAAAAAAGTTGACAAAACTCCATAAGAGCTTCGATCACCAATCTGATTCAAAAATTCTCCATAATCTAAAAGATATAAAAAGCTTGATTTCCCAGAAGATCTTGAAATCAGGCTCAACTTATAGCCAACCCTGAATTTCATGACACACAGATCAATCGTAATCTACCAACTTACAACCCTCCATTTTCTGTACTCTTCACTTAATAAAAAAAAATCACCAGACTTCATAAGAGCCACGATCACCAATATGATTCAAAAATTCTCCATAATTTAAAAGTTATAACAAGCTTGATTTCCCAGAAGATCTTGAAATCAGGCTCAACTTATGGCCAACCCTGAATGTCGTGACACATAGATCAATCTAAATCTCCCAACTTACAACTCTCCATTTTCTACAAAATTCTGTTAATTTATAAAATAAAATCACACAACTCTATAAAAGCTTCGATCACCATACTGATTAAAAAATTCTCCATACTATAAAAGATATAAAAAGCTTGATTTCCCAGAAGATCTTGAAATCAGGCTCAACTTATAGCCAACCCTGAATGCTATGACACACAGATCAACCGTAATCTACCAACTTACAACTCTCCATTTTTCTACAAAATACTGTTAATTTATAAAATAAAATCACACAACTCTATAAGAGCTTCGATCACCAATCTGATTCAAAAATTCTCCATAATCTAAAAGATATAAAAAGCTTGATTTCCCAGAAGATCTTGAAATCAGGCTCAACTTATAGCCAACCCTGAATGTCATGACACACAGATCAATCGTAATCTACCAACATACAACTCTCCATTTTCTATACTGTTAATTTAATAAAAAAAAAATCACCAAACTCCATAAGAGCCACAATCACCAAACTGATTAAAAAATTCTCCATAATCTAAAAGTTATAACAAGCTTGATTTCCCAGAAGATCTCGAAATCAGGCTCAACTTATAGCCAACCCTGAATGTCATGACACACAGATCAATCTAAATCTCCCAACTTACAACTCTCCATTTTCTACAAAATACTGTTAATTTATAAAATAAAATCACACAACTCTATAAAAGCTTCGATCATCATACTGATTAAAAAATTCTCCATACTATAAAAGATATAATAAGCTTGATTTCCCAGAAGATCTTGAAATCAGGCTCAACTTATAGCCAACCCTGAATGCCATGACACACAGATCAACCGTAATCTACCAACTTACAACTCTCCATTTTTCTACAAAATACTGTTAATTTATAAAATAATATCACACAACTCTATAAGAGCTTCGATCACCAATCTGATTCAAAAATTCTCCATAATCTAAAAGATATAAAAAGCTTGGTTTCCCAGAAGATCTTGAAATCACGCTCAACTTATAGCCAACCCTGAATGTCATGACACACAGATCAATCGTAATCTACCAACATACAACTCTCCATTTTCTATACTGTTAATTTAATAAAAAAAAAAATCACCAAACTCCATAAGAGCCACAATCACCAAACTGATTAAAAAATTCTCCATAATCTAAAAGTTATGACAAGCTTGATTTCCCAGAAGATCTCGAAATCAGGCTCAACTTATAGCCAACCCTGAATGTCATGACACACAGATCAATCTAAATCTCCCAACTTACAACTCTCCATTTTCTACAAAATACTGTTAATTTATAAAATAAAATCACACAACTCTATAAAAGCTTCGATCACCATACTGATTAAAAAATTCTCCATACTATAAAAGATATAATAAGCTTGATTTCCCAGAAGATCTTGAAATCAGGCTCAACTTATAGCCAACCCTGAATGCCATGACACACAGATCAACCGTAATCTACCAACTTACAACTCTCCATTTTTCTACAAAATACTGTTAATTTATAAAATAATATCACACAACTCTATAAGAGCTTCGATCACCAATCTGATTCAAAAATTCTCCATAATCTAAAAGATATAAAAAGCTTGATTTTCCAGAAGATCTTGAAATCACGCTCAACTTATAGCCAACCCTGAATGTCATGACACACAGATCAATCGTAATCTACCAACATACAACTCTCCATTTTCTATACTGTTAATTTAATAAAAAAAAAAATCACCAAACTCCATAAGAGCCACAATCACCAAACTGATTAAAAAATTCTCCATAATCTAAAAGTTATAACAAGCTTGATTTCCCAGAAGATCTCGAAATCAGGCTCAACTTATAGCCAACCCTGAATGTCATGACACACAGATCAATCTAAATCTCCCAACTTACAACTCTCCATTTTCTACAAAATACTGTTAATTTATAAAATAAAATCACACAACTCTATAAAAGCTTCGATCACCATACTGATTAAAAAATTCTCCATACTATAAAAGATATAATAAGCTTGATTTCCCAGAAGATCTTGAAATCAGGCTCAACTTATAGCCAACCCTGAATGCCATGACACACAGATCAACCGTAATCTACCAACTTACAACTCTCCATTTTTCTACAAAATACTGTTAATTTATAAAATAATATCACACAACTCTATAAGAGCTTCGATCACCAATCTGATTCAAAAATTCTCCATAATCTAAAAGATATAAAAAGCTTGATTTTCCAGAAGATCTTGAAATCACGCTCAACTTATAGCCAACCCTGAATGTCATGACACACAGATCAATCGTAATCTACCAACATACAACTCTCCATTTTCTATACTGTTAATTTAATAAAAAAAAAATCACCAAACTCCATAAGAGCCACAATCACCAAACTGATTAAAAAATTCTCCATAATCTAAAAGTTATAACAAGCTTGATTTCCCAGAAGATCTCGAAATCAGGCTCAACTTATAGCCAACCCTGAATGTCATGACACACAGATCAATCTAAATCTCCCAACTTACAACTCTCCATTTTCTACAAAATACTGTTAATTTATAAAATAAAATCACACAACTCTATAAAAGCTTCGATCACCATACTGATTAAAAAATTCTCCATACTATAAAAGATATAATAAGCTTGATTTCCCAGAAGATCTTGAAATCAGGCTCAACTTATAGCCAACCCTGAATGCCATGACACACAGATCAACCGTAATCTACCAACTTACAACTCTCCATTTTTCTACAAAATACTGTTAATTTATAAAATAAAATCACACAACTCTATAAGAGCTTCGATCACCAATCTGATTCAAAAATTCTCCATAATCTAAAAGATATAAAAAACTTGATTTCCCAGAAGATCTTGAAATCAGGCTCAACTTATAGCCAACCCTGAATGTCATGACACACAGATCAACCGTAGTCTACCAACTTACAACTCTCCATTTTCTGTACTGTTAATTTAATTTAAAAAAAAATCACCAGACTCCATAAGAGCCACGATCACCAATCTGACTCAAAAATTCTCCATAATCTAAAAGTTATAACAAGCTTGATTTCCCAGAAGATCTCGAAATCAGGCTCAACTTATAGCCAACCCTGAATGTCATGACACACAGATCAATCTTAATCTACCAACTTACAACTCTCCAATTTCTACTTTACCCAATCTCCGATTCAATTAAATTTTATTCATCGTATTTAGCATGCATTGGCCTGAACAATGTATATGCTAATTTTTTGTTAATTATAAGAGTAATTGGATAGTCGATTGAGTGGATACTTTTTACTTTTTTTTCACTTGCTATGTTCACTCTTCACATAAAATTTAGGCGCTGGTGATGGCGAAGTGCCAAAACCGGTCCGTTAAGGCGTTAAAAGATATTTGTACTGTTCATCCCTAACCTAATTGTTTATCACAGTGCACACGGAATCTTTTATAAGGAACACTATTTATTTACAACAAAAGCACTAAAAAGAAAACTTTATGAGTAAAAGTGACTAGAAATAAAAGAGAAACAGAAAATTTAGATTAAATCCATTAAACAATGGCCCAGTTCTATATCTACATTGGCCTTGTATGACATTCTGTGTCTTTAGCCATATTATCTTGTCAGTGCCAACAAATGGATTTTGTTTTAAATACAACTGCACTAAACTTGTTTGTGCAAGAAAGAACAACAGTCAACGTTGGCTCAATTATTAAGATGGCTTTTTCTTAAAAGAAAGTTTCCATTAAATTTGTCCTAAATCTGCGAACTCCCTCAGTGCAATACATGCAACCACGAGGACACTAATATCATTCCTTCTAATAACATGCTCAATACCCAAAACGCATAGAAACTGTTTCGTGGTTAAACAAACCGCGGGTAGGAATTACCATTTAAAAAAATCAGTGTCTTAAGCTGGAGTCCCAAATTACATAAAACCTATTCCAAAAAAACTTTTTGACGCCACAAGAACGCAAATCTCAGAACTTATGAAAAATTTCAACTTTCTCATCGTCCCTTTGTCCTTTGTTATTAAATTTCTCCACGTCGTGTTTCATGAATATCCAATGTCCTCGTTGCTTTAAAAAGCTCCTGCTGAGTCAGTATTTTGCAGGGTCTAATTGAATTCCCGGAAATATCGCCCTGTTACACAAAAAATCTCACTTCCCAAAAGATATTTAACTTAGTTCTGAACTTTTTTAGTGACGTATACTTATGTAGATTATTACAACAGCTGACCTAACCGGGTGCTATTTATTTAAGGTTTTTATACAAGGAAAGGACTGCAACTTAATTACATACAACAGATATAGAGAACTGTCTACATATTAGCAGTTGTGAATAATGTAAAAGGTCGAGGCTTGTTTTCAGGTTCGGCCTCAAAACTAAGAGTTTCCTCTACCTAAGAATTACCAGTAATGGCACTACGAGCTCATAGTACGATGCAAATTATTAAATTGGCACAATTTCTCACTTCTGAGTGACATAGTAAGCGGTCTTAAGCCCGATTTCCCGTAATGATTCCAATTCTAACCTACTGTCAGAGGCAGCTGTCTTTTCATGCCAACGCCCTCTAATGAATTGCTGCTACTCTCTGATATATGTCACAATGGTGCTCGTATTCAATTCAGACCTCCGACTGCATAAATGCTAACTAATTAGGTTTGCACATATACGTAAATTGAATTTTAGTCAATCAGCTCTTTAGACTTGGAGGAATGAATACGTGTAGTGCTGTTAGAGCAAGATGTTTTAGGGTTAATTTAATAGTTTCCCAAATGCACAAATTTTACTTTTTTCTATAGTCTGAAAACCGCACAAACAGAAAGGTAGGCAAGTGACGTATAGAGACACACAGGGGATAGAGACATGATGTTAAATTATGGCTACAGAAAAGGGTTTCACTTAAAGTAGGGTCCTCACGGTTTTTTCAATGAAAACGTTACCCCTTCCACGTTACTGCTCAGGATCTGAAACAATCTTCTACATAACTAAACCAATAGATGATCACTCTATTGTTGCTAGTGAGCATAAAATTACATACCAAAAATACCTCACCAAGAAAAGGGGATAGGTAATTACCCAGGGTCAAGCTGATCGAAAACATTATGATAAATTGAAAGATATTCTGCAGGAGGACTAGCAACTTGATGAAGAAGGTATATCTAGTACATCTCCATGATCATTGTGAATGCGCTAGTGACATCAAAGAGACCATCCAGTGATTCACAGGTAATTGAAAGTTCTTCACTTTTTATACAATATCTATTACTTAGGCTCAAACAACTTCAATGAGGTTGATAAAGTGAAACCAAACCAGATTTCTGCCGAAGTTGTCGCTTCCCACGGACAAATGGCCGATATTTGTACCTATACCGTCTGGAGACATTCAGCAGAGTATCAAACTCATTTCTCTATCAGGCAGAGGAAGCACAGGCCGGTCTCGCTCTTATTGGAGCTCATCAGTATATCTCAAACCTGACAGATATACGAGTTCGAATGATACTTGGTCTCCTCTCTTGCTCAAGGCACTGTGTATGTATGCAAGTGGCGCCATCGGACGAGGGCAGGTGCTTTCACTAGGGCATGCGAGATAATAATGAATTCAAACCAAGCAAGTTTTCTGCCGAAGTTGTCGCTTCCCACAGACAGATGGCCGAGAGTCGTATCTAGACGACGTTCAGCAGAGTATCAAACTCATTTCTCTATCAGGCAGAGGAACCATAGACCGGTTTCGCTCTTGTTGGAGCTGATCAGTATAGTATACTTCAAACCTGACAGACATACGACTTCGAATGATACTTGGTCTCCTCTCTTGCTCAAGGCACTGTGTATGTATGCAAGTGGCGCCATCGGACGACAGCAGATGCTTCCACTGGGGCATGCGAGATAATAGTGAAGTGAAATTGAGCCAGCTTTCTCTTCAATGAGTTTGTTAGATTTAGTATGAACTCTGAAAGACACTAAGTGATGAAATCAGAAAACTTATTAGCTGGCCAAATAGAGGTGGCCAAAAATCGAAGAGTTCTATCTCCAAAACTGCTGAACGAATAGGACTGCGGTTTGCGGATCTGAAAGAGGGCAACAAGAAAATAAATCGTTAGGTTCACTTCAACCGTTATAGAGTTCAAAGTTATAGAGGTTCAAAAATGGAAATCGCTAAAAAAGAAGGAATTTGACTGCTTTGTGGAATTTGAAAGACGATAATAAGAAAAACAAAAGATCGTTAGACCCACTCCAATCGGTCTATTATTTCTCAAGTTTTAGAGGTTCAAAAATGGAGATTGCAGAAAAACTAGGAATACTTTCCTCCCACTTTGGTCAACTTGAAAAAAATAAGAAATGAAATTTAACCTGTTTTTTGTTTGAATGGCACGATTTTAATTCTCTTTGAACGTAGCAAACCGAATTTGAGTAAAAATTGTATCACTATGGGGGAATTCCAAAACTCACCGGGTCATCTACCGGTTAAGCTGGTCATGTGATGGCCATCTAGCAATTCAATGTATTAAGCAGATGACTGACCTACCCGGTAGATGACCTGGTGAGTTTTGGAATTTGCCCTATCTGTTTTTTGCGATGCGGCGTATTTAGAGGTGATTTTTAAAGGGTTTAAAAATCGACTATTGAAAGGGTCTATCTCCAAAACTGCTGAATCAAGGGGACTGCGGTTTACAGATCTGAAAGAGGGCAACAACAAAAAAAACCGTTCGGTTATCTCCGATCGTTCTATTATCTTTCCAGTTATAGAGGTTCAAAGATGGTAATCGCTAAAAAAGAAGAAATATCCCCTTTGGTAAATTTGAAGAACATTTGTACATATAAAGGAAAACGTAAAAGACTGATTCTGCTCCGATTTCCAATAGACACAAGTACTTCTTCTGTTTCTATTGTCTAACTCTTGTACGGAAGGCTTAACAAAAGATGAAAATAAGTCTCACTATTTAACTGATGTGAATTTAGCAGCCAAATTTTAGCAACCATTTTGGCGGAAATACCCGAACCTCAGTGTCGTCGGAATTTTTTTTTTAATTTTTGTATTTATATTCTTAGAATGATATCATGAGAAGGGGAGCTACATATAATTATTCGAGTAAATGGGTTTCAACAAACATCCATCAAATAAAAACAAAGTATTATAACAAACAAACGAAGGTCGTTTAGGCTCTACCGTTTCCTGTTTCTTGCAGCTTTTCTTCACTTCCTCTAACCATGTTCCAAATTTAAAAGTGTTCCTATGCACAGTTTTCGAGTAAATGGCTTTCAAGTGTCAGATCAACAAATATGAACAAAGTTTTATAACAAATAAACGACGGTTGATTAGGTTCAACTGTTTCTTGTTTCTTGCAGCTTGGCTGCTCCTCTAGCCACCTTCCAATTCTAAAAGTGTTCCTATGCACGGTTTTCGAGGAAATGGCTTTTAAGTTTCATATCAACAAATATAAACAAAGTATTATAACAAATACACGACGGTTGATCAGGTTCCACTGTTTTTTTTTTCTTGCGGCCTGGCTGCTCCTCTAGCCACCTTCCAATTCTAAAAGTGTTCCTATGCACAGTTTTCGAGGAAATGGCTTTCAAGTGTCAGATCAACAAATATGAATAAAGTGTTTTAAGAAATAAACTACGGTTGCTTAGGTTCCACTGTTTCTTGTTTCTTGCAGCTTGGCTGCTCTTCTAGCCACCTTCCAATACTAAAAGTGTTCCTATGCACGGTTTTCGAGGAAATGGCTTTCAAGTGTCAGATCAACAAATATGAACAAAGTGTTATAACAAATAAACGACGGATGATTCCACTGTTTCTTGTTTCTTGCAGCTTGGCTGCTTCTCTAGCCACATTCCAATTCTATAAGTGTTCCAATGCACAGTTTTCGAGGAAATGGCTTTTAAGTGTAAGTTCAATAAATATAAGCAAAGTATTATAACTAATAAACGACGATCATTTAGGTTCTACTGTTTCTTGTTTCTGGCAGCTTGGTTATTCCTCTAACCATATACAAAATCTAAAAGGGTTCCTATGCACAGTTTTCGACAAAAAGCCTTTTAACTGTCAGCTATTGGGCCTCAAAGACATCGTTAGCAATTTTAATTAAAGCATGTCTTTGAGGCAACAAAGAATATTTTTTGAATTTGGAATATTTCTCTTAGGATGACTTAGAAGTCTCTCTCAGGAGTCCTCGAAAACTGTGCATAGGAACACTTTTAGATTTGGAATATGGTTAGAGGGAATTAGCCAAGCTGCCAGAAGCAGGAAACAGTAGAACCTAAATGACCGTCGTGTATTTGTTATAACACTTTTTTTATATTTGTTGAACTGACACTTAAAAGCCATTTTCTCGAAAACTGTACATAGGAACACTTTTAGATTTGGAATATTCTTAGAGGAACAGCCAAGCTGCCAGAAACTTTTAACAGTATAATCTAGATGACGTTGTTTATTTGTTCTAATACTTTGTTTATATTTGTTGAACTGACACTTAAAAGCATTTGATTGAAAACTGTGCATAGGAACACTTTTAGATTTGGAACATGGTTACAGGAACAGCTAGGCTGCTAGAAGCAAGAAACAGTAGAACCTAAACAATTCTAGTTTATGTATTACAATACTTTGTTTATATTTGTTGAAGTGACACTTGAAAGCCATTTCCTCGAAAACTGTGCATAGGAATACTTTTAGATTTGGAAAGTGGTTGGGGAACAATCAAGCTGCAAGAAACAGGAAACGACAGAGCCTAAACGACCGTCGTTTGCTTGTTAAAATACTTTGTCTATATTTGAGTGATGTTTTTTTAAGGCTATTTACTCGAACACTCGAGTCCTCATGATATCATTTGAGGAATATAAATACAAAAATTAAAAAAAAAATACCGACGACATTGATCGAAAATGGCTGCTAAATTCACATCAGTCAGTATTTAACTGGGAATGTTCACATCCTTCGTGGTAATTGAGCAGTCAGCGTAGTTTATTGAACACTGAAAAGTCTATATGAAGTTTTCTTCATTGTTGATAATATTTCCCTTTTTCTTTAAATCAATTTTCTTGTTTCTTTTATAATTTTTGTTATTTCTGGCTTACCCACGGTAGAGATTTTCTTACTCACTGTCCCTTTCCGTTTCGAAAGTTAGCGTTCCATCATGGTAATCTGTACCTTGTTCGCAGCTGCTCTGAACAGACCCACAATTGTTATGTTGAACCGTGTGCGTAGATTTCTTAGCCACGAAATTCTTCGTTTTTCAACACCCCGTTACCGTTTATCTTTCCCTGTAGAATCAACTGTAACATTCCATATCTCTGGCTATTCCTCATGATGTGTCCAAAGTACTAAATTTTGGATGTTTTTATATCTTCAATAGTAGTTCCTTATATTTCCTCATCTTTGTTAATATACGTGTTGATTAGTTACACGAGCGATCCATGGTATCCTTAAGATTCGTCGATACATCCACATGTCAAAAGCATCGATTTTTCCACATGCAGTGTCCGTCAGAGTCCAGGATTCCATTCCATACAACAATAGAGGGAAAGCATAACACCTCAATAATCTAAGTTACAAGGGCTTAGATAAATCAAGACATCTGAAGAGTCTAGCCATCCTCTGAAATGCAGATCTTGCTTTCTCTATCTTGCATCCAATTTCCAGGGTGTAGTCCCAGTCTCCATTAAGAGTTGTTCCAAGCTAGGGATATGTCTTCACTCTATCTATTCGTTGATGTTTACAATCAGTCCGTTTGGATCTTATTCTTGGAAATTATCATGTGTTTTATTTTCGTAGTGTTCAGTGACAACCCATATCCCTGACCAATATTTCCCGAAGTTCCTTCAAACTGTCTGCAAAAACCACCGAATTGTCTGCGTATTTTATGGTATTGATACATTCACCATTTACTTTGATTCCGGCATCAATATCTTCTAGAGCCGCCTTAAAAATTCTCTCTGAATACGTTGAACAGCAAAGGCGACAAAACACATCCCTGTCTGACCCCACGTTTAATTTTAATATCATCCGAATCTCCTGCTTGGGTATGTATAGAAGCCGTTTGATTCCAGTACAGGTTGCCAATAATCCTCACATCGCAGGTATGCAGCCCAATATCTTCTAATAAGCTTGCCTTGTTTTACTGTGTCGAATGCCTTTGGTAGTCAATGAAACAGGCATAGACATTGCAATTTACATCTCTGCATCTCTGAATGAGCACCTGTATACTAACCTGAACTAACCTAAAGAGGGCTTCTCTTATTTCTAGGTTATTTCGAAATCCAAATTGTGTACGGCTGAATTGTTCTTCACACAGCCTAAAAATTCCCTTATGTATAATATTCAGGAACAGCTTCAGGAGATGGCTCATCAAGCTGATCGTACGGAAATCGTCACAAGACACAGAGCTCGTTTTCTTAGGTAAAGCAATAAATGTTGAGTCTAACCATATTTTTGGTATTATCCCACTTGAGTATATGTGGTTAAAAATTGCAGTTATGCGTTGGATGCCCTTTGCGTCAAAAAGTTTTATGAATTCAGCATATGGATTATCTGATCCACGAGCTTTGCCCTCTTTTATTTCTGTTTTTGTTTTTTCCACTTCTCTGATTCTTATTGGCAAATTGTTAGAAGATGTGAAAGTTGGTGGTTGTATTGATCTGCTGTCATCAAAAAGCTTATTTATATATTTTGTCCAGACGGTAATTTCCTCAGTTTTGTCCATAACGATGTTCCCCTGCTGATATAGTAGCTTACACACTACGCGTGCTTTTTTAATGCCACCCTCCTGTTTAACCTTTTTATGCATATTGATTCCTTCATACTTCTGCTCTAATAATTCTATCTCTTCGCACTGCATTTTAACCCAAGTTTTTCTCGTCGTTCTTATTTCTTTTTTTATTTGCTTTTGAATATAAATGTACAATTCTTTATCGTTTTTTAATTCCCTTCTTCTTTCCATCAGCTGTAGAATCTCGTCTGTCATCCAGCACTTTCTCTTCTCCCATTGTCTACCAGGTGTTTTTTTTTGATTATCTGTCTCTCCCATGCTGTTTATTTTCTCTGATAAAAGTTGATTCGCTGTTTCTCTTGTTTCTTTGTCTTGAAGTCTTCTCATATTCCATTGTCGGTTTGTATTCTTTTTGGTGACTTTCTTGAATTATATTTTACATTTACCAACTAATGGGACATGGTCTCATGATACGTCAGCGCCAGGGTAGGTTTTAACAGATAATCATCCGTTCCTGAATCTCTTATTTACAAGTATATAATTTATTTAATTTCTAAGAGTATTTTCAGGTTTGTCTTGCGGAGAGATCCAGGTATACAAACGTCGTAGGGGTTACCGGAAGAAAAGATTAAGGATTACTAGTTCTTCTTTCTCTGTAAACAGTTAAATTGACCTTTCACCTCTTTCATTCCTAACACCCAAACTGAAGTCTTGGCATTAATATCTCCCATAACTATGTGTATGTCTTGTCTTTTGGACTGTGTATATGTATTTCATAAAGTAATATAGTGATTCATAAAATTGTTGGATCTCCTCTTTAGAACCATCGATTGTGGGTGCGTATTCTTGTATGATATTTAATGTGTTAATTATCCTTTCGAAGACTGGTATAAAATTAGTAACTTATTGTTGTAATTTGTGGGATACTATAAACCCAACTCCGTGAGTATGCTGGTCTTCCTGATTTCCTGAGTGGTATATCATGTCGCATTTCATCTGCTGCCCACTGATTCTATCCCGAGTCTGGTGAATTCTTGTATAGTGTTATTCATCTTTCCTGTCTAGAACATAATTTTTACATTCCAGGTGCTTATTTTGACCCTTCTCTCTGATATCCTTAGAGATATTTTTCCTTTTCGGACACAGGAATTTCGCTCGATTATGACCTGGGAGGCCCTGTGGTCTATGTGTGTTCTACCTCCCCTGCCGAATTTTGGTTTCCATATTCCATGATTAGTAACTGTTTCCATATTACTATTAGTTGCCATAGTAGTTTTACTAGAGATGTCTCGAGAGACCTTTAATGCCCTGGTTTCTCGTCGCCTTCTGCATTCCCCCGCCGTTGACTGCTTGCAGTTCATTCGCCTTTAAGAGCAATTTCCAACTCTAGTGCCCTGATCTCATACTGCTCATCCAGCCTCCGAGGAGGCTGTTAGCAGTAATGAGGGGGTTTACTTATACCGGTAAACTCTCGATCGTCATTGTCTCGTAGTTGTCTGACAGGATGCACCCTACAACACCGTTGTAAATCGTGAAGGTGAGATTGACATTTGAATGGAGACTACATTTAGTTGGTTATAATATTTTTCAACCCTACAGGATAAATTTTTCTTAGAATTTGTTCAGCACTTCAGCCTAAAACTTACCATTATAGGCCATCAAACGCGTTATAAATTTTCTGTTGTTTCGCTATCCAAACTACTAAGAAAGCAAATCTAATTGATCCTCCAAGATACCGTACATTATGACGACGTGTTTTGTCCCGAACAAGAGCCGCCAACAAGCAATTTTGGCCTAATGGACAAGTTTGTCCATTAGGACAACACAAGTCGCAGTTTAGGATCAAAAACTCACCCAGAGAATTAATTGTACTAAAATTAATTCAGTTGCAGCAACTATGCGCAGGGTAATCAGGAAACGAAAAGAAAAGTGAATTCTTCAAAAAAGTTCATTTATTTTTTATCATAAACAATATTTATTCTTGTACATGAAAGCTTTTGCTTTTCCTTCAGTTCTCAACATCTCACTTCTTTCGTTTGTGTTGTTCATCCATTTGGTCAAGCAAACTGACATTAAAACTACAGTAAACCAGGGTTACAATGGGAGAGCATAAGCCAATAAATCCGAAAGCCATAAAACCGTTTTGCCTATAAAATTGATTAAAATTGAGGCAACATGTTCCGGAGGGTTATTTACGGCTTAAAATGCTGTTAGGTGTAGCACCTGTTTGAAGTGCGCTCAGTCGTGTAATCGCATTTATGCCTGCTGGTCATGCCCTAGTGGAGGCACATTCTAAAAATTAATGCTGTGTGAATTGTGAGAGACTTAATACACCAATTTCTTTTTAAATTACTTCAAGTTTATTTGCAATCAAATATATATTAGATATAAAATATTTTCCTAAAGAAAATTGATCTCTGTAACGTTTGAAGTTTCAGTATTGGAATTAGAGAGCCAATTCCCTCAACGATAAGTGAAGAAATTCCCGTAAGACAAGGCCTAGTATTGATGGCAAACTCGCATTGAAACTAATCACAAAGTATTATTATTGTTTCTTATTGGATTTCCAGGGAGAGAGATCGAGGAAAGTGAAACTGACCCACCGACGAACTAAGAACAAAAAAAAGCCACGTAACTGAAGTATCTGTGGAAGAGGCAATTTTAAAACAATCTAATTTCGGTTGCTGTCACAAAAACTAAATAAATTGCTATTTTAGAAAGTTTTTGATTACGGGGACGATTTATCATTTGTCGACTTATAATCTTGACACCCATAATCGTTTTCAGCATTTTGAATACTTTTTAATATAGTTTTTTCGTGAACCTTATCTGCCATTAGCGTGTTATCCATCAAACACCCTGGGAGGGAAGATTATTAGAGGGGAAGTTGTAGACACGATATTCTTCACACTTTGCAAAAGATTATATTTTCATTCAAGGCATTTTTGACATTATGAGTCTTTGTAAACATCAAAGAAAAAGCACTAGGAATTTGATAATGTTTTAGAATCTCAATTTTTTTCAATAGCGGGTTTAAACAACTAAAATTACTTAAATTTTACTTTCCAAAACGCATCATCGCAGGAGTAAATGTTTCCACGAGGAACTATTACCGACAGAACGTTGAAAACAATTTCCATTAACTATACGGCTTGGGTGCTAAAACTCTGCTGGTAACTTCCTGGCCGAAATTTAGTTACGAAAACTTTCAACTTTAGGGATATCTAAATGTAAAACTTTATTAAATTTAATTATGACGTCAGACCCTTGTTTTAGTTGCTAAGTGATATATCAAAGAAGTTTAAGAGTATAGTTTTTAACATGAAGCTTTTATTTCTTTGACTGATATTGCCTCAAAATTAGTTTCCTTAAAGATGCAAAAATACTTTGGCTGATAATTTGCTCTAAAAGTGGAGTATTTATAATTTCCTTTTGACCCAAAACTCACGATTTAGTAGCTACATATTTTTTCAAATTTTCCTAAAAAATAACAAACATAAAAGCTTACAAGAAAACCCTGAGCTTTCTAAACTACTTATCTAGTTCTTTGCATTGAAAGATGTGCAAGTCACATCAAGGTTACTTCTCTTGAATATTCCGCAAAAACGTAGGAAATTTGAGAATAGACCTAATTCCCAAAAAAAAATAGCAGTAAATAGTTATTTATGTATTAAGAGCGAAATTTACAACTTTTTTGCTCGGAGAGTGAAGTTTGTCGCTTCGCGTCGAGCGGCAATCACTCGAGAGCAAAAAAGTTACTTTGTGCTCGTAATGCATACAACGTTTTTTCTACAAACAATAAATTCCAAATAATCTGAAATTTGAATAAAGACACAATCTGAAATTTTAAATCAAAGTGACAATGACGTTTTAAATATTTGGTTGAATGGTGGTAGTTGCTATTGACAGCAAGCGATAAAATCTTTTTTGCTTGCTGTCCTGGGCAACGCGCGTAAAAGTGAACTCACATTCTGATCCTCAAAAAAGGTTAGGTTTTCGTTTGTCTAATGAAAGCGTAAAATGCGTCATTATTTGACGTTTGTAGAAAAAATTAATTTTTGTTTTGTTTGGGAAGTTTTATTTGAGCTAAAATCGTATAAAGAAACTAAAAAAAATCAAAAATTATTAACTAAAAAAAAAACACAGTTGAGTGGTTGAGATAAAGCTTCATGTGATGATGCTAATTTTGCTTCACATTTCGTTAATGTTTCTTTTTCACATTTCTCCATGTTTTCTTCGTTTTTTTTATCTACGTCACTCCTCGCAATTGTCTTAATAGAATTGCAGTTTAACCATTAGGCAAGAACTTCCACAATTTGAGTAAAATGGATAGACGTCAATAGACGGCGAAACGACGGCAATTTCTGACTGACCCTACAAGATGAATTTTATGTTTTTCCGACAATTTTTTCTCCTAGAAATTACTATCATAGTTTATTTTTTGAAGAAAAAAACCAATAAAAATTAAATTTTAGATCATGGCAAAGAAATATGTCAAAAAACAAAAAAATTGCAGAAGAGAAAATCGTGATAAAGGAGAAGAATAGAAAATTATGAACAATAGAGGAAAAATAAAAAATAAACATAAAAAAATATATAATGCTCAATAGAAGCACATAGATATTTCCAAAAAAGGTTTTTTTTGATATCAAAACTCTCTCAATAAAAATTGTTTTTTAACTCGTTCGAAAAGTTTTGTTTTAGACTAAATCTGTATAAAAAACTGGAAAAATCAAAAATCAATAAGTAAAAAAAAACAGTTTTTGGATAAAATGATCAATCTACCTTACAATTATTTCGGTTGAAGTAAAACATACTCATGATGTTAATTTTGCTACGCAATTTTTAAAAACAATAAAAAATTGTTACAGACTGTTTTCATTGTTTTTTTATACTTAATTATCCATGTTTTGCTTGTTTTTTACGTATGTCACTCCCCGTGATTGTTTCGATTGAATATTGCATTTAACAAAAATTTCCACAATTTGAGCAGAATAGCTTTGAAAAAGACATAAAATGGACGTCAAAACATTTTTTTGTATCCCTCTTTCGAAAACTTTTTCTTCTGGAAATTGCAATTGAAAATTTTAGTTTTAATTCAAAAATACCTCAAAACCCAATCTTCTCAACCCACAAATTCCAATTGTGATTATGGAAAAAGTATTAAAAAAATCAAATAAAAATCAGAAGCAAAATACGTGGTAAAGAACAAGAATTGAAGTATACGAGAAGAAAAAAATATAGAAAATGATGAAAAGCGCAGAAAGAGAAAATTATGGAATAGACAGACATTATAGAATAGGGTAATGTAAAATAGAGCTAGATAGTTAGAAGCAAAATTTTGCACACAAATTTTTTTTCTCGTGCCAAAGTTCTTTCAATATAAATTAATTTTTGTCTCGTTTGAAGAGTTTTAGTTTGGGTTAAATCCGTATAAAAAACTTGAAAAAGCAAAAATCGTTAATTAAAAACAAAACAGTTTTGGGTCAATATGAAAACCAATTTGCATTATGATTATAATTGTTGAGGTGAAGCGTTCTCAAGATATATTAATTTTATTAGGTACTTCCCACATGTTTTTTATATCTTTGTCTATATTTTTTTCGTTTTTTGATGTAAGTCGCTTCCAGCAAGAATATTTCAAGTTAATCATTTAACAAAAAACTTGCTTTATTTCAGAAAGATAGCCTTGAAAAATACGTAAAATATACATCGAAACGTCGACAATTTCTGCATAGCCGTGGAAGAGTGATTTTGTGTCCTTTCGACAACTTTTTTTTCTGAAAATTACAATAATTACAGTTTGTCGTTTGGAAAGGTTAATTTTGAGTCAAAAGTGTCTCGGAAGAAAAAATGTAAAAAGACAGTTGCTGAAATTTAAAAAAAATTGCTGAAGCAGATAACGTGGCAAAGTATAAGAATAAAAAATATGAATATTAACTGAATAACAAAGTTAAATGAAAAAAATTATCGAAAAGAATAATGTCTAAAAGACACATATACATAAAGTACATAGAAGTAAAAATTAGCAAAACAGCAAAAAAGATTCCTTCCCGCACCAAAACTCTCTTAATTAAAACTGATTTTTGACTCATTGGAAAAGTTTCATTTTGAGCTAAATCCTTATAAAAAAAATTGAAAAACCAAAAGCATTACTTAAAAAACACAATTTTGGGCCAAAATGCAAATCAATTTATATTACATTTATAATGGTTGAAGTAAAGCGTCCTCATGATGTTAAATTTGCTACGCATTCCCTTCGTGATTTTTATTATATGTGCCCTGTTTTGTTCATTTTTTTATGTACGTCACTCCTCCTGATTGTTTTGATAGAATATTTCAAGCTAACCATTTGACAAAAACGTTAACAAATTGAGTAGAATAGAATGCAATAGACGTAAAATAGACGTCGAAACGACGGCAATTTCTGACTGACCTAGAAGATGGATTTTGTGGTTTTATGAGAAAAAAAATACAGAAGAGAAAACGTGATAAACAATTAGAATATAAAATTATGAACAATAAAGGAACAATCAAAAATAAAAAATTAATATGAAAAAAATTATAATGTTAAAAGAAGCACATAGAAATTTCCAAAAAAAGGTTCTTTTTGGTATCAAAATTCTCAACATAAAAAAATTTTTTTTTTAACTTGTTTGAAAAGTTTTATTTTGATCTAAATCTGTTTTAAAAGCTAGAGAGATCAAAAATCAATAATTAAAAAAAAACAGTTTTTGGTCAAAATGCAAATCACTTTACATTACAATTATATTGGTGGAGTAAAGCATACTCATAGTATTAATTTTGATACGGACTTTTTTCAATGTTTTTTTTTATACTTAATTATCCAAGTTTGGCTTACTTTTTTGTCATGGCACTTCCTGTGATTGTTTCGATTGAATATTGCATTTAACAAAAATGTCCATAATTTGAGAAGAATAGCTTTGAAAATAGGTAAAATGGAAGTCAAAACAAGTTTTATATCCTTCTCCCAAAAACTTTTTCTTCTGGAAATTACGATTGAAAATTTTAGTTTTAGTTCAAAATTACCTCAAAAAAAGAAAACTCAATCTTCTCAACCCAAAAATTCCTATTAAGATTATGCAAAAAGTATTAAAAAAAAACAAAAAAAAGTGTTTAGGCCAAAATGCAAATTAGTTTTCATTACGATTATAGTGTTTGAGGTGAAGCGTCCTGAAGATGTCAATTTTTCTAAGTAATTCCTACATGTTTTTTATATATTTGCCCATGTTTTATTCGTTTTTTTGATGTACGTGCCTCCCCGTGATTTGTTTTGATAGAATATTGTAAGTTAACCATTTAACAAAAAAAAATCCACCATTTTAGTAAAATAGCCTTAAAAAAGACATAAAATATGCATTGAAACGTCGGCAATTTCTGCATAGCCGTCGAAGAGTGATTTGTGTTTTTCTTCCGACAACTTTTTTTTCTGGAAATTACATTAATGATAGTTTGTTCTTTGGAAAGGTTAATTTTGAGTCAAAAGTATCTGGAAAGAATGAAAACGCAATAAAAGTTTCTATTTAGATAATTAAAAAAATATAAAGAAAACCGTTGCTAAAATTAAAAAACTCACTTAAACCGAAAACGTGACAAAGTATAAGAATAAAAAATATGAACAATAACTGAACACTAAAAAAAAAGTTAAAAGAAAAGTATAGAAAGCATGGAATAAGTAGAAATTATCAAAAAGAATAATGTCCAAAAGAAGTACATAGAAATAAAAATTGGCAAAAGAAGCTTCTTCCTCGCACCAAGATTATCTCAATTAAAAGTGATTTTTGATCCGTTAGAAGAGTTTCATTTTGGGCTATATCCTTATATAAAAAATTGAAAAATCAAAAACCATTAGTTAATTACATTAATTTGAGTAGAATGGCCTTGAAAAAGAGGTAAAGTAGACGTCGAAACGTCGGCAATTTCTTCGTAACCGTAGAATAGTGATTTTGTGTCTTTCTCCCCCCAAATACTTTGTTCTTGTGGAAATTTCAATTATTATTTGAAAAGTTTAATTTTTAGTAAAATTACCTGGAAAAATAAAAACTCAAGAAAAATTAATCATGTTAGTTTGAAATAAAAAATATATATAAAAAAATTGCAAGCAAGCAAGCAAAGAACATGACAAAGAATAAAGATTGGAAATAATAAACAATAAAAGATAAAAAGTTGATAAAAAAACGTCGAAAAGCGCTGAAAGGAAAAAATATGGAATAGAAATTATAGAAAAAATAACGACCAAATGATATTGATAATTAGAAGCACAAATTTGCAAAAAAAAGAGTTCTTTTCTCTATCAAAATTGTCTTAATGGACATTGATTTTTGACTCGAAAAAGTTTATTTTGGGCTAAACTAGTACAAGAACTTGGAAAATCATTAATTAAAAAAATACATCATGATGGGTGTGTGCAAACACATTTCGAGAAAAGAAAACAACATTCTTTTTTATTGTTCTCTTATAAAAAGTTAAAAAAAGAATAACGTTGAAAAACGCTGAAAGAGAAAAATATGGAATAGAAACTATAGAAAAAATAGCGGCCAAATGATATTGATAATTAGAAACACAAATTTGCAAAAAAAAGTTCTTTTCTGTATCAAAATTCTCTGAATAGACATTGGTTTTTGAATCGAAAACTTTTATTTTGGGCTAAAATAGTACAAAAACTTGGAAAGACATAACAAAAATGCAGAAGTAAAGAACATGACAAAGAATAAAGATTTGAAATAATAAACAATAAAAGATAAAAAGTTTAAATAAAACACGTCGAGAAACGCTGAAAGGGAAAATATGGAATAGAAATTATAGAAGAAATTACTTCCAAATCATATTGATAATTAGAAGCAAAAATTTGCAAAAAAAAAAGTTCTTTTCTGTATCAAAATTGTCTTAATGGACATTGATTTTTGACTCGAAAAAGTTTATTTTGGGCTAAACTAGTACAAGAACTTGGAAAATCATTAATTAAAAAAACACACCATGATGGGTATGTGCAAACACATTTCGAGAAAAGGAAACAACATTCTTTTTTATTGTTGTCTTATGAAAAGTAAAAAAAAAAACGTTCAAAAACGCTGAAAGAGAAAAATATGGAATAGAAATTATAGAAAAAATAACGACCAAACGATATTGATAATTAGAAACACGAATTTGCAAAAAAAGTTCTTTTCTGTATCAAAATTCTCTTAACGGACATTGATTTTTGAATCGAAAACCTTTATTTTGGGCTAAAATAGTACAAAAAGTTGAAAAAGCATAAAAAAATTCAGAAGAAAAGAACATGACAAAGAATAATGATTTGAAATAATAAAAGAAAAAAAGTTTAAATAAAACACGTCTAGAAACGCTGAAAGGGAAAATATGGAATAGAAACTATAGCAGAAATTACTTCCAAATAATATTGATAATTAGAAGCACAAATTTGCAAAAAAAAAAGTTTTTTTCTGTATCACAATTGTCTTAATGGACATTGATTTGTGACTCAAAAAAGTTTATTTTGGGCTAAATTAGTACAAGAATTTGGAAAATCATTAATTAAAAAAACACACCATGATGGATGTGTGCAAATACATTTCGAGAAAAGGAAACAACATTCTTTTTTATTGTTCTCTTATAAAAAGTTAAAAAAATAACGTTGAAAAACGCTGAAAGAGAAAAATATGGAATAGAAACTATAGAAAAAATAGCGGCCAAATGATATTGATAATTAGAAACACAAATTTGCAAAAAAAAAGTTCTTTTCTGTATCAAAATTCTCTTAATGGACATTGGTTTTTGAATCGAAAACTTTTATTTTGGGCTAAAATAGTACAAAAACTTGGAAAAACATAACAAAAATGCAGAAGTAAAGAACATGACAAAGAATAAAGATTTGAAATAATAAACAATAAAAGATAAAAAGTTTAAATAAAACACGTCGAGAAACGCTGAAAGGGAAAATATGAAATAAAAATTATAGAAGAAATTACTTCCAAATGGTATTGATAATTAGAAGCAAAAATTTGCAAAAAAAAAGTTCTTTCTGTATCAAAATTGTCTTAATGGACATTGATTTTTGACTCGAAAAAGTTTATTTAAACTAGTACAAGAACTTGGAAAATCATTAATTAAAAAAAACCACCATGATGGGTATGTGCAAACACATTTCGAGAAAAGGAAACAACATTCTTTTTTATTGTTCTCTTATTATTAATTTTTTTTATTCTTTCCCACGTTTTCTGCCTCTGCATTTATTATTTTTTAATATGTTTTTTTTTTAAATCATCTAAATTTTGTTTATTAGATTTCATTCTTTCGAGGCAACTTTCACTTAAAATTAAGCTTTTCCAAAGAATAAATTATAACTATTGTTCAGGAGAAAAAAGTTGTCGGGTGGCCCGACATCAACCCCACAAATCAATATTCTACGGTCACCCGGAAATTGTCGACGTTTTGACATCTATTTTACGTCTTTTTCAGGACGCTCGAAATGCTTTTGAACATGATGTTTTTGAATGTACAAAGCAAAATGTACTAATATTAATCGGAAACTTATTTGTTTACTTTAAATTGAATCAAATCAAAATGAACAGATTCGCAGAAGCAACGGAACATTTTAAATTTCTTAAAAGTCTAGAAAACTTGAATGAGTACAGAAACGCAAAGTTTTCCCAAAAAAAAATACCAAAATCGCCTTCCAAATTTATTAAAAACAACTCGCTAAAAAGTGCAAATGCACTGAGCTTTCCAAAATATTTATTTAGTTTCTTGCACTGAAAAAGATTACAAAAATATCAAGAAAACAAAAAGAGCAGGACCTCTTCATATTTACCGAAAAACATAGGAAAATTAAGAAAAAGAATAAGGAACAAAGTTATTGAAGAAGTCGTCAGGTAAATTAAGGTAAGCACTCTGCACTCTTGAAACTGCTTGAATACTACAGTAAGCACAGATTTTTTTTACATTTTTAAGAAAAATAGAATATGGGTAAAATAAGGCTTAAAAGCTACAAATACACTGAATTTTCCAAAATATTCCCTTATCCCTTGTTTTTTAGAAAGTCCAATAACCTTAATACTACAGAAGGAACAAATTTTCCGTAGGTACTATTTCACAAGAAGATGGGAAATTTAATGAATGCAAACAAATTAATTAGAAAAAAATTGTCGCGGAATATGTTTCAATATTCTGAAAACTAAACCCGCAACAAACTTTACAGTTATACGAGTTTCTCAATTTATCGCAAGCCCAAATGTTACGATTTTAGTTGAAAACGCCCACATATAAACCCCATAATCAATCGCGTTTGAACTACAAAGGCCGCGACCTCACTATATTATTACCGTCATAAACTGAAAATTTATTTGAAGTCCGTTTTGATGGCAATTAATTCGGGATAAACATAAAGAAGTTATTACCGCCAACAGGCTTTTATTTTAGCACTCCCAGTTAGGCTTATTGGGGCCTCCATTACGTTACGTGGTGCATAGATAGAAGAGCGCTAAGAAAAGACTGCCATTAGAGGCCCTAATTGAATTTGTACGTAATTACTCGTAATTAGTTTAACAAGTCTACGTATTTAAGTCCTACTCAATGGAGAGAAAATTGAATGGAGTGAAGTTGAAATGGAGACAATATGACGTCAGCTGAAATAGGATCTAGAAGAGAAGTAATTATGCAATTAGGTGTGTCCAGAGGACACCTGAAAAAATAAAACATCCACAGAAATGTGCTCTTTTAAACTTTTTAAGCTTGTTGATATTCTGCCGAATGAGAATGCTTTTATTCCATTTAACGATCCATAACCATAAAATTTCCAAGCCATAAAACTTTAAATCTTAAAGCATCATCATCGTTGTGAGAATTTTATCCAGGTTGCTCTCTCATGCCCATCAAATTTGAACCAGTACGTGCATTCAGCAATATATAACCTCACTTTATTACTCGTATATCAGCAACATCTACGGTTGGTTTGCTCAAAAATTCCAAACAACTCCACTCTTTGTTTATTTTTAATTATCTTGGGATTTTATTGTACGTCGCGGTGTTTGCCACTGTCGTCGAAGACGAAATAACGGACCGGTGTTTATTTGCAGAGTTACGACTTTTATTTTTCTTCTGAAGGGCTTTTGACGTTTTTACAGACGAACAAATATTTGCTATTTTCCTATGTTAGGCTGCATTTTTCTATAAAACTATTACTAAACAATTCATAAAATGCCAGGAAACATTTGTGGATGGATGTGTAGGCGGTTTCATAATAGGGTCGCTTGGAAGTTTTCTTGCTTCGTGGAATACTAAAGAAAATTTCTTTCAACAATGAAATGTAAACATTTAGATTTTGGTCTTTTGAGCTTCCCACGCTGAAAAATGCAGAAAAAGTTGAGAAGCCCAACTCAGCAGCAATTATAGAGAAAAAAAAGATTTGGTAATGAATATCATCTAAAGTGTAATTTAAAAATCAAGTTTTAAAACCTAAACTAACGTCCGATTATAAAATGTGTTGTCTTTAATGATGGCCTAAGGAAAATTAACACTTCCGGTTGGAAGCATCTGCAATACTAATACTGCAGTAAATAATCTACAACTTTTGGGCCTCAAAACCATCGTGCTCCCAGTCGTAAGAGGCTTAGAGATAAGGAGATTTGCATTTTAATGGACTTGCTGTTTAGGCTACAAGTTGGAGGGTTGTTGCTGTGATCTTTCAGGAAGCTAAACATTAGTTCCTTATACAAGAAAAAAAACAACACCCCATTTCTGTGCAATTATTTAATTTTTTTTTTGTTAACTGAGCAATTTCCTCGAGACAAAGACCATATTATTCTCATATCACTAAATCACTGCACCAGAAGGGCCAATCCCAGCTGGGGGTGAATAAAATGGCGTTGGCGTGTTGTTCGTTTGCTAAACGTTTAATAATAGTAATGAAGTCGGAAAAACAGCGAAACAGAAAGAAATTACTAACTGCTAACGAGATCTGAGCGTTTCTTTGACCACACATCAGCTGCAGACCGCCAGACGAATTTTAATTTAGTTTCGCTATTACTTACTGTCTAACAGAAATGCAGACAAATTGCTCGGATTCGTTAGGATTTCGCTGATGTAGCTGGAATTAAGCAGCTTATTTAATTTAGGTCCACGCTTTTAGACGAGGTGGTTAACTAGGTAATTATTATGAAAAGATTTGACTATGTACCGAATTAGCTTTTATTTCTTGTTGGGCAAGGAACCCTCAATTTACCTAAAAACAGCTCACTTAATTTTATGAGTGTGAGGTTCAAGTTCATTTCAGAGAAAAGTTTCATAAACTCTCTAGGGCCACAAAAAATAATCTACAAGAAACTGTAGTTACGTATTCTAAAATTACAAATCAAATATTTCAGCACACTGAAACTAAAAACATTTAATGAAATTACCTGTTAAATTGGTGATAGACAGTACATAGGCTAAACTTCTTAGAACCTTAAAAAGCGCAAGCTGTAAAAGAAAAAAACGATTAGAAGTTACCTACCGAAACTATTATATTGGAGAAACAAGGAAAAAGACTTTCAACAACTGTAACAATATCTGAAGAACAACTAGAAGAAGTTTTTGAGAGTCCAATTATTGAAGAGTTGCTTGAAGAAGTATCTGAAAGGGTGGTGGTTTACCACAGAGTAGCGACAAAACATGTTAGCAAAAAGCATCAAAAAGAAGAAAAATTAAGGTAATTGACGTTACAGAAATAGTAACACGTGAAGAAGAAGGGAAGGACCCCGAATGGACAGTGGTTATTGAACATTGCAAGAGGACTCTAAAGAAAAATCCCTTAAGGGCAAATTTTTTTGGAGCGGACTTCTGTCGAAGAGAAGCCAAAAGAAGAGAAATCCTGAGAAGGAAGAAATACAGCCCACGCAATTAAAACCTCTAGATCCCTCAAACGCAGACTTTCGTGAAGCAGACAATTCAGTTGAAGAGAATTCCAAAAACGAAGAAACCTGAGAAGGAAGAAATACAGCCCACTGAACTTTCTGACGAAGTTCCTGAAGTTCCTGACAAACTACAAGAAACTGTGGTGATTGGTTGTGGAATTGATTTGCATTGCAAAAGGCCACTCAAAAAAATTCCTTCAAAGACAAACTTTCTTGGAACGGATTTCAGTTGAAAAGAACTCCAAAAAAAAGGGAAATCTGAGAAGGAGTAAATATAGTCCCCTGAACCAAGAGATGTATAAACTGAGGAACTTATTCAAGAGCTTCCTTAAGAACTACAAATACTGTGTTGCAACTTATTTGCATTGCAAATGGATACTTAAGAAAAATCCCTCAATAACGAACTTTTTTAGACCGGACTTCAGTTAAAGAGAACCTCCCAAAGTTCCTTCCCAAACGGAATCGTGGGAAGGAGGAAATATAGCCCACTGAACATAGTGAGGAACCACAAGAAAATATGGTTATTTATTATGGAACTGATTTGGGTTGCAAACGGACACTCA
This sequence comes from Taphrorychus bicolor, assembly GCA_951812265.1. Classification (NCBI taxonomy): domain Eukaryota; kingdom Metazoa; phylum Arthropoda; class Insecta; order Coleoptera; family Curculionidae; genus Taphrorychus; species Taphrorychus bicolor. The sequence continues at coordinate 19,920,897 of OX638305.1, forward strand.
AGTCAAATCCCACAAAGACGAACCTACTGGGAGCGGATATCAGTTAAAGAGACCCCAAAGAAGGAGAAACCCGGGAAGGAGGAAATAGAGCGCACTGAATTAAAATCTATATAACCTGAGGAACTTATTAAAGAGCCTCCGGAAAACTATAAAAAACTGTGCTTATCGGTTGTGGAATTGATTTGCATTGCAAGAGATTATTCAAGAAAAATTCCTCAAGTACGAACTTTCTTGGAGTGGACTTCAGTTGAAGACAGCTTCCGGAAAACTATAAAAAACTGTGCTGATTGATTGTGGAATTTATTTGCATTGCAAAAGGATATTCAATCTAAATTCCACAAGGACAAACTTTCTTGGAGCGGACTACTGAGGAATTTATTCAAGTTTCTGAAGAACTACAATAAACTATGGTGATTGATTCTGGAATTGATTCGCGTCGCAAAAGGAGACTCAAGAAATTTCCCTGAGTGACAAACTTTTTGAAGCGGACATCAGTCGAAGAAAACCGAAAATAAAAGAAAACCTTAGAAGGAGGAAATACAGGTCACTGAACTACATCTTTTAAAAACTGAGGAACTAATTCAAGTTCCTGAAAAACTACAAGAAACTGCGGTGATTGGTTGTGGAATTGATTTGCATTGCAAAAGGACACTCAGGAAAATTTCCTCAAAGACGAACTTTCTTGGAGCGGATTTCAGTTGAAGAGTGCTGCAAAATAGGGGAAACCTGAGAAGGTAAAAATACAGCCCACTAAACTAAAACCTGTACCACCTGAGGAAATTACTCAAGTTCCTGAAAAACTACAAGAAACTTTGGTGGTTGGTTGTGGAATTGATTTGCATTGCAAAAGGACACTCAAGAAAATTTCTCAAAGACAAACTTCCTTCGAGCGGATTTCAGATGAAGAGAATTCCAAAAAAAAAGGAAAACCTGAGAAGGAGGAAAATCATCCCCCTAAACTAAGAAATGTACAAACTGAGGAACTTATTCAAGAGCTTCCTGAAGAACTATAAAAACTGTGGTGCAATTGGTTTGCATTGCAAAAGGACACTCAAGAAAAATCCCTCTGAAACGAACTTTCTTTAAGCGGACTTCAATTATAGAGAACCTTTAAAAAATAAGAATCTTAGGAAGGAGGAAATACAGCCCACTGAACTTCTTGAAGAACCACAAGAAAATATGGTTATTGATTATGGAATTAATTTTCGTTGAAAAAGGACACTCAAGACAAATCCCTCAAAGATGAACTTACTTGGAGCGGATCTCAGTTAAAGAGAACCCCAAAGAAGGAGAAACCTGAAAATGAGGAAATACAGCGCACTGAACTAAAATCCGTAGAACCTGAGGATCGTCAAGACACTCAAGGGAATTTTTTCAACGACAAATTTTCTTTTAGCGGATTTCAGTTGAAGAGAACCTCAAAAAAGGGAAAACCTGAGAAGGAGGAAATACAGTCAACTGAACTAAATCCTGTAGAGTCGGAGAAATTTATTCAATTTTCTGAAGAACTACAATAAACTGTGGTAATTGATTGTGAATTTCATTTACAGTAGAAAAAGACACTCAGGGAAATTTTCTCAAGGACAAATTTTCTTGCAGCGGATTTCAGTTGAAGAGAACCTCAAAGAAGGGAAAACCTGAGAAGGAGAAAGTACAGCCCACTAAACCAAAACATGTAGAACTTGAAGTTTCTGAAGAGCTACAATAAACCGTGGTGATTGATTGTGGAATTGGTTCGTATTGCAAAGGGACACTCAAGAAAATTCCTTCAATGACAAACTTTCTTGAAGCGGACATCAGTCGAAAAGAACCTCAAAGAAAAGAAACCCTTAGAAGGAGAAAATACAGCTCACTGGGTGAACTATGGTGTAATTGATTTGCGTTGCAAAAGGACATTCAACAAAAATCCCTCAAGAGCAAAGTTTCTTGAAGCGAATTTAAATAAAAAGAACCTCAAAGAACAGGAAACTTGATAAGGAGGCTGTACAACCCACTGAACTAAAGCCTGTGCAGCCTGGTTGTACCGGTTTTACAATACAAAAGTTTGGTTACAAAAAGACACTCAAGAAAATTCCCTCAAGGACGAACTTTCTTGGAGCGAACTTCAGTCCAAGAGAACTCCAAACAAGAGAAAACCTGAGAATGAGGAAGTACAGCCCACTCAACTATAACATGTAAAACCTGAAGAACTTATTCAATAGATTTTTGAAACCACCGTAATAGAAAAAGGCAAGGAGCAGAAGAGGAAAATTCTGAAAATAAGGGTTGATAAATCAAGAAAAGTCACAAGAAAGGAATGACACAAGTTGTGAATACTGAACAAGAAGGGAAGCTTTCGGAAATAACGGATGCTATTGAGGAAATAGAGGCTCCTTTTGAGGAGTTACACCCTTGGTACAAAATTTAAGAGCTGTCTCCAAAAAAGGTTAAAAAAAACTATTGTGGTGTGCAAAGAAGCACGACTACGCGTCGAAGAAATTCGGAAGGAAAGTTTAAAAGGAAGCTCTTCAAAAAGCGGAGTATCGAGAAGAGAAGTGGAAGCAAAGAAGAAATCACTGAAATCCGCAGTGTCGAAGAAGCAAGCAAAAATTATTTTTGTGGTAATTCTGTGGAAGAAATTTCGAAGGCAAAGAAAACTGTAAGTGTTAGGAAAACAAAGAAGGAAGTAATAGAAAAAAAATGTGAAGAAACTCCAGCGGAACAACTAACTATTATAGAAGAACTACGTGCCGAACCACAGAAATTGTGGTAGTAGAGTAAAAAGAGAAGTCGATGGTTAAGAAAACTCAGAAGCTTGTTATCAAAATATAATACGATATAAATAATGAAAAATAGTTACAATAAAAAAACAATAAGAAATAAATAATATAAATGAAAAACGACGAAAAGAAACGAGAGTTAGAAAATCTGGTATAGTCAGAAAGTTATAAAAAAAAAATGTCCAATAGTGGTAGATAGTTAGAGGCATAAATTTAAAATATTTATAATTGTGGGCTAAAAGCATCAAAAATAAGCTAAAAAAGCTCCTATTTCCTACCAAAAGTGTATTAAAAACCCATAAAAAAAGAGGATTTATTAGTTGCAAAAAACATAGTTTTGTGCCAAAATGGTCTCAATTGAAAACAATTTCCATTACCATTTCCTACTGGTTTAGGTCAAAAAGCCTATGAAGAATTAAAACACAATTACAAGTTTTTTAACACGATATTCAACGAAACGTGTAGGAAAAACATAAAAAAATATGTACAATAAAAAATCAATGAGAAAGAAGATATAAATAAGAAACAGCACAAGAAAAAAAAAGGAAAACGGAAAAAAATCCAAAAGAAGTCGGTTAAAACACATATTAAAAACAATTATATTTTTGAGCCAAAACCATCTCAAAATTTTCTTAATAAAAGTCAATTTTTTCTCGTTGGAAATGTTCTATTTTGAGTTAAACTCTATAAAAACTTGAAATATTAAGTATCATTAATTTAATAAAATACAGTTTTCGACCAAAAACACAGCTTTGAGACAGAATTGTTTCAATGCACATCAATTTATAATACAATACACTCATTGAAAGTTTAAATTTGGGTCAAAATTACCACAAAAAATAGCAACCCAACAAAAAGTCCAGTTTAATTTATATTTGTCCAAAGAGAAAAAAGTTTGAACGAATCATGACAAGGAACGATAATAGAAAAATATGAACAATAAAAGAACAGTAAGAAATAAAAAAAAAATGAAAAACTACGGAGAGCATGGAAAATAATAACTGGAATAGTGCTAAAAAATTATAGAAAAATATGCGTCTAAAAGAGACAGTAGTTAAAGGCATAAATTTAAAATATTTGTAATTTTGAACCAAAATTTTTTACCAAAATTGTAATTTGTACCAAAAATATTGCTAATAGAGGTCTTTTTTCATCCCATATATTTTTCAGTATAAGTTGAATTTTGATTTGGTGGAGAAGTCCTATTTTAATACCGTATAAAAATGCAGATTTCACTGATCATAAAAAAACTTGACTTAAAATAAATTTTAAGTCAAAATTAAAATTCAATTTATGTTACAAGAAGTGTTTATTCGTATGTAAATACCTTGCAAAGAATTACCTTGCAAGAATGGAAAAATAGCAAAGTGAAATTTATTTTGATGAAAAAAAATTTGAAAGAAGAAAAAATGTTACAAAACATGACAAAAAACAAGAATAGATAAATATGAACAATCCTAAGAGGTCAATAAGAAAACAAAATAAACAAAAACTACAAAAGCTAAAAAAAAGTGAAAAAAATATATACAAAAGGACTAGGTAAATGTGGAAGTCAAATTGCAAATTATTTTGGTAAAAGCTTGAAGAAATTTGTTTTTTCAACAAAGGTCAAATTATTTTGTGGAAAATCAGAGCCCTTAATAGCCTTCACAATTTTAGTTTTCGTGGATAGTCCAAAGAAATTCTTCTATAGCCTTCCAGGGTGCGGATTATTCTGAAAGGGGTAGGATTTTTGAGCATTCAGAACTTTCATGAACATGGATGGTTTTTGAAATTTTCCAGTTTTCTAGCAAGTTTTCTAGTAAGTAATTTTTCATGACAAAGTTAAAATTATTCTATGCGAGAATCCAATCCATATGAAAGCTTGAGGAAATTTGTTATATTAGTTTTTTGTAAAGAGAGAAGGTGGCAAAAAAAGCAAAACTTGTATGAATGGTTTGAAAAAGTTGCCGTTCTCTAGCCTTTTATTAAGTAATTTTTCATTACTTTTTTATCTGTTACTTATTCGTCTGTTAAGTCTCTGTAGTCTTTACATTTTTACAACTCTTTAGAAGCAGGAAGAAATTTCTGGTCCTTCAACAAAGAGCAAATGATTTTTTCGAAAAATTAGAGGCCCTGTATCCTTGACAATTTCCATTTAGGGGAATGATTTGCAGTAGCCTCTTCTGTAAGCCTACCAGTTTAAGGAGACATGGTGCAAACTTTTCTGGAAAAAGAAGGAACATTGTAGCCTTCAGAAATTACATCTGTAGGCGCGAATTTTTTTGGTTGAATCACCAATGTGGAGACCATTTGAAGGTGTAAGGATGAGGGCTATCTTTGAAAGTAGTTAAAACTCGAAAATTAGTGACCCCTGTAAGCTTAATTCAATAATATTTTGCCACATTTTTCCTATGCATTCGAAAGTGTTAAAAAAACTGCAAAAAGCAGGGATACAATATGTTCATCTTTTTGTGGGTCTCTTGGCATTTTAAAAAAGTGATTTTATTTGTACAACTGGCTGGGATATTCTCAAGATGACTATAAAAACACTTCTACCCTCGTTTATCAGATTATCGGCTACGTTTCCTTGGAGCAACGGAAAATGTCGCTCACGATCTACTTAAATTTGTATGCCCCTTCCAATTCAGTCTGGAAAATCTATAGAAGTTTTATTACTGAGCAGATGGATTTCCTCATGCATATTTCAATTGTGACCTTTGGCATTGACTCTTCTTTTATTATTTGTCAGTACTAGACCAATGGCGCAGTAGTAAAAAAGTAACCTAATTAACAAAAAAAAAAGAATGTACTTTGTATTTAGTTTTAGTGTAATTTTGTATATAGCACTTGATTTTTTTCATCCATATAAAACTACATTTTTACATAACAATTTGATTTTCTTGTTTTCCATACATAGCGTGGCAGCGAAATTTGTTTACATGATTAAAGCCGTAAAATTATTTTTCCGCGGACGTTAATATTATTATTATTATGGCAAAACATGTGTCTGTATGTGGGTTCTACTAAACGTTTAATTATCGGCCTTAACCATTAAATATTAATACATTTTTCCGGTCTACTATTATTACAACGCAATTATAGTATTAGTCATTGTACCCCAAATAAAAAAAAAATGTCTCCAACGATAATCTGCTATTAAATAAATGAAATAGAATAATAACAATACTATCGGTAAGTGCATCGTGAAAACTTTCAAGGTAGACCTAAGTTTATTGATAAAAATACAAAAAATACTTTTTTTGCATAATTTAGTTCAGGTTAGTTAAGACTTAAACTTCTGTTATAAACGGACTTTCGTTTGATTCGCTACCTGCTTATCTCATACAAAGTTCTTCCAACACTTATTTCTTAGCTATTTTTACCTTTAAAAATATGGTTTACATCCCCAAATTCTGAACTTTCATCACCCAAACAAATGCGGTCCACTCTTCGGAAAACTAAAAGTCCGCCGTGCGATAACGGAAAACACAGCAAACTCGTTATGCAGAACGAATCCAGAACTCTTGGAGCCCTATCCGATATGCTGAGAGCCCGGTTTGAATCTACAAGTTCAAAACGTCGGATAGAGGAAATAGCGTCGCGACGCAGGCGTCACGGGCGTCCGTACAGCCACCGACTTTGCTCCTTATGTTTCGCAATATATAGGCGAAAAACGGGGTGTGAAAATTGGAATAACAATATACCTTCGTGGATATAAGAGGCTGGAAGTTTCCTCCAAAGGAGATTCATAAAATGGATTCATAAAAAGAATAAAAGGTGGTTTATGGTTAGAAATTGTACGCAGTTACCGTTATGTGCGGTGTATATTTTAACGCTCCGGATGGGGTTTATTTTCTTGACTTTAGGACTTCATTTTACTCTCTCGGGAAAGGTTTTTGGTCCGTATGAAAAAGTTGTTTAAAAAGAAAAATAGAAGGTGAAAGGTTTTACCTAAGGCAAAAGGAGTTTAATGTTTTACTAATTCTTCCTCTCTCAAATAGCACTAAATATCCCAATAGCAATAAAGTGGTAAAATTAGGCAGGACTTGGACTATTTATGTAAGATAAATTTTAGTCAAAAATTCTAGCCTGTAATGTTCATTTATTCTCAAGATTTGGTTATAAGGAGGCGTTTTTTGTTGTTGCAAAATTCAAAGCTAAATTGCAGGTTTAATTTCGCCATTTTCTGAATTTAAATATTTACGCCAATATTTTATTAATGTTAATATAGATTTCCATTTATGATTCAGGTAAACATAAACCAAATCTATTCAAGAAAATCTATTAAACAGAAACATCCACCCGGGAATCCATCTAGACTAAACGAGAACCGGGAACATTCACCTCCGTTCTCGAAAGTACGAAAGTGTGTTCAGGCCGGCTATATAAACCAGAGAGCCGCAATGTAAAAAATAACCGGACGAGCGAATAGTGCGAGTAATTGTGTTTTAATCGTGTTGTAATAAGTAAAAGTAAATAAAAGTGGGCAGTTAATTGACGATAAATTATTGGAACCCGCATCGCGTAACAATATGTTGAAAAGTATTTACCTTTCTGTAGCCCTCAGTTTTCCCTACGACGGTTATTCTTACTTACAGAACTGTGTTTTTCTTTTTAATTAATAATACCTATTTTTTATAGTTTTTAAACAGTTTGAGCCCCAATTAAAACTTCTCCAATAAGCAAAAAAAAACGCTTTTTGAAGGTTTTTAGAGTAAATGGATCCATTTTACTTTATTTTAGAATTTTTCATATCTCCAACCACTTCCACTAGTAGCACTAAATGACAAAGAAACTTTAGTGGCAAAAAGCTAGTCATAAAGTAGTAAAAATAGGCAGGATTTGATCTATTTCAAGAACAATTTTGGTCAAAACAATAAGCCATGAAAACTCATCTATTGCCAAAATTTTTTTCTTGGTGGCAAAATGTTAAGCCAAATTGCAGATTGCCTGGGCCAAATTGCAAATCTCCGACTATTTTTTAGTTTTTTGTTTTCGAAAGTTTATGACATTCTTGATCAGAAATATAATTAAAACTTGTGCTGGTCTAGGTGACTTCAAAATTAAGAATTAGCAATTTTATTTTCTACAGATATTGATATAAAATCGCCGTAGAGTAGCAAGTCTAACTTTTTTTCGATGGCAATAATTCAGTCATATTAAACTTTGCAGCATTTCTTATTGCAAAAATTCGGCCAAATTGTAAAGCTAAATTGCAGGTTTCGGTTTCCCATTTTTTGCTTAAAATATTTTCGCCAACACTTTTGGAAATATCACGTTTTCTCGCCTCTCGCCTAATTACTGGATAAACTGTTTACTTTATCGCAATCAGTTTGTGGCTTCCCTGATCCAAAAATATTACTAAAGCTTGTGTTAATCAAGATGATTTCAAAAAATAATAGCTATTTTATTTAGCCACATACATCAATATAGCTATAAAGTAGCTAATTTTGATATTATGTTGTCTTGCCTCTCTAAAGTTCCCTACTATTTACTGGGTAAATTGCTTACTTTATAGCAATCACTTTGTGGTTTTGCTGACCAGAAGCCCTGCTAAAACTTATACTAGATGATTTCAAAATAACAAAATAGCAGCTGTTTTATTTAGCATCCGATATTGAAATAAAGTAGCCATAAAGTAGCAAATGTAACTTAGCCGTATCAATAAAATAAATTAGCAGGTTTCTAACATTTTGGTACCCTTATGTTTTCTTGCCTGGTTAAAATTTCCGACTATTTACTTGGTAAAATGCTTAATCTGTTTATGGCTTTCCTGGCCCGAAATATATATCTAAAACTTGTGCTGGTCAAGGTGACTTTAAAATTACCCAATACAAGCTATTTTATGTAGCCGCAATTATTGACATAAAGCAGTCATAAAGTAGCAAATTTTACTTTAGCCAAATGCCAAATCCACTTATTCATTCTTCAAAACACACGGTGCATCTCTACAAAGCCCAAAACCACCATTTTTCCAACACATAATAAATCAACTAAATATTTTTAAGAAAAAAAAATTACTGAAGTTTCTGTGACGTATTAGTAGCTTGACAAATCACAGTCAAGTAGTTACAAATCGTGGTACAGATAAACGCAAAAGTGGAGTTATCCAGGTCGATAAATCTGGCAACATGCAGCTTGATCTTTTTCACATCGGTCACGTGGGCGATGCTGAGCAGTCGGTCAGCTAGTTCTTCGTCGTAAAGGAAGATATTCTGCGCCATTTCGTGACATATTTTAATGGTCCGGTTTACTTCTTTAAATAGTCGATTCGCCAGTGATATCACAACACAAATGTGAAGCTGAAACCATTTCGGACATAGAGATGAAGCCTGAACTTAAAGTAAAGAAACAAAGGTAAATTATTAAAAAATTGGCAATATTAGTTTAAAGAAAAAGTTTTATAATATTTGCAGTCATAAAAAAATGGGTACTTGTATTTTAATTATTGGTTTCTAGTTTTCGGCATTTCAGAATTTTTAATAAAGCCCGAAGTGATCAAACTTTGGATAGCTTCTGCCTATATATTTCAAAATTAAATTTAAAATTAGTTTATACTTACACTGAAATATATGATTTCGAAAAGTATAGAAAAATCCACAAACTTAAGTGCAAGCAAATTAAGAGTTAAGCGAAATATCAAGTGCAGGGTCAAGCCCATACAATTGAATATTGCCAAAAGAATTACCAATTCAAAAGTCTTACGCAACAAAAGTAAGCTTTCTTTGTAAGCTTTGACAGACTAAAATCGGTCCCTCGTGTTTGACACTCGTCAAGCTTTCACTGAAGCATGTATAGTTTCGTGGTCTTAAAAATGAGGACGGAAATTGCAAAAAGACACCAATTAATCCTTATGTAAACTAGATTCTGTCCACTCAAAAAAGTACTATAGGTGCATAATGATTTTGTAGCTATCACTTTTATAATGAATATAGAAAAGTAGACGAAGATGGTTCTGAAGGAAATCCAATTCCAAAGTTTTTTGATAGCTGGTTTAGTCTTTCCACCGTCCTGACTATTCTTCGTCCATTGTTAAGGGCTGCCACTGCAATTGATGCATTTAGAATCATTTTGCATGATACTGTAAAAGCGAGGAGAACTTTTTCTTGAACGTTATCTAACAATGTCATTTCCCATGCAAATCCATAAAGAATTACCAAGAAGGTACTCCAAAAGATAATATAGGGTGTGTAGCATATTCGCACAGTTTTGTACTTGCAACAACTTGGAGGGCAAATAGCCAGAACAGCTATAATGAAACCACATACAAATGATTTCATCCCGAGAAAGCCTGTGTTTATGGTCAGCTGTTTCAGCTTGAACGATTCCTTCAATTTATGTAGCCAAAATAGATTATTCCAATAGCATCACAATTCCCTTAGAGTTATTAATAGCATTGGAAAAATATATCAGGATTTTTTTATCAGAAAATGCTGAACCCCTATACCGTGAGATCAAAAATTAAATGGCCAGAGTTGGCTATGAAACCGAAAACGTATCCCTTCGCTTATACCATCCAGATGTCAAAAATGACAAACAGTCTAATCAAAATTGTGACTGAATAAAAAGATGGCATAAGCTAAGAGATAAGTTTCTGGTTCCATAGCCAACTCTGGCCAATTAGTTTTTGATCTCACGGTATATAACAAACACGCTTCGAACAATTTATTATACAGGAAAATGTATAAATTGTAGGAAGGAAAATGGGTCAGAGATACAAATAGTATATTCATTGAGTTTAATCAGATGATGTTCATTTGAGAACGTCATCTAGTTAGTGTGAAATGTCAAAAGAAAAGAATAAAGGAAGAAAACGCCATTTACTTTTGTCAAAAATTCATAACCTTCTAGATAACCTTTTCTAATGAAAACCCCTATCCTGATATTATCCACAAATTTATTTTGATTCTGCAGCTATATTGAAGAAGATATTAACACCTTTGAGAATAAAAGAGGAGATGTCGAACCCCCTGGATGTAGAAGAATCTACATCCAGGGGCAATGTTCCAAGGGCAAATACTAGATTCAAGATTAGAGAATATATGTGTCATATAGAAATTCTTACTGTATTTCTTGTAGTAGGCGTGAGAAGGTAATATTTAACCTTCTCTATAGAAATTTGGCTAGAGTGACCAAATCTAACATCACACCGAGGAAGATGTTTTCTTAAGAGAATCAATCGCAGGATCTTGAAGCACGTTGACACTGCCGACAGTGAACACAACCATTAATTTATGGAGTGTTGTTAGACACTGATGAATATACTGAGCAGCTTGCAAGACATTACATTATACAGTGGAAGCTTCAGCTGCCGTTTGGAAAAGTACTTCACCTCAACCCAATTACAACCATATTTACAGAATATTCCCAAGATTTAGATGAAACCACCTCAGAATGATGTTGCTGAGGCTAAGATGGAACTTTTTGGGCCCGGGTTAATTTCTGATGCGTTTTCATTGACTGTGACGGAGCCTGAAGACACTGAAGACAATGATTCTTCTGGAAGTGTAAAAACGTACCTTTATTTTAATAAAAAATATCTAAAAAAATGTTCATTACACTACTGCATTAAACATTATCAAATTTAGGTATGAAAAATTATATTTTGTAGCTAACCTAGTAAAGTGTTGACAACAATTTTAAACTATTGACAAGACTGAGAAAAACTACCCTTAGTATTAACAGTATTAATACATGATATTAAAAACCCTATTGTAATACGTAAATTGTCATTATGAAAAAACAAAAAATCACTACAGCTATTCAATGACGTAGTTGTGACGTCACCGAAGTTTGACATATCGCAGTCAAGTAATTACAAATAGTGGAGAATATGAACACAAAAGTGGTGTTGTCTAGTTCAAAAAATCCTGCAGCGTCCAGCTTGATCTTCTTGACTTGGGTCACGTGAGCCATGCTGAGTAGTCTGTCACCCAGTTCTTCGTCGCAGGTAGAAAAGCTTTCAGCTCTTTCAAGACATATTTTAATGGTATTATCGGCTTCTTTAGAGAGCTTGTCGGCAAGTACTATCAGTGCCGAAATGTGGATCTAAAACAATTTCAGATTTTTAGATATGATATTTAAAAATGTATCTGAGTTACAACAAAATCAATGATATAGTCGCATCGGTTCTTAACTGGCGGGACCAAAGTCCACTAATCATATGAATCAAATCAGAGAACACAGTGAACAATTCGAGGTTAGCTTGTCATAGTTATAAGTCGTTATGTCAAATGTCATTAAGCTTTTTCGGAATGTTATTTGGATTAACTCGTCGTAGAATTCGTAGAGTACCATATTAATTCTGGAATTTCCTTTTACTTCTATATATCAGATATTAACTGTCGTGTGGTATCAAACTAATAACTCTTGTTAATGTTTGAGTGAACGGCTGTTATATTGATTGTGGTGTTTGTTGGGACCGAGATGTATGGTTTTGCTTTGTTTTCCCTAGGTTTTGTGATCGATGGATTATTACCTACACCTCTAGTGACGATCAAAACTTCTGCATCTTATGTAGAATAGCTTCGAGAAAGACTCAAGACTCGACGTCAAATAAACGTCGAAACGTTGGCATAATTTCTACAAAAACGTAGAGGTTTTTTATTTTTTGTCCTACACCTGCCACAACGCAACCAATATCAGTGATTAGAAGAATTTTGCCAGTTCCTGTGAGTTACGATTTGAGAAGAATCACGTCATATCGATTGAAAAGTGCACATTATGGTTGAATAATATACATAATACATGTGTATCGATATTATAACAAGGGTATTTTTTTACAGAATTTGGAAAGAAGACACGAATAAAGTTTTCAATAAAATAACTAATGTAACAATTTGTACTATATTAAATTGCATTTTCATCTATGTATATTTTTGTAGATTGAAGCAATTAGCAATCTGTGCTTTAGAAACAAAACCAATTTTCCAAAAAAACTGGAAGAAATAGGACAATTAAAAAAATATAGGATTCAAAAATAGGTTCTAAACGTTCCTAAACAAAAGACATTTTCCAGAAAACATTAAGTAATTTATTCATTAACCATAGATGTTTTAAAGAAGAACAAATCTAAAACTCGGCTAAATTTATCAAAATTTAGATTGGGAATCAAAGATAAAGATGCTTTTGTAATTATCAGATACAAGAATAGATGTTGATACATACACGAAGATACATTTTTGTGTGAAGTGTGTACTGGGCTTTGAGGGCGCGGTTCAATGGAAATTCTTCCTGACAGTTCGCCCATAACTACGTCGGACATTATCAATTGCGATGAGGCAATGGGCGAAATAATCTTCCTTGCATCTCGACCTTGACTGATTTTAGCTCTAAACGCTTCGTGGTATTTTTAGCGTCACCGCCATGCTGAAGTAAAAGGATTAGGGAAGGGTTATAGCAGAGTTTTGACGCACATAACGTATGTGTCGCAGAACTCACTTACGGTCTGAATTAGTGACATAATTTCCTCCTTCCTGTCGAAGTTGTTCTTGTGCTTGAAAATCTCAATGGCTTTTCTCTTTAGTCTCGGATAGTAACGAAGTGTTTGATGTAAGATATCCACCTCGTTAACAAGGATGTCGTGAACCTTCAGAGAGAGTAAACTTTGTAAACTCCCGATGCTGATAGAGGATCCCTCTGATGCTTGGACAATTTTAGGGACTGTTGTATTGTGGAAGTCGGTTGAAAAAACTTTTCACTTTGTGTTTTTTCAGCCTGCCGATTCTGTCTGTGACTTTGTGGATGTAGGTAGATGGTAGAAAATTTTTTCAAACACCTTTTTCTTCATCACCTCCCGTTGTTCTTTTTTTGGCGACCCATATTTCTTGGATAAACTGCCCTGTGGAACTCCTGCTTACTATATCCGTTCCAACAGAAGGCCTATTCAAGATGCTTTATTTAATTTGTTAGTTGTTTCTACTTTAATTCCTTAATACCAAAATATCCAAAAACGGTAAGCGTTTTTTTTTTCATTTACGTCTTTGAATTTTTGAATAGTAATATTTGAATCCGCCATTTTGTTCACAAATTTTGTTGTTGACGCTTGCGGGCATTTTATTGATTGAATTGACTATACGTAAAGTAAATAACCTTTTTAAAAGTAAACAACCCAAATGTGAAAAAACAGGTTTAAGCCTCAGAATTTCGTAAATAAAAGAACTAAAAATTGGTTTCAGAAAAGGTAAACAATTTTTTTTTTAATCAACGACCGAGTTTTGATAAATCAAAAACAGTAAAATATCTCATCTATAATCATCCAAGGACCGATATCTTTCACTAAAAACTCGCAAAATGCTCTTAATTGAAATCTTTATTTGGTTCAATTAGACTATACCTAACTTGAACTAACCTAAAGTAAACAAAGGTTTTTAAAGTAAACAACCCATATGTTGGAAATCAAAAACAGTAACATTTTAATATTTGTAAACGTAAGCTGTACATATTTCTTGGATAAACTGCCCTGTGGAAGTCCTGCTTACTATATCCGTTCCAACAGAAGGCCTATTCAAGATGCTTCGTTTCATTTGTTAGTTGTTTTCTACTTTAATTCTTTAATACCAAAATATCCAAAAACGGTAAGCGTTTTTCTTTTTTCATTTACTTCATTCATTTACAGCGTCTTTGAATTTTTAAATAGTAATATTTGAATCCGCCACTTTGTTCACAAATTTTGTTGTTAACGCTTGCGGGCATTTTATTGATTGAATTGACTATACGTAAAGTAAATAACCTTTTTAAAAGTAAACAACCCAAATGTGAAAAAACAGGTTTAAACCTCAGAATTTCGTAAATAAAAGAACTAAAAATTGGTTTTAGAAAAGGTAAACAATTTTTTTTAATCAATGACAGAATTTTGATAAATCAAAAACAGTAAAATATCTTATCTATAATCATCCAAGGACCGATATCTTTCACTACAAACTCGCAAAATGCTCTTAATCGAAATTTTTATTTGGCCCAAGTAGACTATACCTAACTTGAACTAACCTAAAGTAAACAAAGGTTGTTAAAGTAAACAACCCATATGTTGGAAATCAAAAACAGTAAAATATCTCATCTATAATTAGCCAAGGACCGATATGTTTCACTAAAAACTCGCAAAATGCTCTTAATTGAAATTTTTATTTGGCCCAATTAGACTATACCTAACTTGAACTAACCTAAAGTAAACAAAGGTTGTTAAAGTAAACAACCCATGTGTTGGAAGTCAAAAACAGTAAAATATCTCATCTATAATCAGCCAAGGACCGATTTCTTTCACTAAAAACTCGCAAAATGCTCTTAATTGAAATTTTTATTTGGCCCAATTAGACTATACCTAACTTGAACTAACCTAAAGTAAACAAAGGTTGTTAAAGTAGACAACCCATATGTTGGAAATCAAAAACAGAAACATTTTAATATTTGTAAATCTAAGCTGTACATATTTCTTGGATAAACTGCCCTGTGGAACTCCTGCTTACTATATCCGTTCCAACAGAAGGCCTATTCAAGATGCTTCGTTTCATTTGTTAGTTGTTTTCAACTTTAATTCCTTAATACCAAAATGTTCAAAAACGGTAAGCGTTTTTCTTTTTTCATTTACTTCTTTCAATTACAGCGTCTTTGAATTTTTAAATAGTAATATTTGAATCCGCCACTTTGTTCACAAATTTTGTTGTTAACGCTTGCGGGCATTTTATTGATTGAATTGACTATACGTAAAGTAAATAACCTTTTTAAAAGTAAACAACCCAAATGTGAAAAAACAGGTTTAAACCTCAGAATTTCGTAAATAAAAGAACTAAAAATTGGTTTTAGAAAAGGTAAACAATTTTTTTTTATCAACGACAGAATTTTGATAAATCAAAAACAGTAAAATATCTTATCTATAATCATCCAAGGACCGATATCTTTCACTACAAACTCGCAAAATGCTCTTAATTGAAATTTTTATTTGGCCCAAGTAGACTATACGTAACTTGAACTAACCTAAAGTAAACAAAGGTTGTTAAAGTAAACAACCCATATGTTGGAAATCAAAAACAGTAAAATATCTCATCTATAATTAGCCAAGGATTGATATCTTTCACTAAAAACTCGCAAAATGCTCTTTATTGAAATCTTTATTTGGCCCAATTAGACTATACCTAACTTGAACTAACCTAAAGTAAACAAAGGTTGTTAAAGTAAACAACCCATGTGTTGGAAATCAAAAACAGTAAAATATCACATCTATAATCAGCCAAGGACCGATATATTTCACTAAAAACTCGCAAAATGCTCTTAATTGAAATTTTTATTTGGCCCAATTAGACTATACCTAACTTGAACTAAGCTAAAGTAAACAAAGGTTGTTAAAGTAAACAACCCATGTGTTGGAAATCAAAAACAGTAAAATATCTCATCTATAATCAGCCAAGAACCGATATCTTTCACTAAAAACTCGCAAAATGCTCTTAATTGAAATTTTTATTTGGCCCAATTAGACTATACCTAACTTGAACTAACCTAAAGTAAACAAAGCTTGCTAAAGTAAACAACCCATATGTTGGAAATCAAAGACAGTAACATTTTAATATTTGTAAATGTAAGCTGTACATATTTCTTGGATAAACTGCCCTGTGGAACTCCTGCTTACTATATCCGTTCCAACAGAAGGCCTATTCAAGATGCTTCGTTTCATTTGTTAGTTGTTTTCTACTTTAATTCCTTAATACCAAAATATCCAAAAACGGTAAGCGTTTTTCTTTTTTCATTTACTTCATTCATTTACAGCTTCTTTGAATTTTTGAATAGTAATATTTGAATCCGCCACTTTGTTCACAAATTTTGTTGTTGACGCTTGCGGGCATTTTATTGATTGAATTGACTATACGTAAAGTAAATAACCTTTTTAAAAGTAAACAACCCAAATGTGAAAAAACAGGTTTAAACCTCAGAATTTCGTAAATAAAAGAACTAAAAATTGGTTTTAGAAAAGGTAAACAATTTTTTTTTAATCAACGACAGAATTTTGATAAATCAAAAACAGTAAGATATCTTATCTATAATCATCCAAGGACCGATATCTTTCACTACAAACTCGCAAAATGCTCTTAATTGAAATTTTTATTTGGCCCAATTAGACTATACCTAACTTGAACTAACCTAAAGTAAACAAAGGTTGTTAAAGTAAACAACCCATATGTTGGAAATCAAAAACAGTAAAATATCTCATCTATAATCAGCCAAGCACCGATATCTTTCACTAAAAACTCGCAAAATGCTCTTAATTGAAATCTTTATTTGGCCCAATTAGACTATACCTAACTTGAACTAACCTAAAGTAAACAAAGGTTGTTAAAGTAAACAACCCATGTGTTGGAAATCAAAAACAGTAAAATATCTCATCTATAATCAGCCAAGAACCGATATCTTTCACTAAAAACTCGCAAAATGCTCTTAATTGAAATCTTTATTTGGCCCAATTAGACTATACCTAACTTGAACTAACCTAAAGTAAACAAAGGTTGTTAAAGTAGACAACCCATATGTTGGAAATCAAAAACAGTAAAATATCTCATCTATAATCAGCCAAGCACCGATATCTTTCACTAAAAACTCGCAAAATGCTCTTAATTGAAATCTTTATTTGGCCCAATTAGACTATACCTAACTTGAACTAACCTAAAGTAAACAAAGGTTGTTAAAGTAAACAACCCATATGTTGGAAATAAAAAACAGTAACATTTTAATATTTGTAAACGTAAGATGTACATATTTCTTGGATAAACTGCTCTGTGGAAGTCCTGCTTACTATATCCGTTCCAACAGAAGGCCTATTCAAGATGCTTCATTTCATTTGTTAGTTGTTTTCTACTTTAATTCCTTAATACCAAAATATTCAAAAACAGTAAGCGTTTTTCTTTTTTCATTTACATAGGTCTTTGAATTTTTGAATAGTAATATTTGAATCGGCCACTTTGTTACAAATTTTGTTGTTGACGCTTGCGGGCATTTTATTGATTGAATTGACTATACGTAAAGTAAATAACCTTTTTAAAAGTAAACAACCCAAATGTGAAAAAACAGGTTTAAACCTCAGAATTTCGTAAATAAAAGAACTAAAAATTGGTTTTAGAAAAGGTAAACAATTTTTTTTTTAATCAACGACAGAATTTTGATAAATCAAAAACAGTAAAATATCTTATCTATAATCATCCAAGGACCGATATCTTTCACTAAAAACTCGCAAAATGCTCTTAATTGAAATTTTTATTTGGCTCAGTTGGACTATACCTAACTTGAACTAACCTAAAGTAAACAAAGGTTGTTAAAGTAAACAACCCATATGTTGGAAATCAAAAACAGTAAAATATCTCATCTATAATCAGCCAAGGACCGATACCTTTCACTAAAAACTCGCAAAATGCTCTTAATTGAAATTTTTATTTGGCTCAGTTAGACTATACCTAACTTGAACTAACCTAAAGTAAACAAAGGTTGTTAAAGTAAACAACCCATATGTTGGAAATCAAAAACAGTAAAATATCTCATCTATAATCAGCCAAGGACCGATATCTTTCACTAAAAACTCGCAAAATGCTCTTAATTGAAATCTTTATTTGGCCCAATTAGACTATACCTAACTTGAACTAACCTAAAGTAAACAAAGGTTGTTAAAGTAAACAACCCATGTGTTGGAAATCAAAAACAGTAAAATATCTCATCTATAATCAGCCAAGGACCGATATCTTTCACTAAAAACTCGCAAAATGCTCTTAATTGAAATCTTTATTTGGCCCAATTAGACTATACCTAACTTGAACTAACCTAAAGTAAACAAAGGTTGTTAAAGTAGACAACCCATATGTTGGAAATCAAAAACAGTAAAATATCTCATCTATAATCAGCCAAGCACCGATATCTTTCACTAAAAACTCGCAAAATGCTCTTAATTGAAATCTTTATTTGGCCCAATTAGACTATACCTAACTTGAACTAACCTAAAGTAAACAAAGGTTGTTAAAGTAAACAACCCATATGTTGGAAATAAAAAACAGTAACATTTTAATATTTGTAAACGTAAGATGTACATATTTCTTGGATAAACTGCTCTGTGGAAGTCCTGCTTACTATATCCGTTCCAACAGAAGGCCTATTCAAGATGCTTCATTTCATTTGTTAGTTGTTTTCTACTTTAATTCCTTAATACCAAAATATTCAAAAACAGTAAGCGTTTTTCTTTTTTCATTTACATAGGTCTTTGAATTTTTGAATAGTAATATTTGAATCGGCCACTTTGTTACAAATTTTGTTGTTGACGCTTGCGGGCATTTTATTGATTGAATTGACTATACGTAAAGTAAATAACCTTTTTAAAAGTAAACAACCCAAATGTGAAAAAACAGGTTTAAACCTCAGAATTTCGTAAATAAAAGAACTAAAAATTGGTTTTAGAAAAGGTAAACAATTTTTTTTTTAATCAACGACAGAATTTTGATAAATCAAAAACAGTAAAATATCTTATCTATAATCATCCAAGGACCGATATCTTTCACTAAAAACTCGCAAAATGCTCTTAATTGAAATTTTTATTTGGCTCAGTTGGACTATACCTAACTTGAACTAACCTAAAGTAAACAAAGGTTGTTAAAGTAAACAACCCATATGTTGGAAATCAAAAACAGTAAAATATCTCATCTATAATCAGCCAAGGACCGATACCTTTCACTAAAAACTCGCAAAATGCTCTTAATTGAAATTTTTATTTGGCTCAGTTAGACTATACCTAACTTGAACTAACCTAAAGTAAACAAAGGTTGTTAAAGTAAACAACCCATATGTTGGAAATCAAAAACAGTAAAATATCTCATCTATAATCAGCCAAGGACCGATATCTTTCACTAAAAACTCGCAAAATGCTCTTAATTGAAATTTTTATTTGGCTCAGTTAGACTATACCTAACTTGAACTAACCTAAAGTAAACAAAGGTTGTTAAAGTAAACAACCCATGTGTTGGAAATCAAAAACAGTAAAATATCTCATCTATAATCAGCCAAGGACCGATATCTTTCACTAAAAACTCGCAAAATGCTCTTAATTGAAATCTTTATTTGGCCCAATTAGACTATACCTAACTTGAACTAACCTAAAGTAAACAAAGGTTGTTAAAGTAAACAACCCATGTGTTGGAAATCAAAAACAGTAAAATATCTCATCTATAATCAGCCAAGGACCGATATCTTTCACTAAAAACTCGCAAAATGCTCTTAATTGAAATTTTTATTTGGCCCAATTAGACTATACCTAACTTGAACTAACCTAAAGTAAACAAAGGTTGTTAAAGTAAACAACCCATGTGTTGGAAGTCAAAAACAGTAAAATATCTCATCTATAATCAGCCAAGGACCGATTTCTTTCACTAAAAACTCGCAAAATGCTCTTAATTGAAATTTTTATTTGGCCCAATTAGACTATACCTAACTTGAACTAACCTAAAGTAAACAAAGGTTGTTAAAGTAGACAACCCATATGTTGGAAATCAAAAACAGAAACATTTTAATATTTGTAAATCTAAGCTGTACATATTTCTTGGATAAACTGCCCTGTGGAACTCCTGCTTACTATATCCGTTCCAACAGAAGGCCTATTCAAGATGCTTCATTTCATTTGTTAGTTGTTTTCAACTTTAATTCCTTAATACCAAAATGTTCAAAAACGGTAAGCGTTTTTCTTTTTTCATTTACTTCTTTCAATTACAGCGTCTTTGAATTTTTAAATAGTAATATTTGAATCCGCCACTTTGTTCACAAATTTTGTTGTTAACGCTTGCGGGCATTTTATTGATTGAATTGACTATACGTAAAGTAAATAACCTTTTTAAAAGTAAACAACCCAAATGTGAAAAAACAGGTTTAAACCTCAGAATTTCGTAAATAAAAGAACTAAAAATTGGTTTTAGAAAAGGTAAACAATTTTTTTTTATAAACGACAGAATTTTGATAAATCAAAAACAGTAAAATATCTTATCTATAATCATCCAAGGACCGATATCTTTCACTACAAACTCGCAAAATGCTCTTAATTGAAATTTTTATTTGGCCCAAGTAGACTATACGTAACTTGAACTAACCTAAAGTAAACAAAGGTTGTTAAAGTAAACAACCCATATGTTGGAAATCAAAAACAGTAAAATATCTCATCTATAATTAGCCAAGGATTGATATCTTTCACTAAAAACTCGCAAAATGCTCTTTATTGAAATCTTTATTTGGCCCAATTAGACTATACCTAACTTGAACTAACCTAAAGTAAACAAAGGTTGTTAAAGTAAACAACCCATGTGTTGGAAATCAAAAACAGTAAAATATCACATCTATAATCAGCCAAGGACCGATATATTTCACTAAAAACTCGCAAAATGCTCTTAATTGAAATTTTTATTTGGCCCAATTAGACTATACCTAACTTGAACTAAGCTAAAGTAAACAAAGGTTGTTAAAGTAAACAACCCATGTGTTGGAAATCAAAAACAGTAAAATATCTCATCTATAATCAGCCAAGAACCGATATCTTTCACTAAAAACTCGCAAAATGCTCTTAATTGAAATTTTTATTTGGCCCAATTAGACTATACCTAACTTGAACTAACCTAAAGTAAACAAAGCTTGCTAAAGTAAACAACCCATATGTTGGAAATCAAAGACAGTAACATTTTAATATTTGTAAATGTAAGCTGTACATATTTCTTGGATAAACTGCCCTGTGGAACTCCTGCTTACTATATCCGTTCCAACAGAAGGCCTATTCAAGATGCTTCGTTTCATTTGTTAGTTGTTTTCTACTTTAATTCCTTAATACCAAAATATCCAAAAACGGTAAGCGTTTTTCTTTTTTCATTTACTTCATTCATTTACAGCTTCTTTGAATTTTTGAATAGTAATATTTGAATCCGCCACTTTGTTCACAAATTTTGTTGTTGACGCTTGCGGGCATTTTATTGATTGAATTGACTATACGTAAAGTAAATAACCTTTTTAAAAGTAAACAACCCAAATGTGAAAAAACAGGTTTAAACCTCAGAATTTCGTAAATAAAAGAACTAAAAATTGGTTTTAGAAAAGGTAAACAATTTTTTTTTAATCAACGACAGAATTTTGATAAATCAAAAACAGTAAGATATCTTATCTATAATCATCCAAGGACCGATATCTTTCACTACAAACTCGCAAAATGCTCTTAATTGAAATTTTTATTTGGCCCAATTAGACTATACCTAACTTGAACTAACCTAAAGTAAACAAAGGTTGTTAAAGTAAACAACCCATATGTTGGAAATCAAAAACAGTAAAATATCTCATCTATAATCAGCCAAGCACCGATATCTTTCACTAAAAACTCGCAAAATGCTCTTAATTGAAATCTTTATTTGGCCCAATTAGACTATACCTAACTTGAACTAACCTAAAGTAAACAAAGGTTGTTAAAGTAAACAACCCATGTGTTGGAAATCAAAAACAGTAAAATATCTCATCTATAATCAGCCAAGGACCGATATCTTTCACTAAAAACTCGCAAAATGCTCTTAATTGAAATCTTTATTTGGCCCAATTAGACTATACCTAACTTGAACTAACCTAAAGTAAACAAAGGTTGTTAAAGTAGACAACCCATATGTTGGAAATCAAAAACAGTAAAATATCTCATCTATAATCAGCCAAGCACCGATATCTTTCACTAAAAACTCGCAAAATGCTCTTAATTGAAATCTTTATTTGGCCCAATTAGACTATACCTAACTTGAACTAACCTAAAGTAAACAAAGGTTGTTAAAGTAAACAACCCATATGTTGGAAATAAAAAACAGTAACATTTTAATATTTGTAAACGTAAGATGTACATATTTCTTGGATAAACTGCTCTGTGGAAGTCCTGCTTACTATATCCGTTCCAACAGAAGGCCTATTCAAGATGCTTCATTTCATTTGTTAGTTGTTTTCTACTTTAATTCCTTAATACCAAAATATTCAAAAACAGTAAGCGTTTTTCTTTTTTCATTTACATAGGTCTTTGAATTTTTGAATAGTAATATTTGAATCGGCCACTTTGTTACAAATTTTGTTGTTGACGCTTGCGGGCATTTTATTGATTGAATTGACTATACGTAAAGTAAATAACCTTTTTAAAAGTAAACAACCCAAATGTGAAAAAACAGGTTTAAACCTCAGAATTTCGTAAATAAAAGAACTAAAAATTGGTTTTAGAAAAGGTAAACAATTTTTTTTTTTAATCAACGACAGAATTTTGATAAATCAAAAACAGTAAAATATCTTATCTATAATCATCCAAGGACCGATATCTTTCACTAAAAACTCGCAAAATGCTCTTAATTGAAATTTTTATTTGGCTCAGTTGGACTATACCTAACTTGAACTAACCTAAAGTAAACAAAGGTTGTTAAAGTAAACAACCCATATGTTGGAAATCAAAAACAGTAAAATATCTCATCTATAATCAGCCAAGGACCGATACCTTTCACTAAAAACTCGCAAAATGCTCTTAATTGAAATTTTTATTTGGCTCAGTTAGACTATACCTAACTTGAACTAACCTAAAGTAAACAAAGGTTGTTAAAGTAAACAACCCATATGTTGGAAATCAAAAACAGTAAAATATCTCATCTATAATCAGCCAAGGACCGATATCTTTCACTAAAAACTCGCAAAATGCTCTTAATTGAAATCTTTATTTGGCCCAATTAGACTATACCTAACTTGAACTAACCTAAAGTAAACAAAGGTTGTTAAAGTAAACAACCCATGTGTTGGAAATCAAAAACAGTAAAATATCTCATCTATAATCAGCCAAGGACCGATATCTTTCACTAAAAACTCGCAAAATGCTCTTAATTGAAATCTTTATTTGGCCCAATTAGACTATACCTAACTTGAACTAACCTAAAGTAAACAAAGGTTGTTAAAGTAAACAACCCATGTGTTGGAAATCAAAAACAGTAAAATATCTCATCTATAATCAGCCAAGGACCGATATCTTTCACTAAAAACTCGCAAAATGCTCTTAATTGAAATTTTTATTTGGCCCAATTAGACTATACCTAACTTGAACTAACCTAAAGTAAACAAAGGTTGTTAAAGTAAACAACCCATGTGTTGGAAGTCAAAAACAGTAAAATATCTCATCTATAATCAGCCAAGGACCGATTTCTTTCACTAAAAACTCGCAAAATGCTCTTAATTGAAATTTTTATTTGGCCCAATTAGACTATACCTAACTTGAACTAACCTAAAGTAAACAAAGGTTGTTAAAGTAGACAACCCATATGTTGGAAATCAAAAACAGAAACATTTTAATATTTGTAAATCTAAGCTGTACATATTTCTTGGATAAACTGCCCTGTGGAACTCCTGCTTACTATATCCGTTCCAACAGAAGGCCTATTCAAGATGCTTCATTTCATTTGTTAGTTGTTTTCAACTTTAATTCCTTAATACCAAAATGTTCAAAAACGGTAAGCGTTTTTCTTTTTTCATTTACTTCTTTCAATTACAGCGTCTTTGAATTTTTAAATAGTAATATTTGAATCCGCCACTTTGTTCACAAATTTTGTTGTTAACGCTTGCGGGCATTTTATTGATTGAATTGACTATACGTAAAGTAAATAACCTTTTTAAAAGTAAACAACCCAAATGTGAAAAAACAGGTTTAAACCTCAGAATTTCGTAAATAAAAGAACTAAAAATTGGTTTTAGAAAAGGTAAACAATTTTTTTTTATAAACGACAGAATTTTGATAAATCAAAAACAGTAAAATATCTTATCTATAATCATCCAAGGACCGATATCTTTCACTACAAACTCGCAAAATGCTCTTAATTGAAATTTTTATTTGGCCCAAGTAGACTATACGTAACTTGAACTAACCTAAAGTAAACAAAGGTTGTTAAAGTAAACAACCCATATGTTGGAAATCAAAAACAGTAAAATATCTCATCTATAATTAGCCAAGGATTGATATCTTTCACTAAAAACTCGCAAAATGCTCTTTATTGAAATCTTTATTTGGCCCAATTAGACTATACCTAACTTGAACTAACCTAAAGTAAACAAAGGTTGTTAAAGTAAACAACCCATGTGTTGGAAATCAAAAACAGTAAAATATCACATCTATAATCAGCCAAGGACCGATATATTTCACTAAAAACTCGCAAAATGCTCTTAATTGAAATTTTTATTTGGCCCAATTAGACTATACCTAACTTGAACTAAGCTAAAGTAAACAAAGGTTGTTAAAGTAAACAACCCATGTGTTGGAAATCAAAAACAGTAAAATATCTCATCTATAATCAGCCAAGAACCGATATCTTTCACTAAAAACTCGCAAAATGCTCTTAATTGAAATTTTTATTTGGCCCAATTAGACTATACCTAACTTGAACTAACCTAAAGTAAACAAAGCTTGCTAAAGTAAACAACCCATATGTTGGAAATCAAAGACAGTAACATTTTAATATTTGTAAATGTAAGCTGTACATATTTCTTGGATAAACTGCCCTGTGGAACTCCTGCTTACTATATCCGTTCCAACAGAAGGCCTATTCAAGATGCTTCGTTTCATTTGTTAGTTGTTTTCTACTTTAATTCCTTAATACCAAAATATCCAAAAACGGTAAGCGTTTTTCTTTTTTCATTTACTTCATTCATTTACAGCTTCTTTGAATTTTTGAATAGTAATATTTGAATCCGCCACTTTGTTCACAAATTTTGTTGTTGACGCTTGCGGGCATTTTATTGATTGAATTGACTATACGTAAAGTAAATAACCTTTTTAAAAGTAAACAACCCAAATGTGAAAAAACAGGTTTAAACCTCAGAATTTCGTAAATAAAAGAACTAAAAATTGGTTTTAGAAAAGGTAAACAATTTTTTTTTAATCAACGACAGAATTTTGATAAATCAAAAACAGTAAGATATCTTATCTATAATCATCCAAGGACCGATATCTTTCACTACAAACTCGCAAAATGCTCTTAATTGAAATTTTTATTTGGCCCAATTAGACTATACCTAACTTGAACTAACCTAAAGTAAACAAAGGTTGTTAAAGTAAACAACCCATATGTTGGAAATCAAAAACAGTAAAATATCTCATCTATAATCAGCCAAGCACCGATATCTTTCACTAAAAACTCGCAAAATGCTCTTAATTGAAATCTTTATTTGGCCCAATTAGACTATACCTAACTTGAACTAACCTAAAGTAAACAAAGGTTGTTAAAGTAAACAACCCATGTGTTGGAAATCAAAAACAGTAAAATATCTCATCTATAATCAGCCAAGGACCGATATCTTTCACTAAAAACTCGCAAAATGCTCTTAATTGAAATCTTTATTTGGCCCAATTAGACTATACCTAACCTGAACTAACCTAAAGTAAACAAAGGTTGTTAAAGTAGACAACCCATATGTTGGAAATCAAAAACAGTAAAATATCTCATCTATAATCAGCCAAGCACCGATATCTTTCACTAAAAACTCGCAAAATGCTCTTAATTGAAATCTTTATTTGGCCCAATTAGACTATACCTAACTTGAACTAACCTAAAGTAAACAAAGGTTGTTAAAGTAAACAACCCATATGTTGGAAATAAAAAACAGTAACATTTTAATATTTGTAAACGTAAGATGTACATATTTCTTGGATAAACTGCTCTGTGGAAGTCCTGCTTACTATATCCGTTCCAACAGAAGGCCTATTCAAGATGCTTCATTTCATTTGTTAGTTGTTTTCTACTTTAATTCCTTAATACCAAAATATTCAAAAACAGTAAGCGTTTTTCTTTTTTCATTTACATAGGTCTTTGAATTTTTGAATAGTAATATTTGAATCGGCCACTTTGTTACAAATTTTGTTGTTGACGCTTGCGGGCATTTTATTGATTGAATTGACTATACGTAAAGTAAATAACCTTTTTAAAAGTAAACAACCCAAATGTGAAAAAACAGGTTTAAACCTCAGAATTTCGTAAATAAAAGAACTAAAAATTGGTTTTAGAAAAGGTAAACAATTTTTTTTTTTAATCAACGACAGAATTTTGATAAATCAAAAACAGTAAAATATCTTATCTATAATCATCCAAGGACCGATATCTTTCACTAAAAACTCGCAAAATGCTCTTAATTGAAATTTTTATTTGGCTCAGTTGGACTATACCTAACTTGAACTAACCTAAAGTAAACAAAGGTTGTTAAAGTAAACAACCCATATGTTGGAAATCAAAAACAGTAAAATATCTCATCTATAATCAGCCAAGGACCGATACCTTTCACTAAAAACTCGCAAAATGCTCTTAATTGAAATTTTTATTTGGCTCAGTTAGACTATACCTAACTTGAACTAACCTAAAGTAAACAAAGGTTGTTAAAGTAAACAACCCATATGTTGGAAATCAAAAACAGTAAAATATCTCATCTATAATCAGCCAAGGACCGATATCTTTCACTAAAAACTCGCAAAATGCTCTTAATTGAAATCTTTATTTGGCCCAATTAGACTATACCTAACTTGAACTAACCTAAAGTAAACAAAGGTTGTTAAAGTAAACAACCCATGTGTTGGAAATCAAAAACAGTAAAATATCTCATCTATAATCAGCCAAGGACCGATATATTTCACTAAAAACTCGCAAAATGCTCTTAATTGAAATTCTTATTTGGCCCAATTAGACTATACCTAACTTGAACTAAGCTAAAGTAAACAAAGGTTGTTAAAGTAAACAACCCATGTGTTGGAAATCAAAAACAGTAAAATATCTTATCTATAATCATCCAAGGACCGATATCTTTCACTAAAAACTCGCAAAATGCTCTTAATTGAAATCTTTATTTGGCCCAATTAGACTATACCTAACTTGAACTAACCTAAAGTAAACAAAGATTGTTAAGTGTAAACAACCCATGTGTTGGTATTCAAAAACAGTAAAATATCTCATCTATAATCAGCCAAGGACCGATATATTTCACTAAAAACTCGCAAAATGCTCTTAATTGAAATTCTTATTTGGCCCAATTAGACTATACCTAACTTGAACTAACCTAAAGTAAACAAAGGTTGTTAAAGTAAACAACCCATATGTTGGAAATCAAAAACAGTGACATTTTAATATTTGTAAATGTAAGCTGTACAGTTTCTTAACTGTATTGTAAAGGACTCGTTTACATTTTCTTCTCCTCCCACAAAGCCAATAAGAATGCTACTAAAAGAGATTTTTTTTTGTTTTTAGATTTCTATTTGTTTTGTGTTTAAACTGCCCATCTATGTGTTAACAATATAATTTTATTACACAAGGATCGGGTCCGCCAATTTGTTCAGAAATTTTTTGTTTAATTTTAGTGCTCATTGAGAGTGTTTTATTGATTCTGGTTTACTAACTGTAATGTAAAGTATTGGTTTTATATTTTCCTCTCCGCCCAGAAACCCATCAATGAAAGTGATTTTTAAGTGATTTTTTATTTGTGTTTAAGTTCCTATTTATTTTAAACATAAACTGCCTACCTATACGTGTTAATAATTACTAAAACAAAAGACTGAGATAAGAGTACTTCGCTAATTTTGTTGCTTGAGAGCAAACAATTGATTATGGTTTATTAACTGTAATGTAAACTATGTGCCGGTTTTAGATTTCCCTCTCCTCCGACAATAACGAAAGTGAAGGCAAATCTGATTTGCTTTGTTTTCAAGAGCCTATTGGTTTGCGTTTAAATTACCCACCTATGCCACAACTAAAACTATACTAAAAAATAAATAAAAAGGTTAATAAAAACAGTTTTAAAAAAGATTGAAAATGGGAACTATTAGTTTCAATGCACTTTTCAATACATTTTGTGAGGGGTTTTCTAAAAGAGAGACTTTATGCGACCCCCTTGAACACACAATAAGAACTTTTACACCTCATAAAACATATTTGCAATGTAATAATATCACATCTAATCAATTTAAACTGCCAACTAAACATCAAGCTATGAATTTCCAACGAAGAACAAAGCATCATAATAACAATAAAGCAACTATTTACTACTTCTAGATACGTTGGTTATATTGAGATATAATAAATGCTTTATATGTATTGAATAAAGTCTCTAGTTAATATTCATTTTTAGATTCTGAAGTCATCTTCTGTAGAAATGATCTTTGTAGGCTTTTGAAATGAATGATTGGCGCTACTTTACAATTTGGTACTTTTTCTCTTTCCCACCAATCCTTTATTAATTTTTTGGTGTGTTATAGGTTATAAGGAATTTTTGCAGTACCTACATTTACAGTAGTGTATTCCAATGCATCTTGCCAAACCTTTCCTATACCTGCTCCGATTTAAGCTCATCATATATATGCTTGTGATCGTCATATATATACCCTTTTGCTCCAGTCCATATCAATTCTATTGCGGTAAACTGGGAAAACCAACATGTCCATGTTCGCACAATCTTTGGTCTGCGGCGTAGATTTTTGTTTTTTTTTCTTAAAAAGCTCTAGCCACTGACAAAACTTCCGATCAGTCATTTTTCACATCCAAGTTCATTGCTCTCGGTAAATCAAGAGTCTTTGTTTTCTTCTTTTAATGTTCTTCGGTATTATTTTGTACTTGGTTTCTATCAGTGACTTTGTACTGCTAGACCCAGGCATGGCGACAACACTTGTTGCAATTATATCATCGACGTATTTACCGTAATAACGTAGATACCGTAATGTAGAAAGAGATGATCAGAATAAAGAATGTTAGAGGTCTTGGAAACAGCGTGGACTTCGGCGACGTATAGCCATACTTGAGTCTAGTAGTACAAAGTCACTGGTTTCTATGCACTTCCTCTCTTGCATACTGCTTAAGGTAATTTCCAATGTCTTCGATTCAGTTTCCTGGATATTGGTTGGGAAATTTCCACTTTTTCTTTCATTCCCGAAATAGCACAATAAATTTAACACTATTTGCTTGGATTAAAGATGCAAAAACCCGAAAATTGCTTAGAATTATTAATTTTGCCTAAGTAGACTGTCAGAGTGATATTTATAAATTAAAATGACGGGAAAAAATACACATTTTGGTGACCACTTTAAGCCAGACACAAATATAAGTGTATCCTATTTTTTCTTGTCTAAAGTTGTATATATCTGTCTTTTTTATCATACGGCTTGTTTTTGGTCGGTACAAATAAATGCCATGAAAAGAAACAAAAATTTCAAAGTCGGTCGTTGATGAAGCGTCGTACCCGCCAGTTAAGAACCCATGCGACTATATCTAGGGAGAGTTTTAGTTTTTTTGTATCTTGTAGCATCTTTCCGGTCACCACAACTTAACAAATTCATTACTTCAAAACTTTTGTTTTAAATTCAGCTGCATATTCAGTGTTCAAACCCTACTCTAACTACTAGTTAAATTGTTGATCAAAAGGTTAAGAAAACAATCAAAATATTTTCTTAACTTTTGTATTATATTACACATAGACGTACACCAGAGCAAGCTTCGAAAAGCCGGAAAGGGGGCCCGAGGGACAGCTACAGGGAGGCTCTAAGGGGGTTCAGGTTTGGCATAATCCACCCAGACTACCCTGAGAGCTACTCTGAGCGCGGACCAACTCCGGCTGATACAGGCTGCAAACTTGATTGCAGTCGAAAACCTGTCGGAAGATGGACCACAGGTAAGATTCCAGGGCTGCACCCATCGCCCTGGGTGGCTACATGTCACCTGCGAAGACGAAAAGAGTGCCGCATGGTTGGAAGCTTCGATCGACGGGTTCCAATCCTACAATGGTGCTCGCCTCAGACTCGTGAAAGGATCAGACTTGCCAAAACCCAACATCTGTGTAGCCTACATACCAGATGACACCACCGACCAGCGACTAATGCCTGAAACGGTAACCGTTCATTTTCCTGAGGCGCAGTTTTACTGCGGCCATGGGGCGAGCACTAGCGAATGGACGATACTACATCGCGTGGAAGCAGGCATGGAATTCAGGCCCTTCTTCTTGGAACCTTGCTGGTAACACTTCGAGTGAGCAACAATAGACCGCAGGTCGCGGTGGAGGACTGTATAAGTCCACTCACATTGAATACAATACAATACACATAGACCTACAGGTAATATGATAAACGGCAGCTGATAAACTCTTTACCGCCCAGCCACGAGCAGCAAGAAAAAACTTTGCCTGCCGCTGGGATGACAGAAAGTGGCAGTTTATTAATGTTTGGATAAAAACCAATTTATACTCACCATAATATAAACAACTTCGATTAACAAACATATAGTTACAAGTTCCATCCGTGTTACGGTTAAATTGAATATTATTTGTAAGATCAAAACGATTCCATCGAAAGTTGCCCAAAAGATAATGAGTCCAAAAGATGCATTCAAGTCTTGAATTACCAAAATTAGTTTCCTTTGCAAGTCTTCTTCCAGTATTAGCTGCTCCAGATTCGATGCATGTTTCAGGCTTTCATTAAAAAAAGTGTACAGTTTGGTGACTTCAAAAGTTAGCACACTCATGGCAAAAAGGCACCAGGTGATTCTTACGTAAATCAGATATTGTCCAGAAAATACCCAGTTAATCCTGTACAATGAGCTTGTAGCTACTACTTTTGAGGCAAATATTGCACAGTAAAAAAATATAGCTCGGGTCACAGGAACTGAAGGCATTTCCAATCCGACGTTTTTCGATATCTGGTTCAAATGTTCAACCACCTTAGTTACTGTCCACCCATTTCCCAGAATCGCCATGGTAATCGAGGCGTTCAGAGCCAGTTGACACGTTGCTGACAATATGTAGAGCAGCTTTTCGTATAGGGTCTCAATGCGAAATGGTATTAAACTGTAAATCACAACCAAAAAGACACTCCAAAGGATGATATAAGCTGTATAGCATATTTGCACAAGCTTGTACTTATAACAAGCAGGAGGGCAAAAAGCCAGGGTTGTACTTATAGCTATGGACCACCAAGTGACAAACGATAGCTTCATTTTTTTGAGGGTGAATGTTAAAGCTAAACCAGCGATCGCAATTATTCCAATGTCTATTTAAGTTTTTTTATATTTTTTTTATCAATATTTAGTAGTAATTGCTTTTATGATGGACATAACGGTTCTATGGGAATCGTGATGAATTGAACCGGTCTGTAAAATATTAAAACGTTTCATTAGACGAATGGGGAAATAGATTACGTCAGAAAGCATACAGCAAACATTCTTCAACATAATCGGTAGGTATACAGGATACACTAAGATAAGAAAAAAGAAACGAGGAAATAATTTGGCTCACATCTGGCTAAAATATAAACAATTCTGGTAAAAAATAAGAGGACATATCAGATTAGCAACGCAAATAAAGTAGGAAATAATTCAACTTTTTTGCCTCTTGGCCCACTTACAGTAGAGCCATTTGCTATACCGGGAAATTTATGTCGTAAGCAAAAACATTTTCGGGACCAGTTGGCCGGTGGCTGTTCTCAATTTCACGTCTCTGGTAGTCTTTTGCCGTGGCAATAGAATGCTGAATAGGATGCAAATAATCCATAAGTTGGTTATCGAATATTTTGTTTAACTCATGAATGAAAAGGGCGCCACAACCAAACAATTCCCTGAAAACCCTGAGGGATCATTTAGTTATAACACAGTGTCACTGTTTGCACTCGTCGTGCATTTATTTTTACATTTAACTTGAATCGATTCCCTAGTCGCAGCATTAACAAAGAAATAAAATTTATCGAAGGGCTAAATAGTAGGTTTATAGTTAAAGACTGACAAAAAGTTAATCACTGATGTGTCATGATGATCAAACGATCAGTGTCGTCGGATTTTTTTTATTTTTGTATGTATGTTCTTAGAATGATGTCATGAGGATGGCAGCTACATATAAGTATTCGAGTAAATGGCCTTCAATAATCACCCATCAAATATAAACAAAGTATTATAAAAAATAAACGACGATCGTTTAGGCTCTACCGTTTCCTGTTTCTTGCAGCTTGGCTGTTCCTCTAACCACTTTCCAAATCTAAAAGTTTTGCTATACACAGTTTTCGAGGAAATGGCTTTCAAATGTAAGTTCTACTGATTCTTGTTTCTGGCAGCTTGGCTGCTCCTCTAGCCACCTTCCAAATATAAAAGTGTTCCTATGCACAGTTTTCGAGCAAATGGCTTTCAAGTGTCAGTGCAACAAATATAAACAAGGGTTTATAACAAATAAAAAACGGTCGTTTATGTTCCACTGTTTCTTGTTCCTTGCAGCTTGGCTGATTCTCTAGCCACCTTCCAAATATAAAAGTGTTCCTATGCACAGTTTTCGAGCAAATGGCTTTTTTTGGTCAAAAGATATTCTTCAAAAAACCAATTTCAATCTGTTTTTTTATTTTTCTAATAGTTTTCTATTACTAAATTTTTCTAATAATAGTAAAAGTCTAACAGGACACTTTATAATTGAAAAAGCTTGTAATTTTTCTTCAAAAAAATAATCTTAAATCCTTTTCTTCATTTTATTTTCACACTTCATAGCTGAATTGTAGTTTCTTCAGTTATAAAAGATCATATTTAAGTAGAGTTTTTGAAAGAAAAGTTTTCTTATTTTCTCTGCCATATTTTTCAAGAAAAGATACTTTTCTTCGATTTTTTTCTTCAGAAAACAAATTTCAATCTCTTTCTTCATCCTTCCTTCCCACAGGTCACTTAATAATTAAGTAAACTCCTTGTAGTTTCGAAGTGACTGTCACATCTCTCTACTTGTAAGTAGATATATTAGGGCGATCCCTCCTCCTCCGAATTTTTAATGCACATGCGTAAACCTCCTCCGGGCACTCTATGGGGGACCCTCCGCCTCCGAATTTTTAATGCGCATGCGTGAACCTCCTCAGGGCCTCCTATGAGGGAGCAACCTCATCCGAATTTTTAATGCGCCCTAATCTATCCCTTATCCATATGTAGAGTTACCAAGGCCAAGTCAGTTTATCAACATGATCACTGCAGATATTAGCATCTTTTCCTTTCCACTTTATCCAAGTGAGGAAGAGAGAAACAATTTTGAAATGGAATGTGCAACTAAGGAATAACAAAGTGAAGAAGACATAGTGACTTGTAATATTTGTTTTGAAGAAGTGATTGAAGTCTGTTACCCAAATAGTTGTAATCATAAATTTTGATTGCAATGTATTACAAGATGGACTGATGAACGTTGTTTCTCATCATCAATGTTAAAAGAATGTCCCTATTGTCGCAAAAGTTACATATATTTGATTGAAATTTCAAGACGAAGAAAGTAATTAGACATCACTATATAGTCACAATTACAAAAAACACACGCTTTTGAATGTGATATTAGAAAGAACCTTTTATTACACACGGCACAACCACAAGGTCACGATAGCTTAAGTCATCTGAACGTTTGTAGTGGTTGTTGATAAATTTAAATGTTCCCGAAAGTGGCCCTAGGCTCTGTAGTGTGTTACAAAAAAAAACACAATGAGTATGTTTTGCCCCTATTTAGATGTAATCTCTGCATACGATTGGAACACACACATTGATTGATTATTAATTTTTTTTTTCGTTCTTGATTGTTTGCACATCTATTTCTGCTACTGTGGCAGTTCCTTCGGTAGGAATTTCAGAGGGAGAATCTTGAACGATACCATCATCTTCAGTGAGCTCCTCTTCCTCAAAGTCATCTTCATGGACTTTGTTTTTGTCAATATTTTGCACTGCTTTAAATTTCCTGTGTTGTTGGTTAGATTGTAAAAATAAATAGTTTCTTCGTTGTCCATAGACACAAATTTGTTCATAGGCCTGGAATCTCCGTTGGTTTCATCAAGAATATCCATAAAGAATACATCCATATTTGGCACTACTTACACAAAATAATTTGACAATTAACTAACTGAACTGAAATGCAGTAATTTTCACAGTTTGTTTGTAGTTGTAATATATTCAAAATTAATTTTGGAATTACACTGAATCAATTGAGTTAGGGTTTACAATAAATAGTCATTTTGTAGAAAGTAAAAAACGGATTAAAGGCTAAAGAAACGGAGGTTACGCGATAAGGCACCATAAGGGCTTCTTTTTTATTTTTACGCGTATTGCATTTACTTTAATTACGTATGCACCATATGTTTATAGTTTCTAAAGAAGTCACAAACCAGCGTCGTAATATTAAATAAATGAAGGAAAAATTTTAAAATTTTTTTAAATCAGTTGTCGACCGTTATACAAGGACGTACTATAACAACCCATAATCGTCATACACTTATCGTATTATAATAACTATGGACATACTATCATCCTAAGAAGTACTAATCAATTAAATATTATTAATATAAACATAAATCGGTGCCACTGACCTCATACCTGTTATGTGATAAAAAATACATCTTTAATTAAAACAACTCTCGCTTTCACACTGATGATCGAACTGAGTCAAGGTTTCTAAAACAGGGAACAGGACCGTCTTAGGATAATGCTCGCCGTATAAACTATTAAAAATAGTGCACCTATTTTCAAAGAGCAGATATTCAGGTGGGTGCCGGAAAAGTGGAAAAGCGCCCAGGCCAAAATGATTTGAGACCACAACCAAAATTCCAAAATGTTTTAATAAATTAGCTATAGGTAGTTATTTTTACTCGTTGGCCTATTGCACAGGCGAGAATGTTTTTCAATTTCCAGCTTTATATCTGACAGACTTCATTCAAGTTAACACAGAAGGAAAAGTAAGAAAAATTCGGAAGAGGAGAGTCCCCCTAATCTCACTACTCTTGTAGATTCAATGAATTTTCCGAAGAAGAGATGGTTTCTATGCCAGATTTGTCAAAAAAAAAATGTCTTGGATTGCTGTCAATTTTCATCTAGACTTGGCTTTTACAAGGAAGAGTTAATTTCTGTCAGGAAATTCATTGTAGTTTCAAAATGACCAAAAGAGAGTTATTTACTCTGCCATATTTTTAAGAAGGCATTTTTTCTCGATTTTGTTCTTCAAAAAACAAATTTCAATTTGTATCTTCATTTTTCCGTCTTACAGGACACTTTATAATTGAAGAAACTTGCTGTAGTTTTTTCTTTAAAAAAAAATAATTTTAAATCTTTTTCTTCATTTTACTTTAACACTTTATAACTGAAAAAACATATTTTAGTTTCTTCAGTTATAAAACATCATGATTAAATGGAATTTTCAAAGAAGAGTTTTCTTATTTTCTCTGCCATGTTTTTCAAGAAAGTACACTTTTCTTCAATTTTGTTTTCAAAAAACAAATTTCAGTCTCTTTCTTGATTCTTTCTTCCCACAGGACACTTAATAATTAAAAAAACTCCTTGTAGTTTCAAAGTGACTATCACATCTCCCTACTTGTCGATTCAATGAATTTTCCAAAAAAGAGTTAATTTCTATGGCAGATTTGTCAAAAAAAATCTTCGATTGCTGTTTTTAAAAAACAAATTTCAATATTTTTCTTCACTTTGCTTTCACACTTTGTTATTGAAGAAACTCGTTGTAGTTTTAACGTAATTTTCGCATAATATTATATCTAGATTTAAATTGAATTTCCGAAGACAATTTAAATTCTTGTTCAGGTTTGTCGAAGATTGGTATTTTTCTTCGACGTTTTTCTTTAAAAAGCCAATTGTAAATTCTTTCTTCATTATTCATACATAACTCTTAGATATAGTTCAAGAAACTTATAGCAGTGTTAGAGAGCATTTCATATTAATTTTAATCAAGAGTTAAATAGCTTTTACAAGGAAGAGTTAATTTCTGTGGCAGGAAATTCATTGTAGTTTCAAACTTTTTCTCTTACATAACTTTTATTCAAGATTAGATAGAATTTCCAAAAAAGAGATATTTTCTCTGCTATATTTTTAAGAAAGAATATTTTTCTACGATTTTATTGTTCAAGAAACAAATTTTAATCTTTTTCTTCATTTTTCCGGCTCACGGCACTCTTTATAGGTGAAGAAACTTGTATTTTTTTTTCCTAAAAAACATAATTTTAAGCTTTTTTCTTCATTTTACTTTCACACTTTATAACTGAAGAAACTTATTTTAGTGTCTTCAGTTACAAAAGAATCATGATTAATTAGAATTTCCAAAAAAGAGTTTTCTTATTTTTTCTGCCATAATTTTCAAGAAAAGACACTTCTTCGATTTTTTCTTCAAAAAACAAATTTCAATCTCTTTCTTGATTCTTCTTTCTCACAGGACACTTATTAATTAAATAAGCTCCTTGTAGTTTTAAAGTGACTGTCGTATCTCTCTACTTGTAGATTC
This sequence comes from Taphrorychus bicolor, assembly GCA_951812265.1. Classification (NCBI taxonomy): domain Eukaryota; kingdom Metazoa; phylum Arthropoda; class Insecta; order Coleoptera; family Curculionidae; genus Taphrorychus; species Taphrorychus bicolor. The sequence goes on from OX638305.1 coordinate 19,957,907, forward strand.
AAGGAATTTTCCAAAGAAGAGTTGGTTTCTATGCCAGATTTGTAAAAAAAAAATGTCTTCGATTGCAATCTTTAATAAACAAACTTCTATCCTTTTCTTCATTTTGCTCTCACACTCTGTTATTGAAGAAACTCATTGTAATTTTAACGTGATTTTCGCATAATATTATTTCCAGATTTAAGTTGACTTTCCAAAGAGTTAAAGTTTTAAGTTAACACAAGTTAAATTCTAAGTCAGGTTTGACAGAGAATGGTATTTATCTTCGACGTTTTTCTCTAAAAAACCAATTGTAAATCCTTCCTTCATTATTCACACATGACCTTTAGATATAGTTCAAGAAACCTATAGCAGTGTAAGAGTGAATATCACATCAATTTTCATCTAGACTTAAATGGCTTTTACAAGGAAGAGTTAATTTCTATGCCAGGAAGTTCATTGTAGTTTCAAAATGACCAAAAAAGAGTTACTTTCTCTGCAATATTTTTAAGAAAGAAAATTTTTCTTCGATTTTGTTCTTCAAAAAACAAATTTCAATCTGTTTCTTTATTTTTCCGTCTCACAGGACACTTTATAATTGAATAACGTAGTTTTTTCTTAAAAAAATAGATTTAAATCTTTTTCTTCATTTTACTTTAACACTTTAGAAGTAAAAATACTTATTTTAGTTTCTTCATTTATAAAAGATCATGATTAAATTAAAGAGTTTTCTTATTTTCTTTCATTTCAAACTTATTGCAGAGTCTCACAGTAAATTTCGCATCAATTTTCATTAATACTTAAATAGCTTTACAAGGAATAGTCAGATTCTATGTTAGGAAAATCACTGGAGTTTCAAAATGACTCGTACATCACTTTTATTCAAGATTAATTACAATTTCCAAAAAAGGTTATTCTCTCTGCTATATTTTTAAGAAAGGAAATTTTTCTTCGATTTTATTTTTCAAAACACAAGTTTTATTCTGTTTCTACATTTTTCTGTCTCACAGCTCTCTTTATATTGAAGAAACTTGTTGTGATATTAATTAGAATTTCCAGAAAAGAGTTATTCTCTCTGCAATATTTTTAAGAAAGAACAATTCTTTTTCGATTTTATTCTTCAAAAAACCAGTTTCAAACTGTTTCTTCATTTTTCCTTCTCCCAGGATACTTTATCATTGAAGAAACTTGTTGTAGTTTTTTCTTTAAAAAATAATTGTAAATCTTTTTCTACATTTTACTTTCACCCTTTACAACTGAAGGAACTTACAGCACTCTTTATAATCGAAGAAACTCGTTGTAGTTGTTTTCTTAAAAAAACATAATTTTAAGCCTCTTTCTTCATTTTACTTTCACACTTTATAACTGAAGAAACTTATTGTAGTGTCTTCAGTTACAAAGGATGATGATTAGATAGAATTTTCAAAAAAGTGTTTTCTTATTTTCTCTGCCATATTTTCATGAAAATATACTTTTTGAAGAGAAGAAACTCCTTGTAGTTTCAAAGTGACTGTGATATCTCTCTACTTATAGATTCAATGAATTTTCCAAAAAAGAGTTAATTTCTATGGCAGATTTGTCAAAAAAAATCTTCGATTGCTGTTTTTAAAAAACAAAATTTCAATGTTTTCTTCACTTTGCCTTCACACTTTGTTATTGAAGAAACTCATTGTAGTTTTAACGTAATTTTCGCATAATATTATATCTAGATTTAAATTGAATTTCCGAAGACAATTTAAATTCTTGTTCAGGTTTGTCGAAGATTGGTATTTTTCTTCGACGTTTTTCTTTAAAAAGCCAATTGTAAATTCTTTCTTCATTATTCACACGTAACTCTTAGATATAGTTCAAGAAACTTATAGCAGTGTCAGAGAGCATTTCATATTAATTTTAATCAAGAGTTAAATAGCTTTTACAAGGAAGAGTTAATTTCTGTGGCAGGAAATTCATTGTAGTTTCAAACTTTTTCTCTTACATCACTTTTATTCAAGATTAGATAGAATTTCCAAAAAAGAGATATTTTCTATGCTATATTTTTAAGAAAGAATATTTTTCTACGATTTTATTGTTCAAAAAACAAATTTTAATCTTTTTCTTCATTTTTCCGTCTCACGGCACTCTTTATAAGTGAAGAAACTTGTAGTTTTTTCTTAAAAAACATAATTTTAAGCTTTTTTCTTCATTTTACTTTCACACTTTATAACTGAAGAAACTTATTTTAGTGTCTTCAGTTACAAAAGAATCATGATTAATTAGAATTTTCAAAAAAGAGTTTTCTTATTTTTTCTGCCATAATTTTCAAGAAAAGACACTTTTCTTCGATTTTTTCTTCAAAAAACAAATTTCAATCTCTTTCTTGATTCTTCTTTCTCACAGGACACTTATTAATTAAATAAGCTCCTTGTAGTTTCAAAGTGACTGTCGTATCTCTCTACTTGTAGATTCAAGGAATTTTCCAAAGAAGAGTTGGTTTCTATGCCAGATTTGTAAAAAAAAAATGTCTTCGATTGCAATCTTTAATAAACAAACTTCTATCCTTTTTGTTCATTTTGCTCTCACACTCTGTTATTGAAGAAACTCATTGTAATTTTAACGTGATTTTAGCATAATATTATATCCAGATTTAAGTTGACTTTCCAAAGAGTTAAAGTTTTAAGTTAACACAAGTTAAATTCTAAGTCAGGTTTGTCAAAGAATGGTATTTTCCTTCGACGTTTTTCTCTAAAAACCAATTGTAAATCCTTCCTTCATTATTCACACATGACCTGTAGATATAGTTCCAGAAACCTATAGCAGTGTAAGAGTGAATATCACATCAATTTTCATCTAGACTTAAATGGCTTTTACAAGGAAGAGTTAATTTCTATGCCAGGAAGTTCATTGTAGTTTCAAAATGACCAAAAAAGAGTTACTTTCTCTGCAATATTTTTAAGAAAGAAAATTTTTCTTCGATTTTGTTCTTCAAAAAACCAATTTCAATCTGTTTCTTTATTTTTCCGTCTCACAGGACACTTTATAATTGAATAACGTAGTTTCTTCTTAAAAAAATAGATATAAATCTTTTTCTTCATTTTACTTTAACACTTTATAACTGAAAATACTTATTTTAGTTTCTTCAGTTATAAAAGATCATGATTAAATTAAAGAGTTTTCTTATTTTCTTTCATTTCAAACTTATTGCAGAGTCTCACAGTGAATTTCCTTCGATTATTTTTCTTTGTCAAAAAAGAACATTTTTCTTTGATTTCTTTCTCCAAAAACAAACTTTAAGCTCTTTCTTCAGTTTACAGGACACAGGACAATTTAAAATTGAAAAAGCTTATTTTAGTTTTAAAGTGATTTTTGCATTAATTTTTTTCTAGATTTATATACACTTTACAAGGAAGATTTCATGTCATTTATGTCAGATTTGTTAAAATATGAAGTTTTTATTTGAATTTTCTCGGATTTTTTGACTCTCTCAATAAAATTAAAAACTTTTTCCAATTTCTCTCTTCAAAAAAAAAATCTCTTTATTGAACTTAGAAGACGGTGAAGGCTTGTGGCCAGGTGTCTAAACGAATTACATCGTTGATGCTTTTGGCCACACGTTAAACTTACTAACTGGATTGTGTTTTCTAAAATATATGCTTCCTGTTCAATTTGGAAAAAAAGTTGCCCACTTGCAAAAACTTCGTGTCGCTAACCTTACTTCGTCTCCTTATCAATTTATTATTGATTCTCCACATTTTTGACACAACTCATTTCCGTATTAATTATCACGAAGGCTGCGAATCGATATGTACCTACACCATTGGAGCAGCATGCCCTAATATTTGTCTTTAGGGTGTAAACCCATGTTTGCATATCAATTACTCTGTCCATTGTTAGATTACCTCAACGCCTAATCTCGCTATTCAAACCGTTCAGTTAACCCCGTTAGGGATTAAATTGTTTAGTAAAACCGAAATTAAACGGTATAAGGTAGATATTGACGAGCTGTTCCTTCAAGTTCAAACACGTGTGGTTTTGCAACGGAAACTGCTTATAGATTTACCATTCCTGTCGACCGCATTGTTATATATCTGAGCATGATAGAGCTGGTTCGCGTAGGTGGCATTTTTCATAATAAACTGCTAAAACATATACCTCGTTTATTAGAGACCATATCGATTGGCTCCGAGTTGAAGCATTCCTCAATTTCCTGCTTTTAGCCGGAACGGAACGGGACCCACACTTAATTGTTTCACTAATTATTTGCTCCCACTCGCACCATACGCCAGACGTTATCCATTTGGGGGCAAGTTTTGTCAAAACCGATGTGCACAAAAGGTTGTGAGGATAAAGTTTGGAGGTTTGTAACTACTGGAATTATTAAATGGATGGAATGATGTTTTTATTGTCAAGGGTTTTATTTTTGGTTAATTTGTCTAAAAGCAAAAAAAATAGGAAACTCTAAAATAATTTTATGATTAGATACAATTCGGGTGTAAATATGCGTCAAACAAAACTTTAAAAGATGACTTGAACAGATGCTGTATAAAAGTACAGACCTGTGGTCTTACGGTTCAATAAGAAAAGTGTCCCCAGAAAGGGGTATCACCACGAGAAGTAACCTCCAATTGGTTAATCTTTTATAATTAAATAAATAAATAAGGAAATAAAGCCCAAGTCGTTAAACAGTACCAATCACAAGAGTGTACTTGGCAATATTTTGTAAAGATCGCACTTCTACAAGATGTAAGTTCAAATCAAAATGCCGAATTGTATTTTAAGTATAATTGAGGTAGACAAGAATACCCTTGAATATAAACTATTGTAATATTTCTTCGTCGAAATATTCAAGCAGTGACCTCATAGAGTTTTAAGCCAATTAGAGAATCCGTAGATTATTCACAGATCATGTATTCCAGGAACTAAAAAACGCTCGAAAATTGGATTCTGACGGATAAAGAAAATTGAATTTTTATATGGTAGCTATAGAAAGTGGAATTTTCTACCCTAGTGGGCCGAAAGCAGCACTTCAATGCCTGAGGAGGAGGGTATTTTTTACCCTAGAGAGAAAATGGTATTACAAACTGAGATAGACGGTGTTTCATGCTATGATTTTGAGACTGAAATGAAACAATGAAACTTCCAACCGAGGTGTGTTTCACTTGAAATTGTGAAAATAGAGGTAGGTAATATTTACTCACTAGAAAACATCGTATCGTATTGGGTTTGTTTTGGATTGTTACTCTAACTGTTGGCAAAGTTGCATTATCTAGTAATTTTTCGGTTTGCAACTTATCGTTTCTAAATCCCAGATTCGTAGGTAACATTATCATTATGCTATAGCGGAAGAACGCTAAACTCCATGTCTCCTCTTTATCGAAAGAATGTCTTCTCCAGCATCGATAAGAAGAATAGCTGAGATTTCACTAAAACTTTGCTCTGTATATTTTTTAGCATCTGCATGATTTTGAACATGGTCAATCTTGTCAGAAAACTGATCAATAGTGTCTTTTCCAATCACCTGGACTGCGCATTCGCCTTTTTGATATCCTACGAAGCACCTATCATGTGCGTATATTCTAAGCCTCGAAAAAGTGTGCCTCGAAATGGAATCTCTCCGAAATTATAGGAGTTATGAAGTAAGTTAAGAGGGAAAGTTGTAGATAATCTTGTTGGCAACTTGTTTCAGGTTTTTGAGAAGATTGGGAAATACAAAATAGGGCATTTATAAAAACCCGATAAAATCTTCTGAAGCAACTTTTTGAGATGAATATACCTAAAAAGGCAAAATGCTCTAGAACATTTTTTTCTGCTTTTTTTGGAACTATCATCAATTTATTTTTTTTAAGGCTGGCATATTTGAATTGTACATTTTTGGATAGAAGGCAAAAAATTAAAAAAATCAAGAAAAATATGCTTTTTGACGGTAAACCTTGACATTCAAAATTAAAAATGAAGCCGTTGGGAATTCCTTAGTGTGAGACGCCCGACACGCGTGAGAAAGATAAAGACCGGGATTCGTGGCAATACGTCCTAACCCTTTAAGCCTCGATTTAACAACGATGATTTAACGTCGAAAAGCATGATTGTTCATTTTCGAAAAAATCAACCAAAAATCAACAGTTTAAAATCAAAGAGACATTTATAAATCAACCGAACAAATGATGATACGTTTTAAAAGACATTTCGCAACCGCGCATTTGTGACGGTTTAATTACTGTCAGCTATTTGCAATATTTAATCAACAGGATAAATTCAACCAATATCAAAACACATACAAAACACGTTTTAACAACGTTGACTCAACGTCGAAAATCATGATTGTGCACTATTGCTTATATCAACCTGAAATCAACACGTTAAAATCAACGTGCCAATTATAAATCAACGTGACAACTATAAATCAACGGACCAAACGATGATTCTACGTTGAAACAACGTTCGACTGTCTACTGGGATACCAGTGTGACGCTCCCAGAAAACACCAAATATTCTAGTAATATTCTTACAATCTTTTATAGGGATTATTATTTTATAAACATTATGGGAATATTCTTAGATTATTCGAAATATTCTTTAATAAATAAAAATATTACAGGAACATTTACTTAGAATCTTCGTATAATATTTAAATTAGAATGTTTTGAAAATATTCCAGTTTAAATAATTAAGATCATCATGCTCTCATGCAATAAAAAAAATAAAATGTCCTCTTTCACCTCTCACCAAAGAAAATTCCGTAAGTTGAATAGTTTAGGAGATAGACCGTCTCGGTGTCGATTTAGGAAGTTTTAGAATATGCTTTGGTGGCATCTAGAAAAAGTCCAATTCTACAACCCTTTGTAGATAAATTTCAAAACGAAATGGTAGTGAGCGCAGTGTGGATTGTGGCATCAAAAAGGCAGTTGCTATTTACAGGAAATTGATAAAGGACTTGCTAAGAATGGAGTGCCGAAGAAACGTAGTCTCAAATAGGAAAAAGACGAGAAACATGCAATCACTGAAATTCTGACTGTTGAAAAGGAAAGCAAGAAGACTCAAATTCAAATTATCCTTAATGAAAAAGAAGTAGGTACATTTAAATGAAATAGTGACTAAACCAGTGACCTGAAGAATAACCTGAAAAATTTTAAAGCAGTTGTTCAAAAAAGGACAGGGTGAAAACGTGTTACCAAGCAAGGGAAACGCAGAGTATGGATGAAACCACTCAAATAATTTTAAAGAAAAAATGTAAGCGGCTTGAAACAAGAGTTACCGGGAAAAGAGAAGAAGAAGAAGCATAGGACCAAAACGAAGTTTAAAAAAAAACTTTATGGTAGGAGAAAAAAAAAGCTCCTCAAAATGCCGTCTTATGTGGGAAAATATTTCGAAAGAAATAATTGCGCAACTTTTTTATTTGGTTTACTTTCTGACAAACTTTAATGTAAACGTAATCTACAATGGTGTGAAGAAGCAAAAAGTGAAAAAGAAAAAACCCAAAGTGATCTAGCAGCCGATGAACGAAAAACTCTCCTCAAATTATTGTAAAAAAGGAAGAATTTCCAATAGTGGTTACAGAAACAATAAAAGCTGAAAAATTTGAGATTTTAAAGAATTTTTACTGCAATATCACGAAAAAGTCTTTATGTTCATAGCGTTCCCGAGAAAAAAATTTGAAAGAAAAAGAACCATTTAAAAGAAAAGGGAGGATGGCAAAACGGGACTAATTTCACTCTTATTACGTTTGGTACGTTCATAAGGGTTTGAAATCGCCTCATTCAGATCAAACACAGCAAAACAAAATATTTCAAAGGGGGGAAGGTATTTCCTCTTTTTCCTCTATTTTCAACTTTGACTGCCTGTAACTTAGAACGGGTGGACCGATTGGAGTGAGTCCAAAGGTTTTTCTATCTTTTTTATGTCCTTTTTCACATTCCACCAAAGAAATTCCAGGGTTCAATAGTTTGGGAGATGGAGCTCTTCGGTAATGGAATGAATTTGCTTTGGAGGCATTTAAGAAGAAATCCACTTATGGAACTAATTTCATTTCTAATACCGTCAATCTACCGTGCTCTCTCTGAGACTTCGCTCCTCAACATAGAATCGATATAACTCTATTGTTAGACTTGTATTGTCATAAACGTTTTTAAAATAATATTTGTTTCCATCTCCGTTTTTCCCCCAGGCTTTTGCGACTCCTTAAATATATCTATAAGTAGAAAGGCAAAATAGTACCAATTTCCAAAATAATAGTCAAATAACTGACACAATTTGACTATTGACAATCAGATTGTTTGGGGCTTCATTGGTAATTATGATACGTTTTCGTTTAGCAACAGAAAAAATCCAAAACAACAGTAGACTAGTAGTGAATGATTTCAGATTAAATACTGAATTAACCAGATTAATTATTCCCAGAATATGAATGACTTATTCTTATAAGGCGACCAGAGTATTCATGTTTATTTCAGGAATATTTAAGGGATATGTATATCACACGGTAAAAGTGTAGAATATATATTCCTGGAATATTCAATAGAAATATTCATAGGTTATACAATCTTCCTAATTAAGTATTCATGGAATATTATGCTGGATAATTTGCTATCTGGGCTGTTTTCCTGCGATAGAGTTTTGGAATTTCAGTGCAAAGACATGAGCGCTAGAAGCGCTGCCCGACTCTCCGAGCAGATCTTTCTTGATCTAATGTATGCTCTAATGTTTGCTCTATGGCTTCTTATTGCCCCCGTGATGCAGAGACATATTTGTCATTGCAGAGAGGACAGTTTAGCTTTGATGGAGCTTTGTCTGGTCTTTCGACACCAAACAATGACCCCATACGTGATTATCGGTCATATTACTGTCACCTACAGCCACTTAGTTTGTTAGGGTCCCAGCCCCCATGATTTGCCGTACAGGTTCTTGCACGACCAAAGGGAGAGCTGTGCCCTCCTAACTGTACGAGTCACATGACTCCTAGAAATTTTACCGTCGGTAAATGGGATTGTCGTCCTGAACAAAGATGGCGCTTTCAAAAAGTCCATCCTCTTCCTTCGCAAATGGCACAATTTTCTTCACCGGTTTCCTAAGGTTTATTGCTAGGTTTCCCTTTGAACACCAGCTGTGTACAACATCCAGCAGCTCTTGCAACGAGCTGGAGATTTGTTGGTATGGGTGGTTTCTTATAAGAATAGCGATGTCGTCCGCGTATGCTTGGACCTCGACTCCCCATAGTTCTAAAGTAGCCAGAAGGTCATCCACAAGTAGTGACCGCACGAGTGTAAAAGGACTCCACCCTGTGGACAACAAACTTATTAATAATCATAGAAAAAAATAATAAAAAAAACTACTTATATAGACAATCTGTGTGTAAATAAACAGAGATTCCTTAAAATTTATTAATTTTGTAACCCAAATTTGTGGGTTATTTTGTAATTTTGCAAACATCTTGAGAGCGGTTAGAGATCTGAAGTTGATGCTGGTGGAGGTAACACTGTACTACAAAGCTGTACTGATGAGGGGTACACGCCGAAACAAGTATGCAGATGGGTTGATCGACAAACTGGTGACCACTTACTCAATATCTTCTTAATTATTACATCACAAAAATTTGAAAAATTCCAAAGAAAATGAAAAATGTATCTTAATGAGTAGATGCGTTACCATATTTTTTTTTTAAAAAACAGGTCATACAAATGATTTTTTCTGTATAGCCCCATGTTTGTACCCCACGTTGCTTTCTAATTCCTTACCTTTTTGACATTACGTTATTCCTAGTAAACGCAAATTTTAAACCTCTAAAAGTGCATTTTATCCAGAAACTTCCACTTTTCCTGTTAACTTCCTCATTATCACCGTGCACAAATTTTAGCATGAAAACCCCAATTGAGGTCGTTATCTATTATAGTGCTTTCGATCCGAAACGGAAAGTAGAATGTCTCATCTGATATGTTCAGCGCAGACGGTTAGTCCTACTTCTTACAGGGAAAGGTAAATGGCCTTTTAAGTTTTCCGATAACAATAGATACTCCATATAACAAGACTCTTTACTTAAATAGGAGTTGGAATTGATCGTTAAATAGCTAAATAGAGCACAAAGTACATATTTAGTTATTGAAATCTAATCTATTATGAATTTATGGAGTTTATTAATGGTATGACACTAACAGAGGGATTGTGAATAGTTATTAACCTAACAAGGGCGGAAAGTGAGTCTTAACGCACGCGATTGCAGTTGACCAAACGATGCAAAGCGGGGTTCGATTAGCAATCATGTGCGATATAGACATTTCCGCAAGTGTTTATTTTTAACTTAGTCAAGGAGGTCCAGTCCCCATCGTTTATTTTTTTTCTAACATCTAATTACGCATTAAGAACTCCTAACGCATGGCTGTGTATTAGCATCAGGTTTCGGAGCCACCATATTTGACGTGATAATCTCAAAATATTTTCTTGTGAGCTTTGCGCACCACTTTTTCCATGACAATGAATACACAAAAAAAATAAAAATAAAATAGTTTCTGCGGAGCTGGAAATTGAACTCGAATCTCTCTCATGCAATACCAATCCGCTGATCACACATTGAAATGTTGGTCACTTCCAGAATTGGGTGATTTTGATATCAAGTTAAAAGTCATATTCCGTTTTATTATTTTTTCCCACGACCCCTTACGAAAACAAATATAACATTCGGAGATGGAAGCCTCGAAAACTAATGCTAACACACAACCGTGCGTTAGGAATTCCTAACGCAGGAAAAAGGAGGAACGCAAGGAAAAACAAATGAAGAACATGGACACAGGGTAGTGAAATTTTCTGTCTGAGCTAAAAATATAGCACAAACCTAGTCTGTATTACTCAGCAAGTCAAAATATATTCTTGGTCGTAACTGGACATATATTATTTGGCGATAAAAGGTGATAAAAGCAGCAAAACGAGTTATTTAATTCCGACGATGACTTTCAGCAAATTGTGACAATCACTCAATTTCATATAATGAAAATAAGCGACATTAGTCCTTTGACGCATGCGGCAGAGCGTAGCTTAGCGGCAACATTTTGCAACTTCAACTAGAGGTCGCAAACTATCGATAGTTTGTATCATCGATATTTATCGATAGGTACGCAAAAACTATCGATAATATCGATAATTTTTTTCTTCAAACGATTTGTAGGTAGGGTATGTGAACTGTTTTTTTGAATACTTCAAATTCAAAATAGAGTAATGTATTGTTTTTTTTAGTTTATTTTAGGAAATAAAAAATATATAAGAATGAAATTCTAATATGTTCAATTTTTTAATGCCAAGGGTATTTTTGGGAAAATTACCTATAAAAATGTGGTTAAACTATTTAAAAGTTTTTATGAAGAAATAAAATCATATTCACATTTTCTGGCTTCAGCCTCGATTTTCTTTCTGATACTATTTGTCCAATGCTGCTAAACATTCTTTCGCTTTCCATGCTACTTGCTGGACAACAAAGGAACTTAAGGGCACACTTTTAAAGTGGATATAGCTCTGCTCCCACCGTCTAAAAATATTTAAAGTTTTGTTGATTGCTGAAGAAACATTTGATATTATGAACTAAACTCTCCTTCCAGAATACAAGTGCATCTGTTGTTTTCTGTAGATTTGGGCGTTCTAGGTATTGCTTTTTGTTAATATTACATCTTTTAAAGCTGATTTTGATTTATCAGCAATTTTCTGTTCAACAAATGAAAATTATGAGATTTTGGCAGAAGGCTTTTCCACAATGGTGGGCAACTCAAGATGGGGTTTTGTTGGCAATGTGATGCACATCTCCTTTTCCAATAGTGAAAGTCCACTCGTCACATTGTCGGGATTTCTAAAAACCTTCTTTTTTAAGATGAGGATCCAGAAGTGTGGCAAGCTTTGGGATAGATCGATTCCCATATGGAAATAACCTTTTCTGAACGGAATTTATTAAGCCGTCTCGAAGAAGGAGTCCTTCTTCTGTTGCTAGGTCAGAGAGAGAACTTAGATACTTAAAAAGTCCAAAAGGTAATGGTATAATCAAGGAAACAGTAACATAACTATTTCCTAAAAAATAATGAATTGTAGCCTGTAAATGTATAATTCTATAATGGTTTTGCCGTACCTGAGGCTTTTCGAGTGGCTTCTTCAAAACATTGCAAGGCCATCGAAATATCATCTAAAACAGCCAAATTATAAATTGTTAAGGAAGAAGGAAATTTTCTAAGCTTTAGTAAAGCTCTTCATAGGGGTTCATTTAATTCCAAAGCTCTCTGGATCATATACAGTGTGCAATTCCAACGGGTTGGACATTCCTGAATGAGCTTCAGATTTCTCTCAGTCATTTTTTAAAGTTTCGTTAGCTTTATCATGGGACTTGCATTGTCAGTGACAATACATGTGACTTTATTAAAAATTTCCCATTTTTCCAAAATACTTTTTAGGCCATTTGAAATATTTTCCGCAGTATGATTTATGCCATTTGCTAAAGGCTTTATTGAAAGGACAGAATTTGTAATGTGCCAGTCTTGTATGAAATGGCATGTCACCGTCAAATAAGACTTTCTCATTCTAGAGGTCCATGAGTCACACGTAATTAATACAAAATCAGTAGCTTCAAGGTAGTTTTTTAGTTTTCTATATTTCTCTAAATATTCCTCTTTTAGCAATTTTTTTGATGATGTTATTGGGCTTGGCAAGTTATACCTAGGATCCAAGAGACCAATAAAGTTTTTAAATCCCTTGTCTTCTACGGTTGTGAAGGGCTGGTAATCCAAACAAATCATTTGCAATAATGCTTTATCTAGTTCTGTTTTCCTTTTACTTGCTTCCTCATATTGAACGCTTCTTTTAAAAAAATGAGTTAACCGAACGTTGACTTGATCTAGCTGAGCTACTAGTAGTAGTAGTCCCTGACCTTGACATTGGAGTTTCAGCAGTTTCAGTGCCAACACTTTCGAAATATGCAGTTTCCTCCCAGGTCAATTTTTGGTGGAATCGATTGAGGTGATCTTTCAGGTTTCCGCTAGTTTTATATTCCCTTCCACATTCGAGGCATTTAGCGAATTTATATATCACTAGATTTCTTAAAATGCCTCCAGACATCCGACAATTTTTTTTTACCACATGTTCTTCTGACATAGCCAGTGTCTTTTTCACCCCTGTTTAGTTTACTTTTATTAACATTCTTATCATTAACTCTTGTTGTAGCCCGAGGGGAAGGGGGGAAGTCAGGTGACCTTGACCGTGATCTTGTGGATGAGGATGATTATATATCTAAAGTACAATACTTACTATTTATTTTATGTGATTAAGAAAAAAATATTTTATTTCAATAACTACATTTTACAAGCTAGACAAACACTTCTTTTTATTCTTACCCTGTATTCCTCCTTGGCTTCCATTACCATTGGTACTACTGGAAGCAACGGGAATTTGGTTAAGAAATTTGTCCATTGCAATAATATTAAAACTTAATACTCTTAATAAATAGATTAAATATCATACACATTTCACAATTAAACGGAAAAAGAAACAAAGGAAACCCGTCAGAAGTACAGCGAACGAATGAACAGTACGAAACGAACTTGACGAATCGTGTTTCGTAAATGCCAATTTTCGTAATTTCGTAAATTTCCAATTTCCCGTAGCTGCACTAGCTGCTCTAGATCAAACCGAAAGTAATCCTCAAATAACACACTATCGAACAAATATCGATAGTACAAAAAACTATCGATAGCGTTCGATGGTCCAGACTATCGATAGCACCATCGATAGTTTGCGACCTCTAACTTCAACCACGAAGTCTTGGGTTCAATTTCCAATCCGGCAATTTTTTTTTTATTTTGTTTTTTCATAAATACTTACTCCCATCAAAATTAAGATCAAAAATTACAAACATATTAGAAGGACATAAAATACTAAGTACATCGTTTTACAATAAATAGGCTTTGCATCTGCCGATCCTCGAACATATCTAAGTAAATCATTAAAATATATCGAAGTGTGTCATGACAGAGATGACGCCTGGAAAATTTCGTTGATTGGTTGGCGCGTTCTTTTGTTTCCCCTTTTGTACTTGTCAAATATCGAGTGTTTTGATTTATTGATATAAAGACAATACGTTTGTAATAATTATTGTGTTGTGTTGTATAATAGGTAATGTGAAGGTAAACATTAATAAGCAGTAAGTAATGGATAGCGATAGAGATGATGCCGTAAATAATAGCACTCCACCAGAGGTAATATAAGCAGCTACAAAAACTTTATGAAATGGAGAGAAAACAATAAGATAAGTCATTTTCTGAAAACGTATTATTACCAGGGGTAAAACTATTACCAAATTTCGATAACGTCCTTCTTTCGAGTAGAACTGGCAACGCTGGATCAAAAAATATTTTTAAAGCGTTTTTCTTAGTCAACTTCCTAATTAGTTTTTTGTGTTAAGCACCTATGGTTTATAGTTTTTAAAGTACAACCGGCGTGCTACTTTAGTTGCTAACTCTGTATTTGACACCTGGTCGTGGGGAAAATACTGTACACAACTCGCAAGAAAGTCCCTTAAAACACTCGCGTGATTACCACCCTCGCGTGCGGCTCGGGCGCAACATTTCACGCTTTTATGTTAATGGTTACTTTCTTAGCTTGATATGTAAATAACTATTTTTTTCAAAGCAGGATTATGTTTTTCTTAACGCACGATTGTGTTTTTCCTAACGCACGATTGTGTTTCGTTATTCGGAGCCACCATTTCCGATTGTTATGTATGTTTTCATAAAGGGTTGTGTTTTTTTATAATTTTCTACCCGCGCTTGTGCCTACATTCACAAGTCATTTGAAATCCTGGGTATGATTTTATCAGATTAGCCCTAGGGTTTCCCCAAAATCAGCTGCTACATTGTAAAACTGTGTGCCATCAGGAAAATAACATGAACAATGACAAGATTCATAAACTCAACTTTCCCAATCACTGTTCAACTGATAGTGGGTCAGCTAACTTAGACCAGAGTTCTTAAATTAAAATTTCAGAGCTGTTCTTTTTTTAACTGAGTGGCAAAAATTTTATTTTCAAACAAATACAAAAACAAGACTGTGAAGGCTTTTACGGCCGGTCAAAATACAATCTAAAGTGTTTTCCGGGCTTTGAAGCTGTGGTCCAATGGAGTTTCTTCCTGACGTTTGGTCTACAGCTGCGGTAGACATTTTCTAAGGCAATTGGGTAATGGGCGAAGTGATGTCCCATGCATCCCGAAGTTGACTGACTCGACAGTGATGAGCTCCGTCGTATTTATTCCCCCGCCGTCGCGCTGTAGTGGAGGGACTGGGGTGGGGGTATTTAAAGACGTAATTTCGGCATTCAGAAACGTAATTTCCTCCTTCCTGTTGAGATTGTTGCTGTGTTTAAAGATATCAATGGTCTCTCTCGTTAGTCTCAGATAGAGCTAACACTATGAGGTCATCCAATCCTATCCGTTAAATACCTACCTCTCATTTCTCCTATAAGGAAAAATTAATTTATACGGGCGACTTTTATATAAAAAATGGAAAGTCTAATCAGTCGATATTATACTCAATCATTCTGAATGAAACATTGATTGATGGCGGTTAATATCAATAGGTCGGACAAAGCGTATTCTCGTTAAGCAGCACAACCATTTCCAATACAGTCTAAAATGTTCGGTATTTTCTAAACAAACTTTTACAATGGCAAAAAAAAGTAAAGAGTTTTTAACTATACAAGTGCAATGCAAAACACCGCGGCGACGCGGCGACCAGAAAAAGTTTCGTTTGCTTTTAAGGGGGTGAAGATTTTCCTTCACAGATTCAGAAGATGAAAATCTTTGTCTACTCATTGGTATTTATTTTAAAGGTAATAGCAACTTCTCCTCTAATGATATTCAGCTCTGAGATGGCGGGATTGTCTACAAATTTTATGAGGATCTCATGGAGTCTATTTGCTATTGCTTTTTTAATTCACGAAACCAAGAGACAATACATTTATTTTAATGAGCTGCTTTTGCAAACTGAGAAGGCATATGAGCTGTCAAAGTTGCATGTTCTCCAGCGAAAAGTTTTTGTTATTGTTGAAGATCTGAATTCTTCCTTTGGACTTTTAATCTTTTGGTCAACTATCATAAGCGTATGTCTGCTTCTTAATCTTGCCACAAGGACACTGGCTGGCTCAAATGGTATAGCGTCAGCTTTCCCTAACTACAGTTTGTGTCTAGATACAATGTTCTTTCTTGTAAGTAAAGTTTTTCTTTTTATTTTTAATGTAAGTAAAATTTAAAAAATTCTAGGTGCACCTGTTTGGTATTATAGTGCTAAGCGATAGACTTGCTTTAGAGGTGAAAAAAACCATCGAAATATGTTACAGCAAGATGCAATCTTCAAGTTATAACAGTAACATCGTGGAACAACTCCTCGGTATAGCAAAGTTAACTGAAATTAAAAATGTCAAAATGCATGCTGCTGGGTCTTTCGATGTAGACAATTCAACATTTGTTTTTATTATCTGCACTACCTATACTTACTTCACTGTTATCTATCAAACTGCGACGATGAAAGTACAAAAATTTTAATGGTAATCATCTTATGGCTATAGAAAGTGAGCTGAATTATGTACTTATTGAGGGAAACATGATATACATTCATTGGAAAAGATTGGAACAGTAAACATACAAATAAATCCTCTGTTTTTAAGAAGACAAAAAAGCAATAAATCGTGCTGACTGATTTCGTATTCAAAGAATACCCTCGCAATAAAATAAAATAACTTCACATGTAAAAGTGGCACTAATTCGTCCACTTTATTGGCTCCTGTTAAGGATTTTCGAATCGCTTTTCACCAAAGTTAGTTCAGGTTAGTTTACGTTTTCAGGTAGGCATTTTAATACTCAAATTTGTAATTTTTGGCCAGTTCGGAACCCCTATGCTCAACAGGCAATTTTAGATTTTTGGCACATCAATTTGTAGCAACCTTTTTCTTTTTATTAACGAATAATTCCATTTTAGTGAACTCGACTCTGACATTTTAGTTGCAGACTCTGTTTGGACTTACCAGAACCCTAAAATCAGTATCTGTTAATTTTATAAATTCTAACAGGTTTTTTTCGCTTTATTCAAACACTACTTGACCTACAAATTAGAAAAATTGGGCTTGGTAAAACTCGACGTTTCAGCTACTTTAACATCTCATCAGCCTTGCATTTTATTTGAAATCTTAATCTTGTTTAGCCTTCACAAAAGCATTTTGGATATTTCATAATAAATGGGACTAATATATAATAATTAATAAGCTTATAAATTTCCTTCTTGCTCTAGAATTTGTTACTAAAAGAAGCATATCTGCAATAGCTAGTTTTTTAAATCATTAATTACTACATATTATTCTCAGTAGGTATAAACTTTCTTATTAGTTGGCACCTATGTTTCCATTGTTGATGTATAAAAAAAAATTGTTTCATCCAAAAATTTAGATTCTGCTTACAAATTTTATTATCCTCACAATTATCAATAAACGTTTTCTTTGAAGTTCTGTGTGAGTTATTTTGCCCCCATACTGGAACCGGAAATCAGCTCCTCAATTTCTTGTTCATTTGTGTTTTGTTGATGATTGTAAACTGGTTTAGTGAGTTTTCTGAGGTTTGAGAAATTGGCGCAAACATATAGCTTTTTGAATTTACTAAACTTAAAATAACACATAAATTTAAATTGAAACTTGAATTAGATCCTTGTAGGTGCTCGACTATATATAAATAAGTCACATTCAAGTTTGGTTTGCCAAAAAATTTTCAATTTCAAACGCTCTATTGCCCCATTTTAGGCTCTTCACATGTACTAAAAGAAAAAATAAATAAATAAATACAACTCCAGTAGCAAGAAGCTGAATTTTTATGTATATGAAAAAAATTCTATTGACTACATAATTTTTGCGAGTGATACTAGCAAAAAGAGTGATACTAGCTGTATTAGAGAATATTTTATTTAACTAGAATCTTACTTCTGATGTACAAATCAATAGTTTAAAGTTATAATCAATAGTTGCTATATAGTAGTGATATCAGTAAAGAGCCTTTGCAGAGTTTCATGAACCTGAGAGACAGGGAAATTTAGCAACTTTCTCTTTCTTTCACGTTAGTGTGACGTTGTTTTACTGTGAATTGATACACAGGATCGAAACGTTAAAATGCCACCACTGATAAAAAGCAGAGAGTGTATTGCAGTCTTTTCAACCTAGATCTGCACGAATTACAGTGAAATTTTATGAACCTGAATTAAATTTTACACATCATAAAGTTTTTGAAAACTTACAGTGGTGCTTACAAGCTCTGACAGAGAAAATTGAAAACTATAAGCAATTAAAAAAGAATTTGACGATCTAAGACAAAACAAGGAATGCAAAATGGTACCTTTCTTAGAAGGCCGATTATTTGGAATTTTTTCACCAACTTCTAGATTTGATTCCATCATAATTCTTTAACAATAATCGCAGTCAAGCAATACTTGGTTACATAGTTTAATGTCAAGACAGCCTTCCTCAATGGAACTTAAAAAAAAAAACGGTTTTTTTGAATCCACCACAGTATGAAAGAAACTGAATATCACAATAAGTTAGTTCGTCTACTTGTAACGATCATTATATATGGATTAAAATAAGAAGCTGATTAAGAAATTTTTAATTTCTTGTATAATTTTGGATTTCTAGACTCAAATGACAATCTTTTTCCATTTTTACAAGACATAGATTCAGGATAATTGGGAAAACAAACAAACAAAAAAATAAATCAAAATACTGCTAAACTATGTCTCAATAGGAATTCAATAGTAAAAACCAAGAGACTATCAACCTTGTTTGCCCTATTTTTCTAAATGTTTATCTAAGTGAACTCTATAATGAAACGTTGTATTAAAGAACGTAAAGCGTAATTAGACGTAATAAAAAGTACGAATCAGAGAAAGCATTTAATAATAAAATACGAAATCCTAAAATACCAAAACAAGTAATACCTGAATTATTAATGAACTCTCCAGCCTCTAACCTAACAAGTACAACCTGTGCTCCAATTAACTTAATTGCTCTGCTCGCGCTTAAAAAGCATTATCTCGAATGGAGAAATATTTTAGTAATTAATTACTTCTCTCACACAAAAGAACAATTAGACGCTCCATTAGGTTATTTCGAGTCTATTCAGCTCCAGATTTATATATTTCGTTTCGCTGTTATTTATTTCACCGGTTTTCGTTCAATGAAAGCACCATTACACATACTTTTAGATTAATATCTCTCTTCTTTAACAATTCTATGAAAACGTATTTAATAAACCTTAAAAAAAATTAGAAATTGTATATATAAGTAACAATACGATTTTTATTGATAAAATTGTTGTTTTTTAAATATTTTTAATTAATTGTTTACTTCTAAACAGTAAATCCTGGAATTTAATTCACTGCCCCCAGAATTGCTCATTAATATGCCATTAACCCAACATGGAGTTAAACTGTTAATATGGCTCGACATTGCTGGGAAATAATGAAGCAAACTTCGTTAATAATAATAATTTGGGAATATATATGTACGCTCACTAAAAGTCTAATAAACCAGTGTTACATATAATA
Organism: Taphrorychus bicolor; assembly: GCA_951812265.1. NCBI lineage: Eukaryota > Metazoa > Arthropoda > Insecta > Coleoptera > Curculionidae > Taphrorychus > Taphrorychus bicolor. Next base: position 19,977,446 of record OX638305.1, read on the forward strand.
ATTACATACATTAAATCTAATAACTGTTGCATACTTCAAACTAGCTAACATGTGGTTTAATTAGAACTATATTTTTGTAATTGAAAATCTAAAGAGGACCGGACAAAAGCATATTGAAAAATTATTATTAATTGTTTAAATTACCCATCGTTCGCTTTTTATAATAAACACTGTGTGATATGCAAATTAATGGCCAATAAATCACATGTGGCTATTTTGCGACACTCGCATTATTCTATTATAAGCCTTCGAATTCAATAAATATTATATGTTTCTATAGGAAGATAATATATACAATACAAAGTGACCATAATACGTAATTTCTAGCAGTATAGGTACTATATAACTGGCCGATGTGACGGATACTAGTTGCAACACGTGAGTCGCTTATTATCTTTTCAAGCAGAAGAAGAAGCAGCAGCCGCGGTGATTAGTACCCTTGTCAGTACCGAGCAGCAGAGCCGATTTCAGTATTCTTATTTTTCCTGCATTCTTGCGGTACTGGTTTCTTTGGGCTTATCGCAAGGTCACTGATAATCTCTAGTGCGATCTTTGTTTACCTGCTAGGCAGAGATTATTCCTTGCAGGGGCCGAATGTGTGTCATCTAAGTTTTTTTGGTGAAATTGGTGATGACGAAGATGTTGCTGCCTGGAAGCATCACCGACAAGTTTAAGGGCACGTTTCCTCAATTGCTGGCTGCAGTTTCAGGTAGGCAATTTTTAGTAATAGAAACCCCACACAAATCATAATAAATGTTTTGTTTAATAGAAATTTTGAAAGTATCGTGCAACTTTCTCTATAACCGTGTTTACCTTTCCTTCGGGTTGTACATTATATTAAAGCATATATTATACCTGGGCAAAATAGTGACAACCTAGTTCCTTGCAGATTTTAAATTATTAAAGAAGAGGTACTAAAAGTATTTACTTCTGAGGTACTACTGCAATTTTGTGTATTAAAGTGATATTAATTTTTCATTCCCAGGTATTGTAAAATGTGGCTTTCTCTGCTTGTTACTCCGTAAATGAAACTTTTTTTTGGTTTTACTAGAAGCCAAATTATAGAACAAAATCACGCCAGACTGATTTGCTTCAAAACGATCTAAAATGCAAATTTGATGTTTTTGGTAAATTCAGGTTTAAAGTTTTTGGAAAAAGCACGGGTTAGGATTAGGGCTAAAAGCAGTTAAACATTACTCAGGGTATACAGAAATGCAAATTTAAGGTTAAGTTTAAGACCAAATCGATTAACAATGGTTAAAGAGCCAGTAAAGTGTAAATTGCCGGTTTACGGAGAAATTCAGGTTAGGATTAGAGTGTCAATCGGTTAAAATTCTCCCCAACGTCTTCAAATGTAAACTTGAGGTTTTTTGACAAAATTTAATTAAGATTATCGCCAAGGTTGGTTAAAATGGACTCAACTTTATCTTTTGACTTTTCTGCGATAATTACATTAAGACTAGGGATTAACATAATTAAAAAATGATTCAAGACGTCTAAAAATAAAAATTTTGAGGCACTTGGGTTAGGATTATGGTCAAAACCTGTCGGCCAGAATTGGTTATCAATTAAATTAACCGTAGAAAATAAATATACACAAGTTTACAGTTACTTTATTCGATTTATTGAGTTCACGGTGAGGCATATCGGACGTTTTGGCTCCAGTCAGCTATCCTCAACTGTGATTTTTTTTAGCAGAAATTTAGCTTTTTCTACAAGTTTTTTGGTTCTGTTGTTCTCCCTGAACTCCAAACACTTCACACTTAAAAAGAAAATAAGATTGTCTAAAAAAAAAACGTTTAAAGGAATCAAGTAACAGGAGTGGATAAAAAGTTGTTCAATTGTCTTCAATTCTCTCAATTCAACTTGTTTATTCTGGTAATACTATACCAGCTAGTTTTGACGTTTTTGTGTTATTCGTTTATTCGCTTATTCGTCCGAATAAGTTTATTTCCTAAAGATCCTTGTCACCATCAAGTTTTTGTCAATCAAGGTGGTTAACTTACAGTGCAACAATTATTTAATCTGGAGAATGTATTTAGTACATCAGACACCATTTACGAATACTTGGTGAGGCTGAGGCTGGTTTTTGATGTCACAATTTGAAGGTCTCAGCTAAAAATATCACTTGTTAACTTCTAACTATCCTGGTAACTAAGTGATGAATGGTGGGTAGTCACTGAAACAAAGCAAATGAGGACATAAGGTCTCATTTGATTGAAATCATCATCATTTGAAATCAGTCATTACAGCTAAATTTGCTCCACTGTATTGAGTCTGGAGATATGCACTGTATGAGTCCCAAGTCTGAAGGAGGATTAAAATGCAGAAGTGAAGAACGATTATAGTCTCACAAACACACACTCTAAACGGGTCACCTAAACTCTGTCTAGCCCAAAAGAATGGTTTATCCTTTATCAATGTTTATTTTGGCAAGATAATGGGGAGATTGTGAGAAGTACCTAGTTAAAGACACACAAAGGGTCATCTACCATTACTATGATAAACCAAAACAAGGCCGTCTAAAGCAACCTACTTCTGGGATCAAATATATCCCAAAAGGAAATTTGACCTTATATCCGTATTTATGTTTTTTGTGGTGTTGCTAAACCAAACAAATTTAGTGTTAAGGTCCCTTTTATGCTCGTAATTATTCACAACCATTGGAGAATTTTGGGACTCATGGAACAATGTCTTTAGTTCTCTTCATAGGTCAAGAATTTCGTTGTATTTTGATTAGGTATCAAAAACATTTTTCTCAAAATGGTTAGTAGTAATACCATTTTTCAAAGTCCATTCAAATCCAAGCCTGGGTTAAAGTAAAGAAAAACTAGACCAAAAAAACTCTGGAATAGTGATCATGATCATCGATTATTAACTTTAGTAGCGATCAACCCGGACATGTCTTATCCTCTCTGGTGATTCTCCAGAGCTTTTTCCTTCTTTTTTGGTCTAGGTTTTGTTTACTTTAACACTGACTTGGAAGTGAATAAACTTTAGGTTTCGACCATCTGTTAGTGAAAAGTCTCCATTGCTAAATAATTTGGTGTACCTAAATATACCTAATAACAAAAACGGTACGCACATATTTGCGTTCTTATTTGAACAATATTTTGCATGCCAATGTAGAGAATGTTCATTTAGAAACGTCATCTAGTTGGCTGCGCAAGGTCAGAAGAAAAGGATGAGGGCACGAGTCCTTTAAAGGCGACCGCTATGCCTTGAAGACGTAGACCTAAGATATTCTTCTAAGGGTTTTAAGAGAAGGCAGGTAATGGAGTATTCTTTAAGTTAGAGAAATTGCCAGAACCTACAATTCCTTGCGAACCGTTTTGAGCTGTTATCAGGCATGAAATGAAGAAGGTCGTCAACACAGATTTAGTGAACGGTCTCCTTAGAATTTTGGTACTTATAGAAGGTTTTAGTAACACTCGAGGAATTGCCCATTAACGGTTTTAAAAATGTGGTTGGGAAGAGTACAGTAATAACAGATCAGAAGTTGTGTGCTGCTCTTTCTTTGCACCCCGTGGGTGTTGCGTCTCACTCCCGGGCATTGATATAGCCACGTGCAGTGTTGACAGAGAAAAGAGACAGAAAGAAAGAGCGAGAGAGATAAAAATACAGACAGTTAAACTTTTGTATAACTGTACTATACTTTTTTATCTGAATGCTTAATGATCATGCAAAGGTAAGAAAGTAACGTGGTGGTAAAAAGCGTGATCTCTCTTCGAAAGAACACCCTTCAGTTTGCTTAAAGGTGGTAGACAATGATGCGCTATTAAGCAAAACATCTTGAACTGCCATTGTCTTTATTGAGGTTTTTGCCATGACGTTTCGAGCAGTGGAATCTCTGCTCGTTTTCAAGTGGTTTCAACCAGGAGGTAACATGAGAGACTTGACCTAGAGGTATTAGTAGTAGTAGACGTGGGGCAGCCGAAGCCTTGCGACTAGGCCTTAAAGGGCCTTTTCACAAACCAAGATTTACCCAGCAATCCTTCCACGAGTCTACTCCTCCTTCCAATGAACGAGTAGGGTATCCCGTCTCATCTCACAGTCGGAAGCCCCTCTCGATGGAGGAAGGCAGCTCCCAGTGTCCTGTGGCGCAGTCGCGCCCACCTACACCACACTCCCAGAAAATGGTATGACGACTCTTCCCCTGCTCCATACTGGGTTCAGAGTGGACTGTCCACCATTCCTAGAAGGTGCATGTGTCTGTGGTGTTTGCAGTGGTCAGTGAGGATTCCTATAAGGTCTATCTAGGATTCATATCTAAGTACTTATTCATCAGCGCCCTCGTTTCCCTCAATGGCGTATGTCCAGGAACCCACAACAGAGTTACCCTTTTTGTTTCTGCTGTGACTCTAGAGCATCCCTGCAGTCCTGAACGAGCTTTGAACTCGTCCTGTTCTTGCAGATGCCTCGCAGGGCCGCCTGACTGTCGGAGTAGATGAAGATGTTCTGTTCTGCCTCTTGTTTGACTTCTGGTCATGTGGCCTCTTCGAGTATTGCAAACACCTTTGCCTAGAAAACCGTCGTGTGGCTTCCCATGGGAAACATCTCGCCCTCTTCATGGGCTGCTTTGTATATTCCCGCTCCTGACGACTGTGATTCATCCATTCTTGATCGGTCTGTATACCACACCTGATTATTCTCAGAAGGTTGCTGAAGCAGCTCTACTTTGAATTATGCTCTTGTTGGGATGTTTATCCCAAATGACTGTTTTAGTCTCAGCCGATCGCAAGGGCGCCCGTCCTGTGACAAGATCATTGGGATGTCCCGCTGGATGAAGCGGGCAACCTGCGCGTGACCGCTTCCCACGACTGTTTCCTTCCACTGCCCGATGGAGTACAGCTCTTCATCCAGTTTGGAAACTCCGGCAGACCCAGTAAGGCATGTCCGCCGCTGGCCACAAAACCACCGGTCCACAGGATATCCTCGGTCTTATTACTGCAGTGTAGATGTCCAGTGCAGGACATGTGGTTTTGGATCCCAACTCCTGCTGAATGCCCTGCGCGGTTGCCATACCAGTGTCGTTTCCTTATTGCATGCCTTTTCTACGTGACTTTTCAGTAGTCAGCCCGCGGTCTATGATTTCCTCCAGATACTTAGCCTCAGGCTTTAACAGCAGAGGTTCCGGGTACAGCGTGGGTGACCGGAATCCTGTAGTTTTCCTCCTCCTTTTGGTGTAGAGCACAAGCTCTGTCTTGCCACTATTGACTGAGAGTTGTGTCTAGGTACACCACTGTTCTATGACCTAGAGGTAATTTGACAGCTCTTGGTTACTTTCAGGAAATAGTTTAACTAACTAACCTGAACTAACCAATCCCATGTTAGTCTTTTTACCATAGCCATCAAGATCACTCCTAATGAACACGTGTGAAGCAAGGTAGGTCGCAGGTTGTTGAAATTAGATCATCCTCTTTAGAGTGATCATGAGGTCATAAAGTGTAGTGGTGTCTACTTTCAACTTAGCAACGTCTTCAAGAACTAAAAATAATACTACGTATTCTCTTGCATCCAGAAGTGAAAAAGTTCTACTTTTAGCCCTCCCAATTATGAGGGCCCACTGGACAATGTTAATCCTGGGCTAATATATTCCAAGCCCTGGAACCAGCTGACACGTCACCTCACTAAACATTTAAAAGGACTTATGACAAAAAAACTACGCCACTGTCAATTAAATTTAATGCTGATGGTTAAGTTATGGCAAAAAGTCACAACCTTGTAATATGAAGAGCGAAAAACAAGGTTCATGTAGATTATATTTGTCGTAGAAGAAATTAAAATAACAGTTCTTATCATCTGCAGATGGAGATCTGCAGAGAAAGGTTTTGGTTACACAAGTCATCCCAAAGTTGGATGTATTGTGTGAAAGTTCCAAGAGTCCACACAACTTTTCATTCTGTAATTTCGTATTTTTTGTGACTTGATGGTTGAAATTCTTGAAGCCCAGCATGAACATGTCACTCTTGAAGCTTCCTTAATCTATGCTTTGCCGTAGTGATGATCTTCTAAAAAGTAGAACATTCAAGAAAAAACAATCAATTCGTTTATTTCAAATTGATCATCATCCTTGTAGTAACTCAGAAACTTAAATTTTGCTTACGCACATTTAAGTATGATTCTAAATTTTATATCCAAATTTTAACAGAATTAAATAAAAACTAAAGCAGCTGAAAACGTTTCTTTTCCCTACTGAACTGCTAATCGATTTTCGGATTCAAATTTGCATTCGTATAGTGCGTTCTCATGTGATCGTATCCTTGATTTTTGGCTGTAAGGTGAGTGACCTGCCGAAGTCTGAGAGATATTGAGTAAAAGTGACAAAAAATACCGAATAAGTTTTTACTGGTCGACAATTTAGCCGGAACGAGTCAATATTTGCATACCTGTTCTCCCGATTAGTATCGATTATTGTAAAATATGATACCAGGTTGATAATTATTAATTTATCTATAGGAACAATACAAATGCTTTAATTAACACTCAAAAGATTTTTATATGAAATTTGCAGCATCAAGAAGGTATATTAATAGACAATACGTAGGTACTTTTGACCTACATATGTTGTTTTGCACTGAATAATAGTTTTTTTTTCTATGCAAAAATTACTATTAGCATAAATGATGCAAAAGAAAAAATGTTTTCATGCATGGTATAATTTTATGTAATGGAGTAGGTTAGATCAAGGTTGAGTACTACGTAATAAATGGTGTACTAGCACTCCTCAAAGCATGAGGGCATGGTCCTAACAGAAGAAAACTTCTGACGTAGAGAAATATTTTGGGTATCATTGGTTCAAAATTATGGTTCACCCCTGTAACATTTAACGTCTTGGTAGCAGGTCAAAAGTAGCTGAAGACAATTTCCTTATGAAATTGATCGGGTAACCTCCGTCATAAACTTCACAGTACTTGCGTCATGAAACTTTTTCCCCCTATTCGATATGGCAAATTACCATGCCCTTAATTTAATATTGTTAGGAGTTTTTTTAGGAAAAACTTAAATAGAAAAAAGAGGTCACGCTTAATGTCACAGCCCGTATTCACCTATAACAATTTATTAAAAGATATCGTGTGCCATTGAACGGATTTGGCCAAAAAACATAATCCAAAACATTCCAATATAATTGCTTTTGTTCGATTCCTTCACGCATCTAATTTTGAAGTGTATTCATTCGTTTTTAAATTATAAGGTCAATTTTTTTAGTATATCCATTGCAAAATAATGTTTACGATTTTTAGGAACTCTTTCGTGCATATCCGATGGGATGCAATATGGATGGACAGCGCCAGTTATACCCAAGCTCCTGTCCAAAGATAGTCCAGTGGTGGTCACTGAACACCAGGCAGAATGGCTGGAAACCATTCTTATGCTTGGAGCTTGTTGCGGGCTGCCCTTGACCATGTTCCTTGTAGATAAAATAGGACGCAAAGGATCCCTGATAGGTAAGAAGGAGTAGAAGGTTGATCATTGATTGATTCACCTTTCGCAGTGTAGGTGCAAATTCGGCTTTAAGTGTGTTTCACGTGACATAGTTTTCTCTAGCGCTGTATATCGAAACTCTTCAGTCAAGTTTCGTTTGCACTGTGCCACCTTTGGCAGAAGTTATCTACCTTCTTATTCACCATTGTTTGGTCGTATGTAATTTTTTTTTTATTAAAACATTTTTTTACTTCAATTTGTGTTTGTTGCTTTCATAAAGAGGGAAGCGAACATGTTCCACTTTAGATGAGAGCTGTTTACAAATAAACAACTTAGTTGTTGTGTAAAGACATCTTGCGCCTCTCAAGATCTTAAAGAACCGCCACTAGACCCTCCAGCCTCGTTGTTTCCTACCTAGGCACATGAGAAGCATTGGCCAGGACATTGAAATGTTTGGCCTATTCTGGCCGATTTAAAGGAATTTGCTTAGACAGAGCCAATTTAATTCAGTTTTGTTGTTACTTGAATGTAGCATTCTACATCAGGTCTGTGAGAGTGCTTTTAACGATACCAAGTGGGAATACAAGTACGTTATTCGACAAGGAAGATTGTGTCTAAACTTTTAGATTTTAAAAAAAGTTTTGTATATGAAATGGATGAGGGTCTATTGGAAGTACATTTTTAAATTATTGTCAGTGTATACAGGTGGTCCCAAAAGTGTAAAATTGATTAAAGTTTTATTTTTTTAAATGAAACACCTGATATATCAATGTATTTTCGGTATCTACGGACAAAAGTAAAGGTAGTTTTATTAAGGTTTATGGCATGTAAATCGTACCGTTCTTCAGATATTCGTGATTTTGTGAAAATGCAGCATCAAATTTAATGTTTAAAATCTCAGCACTTGGTTTCTTTTCAACCACCGAAATTGGCTGGTGGGCTACTAGTACATTGAATTTTTTGCGGTATGTATTAAATATTAACTACTGTGTACCAAATGTTAAAAAATGAATACTAAATTATTGCAAACTTCAAACAGTAATAACTCGTTTGATTTGAATTAGACACCCTATATTTTATAGTATCATTAGATGCAGAATTTAGTTTTCTATCAAAAAGTATAAAACATTCCTACAGCTTGGTCGTTGCATTTTCTTGGAAAATTGATTTTTTCTGTATTTGCGCTGACATAAACGAATGTAGTAATCTAATTTACCTGTTCAGGTCTGTTCAGGTGTTACCTGATTTTGACAAACCAAAATTTATTGTCATTTCTAGTTGTCACATATTAATTTAAAGTTAAATATTTTTTCACTGTTATAATTGGTGGTTAACAGGGAGTTTTTTATTTAATCAAAATGCTGGTTTACACAACAGAAGAACGAGTCGATATGATCTTTATTCTAGGAGAATGCTTGCAAAATTGTCTTTTAGCATCAAGGCACACAATAAAATATACAGAAAGCCCACTCGGTGAAGGTCCCTTTGATCTTTCAAAAACACTCACCTTTCTTCCTTGACTACCTTGGTATAAATTTCAGAGGCGTGCTAAAATTTATTTATAATTTTATTTTATTATAAAGTTACCCGAAACTTAACCTATTTGTGTAACCCGCTGACCAGCTGTAACATAGGTTAGGTGTAGACGTACGGATATAGTAGGTATAATATCCTCTGAATTATCTAAATTATATATTTTTTAAAAATTAAATTTTCTTTGACTTTTTGATTACATCGGATATTTACAATCCATTCAATTTATTGATGCTGCCAAATAATCAATTGGTTTTTATGAGAATTTGGAACAGCAGATTTAAAATTTCTTTAAAATTTACTTTTTTAAAATTTACATCTAATTTAACCACCTTTGCAGTTACCCCTTATTTGGAATAAGCAACTTTACATACGTGTGAAAAAAAAACGATACATATCGTTTTTTGTACTGGGGGCGTACTGGGAGCGACCTACAGAAATAGATACTTTTTACGTTTTTTTTTTCTTTTTTGCAGAATATTAAGATTAGGACTTAAGAACTTCTTGCAAAACTTTTGATAAGAAATCCTTTGATATCCCCAATCGATGAGACAAAAATGCAAGTGTATTGAGAAGATGAAACTACTTTGATAAGGCGATGGTACTAAAATAAAGTCTAAACACTTAATAATCTATATCCTGCATCCAAAAATTAGACAGAAATATTATTTCTATTCTCCAGGATTCTAAATTACATAATTTTCCTTAGGAGGAGGTTATTAATCTGGCATTAATTTTAATGGGGATATGGTTTCAATAGACTCTCAATAAAACCAATAACCATCTTCTCATTCAAAAACTCTATTCATACGGGAAATATATCAGGAATAATTTGGCTCTTAGCGATCAACAGTTAAGGTGGGTTTATAAAACAAAATTTAATTTGAATAGTAACATTAGCATTAGTATTAATAATTTGAGCTCGTGTATCTAACCGAGTGCGTTTATAAACGGAATTTAGTTTTAGTAATAGTATTAAGGAGTGACCTTCTATTTACTTAAAATTATAAAATTCTTACTGCTTATACTAAAATTAAATCCTTTTGAAATATGTGTTGCTGTATCAACAACATTGACAGATAATAGCTGATTTCGTTTCGCTTATTGTTTACTGAGTTTCATGCTTTTGCCAACGTAATGGTTTATAAAATAATTTAGTTTTTTAAGCAGTTTATCACTCATAATAACCCATTTTATGTCAAAATGAGAATTTTCATGTTTTTTTTTTGACTAAATTAAGATTAAAAATTACTCAAAGTATTCAAAAATGCATATTAAGATTTTTTGGACAAATTCAGGTTAGGATTATGGACAAAATGAGTTAAAAATGAAGCAAGGTGTCTAAAAATGCTAATTTATAGTCTTTGGAGAAGTTCAGGTTAGAACTAGGTCCAAAGGTGGTTAAAAATTGGCACAAAGCATCTAAAAGTGCAAATTTAGAGTATCTGGAGAAATTCATATTAGAACTGGAACTAAACTCGAATAAAAATAACCCGTTTAATCTCAAGAATGACAAAGTTGGTATTTTTTGGCAAAAATTAAGGTTAAAGTGGTGAAAAAATAACTCAATGCAAATTAAAAGTTTATGGTCACATTCATGTTACGATTACGTTCAAAATGAGTTAAAACGTGAAGCAAGATGTCTAAAAATGCTAATTTGGAGTCTTTGGTGAATCTCAGGTTAGAATTGAGACTAAAGTCGAATAAAAATCACCCATTTTCTCTAAAAATCAAAATTTTAATGTTTTTTGGCTAAAACTAAGGTCGAAATCGGTAACAAAAAATAACTCAAAGTGGTTAAAAATGCAAATTTGGAGTTTTTGGCGAAATTCGGGTTAGAAGGAGGGCCAAAAGTGGTTAAAAATTTTCACAAAGCATCTAAAAGTGCAAACTAGGAGTCTTTGGAGAAATTCAGGTTAGAAGTAGGACTAAATTCGAATTAAGGTTATAACGGTGAAAAATGACTCAAAGTATCAAAAAATGCAAACTAAGGCTTTCTGGACAAATTCAGATTACGAAAAGCCATGAAACAAGGTGCCAAAAAATGCTAATTTATAGTCTTTGGAGTATTTTAGGTTAAGCCAAAGGTTGTTAAAAATTTACACAAAGCATCTAAAAATGGCAATTTAGAATCTTTTTCTAGGACTAGGGCTAAAAGAGTTGAAAAACAAGTCAAAGTGTCCAAAGATGCAAATTAAGAGTTTATGTATAAATTCAGGTTACGATTAGGGTCAGAATTCATTCTGACCCTAACATGAAACTGAAACACGAAACATAACTAAAACATGAAACAAAGTGACTAAAAATGCTAATTTGGAGTCTTTAGTGAAATTGAGGTTAGAACTAGGACTAAAGTCGAATAAAAATCTCCCATTTTCTCTAAAAATGAAAATTTTAATGTTATTTTGGCTAAAATTAGGGTCAAAATCGGTAAAAAAATAACTCAAAGTGTATAAAATTTCAAAATAAGAGTTTCTGGACAAATTCAGATCAGATATAGGGTCCAAATGAATTACAACATTGACACAAGGTGTCTAAAAGAACCAATAATGTTTTTGCCAATTTAATTAATACCATTTTAAACAATTTGGTTAAAAATTTACACAAAACGTCAAAAAATGCAAATTTCGAGTCTTTGGAGAAATTCAGGTTAGAATTAGGACTAAAGTAAAATAAACAAATTTTTCTAAAAATGACAAGTTTAATGTTTTTTGGTTAAAATTAAGGTAAAAATCGGTGAAAATTACTCAAAGTGTGTAAAAATGCAAATTAAAAAATTTAGATTGGATAGGAAGTAGGGAAAAATGGGTTAAAATATGACACAGATGTCTAAAAATGCAAATTTAGAATCTTTGGAGAAATTCAAGTTAGAATTAGGACTAGAGTCGTTTAAAAGTGACCCATTAGATTTAAGATTTCTCTAAAATTAATACATTTTAATGTAAAATATAATTTTAGCCTTAAATACAATTTTATGGCGTACTCTCTAAGGAAATCAACATAAGGATGTTGTCAAGAAATATTTCTGCAAACACTCTACATTTGAGAAATAGACTTCTGCTGGGCAAATTTTTTAACTGAACTAACGTATACGCTATACGAAAGACACAAATGTATTGTGGGGCATGGCATAGCCTTCGAGATAGGATGCTGGTAAAGGTGGAGTAATTCTGCTTGTAATGCTTGTAATTTAACCTAAAATAAACCAGTCTTACCAAGTTTTATGTTATGGTTCCAATATATTACCTACCTGATGGTGCAACAATGAACTGTTCTAGAAAACGAATTTTTCTTGTAGTTTCTAAACTGTCATTTTTAACGCTGTTAATGGATAATTCTTTTTCTGAAGGTTTTATATTTGATGCACTAACTGGGCAATATACTGAGATCTCTACGCTTGGATTTTCGGCACACAACCAACGTTTTGAAACTGGTTCTGAAACAATTTAGTAATTTTGAATTATTTGCGCCACATCTATCTTTGAGAGTAAAATACCTAATTGATGTTCCACACGACACGTTTTTTTTTGATGGTTCACCTAAATCTTCAGAAGATGAACGTCTTTTTTTGTTGTTTATTTCACCGTTAAGATTTTATATCCCTTCCAATTGAGGAAAAATTGTTGCAACTGCTCTATATGCAATCTTCTGCGGTGAGTGCCAACGATGAACATGCTGTCTTCAAAATGAGACCCACAAAGCAGAGTGCTGCCATAAAGCAAATCCAAAGTTCGAAGCAAATCTTCCCGATTTCCAGAAATTAACTATTAACTCGGTAAAACATCCTGCCATTTTTCCATATATTGCCTATCATACCCATATTGCTATTTTCGGAAAAATTTTTTGACTGAATGAAGGTGGGTTTATACACCAAATAAAATAAAATAACAAATAAAATAAAATTAGAAATAAGAGTTGGTTTCATGTATACGCCTATTAGCGTTCATGCACCAAATAACATAAATCTTATTTGGTGCACAAACATAAATACATGCGAAAAACACACACGTGCACAAAAACAAATACATGAAACCAACTCTTATTTCTAATTATATCTTATTCGTTATTTTATTTTATTTTGTGTATAAACCCACCTTAAGAAATTAAATTTTTGTTTTACTGACTGACATCTAGCAAATTGGACAGTATGCTCGCCTTTTACCTGAACTTACCTACCAACAATAAACATAATTAAAGTTAAATTATTTTCACTCCGTCAATGCAAAATATCAGAATGACGCTATACCAAGGTATCCAAACTTTAGGTTATGCATTATTTTGCGACCTTGAGAGAGTGAGGCTTCTGTACATTTTATTCTGTGATCAAGGGTTTATGCTGAAAGTTTCCTAACCGAACTCGACCGAATAGAGCCGTTTTTGAAAAACTGTTGGTTCAATTTAGGCAAACTTATAGTGTTCAGTATGAAACGACTGCCAAAACGAGACCAGTTGCAGAAAACCAAGGAACTGAATTAGCCGTTATTGGGTCTGTAGTTGAAAATCCCCATGTCGGACAACGAGAAATTGCACAAAACTTAAATATTAGAAAAGCAAGCGTATCAAGGATTCTTCAAAAACATAAATATCACGATTATAAGATACAACTACATCAAGAACTCTCCGATAACGATTTTGGCCAACAAGTGGACTTTTGTATGGGGGTGTTGTTCTTTTAACCGACACAATTTTTATTATTATTCTGATTTTAACCCCCATGAATTTAGAGTTATTAATAACCAACATAGGTGGTCAGTAAATGTATGGGGGGGCATAATGGGACAGTATGTGATTGGACCTTATTTTTTTGACGAACATTTAAACGGAATGTCGTTTCTAAATTTTTTGAGAAATCAGCTTCCAATTTTACTGGAAGAAGTTCCTCTAGGTATAAGGCCTACCATGTGGCTGCAAATGGATGGGGCACCTGCTCATTATCATCGTGAAGTCCGGGAGTTCTTAAATGTTCGTTTCCAAAATCGATAGATTGGAAGGAATGGAGCACAACATTGGCCACCAAGGTCCCCTGACATAACGCCTCCCGACTTCTTTTTATGGGGTTATGTGAAAGGAATCGTGTATAATACGCCACCAACCACAAAAGAAAATATGAAGGATCGAACCAGAGAGGCCTTCAGAAGCATAGCTCCCTCTATGTTACGCAATGTGAGTGAAGGATTTAAAAACAGAATACGTTTGTGTTTAGAATCGGACGGTCGTCATTTTGAACAAATTTTATAACTGTTGGTTTTTATTTCATTTACTCTTATGTTGACCTGTTATTTATTGTATTTCAAATTGCCACTATTATTGCACTTAATTTTTTTGTAATAGAGATGCTAAATTTTATAAGATCTTATAGAAGAATCTTATAAGAACTCTTGTAATATCATGTTTTATTATTTTATTTGATATTTTATGCTAAATAGAGACACTTTAACATTCAGACGACTGCTAAATAATATTCATGATCAAAATTTTGTAACTTATAAATTAATATCTGACAAATACGGGGTGTTCATTAGAAAACTTCGTCTAGTTGGTTGTGAAATGTCAAAGGAAAAGAAAGGAGAAACAAAAGCCCATTAACTTTCATTATGCCATCCTTTTCTGTAAAAATTTTATAGCCACCTAAATGAAGTTTTCTAGTGAACACCCAGTACTAATGATAATAAATTTTGTTTTCTCAAAATCAGGTATTGTAACAGGTAAAGTAGATTACTTAATTCGTTTATGTCAGGTCAAATTCAGAAAAAAATCAATTTTCCAAGAAAACGCAACGACGAAGCTATAGGAATGTTTAATAGTTTTGATAGGAAACCAAATTCTGCATCTAATGATACTATAAAATACAGGGTGTCTATTTTAAATTAAACGAGTTATTACTGTTTGAAATTTGCAAAAATTTGGTGTTCATTTATTGACATTCGGTGCACAGTAGTTAATATTTAATACACATCGCAAAAAATCCAATGTACTATTAGCCCACCAGCCCATTTTGGTGGTTGGAAAGAAACCAAATGCTGAGATTTTAAACATTTAATTTGATGCTGCATTTTCACAAAATCACAAATATCTGAAGAACGGTACGGTTTAGATGCCATAAACTTTAATAAAACTACCTTTACTTTTGTCCGTAGTTACCGAAAATACATTAATATACCAGGTGTCTCATTTAAAAAAATACAATTTTAATCAATTTTATACTTTTGGGACCACCTGTATATAACGACAATAATTTTAAAATGTACTTCCAATAGACCCCCATCCATTCCATATACAAAACTTTTTTAAAATCTAAAAGTTTAGCCATAATCTTCCGTGTCGAGTAACGTGAATCACCCTGTATATTCGCGTAGCCAGTTCTATAAAGCGTTTTAGGGTGGAGTGAGGTAAATTTGTGAAAATAAGGAAAAAGATCAGGAAATTTGACACCACTAGCAGCACACTGGCCATTGGTGGCCCTACATATGAAACATAATAAGGTCATATTTTCTGATCAGTCTTGATAGGTTCAATTTCTTCTTGTTAATTTTTCATTGAAAACTTTCTCAACTCTTTTCTTGTTTCTATCTTCGTCCTATTATATATATCTATACTACCAACAGTTGACGAGTTACTGTAAAAAGACAAAAAAATCCTCAAGGTCAGGGTCGGAGAATGTATGTAATTATGAGAATGTATAAACCGTTCCATAAAGTTTTTCCAAACTCGACGTTGTACTAAACTCGAATTATACTAAAAAAAGTATTTAGCAGCGTTATAAATTATTTTCATTCCAATGCCTAAAATAGTTTGGGGAAAACTAAAAACCAAATTATAAAGTGCTACAACCATTACAAAAAAGACAGGCCAGACCTTTTGGGATCGGTGATCCTTAATAAATTATCTACAATATTTGGGGTAGCTCGGGTCTGGACTAGCATATAATTTCCAGGCGAAAAGTAGCAGGACAAGAACCCAAAATGAAACTTCTACCCTTCCGCAGAAATTGCCGACGTTTCGACGTTTATTTTATGGACAATGCGTGGACAAACATAAGGAAAAAACTGTAATTTGAGTGGAATAGCCTTGAAAAATACGTAAAATAAACGTCGAGACATCGGCAATTTCTGCGGAAGGGTTGAAGTTTTATTTTGGGTCCTTCTGCCGTTACTTTTCTCTTGGAAATTAAAATCTTGAGGACGCTACACCTAAACCACTGTAGCATATAATGTGTTTTTTTTTTAAATTTTAAAAAAACATCTAACCAGAGTTTTCTTAATAAAACGATATAAGTAAATATTTCATATGTAACTTGTTTATAGCAAAGTGGAAACATCTTTTTTTTTGCAAAAGATTATGTGCCTCTGATTTTTCAAGTATGTATTCGATGTCCCAGCTCTAGCTTAAGTAATTTCCTGAACTATGAATTACTTCTGCCAAGTATTTGGCCTGAAAAATGTAGTAACAGCTCTAGTACATAGATTTATTATTTTCGCTTGCATTATTTTTGGTAAGTTCTGGCAACAACATTTTTTGTAATAGGTTTCGTGTACGTGACGTCACAATTTGAACCTGGGGGTATGACAACATAACCTCACCTATTTAAAATACATGTAAATTAATGACATCTTTGTATTTAATTACATTTTTTTCAATTATCTTAAATCGAATGAAACTTAAATTTTGCTGGAGACCTTCTAGAATCATCATTCTTGACAGTGAAGTAAAAAAGAATTGCCTTTATGCCAAAATAAGTGGTAAGGAGAGCAATATTTTGTGGACTAGACCTACCACCAACTACCACCAACCTTTTGATGCCTCAAAACTGCTTCAAATTCAGACAAAGGAGCATGGAAATAGAAGTTTGGCGTTTCCAGTAGATTCTATTGCCATAAAAACTAGAAAAAGATTGGATTGTTAAAAGGGATAATATGATTACTTGGCTAGAAGCTGGAATAGATATTTAAACATTTGTAGGTGTGAATTCTTAGTCATATACGCCCTGGACTTGAAAGTCGTGCACCAAATCCAAATAAGTTTTGCACTTTTATGTCTGCAAGGAAATAATTATAAATAAAATTTGATGGGTGTGATCAGAAATAGATAACACGAACTATAACAGTTTGAAATACTCAAAACATTTTTATGCCTAAAAACTACTTCAAATTTAGACAAAGGAGCATGGAAATAGAGGTTTGGTGTTCCCAATAGATTTTAGTGCCATAAAAACTAGAAAGGAGTGGATTGTGAAAAGGTATAATGTGATTACTTGGCTGGAAGATGAAAAAAGATATTTAGACACTCGTAGATGTGAATTCTGAGTTACATATGCCCAAGACTTGGAAATCTTGCACCAAATCCATATAAATCAAGCAATTTTATGTCTACGAGGAAATAATTGTCGAAAAAGTTTGGTGATTACTGTGATCAGAAATAAATAACACTTGAACTGTGCGGTGATAAATTAAGGCAAAATAATTTTTAAGTTGTATTTAAAATAAATTGTAAATGTTTCTCCACAATTGAATATAAAAACATTGTTACTTTTGAGGTTATAATTGTTTATCGTAAAATTTAAAACAAACCTGTCTGTTAATGGAACATATTTTATTATAACAAACACTTATTCAAAGATTTTCTTCAATACAATCTCACTGATACTGGTAGAATATAAATATATAATTTTAAGTTTTATAAATTATTTCGTTACTGAAGTAAATATGTTTAACAATCTATGCCACAAAGCCCTTTTGCTATCTTCTTTTTAATATATCTTTGTCCTTTTGTTGCGTTACATACTACTTATATGGAATGGCTTCTGTTTTCTTACTTGGCTACTTATTTGTCATTTCCACACTCCACAACAACAATAAAGCTATTAAGATATTAAAAACATAACTCCAGTTAAACAATTACAAAAAAAGAGCAAAAATAATATGATTGGAACTGTATGTTAATCATCAATGAGGGTATCAATCTGTACTTAAGCATCTACTTAGTAATATTGTATCCTCCTTGGCCTTGGTTAAGTTAACCACTATGAAGACAAGCACTGCAAAGTAGAAACGGTGCTTGTAAAGTTTATGTCATCTCGATTTTCAAGATTTTTTCTTTTTTTATTAGTAGCTTACGGTCTATAAAACAGACTGAAAGAAAAAAATTTTTGGATGAGCCACTTTTCACTGAGAAACAAGAAAATAAAAATTGAAAATGTTTGACAAAATTGATGCGAAAACTCTCGAATCTGACAGTAGGGTTAGAAATATATTTACAGTGATGTCAAACGTCGGAGTTCATCATTAAGGGCAAGAAAATGATGTGGTCGCATCTAGAAACAAAATAAAAGAAAATTACATAACTGATATTAGGAAAATTTAAGAGGTATTAATTTAACACATAACGTTTGCGAATATCACTAATGAAATTGCGGCAACGACTCGTGAAATCTTATAATTCTCTAATTTTAATATAATGAGTAGAACTGAACTAACCTTAGCTTACTTGACTTAAACGTAAAAGGTGAAACTGAACCAACCTAACCAGGAAAACTAGAACTGAACTAACCTGAGCTAACTAGACCTAAACGTCAAAAGTGTAACTGAACTAACCTAACCAGGGAGACTAGAACTGGACTAATCTGAACTAACCAGACCGTACCTGAAGTAACAGAAAGTTAACCTGTTCTAAAAATAAAAAAAATATATTAATGTAATTATATTATTCTCTACCACTAACATAAAGAGTAGAACTGAACTAACCTAAGCTAACCTAACCTAAACATAAATAGTGTAACTGAGCTAACCTAACCAGGGAAACTAGAACTGAGCTAACCTGAGCTAACCTAACCTAAACGTCAAAAGTGTAATTGAACTAACCTAATCAGGGAAACTAGAACTGGACTAACCTGAACTAACCAGACCTTACCTGAAGTAACAGAAAGTTGACCTGTTCTAAAAACAAAGAAAAAAGCGGGCCCTTTCGGGCCCGCTTTTTATATTATTCTTTGCCCCTAACATAAAGAGTAGAACTGAACTAACCTAATCAGGAAAACTAGAACTGGACCAACCTGAACTAACCGAAGTTAACCTAACCTAAACAAAAAATAAAGAGTAGAACTGAACTAACCTAAGCTAACCTAACCTAAACATGAATAGTGTAACTGAGCTAACCTAACCAGGGAAACTAGAACTGAGCTAACCTGAGCTAACCTAACCTAAATGTCAAAAGTGTAATTGAACTAACCTAATCAGGAAAACTAGAACTGGACTAATCTGAACTAACCAGACCTTACCTGAAGTAACAGAAAGTTGACCTGTTCTAAAAATAAAGAAAAAAGCAGGCCCTTTCGGGCCCGCTTTTTATATTATTCTTTGCCCCTAACATAAAGAGTAGAACTGAACTAACCTAATCAGGAAAACTAGAACTGGACTAACCTGAACTGACCAGACCTAACCTGAACCAACCGAAGTTAATCTGATCAAAAAAATAAATTAAATTTGAAGTTGTAATAATCGAATATTCTCAAGAAAAGGACTTGGCAACCCTGTCTTTAAAAACGTCAACAAACTAGCAACTAGTACAATGCAAAATTTGTAAGTTAAATAAAAATTTGAATTTATGAGATGTTTGAAACTTAAATTATATCATAAAAATCGAAAAACGCTGAATTTTATAGATGTAATGTGTGTTGTGGCTGCAAAAGAAAATTGAGGCAACTTTCAAGTATGAGTAATGTATTTCCATACCTTCATTTTTCAATTTTTTCTTACAAAACTCAACCATCCAAGAATGTTTTCACTTAAATCTGCAAATTTTAACATAAGCTTTCTAATGATTTCAAAATTAAGGCAAAAATCGAGATGACATTTTCTTTACAATCACCAGGAGAAACCAACAAAATTCTGATTTCAGCATTTCTTATTCCCAAAATATTTGGAGTTGAAATAATGGGCTTCTTAAAAGTTGTTCCAATCACGCAATGCTCATATATCAATAGTGTGATTTGAAAGTACATTTTTAAACTGTACCTGAAGCAGATTAGGGTCTGTGTAGGCAGAATCTGCAAAGTTCCAATTTTATGTAATTCCTGTACAGTTATGAGGCAATGTTACCCAATAGCTCCGACGTGGATATAGGAAATGTACTGCTTAGAACAACTCACTTTTATTTCAGGGTAAATATCTTTACAAATATTATAGAAAAACGGATTTATATGCAGGAAGGCAGATTTTTTCCATTTACGTCAATGTAATTTTTTGAGGTTGTTTTACCACCAAGTTCGATGACAGGTCACGTGCTGCACGAAACCTATGGCAGCGTTTAATAACCTTTAAATTATGTCAATATAACCAATAAAACTTCAAATATTATACGGGGGGCAATCTGTCAATTTTCTACGGCCTACTTTCCTGAAAAATATAATGAAAAGCTTTATAGTTGAGAGAGAGAATTTGGTTGGCTATAGTTTACGTTGACCACTTGTGAAATCAGGGATGCAACGTTTGGGGAGAGAACGTTTGTGAGGTCAGCCATCTGACTGATGTGCCGTCAGCTTAGTTAAGGTTTATTCAGGTTTAAAGCAGCAATAAAAAAAATTGCTTCAAGTGGCCTTATTACTATAATCAAACTGGCATTATTACCACCCTTGCCTGCTGCTTGGTCGCAACTTTTAACGCTCGTTTGTTAAAAGTTACTTTCCTATCTTGTTATGCTTAAAGCTATTTTGCAACTACTTTCTTTTTCCGATAACTTCTGAGAGCTTGAATTTGATGTGTAACTGTCGGTTGTTGTTGCACGAAATGTTTACAACCATTTTTGTAGGGTCTTCAAGTACTACCCTAGTGGCGTGGATCATCATAGCCTTGGCTCCAAGTGTAGAATACATCTACGTGGCGAGGTTCTTCGCCGGTATCGCTGGCGACACCGCATTCGTAGCAGCCCCCATGTACATAGCCGAGATGGCGGATCAGAAGATCAGAGGCTTTCTTTCCAGTATTATATACTTGATGATGTTGATCGGTGTGCTTTTGGTGTACTGCGTCACACCGTTTGTGCCTTTCTGGGTCCCGTGCGTGATAGGTGAGTCCGAAAGTTCATACATACACTGTCATAAAAAAAATATATTGTAGGTGTATGTTTCAATGCGTTGACATTGGCGACATTCCCCTTCATGCCGGACTCCCCGTACTATCTCCTCTACAAGGACAAACCTGATGAAGCTAAACGTTCTCTGCAAAGACTGCGGCCCGATGGAAATCCAGATGCAGAAATCAAGGAAATAGCTGCAGCAATAGAGAGACAGAAAAACGAGAAAGGACGGCCTCAGGATCTCATTTTAGTCAAAAGCAACCGCAAGGCTCTCTTCATTATGGTTTGGCTCAATGGTTCGCAGCATATGAGCAGTATCTCAGTTATGCTGATGAACCTGCATTCGATACTCGAGGAAGCTGGTGCTGTGCACATAGCTTCTTCTACTGCTGCAATTATATTCTCAGCAATTATGTTTTGCGCAGCAATGTCTGCGTCGCTAGCTATAGACAACTTTGGACGGAGAGTACTGCTAGTTGCTTCGGGAATTTTTGCCGGAATTAGCCTGGGAATAATAGCCATATATTTCACGTTAAAAAATATAGGATACGAAGTTATACACGTCAGCTGGGTGGTACCTTTAGCCGTTATGTGCTACGCAGCTGCTTTCAAATTCGGCATCGGATTAGTTCCGATCGTCCTTACGGCTGAGCTGTTTCCTGCCAAGATGAAAGCGATAGGGATGACGATATCCGACGCTTGTTACGTTGGCTTTTCAGTTATATCACTCCAGATATACCACAAATTGAAAAACAGTCTGGGAATACATGTGCCCTTTTATATTTTCGCCTGCTGGTGCTTCTGCACGGTGATATTTACGCTGCTCTTTATTCCGGAGACAAAGGGCAAAAGTCTGGAGGAAATTCAGTTTATATTAAAAGGAACGGGGGAGAAGAGGGCCGATGATAGGACATACATTGAGGCCGAAGCTTACAAGAATGAAGCATTCGTATCTTAGGTAAAATGTTTTGTAAGTGAATCATAAAAGAGACTCTCATTCAGAACTACAGGGAGCAATAGATAGAGGGGTTGGGGAGTAATAACAACCATAGAATGGAAATCTTCTCTTTGATCTTATACTAAATTTGTTATTTGTGCGCCCAACAACCTAAGGTCCAAATAATAAATCTTTAGTTTAATTTAACAGCCTGGTAGTTTGCACAACACTAGTGTATCGCAGTCTCGACATTGGACAGAATCTTGGTTTCTTTATCAGAAATCTGAAAATTATTATTTCCTGTAAGTAGATGTGTGAGTGAACTGCTTATAAGTAGTTTTTGTGAATTAAGTGGTGTAGTAAATTTTAGTTAGTTTGAAGAACACAATGAAATTGTAGTTGTAGTGAACTAGATACGATAATTATTTTTATATAAACATATACATATTTTATTCAATGATTTTCTTTCTAGAAGACAAATATTTTACAAAGTGATGTAGTTTAGTAGATCAAATTATCTCCAGCAGCCTTTTCTGCAATTTAATTAAAACCTCTTTGAAACACGTCGTTTCTGAATACTTTCCTCTAGCCCCACTATAAACTGTACAAGTGACGTACCCTTGTACATGACACATGTAAAAAAATAACATGTAATCAAATTAGAAATAAAACACGGGGTTCTCTTTCTCTTTGATGATTGCATATTATCTCTAGATATTTTTAATTTTGACCCTCGGAGTAAAGTAAAAAAAAGAAGGATACAATCCAAAGCGTTTTCCGGGCTTTGAAGCCGTGGTTCAGTGAAATTTCTTAGTGACGTTTCGTCTACAGCTGTGGCAGACTTTATCAAAAGCGACGAGTGCTCGGGAAGCACGGGAGATTGTTGTCAAAACAAATATATTTTATCCAGTTTACTCTATTCATTACCCTCAGTTTTAATCTAAAATCTTACTCAATCCAAACTGTTTACTGTACGTAAAAGAAGTATATTGACAAATCTCACTTGACAAGGACACTAAGGAGTTACCTGCAGGTACTTTTCTTCATGTCGCCTTTTGGTGATGCCCTTTGGACTCAAATGTCAGTCGGTAACATTTCAGAATCTTATAACTAGGAAAGTGTTACCAGGACACATTAATAAGTTCGCTCAGCTGTATCAGGACGACATTATTGTATATTCTCAGGATACAGAATAATTAGTTTTATCGTATTTATACGGAAATGTTTATACAGAACAAACCTTCTTAAAAACATATGAAGAGCGTAAAAAGGTTTCTTTCCTCTAAAATAAGGAAACAATTAGGGGAGAGTGTGGTAAGCGGATGAAGTGGGTAAAGAGTAAAATTTGAAAATATTCATTCATTCATCTGAGTCGCAGTTTCAACATTGGAGAGAATCTTGGTTTCTTTATCAGAAAACTGAAAATTTCGGTTTCTTGCAAGTTGATGTGTGAGCGGACTGCTTAAGTATTTATATCTTTCAGTCAGTTAGATACGAAAAGGTAAGATAATTTTATTTCCACGCAAGAAAATGTCAAATAGTTAATTTATTTACGGAAGAAATAATATAGTTATTTTTAAGCCAATAAGGCCTGAATTTGCAATATCGTTCTCTTAGTGGGAAGACCTAAAATATGACGTGTTTCCTACATCAAAAACAAAACTTTCTTTGAATAAAACTTAACATTTCCTGTCTTGTAGAAAAGTTTTTTAGTGCACATTTTTGTAATAATAATTTTTCTATTATTATTCTTTGTCACGTTTTGTGTCTTTTTTTGTTTTCTTTTCTCGTATATTTGTTTTCAATGATCTAAGGTCGACTTTTTATTGGGTTTCATTCATGGTTTTTCTATTGCAATTATTATCTGTCCTGTTTGCTGTGGCAATTCTGCAGTAAAAATTCGGGAAATTTACTTATTTGTTCCTCCTCTAACTCACCAACAAAATACCGAAACAAAAATTACTGCTGTTTGGAATTGATTGCGTTCTCTTCTACTATAAATATTTCTGTCTTCTCTTTCTTGTCGTAATTTTTTCTTTGTCCACGTTTTTGTATATTACTTCTTCTATTTTCAAAAAATATTCGTTGTTATGTTTGATACAAAATTGATTTTTTTAAGGACTGGCCAATTGGATTATATACTAATTTCTAATGCACATTGTAATAAGGCAAATTTTGTACAAAACTAGAAATATTTTAAATATTTCTTTACCTGTAAATTTTGGATACATTTTTTAGTTTTTACCATTTTCCTTCTAATTTTTATTTTTAACTTTTTATTAATTGTGTTGAAATAATGTTAATTAAATTTTGCCAAACACTTCAAATTTGTATTCTTACACACTTTAAGTACGTAGTTTTATTTTAGCCTGACTTTTTCAGAAAACTTAAAAATTTTTATTTTTAGAAAAAATGAGTTCTTTTCAGACAATTTAACTGCTAATTCTAATCTGAATTTCTCCAGACTTCAAATTTGCATTTTTAGACGCCAATTTTTAAATCCCAATGCTAACCGGAATTTGCTTAGAAACTTTTATTTTTTCAATTTTTTACGATTTTAGTAATTTTTAATTGATTTTTGCCATAATATATCTTTATTTGAAATAATCTTTATTTGAATTTTTTCGAAATTTTCAAATTTGTATTTTTACAGACTTTGAGTAATTTGTTAAGTATTTTGGCTCTACCCTATTTTTTCAAAAAAATGTCAAAGTTGTAATTTTTTTGATGATATGAGTAGCTTTTAAACTATTTTAGCCCTAATTCTATAGTACATTTTTTGAAAGACACCGAGTTTGCATTTTTCGATGCATGTAATGTCTTAACCAATTTAAGGACTAATCAATTGGAATGTATACTCATTTCTAATATATATTGCATTACATTAATAAGAAAAATTTGACTGAAAACTAGAAATATTTTAAATTTATTCCTTTACCGGCAACTTATGTACATTTTTTTAATTTTTTATATTTTTCTTAACTTAATATTAATTTTATTAAAATATTTTTAATTTGAATCTTGCCAAACACTCCAAATTTGTATTTTTACACAATTTAAGAAATTTTTTTCGTATTTTGGCATTAATCTTAGCTTGACTTTTTCAAAAAAACATAAAAATTGTTACTTTTAGGTAAACGAGTTTTTTCAAAAAATTTAATTTTAATTTTAATCTAAATTTCTCCATACTTCAAATTTGTAATCTTGACACTTTTAGTGATCTTTAATTGATTTTGGCCATAATCTTAATTTGAATTTTTTCGAAACTTTTTTTAAGGAACAAAAATAGTTTTTCGACCTAAGAAATAGTTGTGTTGCTTCCAAGTTTAATATTTTTTAGCGGCATTTAATTGCTACGAATACCCAATATACAATTTTTCTAGTTGGTGTTACGTAGTATGAAACCTTTTTTTTTCGAAAAGTTCATTTGCTTCTCATGTTGGTTGGAAAAAATTAGTTAAAAATAAATAGAAACTTTGTGTGTCTATTTTCAAAAATTTGTAAATATTTCGAAAATCTCGGGAACGGTTTGAGGCTTCACGAAATCCATTAGACGATCGTGTTAGTTCGTTTGTATATTTTACAAAGTAGGACAATTATTCAATATCTTGAGAACGGTTTAAGGTTACCAAGATTTCGATACACGACTGAAAGTTTAACTAAAAATGAATACAAACTTAATGAGTTTGTTGTGATGGGTTTTAAAAAATAAAAAAATCTCGAGTGTAAATATTTCGAGAACTGTTTGAAGTTTCAAAACTTGTACTGAACCATTGTTTTAACCGGAAATTAGTTATTTTCAAACAATTTAACTTTATCCAAAGACTTCAAATTTGCATTTTTAGACGCTCTGTGTACTTTTTAAATCCTAATGCTAACCTGAATTTGCTTCGAAACTTTCATTCTGCATTTTTGACGCTTTTAGTAATTTTTAATTGATTTTTGCCCTAATCTTTATTTGAATTTTAACGAAATTTCCAAATTTGTGTTTTTACAGACTTTGAGTAATTTTTTTAAGTGTTTCGGCCTTAATTCTAACCTAATATTTAAAAAAAATGTCAAAGTTTTAATTTTTTTGATGAAATAAGTCACTTCTAAACAGTTTTAGCTTTAATTCTATTTTACATTTTTTTAAAGGCACAAGTTTGCATTTGTAGACGCTCTGTGTATTTTCTTAACCAGTTTTGATCTTAATCCTAGCTTGAATTTGGCTAGAATCTTTTAATCGGATTTTTTTGACAGCTTGATTAATTATTTTAGTTGTGATGATTTTAGCAGTAATCTTAACTTTATTTTTTTTCAGAGTTTAAAATTTGTATATTTACCCTCTTTGAGTCATTTTTCAAGTATTTTAGCCTTAATTCCAGCCTGACTTTTTTCAAAAAACTTAATTTGTTACTTTGTTAAATTGTTACTTTTAAGGTAAAATGAGTTCTTTTCAAACAGTTTTATTTCTAATTCTAATCTTGATTTCTCCAAGACCTCAAATTTGCATTTTTGACCCTTTTGGTAGTTTTTTATTGATTTTGGCCATAATCTTAAATAGAATGTTTCCAAAGCCTTTGCCCCCGATTTACCCCCTTTGAATCATTTTTCACGTATTTTGGCCTTAATCTTGACCTGCTTTTCTCAAGAAACATCAAAATTGTCATTTTTAGGCATACCTAATGTGTCCTTTTCAAACAATTTTAGTTCTAATTCTAATCTAAATTTTTGTTCTTTTATATTTTTTTACTTTGATCTAAATTGATTTTTTTAAGGACTAACCAATTGCATTGAATACACCCATTTGTAATATATATTATAATAAGAAAAATTTCACACAAAACTAGAAATATTTTAAATTTATTCCTTTACCTGCAAATTTTAGATGTTTTTTTTTTAGTTTTTTCTACTTTTCTTATCTTAATCTTATTGTTTTTTTAAATATTTTAAATTCAATTTTGCCAAACACTCGACAGAGAATACAAATTTGGTATTCTCACACACTTTAAATAATTTTTCACTTATTTTGTCATTAATCTTAATTCTGAACTTCTGAAATTAATCTGAACTAACCTGACTTTTTCAGAAAACATGACAATTATTAGTAGTTAAATGAGTTTCATTTGTCAAAAATTTTCAGTTCTAGTTCTAATCTAAATTTCTCCAAGACTTCAAATTTGCAATCTTGACGCTCTTAGTAATTTTTAATTGATTTTGGCCATAATCTTAATTTGAAATTTTTCGAAACTTTTTTTAGGAAAAAAATAGTTTTTCGACCGAAGAAATAGTTGTGTTACTTTCAAGTTTAATATTACTTTAGTGGCATTTAATTGCTGCCAGTACCCAATATACAATGTGTCTAGTTGGTGCTACGTAGTATGAAACTTTTTTTTTCGAAAAGTTCATTTGCTTTTCATGTTGGTTGGAAAAAATTAGTTAAAACAAATAAAAACTTTGTGTGTCTATTTTGAAAAACTTGTAAATATCTCGAAAATCTCGGGAACGGTTTGAGGCTCCACGAAATTCAATAGACGGTCGTATTAGTGCGTTTTTATATTTTGCAAAGCAGCAATATTATTCATTAACTTGAGAAGGGTTTAAGGTTACCAAAATTTCGATAAACGAGTGAAAATTTAACTACATATTAATACAAACTTAATGAGTTTATCGTGATCGATTTTGAAAATTGAAAAAAATCTCGAGTGTAAATATTTCGAGAACTGTTTGAAGTTTCAAAACTTGTACTGAACCATTGTTAACTAGAAATAAGTTAATTCAATAAGAGTTAACCGGAAATAATTAGCTAAAAAAGAATACAAAGTTAGAAAATTACGGTTAGAATGGCTCGAGGCTCCGAAAAAATACATTAAACTACCATATTTGTTGGAAAAGATGAGCTACATAGAAACAGAAACTTTGTGATCGATTTTGGAAAATAAAAACCATGTGTAAATATCTCAATGTTTCGAAATTTTTCTAAACCTCTGGTTTAATTGGAAATAATTAGTTGAAAATAAATATTAATGGGTTTATTTTGGAAAATTACGAAATTATTAAATATCTTGGGATCCAATTAAGTATCTCGGGAGTAAATATCTCGAGAATAGATCGAGGTTTCGACACTTGGAGTGAACCTTTGTATTAACAGGAAATAGTTATAAATGGCTTGAATAAAATCTAATAATTGCGTTCGGGGCTAAGACATACTTAACCAAAATATTTTTATTAAAAAAAAAACAGTTTTTTTGTAATTGGTTATTCATGTCAAAAAAGCGAATATAATAGTATTTTTCTCAAAATAATTTTTATTCGAAATTCGATCATCATTTAACTTAAATTTTAAACGATATCTATATAAGAAAACACAAATTTAATTATTTTGCCTGAAAAAAGCGTATTTGTCTTCCTCGTAAGTATAATATACAAATGAATCATTTTACACAAATTTGATTAAAAAAAACACAAATTGAAAACAAGGTTATGAGAATCTTCAAGAAAAACAAAATTGATTGTATCTCTTTTTGAACAAAATGAAATTTCAAATAAGACAATCGTTTAGAAAAACAATTTTCTTCTAATAAGTAGAGAGAACTTATTTGTCGAGGAAAAATTTGCTTGATCTGATAAAACGATTTTGAAACAAAACAGTATTTTTAAAAGAACGAACATTCTTATATCAAAAAAATATTTCTATGTGTGTATAACTAAGAACACTATAATTGTACTCGTAGTGAGCTAGGTACAATATTTTTATATACCTCCTGTTTATTAGAAAACGTCATCTAGAAGGCTACGAATTTTTGACAAAAAAGATATTATCAAAGTGTATGAACTTTTATTCCTTCTTCCTTTTCTTTCGACATTTTTGTTTTGCACCTTACTAGATGACGATTTCTAATGAATACCCACTACATACTTATTTTATTGAATAATTTAGTCTTTCTAGAAGACAAATGTTTTACAAAGTCATGTACTTTAGTAGATAAAATTATCGGCAGGCAGTTTTTTTGCAATTCAATTAAACCTCTCCGAAACACGTCGTTTCTCCTTCATCAAGCCCCCCCCCCCCCCATACACCAAAATATTTAGCGCCCAAAACTCGACTTGATCGATCCCTTACCGAAAGTTATTAACTTTCAGAATTCGGCCTTAATTAACTTTTCGATCAAATGCCTCCCCAAAATACCTACCCAAAGAACAATCCAATTGTTATGTCTAATGGAAGTGTTCCACTTTATTAATTGAAACGGAGTTAACGAGATATGATCCTGGACCCAATGCTTTCGAAAGTTCGCTTTATCAGAATAACCCTAATTTATTTAATCAAGGGATAGGAGCCTCGATTAATAAATTTCAATTTCTCAACACCCGTTTTAACGGGAGAAAAATTGGGGTCAAAGCGTATTACGGGAATCTGCATAACGAGGGCAAGGATGAGCGCCATCAGTTCCTCGAAGTATGGAAATTTGCAATAATAATTAAAGGAAGAAGGGAACGTGGGATTGGAAAAAGTGAATCGAATTAAGAAATTTTTGGTAGTTGGAATTAAATCAATATCTAGGGTGGAAATTTGGAAAAAGTCAAGAATAGTTATTGAATTAATTCTTGCCAGAAATCGCAGTATCCCAAGATTGAATTAACTGAAGTAGATTTTTTTATATATTTTTTTTAACAATTAAAAACGTTGTTATAGACATTTTTATCGTTTAATTTTTATGGTTATACAAATTATATAATCTCAAAAGATATTGTCAAGGTTTAATTAATACGTACTTAAGGAACTTGACCTAGAACGTACGCATTTTGCCATATCAGCAGGGCTAAGTAATAAGTAATTCTTATTATACAATGTCTCGTCCACTTTCCATACTTATCACTTAAGGCTCACTGTTGTTATTTAAGGGTCACAGTTCACGCCTGTCGATACAAATTGTAAACATACGAAGATAATTCAACGATCACCAATCCAGTTGTGTCTTCAGTTTGCTTCAGGTTCGGTGTCACAGTTCTTGTTTAAATGAAACATAAGCGGTTAGTGGCTACTGCTGTTTTGAGTAAGTACTTACAGTGCTTTATTACAACGCCACAACTAATTTTTAATTTAAAAATTCATGTTAGTTTTTCACAAAAGTTAGTAAAATAAATATACGTATATCTTCCGTTTTGTAATAATATTAAAAAAATATATAACAAGTTAAAAGATGATTTGACGTATTAATCTTTTATCTTGTAACAAGACTAATGTTTTTCTAGGTCCATTTTCTCTCCTCTTCCAAAATTTGAGGAAGATTTCTGACCTAAAACTCTTTTGTCGAATAACAACAACAAATTATTGTTTTATTTCAGTTTCTGTGTGTTTAAATTCAGTTCATCAATCAGAAATTGGGGTAAATGCGATAATTGCAGAAATTGAACAATAACAGTTAAGGTCTTTAGCCCAATAAATAAAATTAGACAAGCATCAAGGCCAAGTTAGAGATCACACAAACATAAGGTCACAAGTCATATTATAAGTAAGTAGAAAATACGCGCGCATCGAACGGTTATTTTTAGTAATAGTTAATTACACAACAAGGGAAGCAAGGGCCATTTGTACCTATAACGGAAATACTTAATGATTAAAACACCAGGGAGTCAAGATCATTAATGAGGCTAAAAATGAGGTATTCCATCCTAGGTTAGGTTTGAGATGAGACCTATAATTCAAGAGGAAAGTCAAATCAGAAAAAAAAATAATTATTTTGGGGCCTTCTGTATATATATAAATCAATAGAAAATAAATTAAAAACTACTGTGTGTAAATTTTCAATTTCCACGTTGTCATAAAACAATATTTTTTTAAGAATAATGAGGAAACTGTAAGAAACAAACAAAATAAAAAAGTGAAGGGCAAGAATCAAAAGTTAAGGAAACAATATAGACACAAAATTTAAAGTGAAGGAGTAAATAAAGGATTTAAAGATAAAAGATCGAATCTGATTCATAAAAATCATGAAACAGAAAGAACAAAATATTGGAAGTGGAAATACATTTCAAAACACCCATAATTGCAAATAACTATGGCGTTAAAGGCAGTATGTAAGCACGTAAGGCAACAAAAAAATTATGAAAGTATAAATTTCACAAATGTAAATAAAATAGAAAAATACGATGTTTAAAAATGATGAAAAAATAAAAACATTATAAACTAATTTCAAAATAAAAAATAATAACGCGATAAGTACGCACATTAAATTAAAATGATTAATAAAAAAATATATATAGGGAGAAAACAAGGAAGAAAAATTTACGAATAAAAATAATAGGAACTATAACTAAAAGAAGGCAAAAATGCACAAAAAAAATTAAAATGTACAACGTAAAAAACTAACTATAGGTTTGGAAAACTTTCAGTTCGAAACCAAGCTGAATTTCAATAGAAAAACAGAAACAAGAGTTTGCAAAATAATTGAAACGTGGTATAGGAGTGAATTAAAAATTAAATAAAAGGTAAGAAAAATTTTAAGCAAAGCAGACAGATTTAAGACAAAAACTAACTTAAAATTAGTTAATAAAATAAACATGAAGAAATAGGAGATTATAGATAAGTAAGGTTAAAAAAAAATCAATGAAAAATTAATATAAAACAGGCTAAAAGCATTTTCTAATACGAAAACAAGCATAAGAAGTTGATAAGTAGATAAGAGGTAAAGGTTTTAAAATTATTAAGTATGGGAGATACAGAGAAAACAAAAACAATGAAATCAGTACCTACGCAGATCAATCTCAAATAAGTAAAAATCATTGTAGGTAGGAAGAAAAAACTAGAAGAAACGATAAACAGCAAAAAATAATAAGAAAAAAAAGGCAAGAAAAATAGAGCAAAAAAGCGCATAAAGATGAAATATGGGAAGTAGAAAACTAACGAAACAATCAGATTTGAGGCAACGTGATTTTCAATCGAAGAACTTTGAATGAACAGGACAATGAACATTGGATAAACTGCATTGAATAAACATTGAAAAAAAAGTGAAGATGTAGGAGATAGCAGACATAAAAAGGGTACAAGTAATTAGTAATGCATTAAAATTTTAAATAAGGCAGACACAGGGATAGAAAAAGTTTTAATAATTATTCAAACCAAATAATAACCTAAATTAGTTAATAGACGAAGAAATAATAGATAAAAAAGAAGTAAGTTAATTTACCAAAATAAATGAAAACTTAATGTAGAAAACTTAAACAAAAAAATTAATGAATCATCAGACAAAAAAGGGCAAAACTGTGTAACCACTATGAGGAAAAAAGACCTGAATCGCAAAGTAGCGGGTTTGTAAATTTACACAGCTTAAAAGTCGAAGAAACAAAAGGTGAGAAAACACGCAAAAAAGACTGAAAATGTGGAATTAAAGCTTTGAAAAATTGCCTGTTTTTGGATTAATAAGAGTGGAGATGGAAAAATCCGAAATAAAGAGTAATATAAGAACCAAAAAATAATCAATGTACAAGAAAACATTGAAACAAAGAAAGAAATTAAGAAAAAAATACACAACAAGTTTCAGTTTAGAAGGAGCAATGAGTTTGTTAAAAAAAAAAGTTAAAAAAAACATACATAAGGGTATAGGAAATAAACTCTATTGACAGTCACCTCCAATTCTAATAAAAGAGCATTGGTAAGAATAAAATATGGAAAAAAATTGAAAAAAAGGCAAAACAGAGGGAAGAAAAAAATTGATTGAAAAGCAGTAAATATTAATAGAAGAGCAAACGTTCTTATAACTTTAAGACAAAGCAGATAAAGATTTGAGCATTTAACATGACGACATACAATATAGGTTTCTCGTAAATATACTTGTTGACAAGTTCACTATTATTTGACTTCACCAATACGCAAGTACGGGTTGTTCATGAGAAAACTTCATCTAGAAGGCTATACATTTTTAACAGAAAAGGATGACATAATCAAAGTAACTGGACTTTTATTTCTTCATCCTTTTCGTGGCATTCCACAACCAACTAAAGGATGTGTTTAGATGAACACCCAAAACTAATCGCCGACTATTAAGTCCACTGATAATCCACATTTTCCAATAACACTTTAATAGAACTCTCTACTATCGCTTCCTTCATTGACCTCAGTTAGACTCGATTAAGAATAAGACCACAATATTACTGATTTTCTGAATAAACTGTAAATTGAAAACATGTAAATAATACCCGAAATAGCGTGAACAAGGTAATAAACTACAAGCCACGTAGTCGACAGTGCGTCCAAAGGTCGATTCAGGCCGGCCGCCCCCGGCTCATAACCACTTGCCGTAACAATACATTTTCCTTGTAGTTAACTAATTGTTCCAACTCTGGCCGTGATTGCGTATTCTACCAAATATGAAATTTCTGTAGAAACATTGGCAACTCTGGAGACCTTAGGCGTATCTGAACTGAATGGTTTATTAACATTTGGCAAACTGAATAGAACATCGTCGCGTTTTATACCTAATTTAAAACCATATATGAAGAAGCAGCAAAGTGCGCCTAAAATACTCAATTAAAATAATCTCAATGTTTTTAAACAAAATATCCCAATTATAAGACTAGAAATAACCAGTTATTTCGGTATATAATTTTTTAAACAGGAAAAATAATAACAAACATTTAATTCATTGAAAACTTTTATCTGCAAAATTTAACATCTTAGTTACGGCTTTGTACTGAGCTTAGAATGTTTTGGTTACAGGTACGTTATCATGTGTCTCAGATGGTATGCAATACGCCTGGACTGCCCCCATCATTCCAAGACTCATATCCGAAGACAGTCCCATAAAGATGACACTTGCTCAAGCGGAATGGCTGGAAACTATCCTCATGTTGGGCGGATGCTGCGGAATACCCATAAACCTCTTTCTAGTCGACAAGATCGGTAGAAAGGGATCGCTTATTTGTTCCTCCATAACCACCCTGCTCTCCTGGGTGGCTATGGCTGTAGCCCCAAGGGTCGAGTATTTATACGTGGCTAGATTTTTTGCTGGAATAGCTGGAGATACCGGCTTTGTCGCAGCTCCGATGTACGTCGCTGAGATAGCTGATCACAAGATTCGCGGATTTCTCTCCAGTATTATCTACCTCATGATGCTAACTGGAATATTGTTGGTTTACTGTGTAGCGCCATTTGTGCCAATTTGGGTGCCATGTGTAATGGGTTTGTTCTTCCTTTCTTCATCCAACTTTTTTTTTTAAAAATGGTACTTTTTTTCAGGAATATGCTTCAATGCAGTAACACTTTCCGCATCGTCTTTCATTCCAGAATCTCCATACTATTTGCTATTTAAGGATAAGTACGAAGAGGCAAAAAATTCGCTTCAAAGGCTGAGACATGACGACGATGTGGACTCAGAGCTCTCGGAAATAGCGGCTGCAATAAAACGCCAAAAAAGCGAAAGAGGCAAACCTCAAGATATAATTCTAGTCAAAAGCAATAGAAAGGCCCTACTAATCATGGTTTGGCTCAATGCATCACAACACATGAGCAGTATTTCTGTTATTTTGATGAATCTGCATTTGATTTTGGATGAAGCTGGGGCTCAGTACATAACTTCTTCTACTGCAGCTATATTATTCTCAGCTCTAATGCTTTTGGCAGCCATGTCAGCTTCGGTAGCAATAGACAACTTTGGCAGACGTGTTCTGCTTATGACCTCAGGAACACTAACAGGAATGTGTTTACTTGTGATAGCTATATACTTTAATTTAAAAAATACTGGATATGAGGTGATCCACGTCAGTTTCTTAGTACCAGTCGCTGTGCTACTATATGCAGCCGCGTTTAAATTCGGTATAGGGTTGGTGCCAATAGTGCTTACAGCTGAACTGTTTCCTGCCAAGGTGAAGGCTATAGGCATGACGCTTTCAGATGCCTTTTATGTCGGGTTTTCGGTGATATCTCTACAATTGTACCACCATCTGAAGAACGCTTGGGGTACACACGTGCCTTTCTACATTTTTGCCTTTTGGTGCTTTTGTACTGTGCTTGTGACTTTGATCTATATCCCAGAGACCAAGGGAAAAACCCTGGAAGAAATACAGCAGTTGCTAAAAGCTGAGGAGACTAAGAAGCTACTGTCAGTACAAAATAATAATTTCAATTACACTCAGCTTACCTGACTTGTATAGGCGAAGAAGAATACAATGTACTTAAAAGTGTGTCCAATTAATGCGTGTGTGTGTGACGTGACTCACTACGATTTTTTTTGTACGTTTTTTGAAAAGGCGAGGAATAGATTAAACCTAAGAGCACATCATAAAACGAGTTTAATTAGTAAACAATTAGCGTTTTATATGTCAACAAGTTAAAGAGATTAACACTAATTGCTATATGAGAGTTAGTGAATTTACTTATCTAATAATTATCTTTTAGTGTAGTCACGATATTGTATGTTTACCTCTCGATCTGATTTTGCAGTTGGAGTATAATTCATGTAAATAACATTTTTAATTGTTTTATTATAAAAGAAATTACATGTAACCTGCACAAAGCACAGAGAAATTTTTAGTTTAAAAACCTTTGTTTCACTTTATAGTCTTATCATCAGTCACTGGGCAAAACCAAGCCAACGGTGTATAAAAAATGATAAAATTGCTTTTAGTATTAAAGATAATTTTTATTTTCTATGTCCTTTACGTGCGTAATGTCCACACAAAGTCAACCACTTTACGATTAGTGCATCTGGTAAATATAAATAGAGTGCCTATCTATAGCCAATGCAACAAAAATGTTAAGATTTTTAGGCATGGCAATCGAAACCCTGAACGAATTACCATGTGGAAAGAGAACAGATATTCAGACGAAAGTTATTATCCTGGAGGATTTGGACGCCTTACTGAGGTAACTATACAGGGTGACCCATGGAAAAGGATCCACCCCGTTTTCCTTCTATTTGAGTACATATATGGAAAATCGCTCAAACACTTCAATTTTAGTGTTAGGAAAATAAAAACTATTTCGCAGCCACTTACACCTCTTAAATTAAAGCCTGTAAAACTTACAAATTGTAAAGTTTAACAGACCGCTCTTTTTTTTCAATTGGGCAAATGAATAGACCTTGATGAGCCCCTTCAAAACAAGGTATTACTCCTTTTTTTCATTTAAAATTTCAAGATCAACCTTTTGGGAGATCATGTTAAGGGCTTATGTTCAGGTTCAGAAAAAATTCTTCCCTCTAAGGGTGACTTTTACAGCTATCAGTAAAACAGTTTGAAGTTAAAACGCCAGTATTGTTTGTAACAATGCAATTGTTGCATTGCATTGTTACAAACAACGCAATCTACGTCATTACTGGTGTTTTAACTTCAAACTGAAGGTTTACTGATAGTTGTAAAAGTCACCCTTAGTGGGAAGAAATTTTTGAGCAGTTTTCTGCACCTAAAATGAAACCTTAACATGATCTCTCAAAGGGTTGATCTTGAAATTTTAAATGGAAAAAAGGATCGAGTGATAAGTACTAAAGTTGACGTATTTTAGCGATTATCGATGTATATCTTCAATTGAAAGAGAAATCGAAAAAGAAGACGTAAAACGTCGTAACAGACAAACGAACCATCAAAATGAAACAAGTCGAATTAGAATTCAGTTTGAGATAAAATATTTGAATCTAATTCTAAACTTGATTTTATCCATTAACATCAAATATTTCTTCTTTTTTCTGTTTTTAACTTGAATCTAAATGAAATTTTTAACTTGACTTTTAATTGCTTTCATTTCAATCAGAATAAAAGTTAACAGATTTTTTTTCCTAATCCCAACTTGGCTTTCTCTATATCAAATTTTTAGTTTCAGGCATTGTTAGTCAAATTACACGTATTTTGCTTCAAGAATTATTTTTACTAAAAGCAACAGATTCAATTATGTGAATTAGCAAGCTAAAATTTTTCAATTTGGGAACTAAATATGGCAAAAATTTTCATTTTTAGACAACGTGAGTAATTCTAAAACTGTTGTAACCCTAATTCTAATCGAAATTTCTCCTAAGGCTTTAAATTTGCAATATAACACGCTTTGTATAATTTTGTTCCTAACCCTAAAAAATTAGTCTTATTTTAAATTTTTTCAGTCGATTTTGGCCACAAACCTAACTTGCAGAAGATTTTTAAATTAATTCAAAAGGCATTCGAAGAAAACTACGAAAATCGATCTTTGTAGGGACGAGAAGTGTTAATGCGACCTCTTTGACTACTTTAGGTACCTCTAAAGTAATTTGGTTTAGTAAAGTTGGCAGATTGTGTGTTTTTTTCGGACCTGTTTTTTTCCTGCATTTCAAAAGTTATTTTTGGAAGTTCTGAAAAACATTACGGGGGCTTTTCAAAAGCATCCCTTTACCTTATTTTACAAAAATTTTCCTAATTTTGAGTAACTCTCTTTAAATTTATCGCACATTTTTGTATTTCTAGACCACTCCTAAGGTTCATCAATAAAAAAAAAGTTAACAAAATCATACATTTTACGGTGTACTAACCAAATTTAATTTAATTTTGTGTCCATTTCTTTATTTGATGACAATTTGTTCGCTCTTTGCACTTTGTAAAAAATAGGTTTTTGTTTTTTTTTTTTTTTTTTTTTTTTCTTGCTTTTACATTTGACCGACGTATGACTCAAAGTGTGTAAAAATACAAACTTGGAGCGCTTGGAAAAATTAAAATTAGGATTATGGCTGAAAATTACTGAAAGCGTCTTTGATGCTCCTTTGACAAGCATCAAAACTTTATAGTTATGAACTTTCGCTGAATATCAGTGTACTTAAGCATAGACCTGTAAACTGTTAAAAAAATGCTTATTTTAAGCCAAAAATTGTAATTGCAATGAGAATTTTGAGGTGAATTGTGGATTCTTTTCTATGGGCCACCCTGTAAACTTCACCTCGTGAGATAATTATCAACAACAACACACTCAAGGATGGAAAGAGCAGGGCGTACCGACTAGGACTGTTTTTCCGAGAAATGTATGGCGATTTCTTAGGAGATACTTGGAACAGCAATTTAATGAATGTACAAAGTACTGACTTCGATCGAGCAAAGATGTCTGCTTTACTTATGCTGGACGGCTTATTCCCCCACAAATGCAGCAACACGTCAAGTGAGGAAGAAGAAGAAGAGCAGCTCTGGCAACACATTCCTCTAACTTACTACGCCACAAACAATGATTCAGTAAATTTTAAGTCCTATGGAAGTTAAGTGTGAAAATATGGACCATTTTTTGCAGGTTCTGCCTTCGGTAGCAATTTTAAGAGATCTAGAATTTAAAAAAGAATTTGAGCAGGTAGTAAATTCTCCTGAAATAGCAGAATACTTATCGTCAAGGTACGGAGAGGTTATGAAGAGTTTGAACAAATACACAGGGGCACCAACGAATGACTATGTTAAGGCTCTTCTTTACTCAGACGCTTTAGAAGTGCAGGTAAAAACGCACCATAAAAATTATTATCTTTTAAAAAACTTACTACGTTAGGTGGACCTGGGTTTTCCCTTGCCTGATTGGGCAGCTGAGATATTCCCTTATCCGTTACTAGATTTGAAGTTGGAGTGGTTCTATTTGATAGCAAACACTACTAAACAGAGGCAGCTATTAGCAGGTAACTTGGTAGGTTAAAGTCTACTAATCATACTCATACATTTATTACTTTAGGACATCTATTAGGAAAAATCCTCCGAGATTCTCAAGGCATTGCCGATGGTACTGTATCAAAAAAACTGTTTGTATATTCAGGCCATGATGTCAACGTGGCGGGAATACTATTATTGTTGGAGGCCTATAGATTCACTGTAACTCCTCCATATAGTTCTACAGTCATTCTTGAGGTGCATGAGATTGAAGGGGTCTTTGGTCTACAGGTCAGTTAATTAAAAAGTAAGTATATTTTGTACATAATATCACATTGCAGCTATATTACTACGACTTCGTATCGCCCATCCCAAAAGCGTTGAATGTTCGTGGATGCAACCACTTCTGCCCAATCGACAAATTTAAAGCATTGGTGGAGGACCTGTTACCATAATGTCGTCACATGATTTACGAAGTATTTTCTTATACACAGTACTTCGATTTCTAATAACGTTTTTAAATGTAAATTTTATCTGTTTAATAGAGAATTTGCTATTGCTTAGCCTATTGCTATCTCCTAAGCCTTGAAGTCCAGTTCTAGGAAAGATTTTGGGTTAAATGGGCCAAAAAAAAAATTGACAAGAGTAGAGTGTGTGCCGTTTTATTATCGATTTCAAAGTTACATGCACATGATACTAGTCTAATATCGTTCCAGTTCAGTGTGGAGGTGCAAGAGCTGCTCCTACAGCGGAGCCAAGGTCCAGTTCTACGTTTCTCTAACTGTGACTATAAGATGCCGTCCGGGCAGGTCTTTTAGTTTATTATCGATGTAGACCAGACCAGTCTCAGAAATTTCAGTCCCTTACTTCCTTCCATAGCAATCTGGAAGATTTGCCATTTTTGAATAGATGGCCATCTCTAGATCCTAGTTAGAAGTATCTACTTACTACTACATAGCAATCTGGAAGATTTGCCATTTTTGAATAGATGGCCATCTCTAGATCCTACTTAGAAGTACCCTACCGACACTTCAAGCGCTCTTTTGTCCTTCTGGATGTTTCTTTCTTCGTCTGTTGTTATCTTTTCCGGTTGTCGTGTGTATGGCAAGTAATACAACAGTTTGAATGCCATCCTATCTTTGCCACGCTTCAAAGGAAAGGATTTGGTCACAGGGCAAGAAGGGAGTACTTCCCCCCTTACAGAGGTAGCTGGGATTGCAGAAAAAACTGGCTTAGCACAAGTTTTCTGCGAATTTTACCAAAAATTTCCTGCCATCCTGAGGGCCTCATTTTCGATGTCCTGAAGATCTTTTACTTGAAAAAAAAAGCCATTTCTGATGGTTTTTAAAAATATCATAATTTTTTCGAGTTGTTTTTCAATTTCTTTTACAGTCACAGTAGTTCCTGGTGACTTATTTAGCAACTCCTTAACACTAGAATTTCTTAGTTATTTTTTTTCTTTGAAATACCAATGTCTAAAACTGTGGTCTTTTGTACTTCTTGATGGACTCTCCAGTGACCGCCGTCTGAGTTTTTTGCCTTCTTCCTCAACAGTCAAAACTTCAGTTTTCTCCTCTATGTCACTCTTCTTTTTAATAATTATCCTCCTCTTCACAACTTGCTTCTGCAAAAACTGTAATTTGTTGATTATCATCCCATTATTCAGGTTTTTCTGCAACAATAACTGGAGTAAGTGGCTTCTTTTCATCCTCCTCTACTCTAAAATCTTAGGCTCGTTTTTCAATGACATAGATTTTCTTTTTTGACTGCTTTCGTAGGAACAACTTCCCTCATAATAACGGTCTCCTGCATTTGATCAGCATTGCTTTAACTGTCTTGGGCACCTCTTTAACTGTCACCGTTGTTTTTACTTTCCTCGATTTTTTTATTCGGCGCAAATTTAGCTTTTCTAGCAATATGCCACTTTTTTGGAACTGAGATTATTGAAAGTGGTATAAAAGCCTTTACTTAAATGATTTATACACAATAATGAATTATTATATTTAAATTATCAACACTTTTAACCAAAACAATGCTAATTGTACTATATACCGGGTGATGCACCGCGAGACTGGCCATAGGAAATCTCATGTAAATTTTGATACCCTCAAATATTGGCTCCCCTACTAATTTTAGAGCAGACTAGTGTTGGACTTTTTTAGAGGTTTTTGCATGATGGACTCGCACCCCATATATTATTATTTTATAATAAACTTACTAAAACTTAGTGAGGAAAAACTATTCACAAAATCGTTAGAAATTAAATGCAGTGCCACAAATCTGAATGAAACCACCGTTAATTGTGATAATGTTCTGTCACATTTTGAGATATTCTACTGTGAGATCAAAAATTAAATAGCCAGAGTTGGTCATGAGCGAAAATATATTTCTTAGCTTATGCCGCCTTTTTATTTCGATACAATTTTAATTAGAAAGTTTGACACTTTGATGGTATAAGCTAAGAGATACGCTAAGATATAAGAATACAAGTTTTCTGTTTCATAGCCAACTGTGGCCATTTAATTTTTGATCTCGTGGTAAGTAAAAATTTCTCAATTTTTTCCTCTTTAGTAATAATTTCAGATTTTTCTAAATTATCACCATTCTATTTGTTTATTACTATGTTTTTGACAAAATTTTTTTTAGGTATTCGTTTTTCGATTGCAATCATTGTTTCTTCTTTTTGCTGGGGCACTACATCAAGAAACTCCTAGATTTAGATATATTTTCTCTTCTAAGTAACCAACAAAATACCAAAAAAAACTATTGTTTTAGGTTGTTTGCCTTCCTCTTCTACAATAACTATTTCCTTATCACCTTTTTTCTTTTGATGAAGTTTTTTATTTCTCTTTTTTTTTTATGAGTCTCAATTTTCTCTAATGTCACCTTAGATGTGAAGTGTCTATACGCCCATATGCCACAGAAGAGCCTATTTTAGACCCATATTTTTAAGTATGCAGTATGTAATTTAAGTATAAAATGTAATATTTTTAAATACGACACCCTGTATTTATTACCACTGGATATTATTAGATCTTAGAGCTTTAACTTGGCTCTGAAAATTTGACAACACTTCCGGCAGTTGTTGGGATACCCTGTAGTTCCCATTCAGGATTTTTTGTCACCTTGCTATCCATGGAATGTTCATCTTTTTCTCTACCAATCTCCCTTTAGCTCCTGTAGGAAGATTGTCAAACAACGTCGACGTTAAATTTCTAAGACAAACGAGATGTCAAA
Source organism: Taphrorychus bicolor (assembly GCA_951812265.1). Lineage (NCBI taxonomy): Eukaryota > Metazoa > Arthropoda > Insecta > Coleoptera > Curculionidae > Taphrorychus > Taphrorychus bicolor. The sequence continues at coordinate 20,019,201 of OX638305.1, forward strand.
GTTAATAAAATAGATAATACATGATACCCTAGACAAGATACTTTCAGTGTATTACAACCTATACATTCTTGGATGCTACATCCTTCTCAGGCAATACTGGATTTTTAAAAATGTCTCTAATGTCTGACTTCTGTGAAAGCCAAGGGGGGGGGGGATTCCACCTCCAATAGAAGTCTGGTGAAGGGCTATACACTACTTTTTATTTTAATTTGTCTCCTTGAATCTGTCTGGTTTACTTATCTCCATTGTGAGACTCTTTTTCGAACTGGGGATAGGTACATCGAATCTTACAACAGAATGTAGGTTGGAAAACATTGGCAAACAAAAGGAAACAAAGGAGATTGAGATTATAGCAGCAGGCAGCTCCAATCGAAACCAAACCCGTAAACAGTCTTCCCAAAATCATAAAGTCAAGTAATATCAGACAACAAACCCACCAACATTCTAATTACGCAACAATCAGATGGATACCAAGGAAGATTGCCATTATTGAGTAGATGGCCATCTCTGGATCCTACTTAGAAGTACTTTACCGACTGGGACTCTTCTGGCGCTCTTCTGATCTTTCTTCGTCGGTTGTTACCCTTTAAGGCTATCCTATTTTAAAGTATGGCAAGTAGTACAACAGTTTGAATGCCATTCTAACCTTGCCACACTTCAGAGGAAAGGATTGGGACACAGGGTAAGTAGGGAGTGCCCCCCTCCCCCCCCCCCCCTACAGAGGGGCCTGGGATTGCAGAAAGAGCAGGTTAGCACAAGTTTTCTGCGAAGCGGGTTTTACCCAAAATTTGAGACTCATGTCTCGGTTTTTGTCTGCTGGTGGGGAGTCTTGGATCTTCTGGTTTGGGTTTTATATAAAAATGGAAAATTGCAATTAGTATTTTATCCATTGACCAGTAACTTTAGTCGTTTTGATGCTTGGTCGTTTATGGGCCTCTCGACCTCTTAGTTAGTGTCTTCTGGAAGGCCCTTATCACTGGCTGTGATGTAGTGCAGGTCCCTATGTATGTGGGTGTGGATACATCTACTCCCATCCCGATGGCCTGAAGATCTTTCACTTGAAAAAACTTTCTGATTTTCAACATTACTGATGGTTTTTAAAAAATATTCGATAATGTATCGAGTTATTATTCAATTTTTTTTACAGTCACAGTAGTTTCTGGTGACTTACTTTACAACTCCTTAACACTATAATTTCTTCGTTCTTTTTTTTTTAAAATACCTGTCTAGAACTGTGGTCTTTTGCACTTCTCGACGGACTCTCCAGTGACCTTCGTTTGAGGCTTTTTGCCTTCTTCCTCAACAGTCAAAACTTCAGTTTTCTCCTCTTTGTCACTCTTCTTCTTTTTAATAATCATTCTCCTCTTCACAACCTACTTCTTAGGAAGTCTCCAGGTAATTGGTGTTTAAAATCTGTTTGTTGAATGTTACCATATAGTTCCTGTATTTTGTATTTGATTTTCCAATTATTCAGCATAATTCTGCAATAATAACTATAGTATGTGGCTTCTTTTCATCCTCCTCTACTGTAACAACTTATGCTCGTTCTTCCTTGTCGTCCATTTCCTTCTACATTTTCTTTTTTGATTACTTTCGTAGGAACAACCTCCTTCATAATAACGGTCTCCTGTATTTGCTCAGCATTGCTTTTATTGTCTTGGGAACCTCTTTAACTGTAACCGTTGTGTATACTTTTCATTTTTTCCTCTTTAGTAGTAATTTTAGATTTTTCCCCATTTTCACGATTTTATTTGTTTATTGCTATGTTTTTGGCAAATTGCTTTTTAGGTATTCGTTTTTCTATTGCATTGGTTGTCTCTTCTTTTTGATGTGGCCGTATAAGCAGACACTTCTGGATTTCTGGATTTCATTCTCTTCTAAGTAATCAACAAAATACCAAAAAAAAAACTAATGTTTTGGGGTTGTTTGGCTTCCTCTTCTACAGTAACTATTTCCTTATCACCTTTTTTTATCAAGTTTTTACTTTCCCATTTTTTTGTTTTTTTTTGATAAGCTTCACTTTTCTCTAATGTCACTTTAGAGGTGAAGTATCGGTTGGCTACACGAGTAAAGAGTAAATAGAAAGAACGATAGTAATACTGTGCAATAGGTTAAACAGAGAACGATAATTTCGTACGTGATCTACCTTACACGCCATGGAATGTTCATTTTTTCTCTGCCAATCTCCCTTTTGCTTGTGTTAGGAACATTAGTAAACAACGTCGATGTCAAATTTCCAAGGCTAGCGAGACGTCAAATTTAATAAAATAGAAAATACATGATACCCCAGACGAGATACTTTCAGTTTATTACAACCTATATATTTTTCAAAACTTCTCTAACTAGTCTCACTTCGGTGAAAACCAAAGGGGGGAGGGGGGGTTCATTCCATCTCCAGTAGAAGTCTGGTGAAGGGCTCATTACTACGTTTTATTTGAATTGGTCTCCTTGAATCTGTCTGGTTTACTTATCTCCGTTGTGAGACACTCTTTTTCGAACTGGGTGATAATTATATCGAATCTCACAACGGAAGGTCAGTTGGAAACATTGGTAAACAAAAGGAAACAAAAGAGACTGAGATTATACAGCACCAACCGAAATCAAAGCCGTAAATAGACTTCCCAAAAATCATAAAAGTCAACAAACACGCCAATTTCCTAATTAAGCAACAATCAGATGGATACCAAGGATGTTGTACTTAATTAACAATGTGTGATGATGTAACAATTTGTGATGATGCCAAAAAAGAAACTTTATAGAAAGAGAATTTAGCCTCCGGAAAAAGAACTATCTGAAAAATTGTGTAAAATTCTTATAAAACCACTTTTCCAATAGCTGGAAAGCAAAGTCCGGGTAAGAAACCATTGGAAGTGACCTTCTTGAAACCAAAAATTCAAAAACAAAGATGATAGACAGAAAAAAATATTTAAGATTCAAGAGCAAATAGATAATGTTTTGAATCTACGTAAGTCCATGAGAAAACACAATAATCTTCACTTCATCACAGTTTTTGTACTTTTTGTGCTATATGTGACCTCTACCACTTCGTGCAATCTAACCATTAATACAAATATTGTTTTTAAAAAAATAAACAATGACATACAGTTGTTACCTTTAGGATTACAGTTACTTAATTGTGAGAAAACATTATAGGAGGCCCAAATCGTACTCGGACTGTTATCATTTTCATATAAAAGTCGTTTCATTCAAATGCCAATGCAGTTTTACCTCTCCTTTTAATCATCATGAAGCTATTTCTAGTCATATTCATAGCAGTCTGGGTTTTTGAGTATTCAAAAGCTTCATCCCTGCAGTCTGATCAGCAAAGTCTCAAACTTGTTCATACTGTAAGTGTGCCAATATTATATATATTTTTTTGTTTTCTTTAATTAGAAAGAATTTTAGATCTTCAGACATGGAAACCGAAATCCAGAAAATGGTTCAATTTGGGCGACAAATAGATTTGTCACAGCTAATTATTATCCATCTGGATTTGGTCAACTCACTAATGTATTTTTGAGTCCACTTCTTGTAACAAATCTGTCAACAATCTATCAATTAATTTATAGAAAGGAAAGCTTACCGAATATAACTTAGGAAAGCTATTAAGGGAGAGGTATGATTCCTTCTTGGGAGACCACTGGCATATCGGTATTCAGGAATTCTGGACTACCGATGTGAATAGAACTAAAATGTCTGGTTTATTGGTGATGGCTGGTCTGTGGCCGCCAAAGGGGAAACAAATATGGAGTGACGAGTTGCTTTGGCAACCTATACCTTACAACTATGTACCATCAACAATCAATGATCCAGTAACCTGGCATCCCAACACCGCATCACCTGTAATTACATAATTTGCAATTTTAGGTTCTCTTTGCATACGAGTGTCCATCATTCAGTACAGTTGTTAGTGAGGTCTTCAACTCATCAAAAGTTCAAAATTATCTTGAAGAAAGATACTCAAAAGTGGCTGAAATCGTGTACAACAATACTGGAATTTGCGACTATTTTTCTGTTGGACTTGGAGTGTTCGATGTGTTAAAAGTTCAGGTTAGTTGGAAAACAATAAAATTGTAGTGATGTCTGATTACGAAGTAATTTTAGGAAGATTTGGGGATACCGTTAGATCCATGGACTGCCCAGGTGTATCCAGAGCCAATTAACTCTTTAGCAGTAGATCTCTATAATATTATGACTAGTACCACAGATTTAAGACGAATTCTTGCAGGTAAATAAGTAGTATACACTTTATATAATTGTTTTATAAGAAATCTAATACTTTAGGCTCATTCTTGAAGAAGGTCATAACGGACACTCAAAACGTCATCGCCGCAACAACATCCCCTACACAAAAACTGTTTACTTATTCTGCCCATGATTTCAACGTTGCCACGGTAGTTTTGTCATTAGGATATTCCATACCTACGACACCCCCTTATGGGTCAGGGGTTATATTCGAGGTGCACGAGATCGATCAAGTGTGGGGTATTAAGGTATCAATCGCTGCAAAAGAACACTGAAAAATTTTTTTAATTTGTTTTTTTTAAGCTCTTCTATAATGACTACACAGAAGGTAGTCCCCATCCCTTTAGTCTTCCAGGGTGCGAACTTTTCTGCCCTCTTGACAATTTTACATCTTTGTTAGAGGAAATATTGCCTACAACAGATGTTTGCAATGAAAGTGACGAGTCAGCGTCCGGCTTTGGCAATTTTAAGTTTAAGAAATACGGTTACTTTTAGTACAAAACAGTAAAGAACAATAAGTGAACGATGTATTTTTATTGAAGATATTGGCACCAGTTGTTGGTAAACTTGTAAATAACAGGTAGGGCAACAAGTAACACTACCTACTTAGCAGAACAACTACTTCTTAAGATACACAGATAAAGAAGTTTCTGAACCCAACTGTCGTGTCAGAGTGGTCAGAAATCTGTTTTTCTATTTATTAACTAGACCTTTGGTAAAGGTAACCTACATGACTTTACGATCTGTGGAAAGATCTTTCTTGAACAGTCAAATCGTCATTAATTTTAGATTTCGTAGAACATTGTCAGCTAAGTCTGAATATAAACAGATGAAGTTGTTGAAGATAAGCGATCAATTCATGTGTCAAACGAGTGGGGTATTTCTTTCGTTGAAGAAGTGTGAAACCTTTGGCAGGGTTATAATTTTGAAACAAAAGAGAATGACATTGAGAATTAACAATGTTTTTTTTATAGTGTACATCTTTTTAAGATTTTGATAGCTTTGGAAATTAGGTTCCTATTCTTTTCAATCCCTAAAGGTGGCGTTTCTCATTATCAGTTCCAAGTGTGTATTGCCGTGACTTCATTCAAAACTACAAGCAGTGTTTCCAGGTGTGGTTTTTGCCTCTAGCTTTGGTAATTTGGTGACGCTTTGAATGAAAAGCTAATTCTGGTGTTTTTTTTTTATATTAAACTTTTTTTCAGGTAATTTTTCAATTTTTTTTACAGTCACAAAACTTTCTGATAACATACTTAACAACTCGTCAACAGTAACAATATCATTTTTTTCTTTCTTTTTCTATCCTTCTTTTTCTTGGTGAGGTTTTATTTCTTTGAAATAGCTTTCTCTATAACTGCGATCTCCTGTACTTCTTCTAGCAGCTCTTTATTAGTATAAGTTGGACCCTTTTTCTAAGTGAACGTGGTTTGAGGTATTTTTGCCTTCTTCCTCTAGAGTCATAATTTCACTTTTCTCCTCTTTGTTGTGACTCTTTTGCATTTTAATAATTATTCTCCTTTTCTAAACCTGTTTCTTAGTTACTTCGTGCTCTAAAACCGTTATTTTTTGAACATGCTCGAGCATATTAAAAAGTACCTATTTTCTTTTCTCTTCAATTTCTAATTTTTTTGGGTTTATTAACAAAACCTTCTTCAATATTCCAGGCTTCGTATAATATGTCTACCATAAAAATTAACACTTTGCTAATTATATTATAAAACTTTATACACGTGTTTTGCACGTTTTTTTGTGGCAATGTTTTTTTCTCCACAAGGATATAATACTGCAATTAAAGAATCCATGCAAATTACTTTATGTAATGTTGCTTTAAATTAATAAAAGTTATATGGGTTGTTACAATAAATCAAATAAAAAGATAACCCAAATAGAAATTTTGTACATAAAAGGACCTTGTGTGAGAGCAGTGAAATTAGTTTTTGTGTCTAGTCAGTAGTATGTACTGAAATTGATACAATCTAACTCAAAAAATGGCCAAGTTGTCGTTTTTGGTTTTAATGCTTCTTTGGGGCACAGCTGTGCCTCAAAGCACTCTAAAATTGCTGCACGTTGTAAGTGACTAATTAGTTAAAACTAACCAAGTAAGCACATTACTTTTTAAGCTATTTCGACATGGAAACCGCAATCCGGAGTCTGGAAGTATTTGGGAAGGAAATCCATATTCCGATGCCCGTTATTATCCAGAAGGATTTGGTCAACTGACAGAGGTAAGTAATGACATGACAAATCATCGTTATTGCGTTATTGCAACATACGTTATTGCTAGGCAGGAAAACGGACAGAATACCAAATGGGCATGTTCTTCCGAGACAGCTATAGCTCTTTTCTGGGAGAAACTTGGAACATCAATACAATTGACGTTAGGACTACGGACTACAACAGAACTAAAATGTCTGCTTTGCTTATGTTATCCGGTTTATATAAACCCGATTGTGAGGACAACTGGAGCGAAGAAGAGTTTCCTTGGCAACCAATTCCTTACAACTACTGGCCTTCAAGTGAAGACAATGTAATGAATTTAAAAATAACTGTGGGATAAAGGTTAAAACTTACTAAATTTTTAGCTTCTTGGCATAGGCAATTTGATGTCTAGTTCAGAGTTCACAACAGAATACAGTAGTGTTTTGAGCAGCACAACGATACAATCAGCCCTTTCTGCTAAATACGGGTCAGCAATGACGATTTTGAACCAGTACCTTGGAATTGCTGTCACTGATTATTCCTCCGCTACCAGCTACGCTGATGCCATGAAAATTCAAGTGAGATTTGATATCTAGTTAATATTTAAATTATTAAATTTGATTATCCAACTTAAATCAAAAGATATGAAATTGTCGAAAAAAAAATAAATTAAATAGCGAAAGTGGAGAAGGTCGGATAAATGGACAAATAGCAAGTTGAAATAAAAAAGTCAATAAAAGATGACAAAATAAAATTCAATTAATAAAAACTGAGGAAATAGGTTAGAAAAGAAAGATTTATTCAAAGTGTAGAAAAGAGTTAAAACAACCCCAAAAATAAAGGTTAAGGCAAAATTATTATAGAATGCAAACTAGTAGGTAGAAAATTGAAAAAGCTAAGACATTAAGAGACTAAAACCTTAAACAGTAAAAAAAGTTACAATCTGCCAGTATATTTACCCCAAGCTGCATAGGTTTAGAAAATAATCCACCATTCCAATGTTCTCATACATAAAAGCAAACTTATAATTTTTTTATCAAAATTATATTGGATTTCAAAATAACTTTGGGTACAAGTGGCAGAGATGAAAAATCGTCGCAATTTTGTCACGTTCATAGTACCGTCAAACAATAAAAAATTAATTCTGTATTATAGATTTCTGGTCATCATCGAGAGTTCTTCGTGAATCGACTGTTACGTAACCATAACTGAGTTCATCTTGTTCATTCACCACTTTTAATCAATTATCAAGTAGTTTGAAAATACTTGTCAAGTCAAGGTTAACTATAAAAAAATCAAGTACCGTGTTGGAAAGTAAATAGTTTTCTAAGTAAAGTCAAGTAATTCTTAAAACTGTCAAGCTACTTGACTTGATGAATCCCTAAAATAAATAATAAACCATTTCTCACGACTGAATTTTAGACTGAACTTGGCTATGATTTGCCGGATTGGTGCCACCTTGTATACCCCGAACCTCTAACGGATCTAGTATTGGATATGTACTATGTAATGACCAATACCACAATTCTTCGTCGCGGACTAGCTGGTGAGTAAATAGCACACCACTTACTAATACGATGAATTTACAATTTTTAACATCATAGGTCCACTGCTCAACAAAATCCTCGTGGACAGCGAAAGCGTGGCCAATGGCACGCTGAGTCCATCTACCAGAAAAATGTTTGTCTACTCAGCCCACGACTTTAACGTTGGTAGCATGATTCTGTCTTTAGGAGCGTACCAGATGACCAAACCACCGCCATATGGTGCTATTGCCCTTTTCGAGGTGCACGAAATAAGCGGTGTCTATGGACTCCAGGTACGCAAAAGTTGATTTAAGGGTGTGCATATCTGTAAGGGTTTTTTTTAGGTATATTATCATGATTACCTTACGCGATACCCTCATGCCCTCACCATCCCTGGCTGCGAGCACTTTTGCCCATTGGACGAGTTCAGGACCTTGGTGCAAGATATTCTACCAGTGTAACTGCTAACGTTGTCATTTTTTGTTCATATGCATTAAAAGCTTTGGTACCTCTTTTATAGAAAGAAGTGTCTTCTTTGTTGTATACCAAAAACTTCGCTTAAGGGTCTGGTTTTGTTAGCTCTGACTGACCGTCTTTATAATTATTAGAATATCCCCTTGGATACTCTCAAATAAAAATTTGCGGACTTTTAAACCACACAAACACGATTTTCGCCAGATCTGACCCTGACCACCATTCGTTCACCGTTCGTAGCTCAAATGGTGCTTCAGCTATGGTAGATCTATGGTAGAAGATAGAAAAGAAGAAATGTATTAAAACTAATATTTTAATATTTTATCTAAGCCCGCCCTTCCCCTACAGGTTATTTCGTGTAGGGGAATGAGGGGCTGATACTCCTAAAAATGTCAATCCGCCACTGGAATTCCTTTCAGGATGTTTCTGGAAATAGAGCAGAATAATCATTTAGTTTATTATATTTATTTAATTTTTAAGAGGTGATTATAGCTCTAAAAAGTGAAGACGGTCTTGTAGTGGTCATGAATGTTGCTGTTTTTTGGCCAGTTTCAAAGGTCGAAATATTTTGAAAGCAGTAATTTTTATAATCGTTTATTAAGTGAAATATATTGACTCATAAAGTTGCAATAATCCTAAAAAAATGTAATAATATTTGTCTATGACAATTTAAGTCCATAAAAGCGTTTAATCTTATACGATTTCACGTGATAGCTCTCGTGAATGTTTGTTATTTTAGTAACAAACATTAAGTGTAATAATATATATCTTATTGTTTCCGTTCACGAAACCCGTGTGTCACGTTTTGGTTATTAATCCAGATATGAAAAGAATGCCGACAAATAGGATTCTTGTAATTTTCTTAAAGGAAGCTGTAGTCTGAGTCCAACCAACTAAACTGTATCTGAAAAAAAATTTCCATTACAATACTTTTCATATGAAAGATGTAAATAAAATAGACTGTAAAAGTGCAAAATAGCTTTTCTTGAGACATCAGTCGTAGAGAAATAGACAGATAAAGACTTTACCCGCTGCTTGTCACTATCTTCTACAAATCTATAAAAACTTAAAGTAATACAATTCAAAGATTTAGAGAAAAAAAATCAAGTTTCATTAGGAGCTAAAGTTACTTTTCTTGCTCGGTTGTGTCACCGAACGAACACTGCACATCAATGGACACTTTATTAATATACATTAAATTACCACTTTATTTGACAGAACAGACGAAAGTAAAACAATTCGTTTCCTAACTGTCTCGGCAGCAGGCAAAACTTATTTTCCTGCCGCTCGGTTGATTTGACGTTGGTTGCTGTCACCTTGCACACACTTTACTTGCCGCTTGTCATATCATCTACAAGTCTATGAATCTTTTAAACAACAATTAACAAGTTTGGAGAAAAAATAATATATTTGATTGGAGCTAAAGTGATTTTCCTTGTTTAACCATGTTGTTTGCTCTTCTGACATAGTCTCGCAAGGTCACTTCCTTTTTAAAATTTTATACTATTTTCTCCAATCGTCATTAAACTACCACTTTATATAACACAAGAGACGAAAAAATATTGTTTTAACCCTAGAGAAAGAGAATCAGAAAACATTTCAGTACCCACAACAGTATCAGAAAATATGTCCTAAAAATAGCTTAGGTGCACAGGACGCAAGGTTATAAGGTAAACGTAAACACTTAAAACTACGAAAAAGTGTAACAAACACACAAATTTTAACTTGAAATCTTTGAACTGGCCACATTTTTGTCAAACAAATTTTTGCATTTTCCTGTGAATGCGCTGAGTTTTCTCCCTGGTTTTTGAGTAACCCTGAGTAACCTCTTTATGCCATAACTATTTCGATGACGTTATGAACTGCTAATAGAAACTCCCTGACCTCCACAACTTCCATCAGATTTTTGACTTGTAAGAACATAACTTTATCTCTTGAAGATTTGTCCAATTGCTGGGTTTGTAGTTGAGTAAGTTCAATGAACTTAGGAACAAAACCTACTCTATCAAGTTGTGAATTAATTTGTTTTTATGTAGTAAACGTTTTTTTAGAAATTGAGTTTTCCCCCTGTTTTCTGAGTAGCCCTGGTACCTCCATATGCTCTAGATTCAGAACTATTTCGGTGGCCATAAGGCCTGCCTCCTTACTTCCACAACAACCATAGAATTTTAATTGGTGTGACCACAACTTCACACCTTGAAGATTTGTCCAACTGATGGATTTGTACTTGAGTAAATTGAAAGCACTTAGCAACCTGAACTGCCCTATCAAGTTACAAATTATCATCCTGCAGTAACAAACTTGGTTTCTGGGTAATTGCTAATAGGACCCATGTACCTCCACAGTTTCCATCGGATTTATTGACTTATAAGACCATAACTCCTGCATCTTGAAGATTTGTTCAACTGCTGAGCTTCCAATTGAATAGGGTCAATGCACTTAGCAACCTGAACCGTTCTATCAAGTTACATATTATCTTCTTGTAATAACCATTCAAGTTGATTTTCCTCTCTGGTTTCAGAGAAACTCTGTTAGATCTATATGCTCCAGGTCGATGACCATAAGGATTGCCAATAGAACCTCCACAACTTCCATCGGATTTATTGAGTTGTGAGACCATAACTTCACCTCTTGAAGATTTATCCATTTGCTGGACTTATAGTTGAGCAAGTTCACGGAGCTCAGCAACCTAAACTGCTCTATCAAGTTACAAATTGTCTTCCTGCAGTAACAACTTTGATTACTGAGTAACTGCTAATAGGACCCACTTACCTCCACAGTTTCCAACGGATTTACTAGACCATAGCTTCACCTCTTGAAGATTTGTTCAACTGCTGAGCTTGGAATTGAATAGGTTCAATGCACTTCGCAAGCTGAACCGCTCTATCAAGTTACATTTAATTTTCTGTAAAAACCATCCTTTTGGAAGTTGAATTTCCTCTCTGGTTTCTGAGAAACCCTGTTAGCTGCAGATCCATGACCATTTCGTTGGCCATAAGGTTTGCAATAGGACCTCCACAACTTCAATCAGATTTATTGAGTTGTGAGACCATAACTTCACCTCTTGAAGATTTGTCCAACTGCTGAGCTTCCAATTGAATAGGGTCAATGCACTTAGCAACCGGAACCACTCTATCAAGTAACATATTATCTTCTTGTAATAACCGTTCTTTTGGAAGTTGATTTTCCTCTCTGGTTTCAGAGAAACTCTGTTAGCACCAAATCCATGACCATTGCGATGGTCATAAGGTTTGCAGTAGGACCTCCAAAACTTCAATCAGATTTATTGAGTAGTGAGACCATAACTTCACCTCTTGAAGATTTATCCAACTGCTGATTTTTTAATTGAATAAGTTCAATGCACTTAGCAACCTGAACTGATCTATTAAGTTACAAATTGTCATCCTGCAGTAACAAACTTGGTTTCTGAGTAACTGCTAACAGTATCTCCTTACCTCCACACTTTCCATCGGATTTATTGACTTATGAGATCATAGCTTCACCTCTTGAAGATTTGTCCAACTGCCGAGCTTCCAGTTGAATAAGTTCTATGCACTTAGCAACCTGAATCGCTCTATCAAGTTACACATTATCTTCTTGTAATAACCATTCTTTTAGAAGTTGAATTTCCTCTCCGGTTTCTGAGAAACCCTGTTAGCTCCATATCCATGAACATTTCGATGGCCTTAAGGATTGACAAAAGGACCTTCCATTGGATTTATTGAGTGAGACCATAACTTCACGTCTTGAAGATTTATCCAACTGCTGGAATTACAATTGAATAAGTTCAATGCACTTAGCAACCTGAACTGTTATATTAAGTTACAAATTGTCGTCCTGCAGTAACAACCTTGGTTTCTGAATAACTGCTAATAGGGCCCACTAACCTCTAAAGATTCCATCCAATTTATTGACTTGAGAAAGTCAATTTTAATAATTAAAAACCAGTCAAATCGATAAAAAAAAATCAAGAACAACCGAAAATGCAAATGTGGAGAAATTCAGGATAGAATTAAAGCTATAACATTGTCACAACACATTGTCTAAAAATGTAAATTTTTACGACTTTGATGCCAGCCAAATCGATTAAAATTCTCTAATTTCTTGTTTTTAGCAAAATTAATTTTTGGAACCAAACATGTAAATTTGGACTAAAACTACCTCAAAATGAAAATGTGGGTTTTCATTTCATTCAAAACGTGTAAAGATACCAATTTGTTGCAGTTTCGTGTATATAGTCAATAGGGCAAAAATTGGTTAACAAATGACTTAAAGCGTTTAAAGATCTAAATTTGCAATTTTTTGGAAAAAATACATAAAAAATTGCATTTTTAGAGGATATTGGATATTTTTTAATTAAAAATGCAAATTTTGATATTTTTGGATAAACTCATTATTAGGATAAAATAATGCACAATTGATTCAAATCTTGTGATATATTGTTTTTGGTAAAATACAATTTTGGACCAAATAATATGAAATTTGGCTCAAAATGCAAAGTTGAAATTTTTGAAAAAATGCAAGTTTTGCTGATTTGGGAGAAAGTCAATTTTAATAATTGAAAACCAGTCAAATTGATAAAAAAATCAAAAACAACCGAAAATGCAAATGTGGAGAAATTGAGGATAGAATTAAAGCTATAACATTGTTACAACACATTGTCTAAAAGTGTAAATTTTGACTATTTTGAAGCCAGCCAAATCGATTAAAATTCTCTAATTTCTTGTTTTTAGCAAAATTAATTTTTGGAACAAAATATGTAAATTTGGACTAAAGCTACCTCAAAATGAAAATGTGGGTTTTCATTTCATTCAAAACGTGTAAAGTTACCAATTTGTTACAGTTTCGTGACAAATTGAGATCATGAATAGGGCAAAAATTGGTTAACAAATGACTTAAAGCGTTTAAAGATCTAAATTTGCAATTTTTTGGAAATAAAAACATAAAAAATTGCATTTTAGAGGATATTGGTTATTTTTTAATTAAAAATGCAAATTTTGATGTTTTTGGATAGACTCATTATTAGGACAAAATAATGCATAATTGATTCAAATCTTGTGATATATTGTTTTTGGTCTCTTTATTTGATATTTTATGCTAAATAAAGACACTTTAACATTCAGATGACTGCTAAATAATCTTCATGATCATAATTTTGTAACTTATAAATTAATATCTGACAAATACGGGGTGTTCATTAGAAAACTTCCTCTAGCTGGTTGTGAAATGTCAAAGGAAAAGAATGGAGAAACAAAAGTCCATTTACTTTCATTACGCCATCCTTTTCTGTCAAAATTTTATAGCCTCCTAATTGAAGTTTTCTAGTGAACACCCAGTACTAATGATAATAAATTTTGCTTTCTCAAAATCAGGTATTGTAACAGGTAAAGTAGATTACTTAATTCGTTTGTCAGTTCAAATTCAGAAAAAAATCAATTTTCCAAGAAAACGCAAAGACCAAGCTATAGGAATGTTTAATAGTTTTGATAGGAAACCAAATTCTGCATCTAATGATACTATAATATACAGGGTGTCTATTTTAAATTAAACGAGTTATTACTGTTTGAAATTTGCAATAATTTGGTGTTCATTTATTGACATTCGGTGCACAGTAGTTAATATTTAATACACATCGCAAAAAATCCAATGTACTATTAGCCCACCAGCCAATGTTGGTGGTTGAAAAGATACCAAATGCTGAGATTTTAAACATTTAACTTGATGCTGCATTTTCACAAAGTCACGAATATCTGAAGAACGGTATGGTTTAGATGCCATAAACCTTAATAAAACTACCTTTACTTTTGTCCGTGGGTACCGAAAATACAGTAATATACTAGGTGTCTCATATACAACACATAAACAAAAAAACAAATTTAATCAATTTTATACTTTTGGGACCACCTGTATACAATGACAATAATTTTAAAATGTACTTCCAATAGACCCCCATCCATTCCATATACAAAACATTTTTTAAATCTAAAAGTTTAGCCATAATCTTGCGTGTCGAGTAACGTGAATCACCCTGTATACATTTTTTTTGCAGTCCGTTGGTATCTTCTATTAAATTTTAATCTTTTGCTTTCAATTTTTTTTAGTTTTTCTTTTATAACAGTTGACTTTGTCTTTGGCAAATTTCTTGCTTCTGATAAAAAATCTCGAATGTCTTGATTTCTATTGGTTTTCAATTTTTTTCTATTAGCTCTTTATAAAAGTATGGCATCTGTCCAGTTTACTATGGCATCTGTCCAGTTTACTTATCAATTCTTTTTCTATCGTGTAATACCGCAAATGACCTTTTATCTTTGTGTGTTATCTTGATTTATGCTTTTGATTTACATGTTATAGATTTTCAGCAGTTTCCTCACAAGTTTTTTTTATCTTTATTACTCTTCTGATCTGATCGACAATTTGAGATGTCCAGGCTTTTAGATTTCTCTAAACTACGCTTTTGATCTTTTTTTTGTCACTCTATCAATGGATATATATATTTCCGCTAAAGACCCTTTATATTTTGCCCCCGATCTAACCTAAAAACCTGATTTAGGAAATAGAGTGTTCAGGTTACTAAATGTTTTTTTATCTCTGTTTCTTCAACTATTATTTATCTCTTTCAACTACTGAATTACATTTTATTCGATCATAACTTTATTCCGCTTATTTCGCTAATTCATCAACCCCGATCTAAGGTTTCTAATGTGATTTAACAGATGGTTCGACTTAATTTTCTTTCATCATGCACCTTAACCATTTGAGTTAAACCTTCAGTTAATTTAATTATTTTTTAGCGAAGTACAATGAAATAAAATATATAAAGTTTTAGATTTCTGGCAAAAATAGATGTGACACTTTCTCCCCAAAAAGCAATTAGCAACCAAATAAAATATACGTAAACAAAGATTAAAAAAATAATTAATCGTCATGCTATAAATGAATTATCTTGAATTAAAAATTGCAATAATCCGCAGGAAACTTAAATATGAGTCTACATACGAGCTTAGGCAAAAGGCCATAAAAGCAATTAATCTTCTACGACTTCACGTGATCGATCTCGTGAACGTTGGTTATTTTAGCACCAATGATGTAAGGTATGGTATTGTTTACGTCCACAAAGCACGTTTGTCACGTTTTGGCTAATAGAGATACGCGAAAAATGCTGCCCATAATTTTTCTTATTTTATTACTATTAGCCTTTCTAAATCCCTATTTCGAATGAATTGTGATTAGAAAATTTTTGTTATTTTTTGCTGCCTTTTTCGGACGAAAATTATGATTTTTCCAGGTTGTTACAAAACAGGAAAAAAATTTTTCTAAGACCAGCAACAGGAACATAAAGTTTTCCAATGTCAGTGGAAACAGTTGTGGGTACAAGCCTAAAGATACAGGAAAAAAAATCAGGAAAAATCAGGAAAAAGACACACAAGACTAATTATTTAATAGAGGGATTTTATTTTAGAGAGATCTGTTTAACAGCGATTGATGGTTCTCTTTATAATAGAACGCATCATTAAAAACTTTCCCCTTCTTCCTTCTCTTGAGAGTCACTTTCTTCTCTTGCCTATCTTCAAACAAATCGTTCCTGCGGGTCATAGGTTTTTTTTCTTCTTTATTTTGTATTATTATACAACATTCTTAACTGGTTTTCAATCTCAACTTAATTTTTTCCAACACATGTAAAATAAAAAAATAAAAGCTTAGTTCTGGTTAGTTCAGGTTATTTACATTTTTGTTTGCATTTTATCCGTATATAACAGCTAACGCAAGTTTTAGTTAAATTTCAGGCCAGGAAAGCCGAAAAATGACTGAAATAAAATATAATCCAGTAAATATTCGGCAATTTTAGCATTTTTTTTTGGAACGTAGTTAATGGCGATTTTCTGTAATTTGGCTTTCTGTATAGGCCAAATTATTGCCATAAAAAAAATGCTGCTTTATGACTTAATATTGACAAAAATATTGACATAAATATTGACCAAATATTTGAAGATAAAAGTACTGAATTTGAAAAAACTTATCCCCTGCTTTGCTCTTCGACATTAATAAGTATTAGAGGTGATTTATGAATAGAGTTGATTAAGAATGAACACTAGAGTTGAAAGGTTCACCGTTTCGAAATCTCAGCATTTGCCAAATTTCATGTCCTTTAGGCAAATCAATACAAAATGTTGGCAGGTCAAACTTTACTAACCTTTAATATAAGCGGTTAGAGTTTTAGCAAAATGGTTTTTCTTTTTCTTGTCAGGTTAGACGGTTAAAACTGCTCAAAAATGTGTCTCGTCCAAAAATAAAAAAAATTGACTTGTTTATGTGACTGCTTTTTGTTTTTTCCCATTGCCCAGTATATTCACTGCTTTTTGATTGATTGCAAAAAAATACATTTTAAAGAAGCAAAAGTAACCCCAGCGAGCTCTGAACAAAATTTTGAAACACACTGTAATTATTCAGGAGCTTTTAAAGAATGTTTTTTAAAATAAAACTTTCATTTTTTAATTCAACATTTATTGGAATCTTGAAAATAATAAAAATATACAGGCTATGTTTCTCATTAAATGCGAATTCTTGAAAATCAATATATCAAAATGCTAAAATTCAATAGATTGCAGATAGTTCAAAAAAAAGTTTAAAACGTTACAAAGTGAAATGTGGAAAAACGATACAACAAGGTCTTTTCCGCCAGCACTCTTTTATAAGATAAATATTTTAAAGGAAATTAATAATCGCCTTTAAGCATCTACTAAAATTTGAAACAAATCACTAATTAGGTGGACGCTGTAGAAGAACTTCAGCCATAGAAAGAAGCCAAAGCAGGGAATTTTTTGGCATAATTTTGTTGGTGACGAAATGCCATAAAATCTGCAAAGGCGCAACTGCTAATCTTTAAGGATTACACTTGAAACAAATTTAGCAAATAATTATTTATCAATAGTCATTAATCCGGCCACCTAATCCCTTCTAATATAAAAAGAGTAGCCTGTGTAGAATCTCCAGTGCCTACTCGTAGCCTTGCCCCAGGTTCGTGCAGAGATGAAAGTCGCCATATTCGTCATTTCGGTAGCCTTGGTTTGGAGTTCATCTGAAGCCTCACCATGGCGACCCATTCGTCCACCACCTCCGCAACCATCCACGCTTAGACTTGTTCATACTGTAAGTGCATTAAGGCCCACTATTACGAGTTAAGTTTAATTAAGTAACTATTAATTTTTACGTCTTTTAGCTTTTTAGGCATGGAAACAGAAATCCAGAAGAAAGAACCCTTTGGGAAGCCAACAGGTTTACCAACGTTAGCTACTATCCTGAGGGATTTGGACAACTTACCAATGTAAATTTAAAAAAAAATGAACGCATTGCAACCGCTTAAACCTAATTTAATTTTAGAAAGGGAAACTGACTGAATACAACTTGGGCAAACTTTTAAGGCAAAGGTACGACTCTTTATTGGGTGACATCTGGGACATCGATGTTCAGGAATTTAAGACAACTGACGTGAATAGAACTAAAATGTCTGGTTTGTTGGTGATGGCCGGATTGTGGCCCCCAAAGGGAAGAAACGTCTGGAGTGACGAATTGGCGTGGCAACCTATACCTTACAACGTTGAATCTTCAACAAATAGTCCTGTATGACTACGCAAATCTTCATTAAACCTGTCAAAATTGATT
This sequence comes from Taphrorychus bicolor, assembly GCA_951812265.1. Taxonomy (NCBI): domain Eukaryota; kingdom Metazoa; phylum Arthropoda; class Insecta; order Coleoptera; family Curculionidae; genus Taphrorychus; species Taphrorychus bicolor. Next base: position 20,037,305 of record OX638305.1, read on the forward strand.
GATCTCATCTTGTTTTAGCTCCTGTACGGTCTTAGTTGTTCATCTTTCTACACTAATTTTGCTCAAGTCTATGCCTCAGACGAAATACAAAACTATCTTTCTGAAAGGTACTCAGATGTTTTGAAAATCGTGGAGGAAAATACTGGAGTTAGCAGCTACGCCTCTGCTGGTCTTTCGGTTAACGACGTTCTGAAGGTCCAGGTATGATGTACATAACCATTACTAATTTGTTTTTCTTATTCAATATTTTGTTATATACAGGATGATCTGGGATTTCCCTTAGACGAGTGGACCCAGCAAGTGTACCCCGAACCACTTAACTCCCTAGCAGTGGATATTTACCGTATTATGACGAATACCACAACACTAAGGCAAATCGCTGCAGGTAAGAGCTGCCTTTGAAGTTAGTTCAGGTTGGTAAAAAATTAAAATTCCAGGCACTTTATTGAAAAAAATAATAACAGACTCTCAAAGTTTGATCAATGGAACCTTATCACCATCCACAAGGAAATTGTTCGTCTATTCTGCCCATGACACCAACGTTGCTCCCACTGTTTTATCCCTAGGCTATCCTATTCCTAAGACGGTCCCCTACGGTTCAGCGGTGATATTTGAGGTACACGAAATTGATGGAGTCTGGGGTTTTAAGGTAATATTATATAAATATAAATGTTTGTTTATCTAACTATCTAATTTTTAGCTTTTCTATAATGACTGGAGTGACAATAGTCCCCTCCCTGTCACTCTCCCAGGCTGTGACGTTTTCTGCCCTATTGACGAATTCGAAGCCTTGCTGCAAGACATATTACCTACGGGCGACGTGTGCAGTGGTACCGTGTCAACATTGTCTCAAAACTTGGACTTTTTGAGACATATCTATGTTTGAGTTTTATTTTTGGAAATAAATAATTCATTATATGCTTAACCGTAATTATTTGTTTTTCTACTAAAAGTTGAGTTTAAAATCTATACAGCGCACACAGAGTATCTTCAAATTTGAATGCAACAACACATTTTATTTGTTCCGTTCAGTCTTCGATTCTCTAGCTTGGTCAGAGAATCAAAGATTTTTTTATTATATTTTTTTGAAAAGAGGACACTTATTAATACTAATTTTAATAAAATTTTAATAATGCCTAAAGATCACAGGTGCTGACAAAGCTGATTCGCACGCCTCTGTAACACCATTCAAGTAAAAGTTAATCGATTTCTTATCTTTGCAGGAGTTATCCTGTATGGTGGTAAGCTACTAGTGAATGATAGCCAGATAAATTTGCAATATTTTCTACAATATCATCACCAAAAATTGAAATACTCTCTTCATGAAGTTTCTAGCTTGGTCAGAAAATCAAAGTCGTAATTTTGAGAATCTGGTTTGTACTTTTTGTTCAGCCAACCCTCTGAACTACTGACACAGGTACATTTCAATCGATACTTTTCGTTCAAGAGACGACGATGTTTCACCTACAAAATCTAAACTGGAACTCTTATTCATCCCTGTGAACGAATGCATTTATGCATTTTCGTCGCCACGTTAGCCAATCATATCGAGCGATCCATACCAATGCTGCACAGGCCACGGAGAAATCAGCAGTCGCATACCGACGCCTGATTATCTAGGTTAATAAAACTGTATTCCGGGGTATTTTTAGATTTTGCTATGATGGCTTTTGAAGACATTTAGCTCGATTTATTGCCCTTTTGTCCGTTAGGATAATTAATGTTTGGAATCGTTTAAAAATGCGTTTTTTATTCATTTTTATGTTGGGTTTTCCAACACTACTGTTTTTAGCTAGGTACCAACTACATTGTTAGCTAGTTTTGCGTGTACGTGTTACTATGTTAGCAGTGAACAAAATACGAAACATACTAAATCAACAATAATCAATATCACAATTTCCCATAACGCGCTTTAATCAAATCAGCTCCCTTCTCCCCTATCATGGTACTAGCCGCCATTGTGTGTCCAGAAATCGGCTCCGGGATGACACTCGCATCAATGACCCTCAAGTTCTGAAAACCATGGACCAAGAGATCACTATTCACCACTGTGTTCAACTCTGCAGGGCCCATTTTATTAGTCGAAGTCGGATGGAATACCTATAGAAAGCAGCACGAGGTATTCTTTAATTTCTTTTTTGTTTTGGAATTCCTACCGTTGAGGTAAAGTATTTTATATCGCAGAACCACCACTCTTTGGAGTACTTCTCGTATTCTGTGCAAGTGGGACTATCGAGTGCAACTAAAGTGTAACTACTTTCGTTAAAAGTTCTCGTTTTGTTTAGCTCAATTAGTAGTTCCATTGACTGGTACAAAACCTCTATATCCTCCTCCTCACCCAGTAAGTTGAGGTCAATAATGGGATAGTCGACAGGGTCATTAGACTTTAAGGTCACATTACCTTTAGACTTCGGTTGCAGGAGGATGCTAAACATATAGCCGTCACTAGTGCTATTTACTTCTTTTGCTACAACTTCCAAGTACTCTTCCGTATATCTGCAAATATAAAATTTCATAATATAATAAGATTCTCCCTTATGAAAGATCGAACCCATTGGTTCCAGTAGAAATATTAGCAGTTAGAGAACTTATCAGAGAATTGGCCCCACCATCTACATTAACGCTAAGCTCAATTAAAGGTCTCTGAGAAGCATTCTGACCCAAATTAGTGAAGAGCATTGTTTTTTGAGTACTAAGCAACGGCTCCAAATGTTGCACATATAGCTCTATCATCTCTTCTAGAGTGCTATTATAAAAAATTCCATTTTTTCTGAAATGATGTGGATAACATGAAAATATGAAGATTTTATTCCAACATTGATCTCACCTGAAGAGCATACCGTCAAATAGAGGGTGATCTTGCAAATTTTGTCCTACAGGCAGGTCTTCAACCAATGGTATGTCTAGTTCTTGCAAGTGAGAGCGAGGACCAATACCAGAAAGCATTAAAATTTGGGGAGAATTGAAAGTTCCAGCTGAAAAAAATTATATAACAGAAAGGTGCATGTAAGATATGCACAGTGATTCATCATAGGGGTTGTTTAATTAAAAACATCATCTCGTTGGCTGTGAAATGTCAAAAGAAAAGCACGGAAGTAAAAACGTCCATTTTCAATAATTATGTCATATTTTTCAATCAAAAATTGATAACTTTCCAGATAATGTCTTCTAATGAACACCCTCAAACTCTCAAACAAGGAACCAAACAAGATACCACTGCAAAGTTCAAGAATATGCCAATGAGATGCATCGAATTCACTTTGAAAGCGTTTTTTTTTGTTCCAACTCTTCCTCTTTTATAAGACTGTGAAGGCTTTCACGGCCGGTCAAAATACAATCTAAAGTGTTTTCCGGGCTTTGAAGCCGTGGTTCAATAGAATTTCTTCATGACGTTTCGTCTACTGCTGCGACAGACATTATCAAATGCGATGAGACAATGGTCGAAGTGATCTCCCGTGCTTCCCGACGTTGACTGATTCGACTGGGGTGAGCCCTGTGGTATTTATTACCCCGCCGGCGCGCTGCAGTGGAGGGACTGGGGTGGGGGTAGTGGTGGGGCGGGGTTTCAGCACACTTGAACTATGTACCAGTGTCATCAGTATCAGCACCCAGAATTTACCGAGCTTCATGCAGCTGTGGCTCGGTATACATTGGCATCAAAAAAACGCAGTGTCAACAGTAGGATTACGGATCGCCTTTGATAATGCCTGCCGCAGCTGTAGACGAAACGTCAGGAAGGAATTCCAATGGACCACGGCTTCAAAGCCCGGAAAAACACTTTAGACTGTCTTCTTCTTTTGTTCACTCGGCCTAAACTTCAAGTATTTTCTTGATTTACAATTTTTTAAAAAATAGTTTAAACTTTTACTCTTTCGATATTCGCGATTTTTATTTCTTCTTATTCTCTCTTTTGCCTAATGAATTAACTACACAGAGGCAGCTTTTAGTTGCCTTTTCTACTACTATTTCGGTATTTCGACTGGATTTTTATGGCCAACATCCAACGATTTTAAATCCTTCGACAGCAATAAAAGTTTCATAATTTGTAACCATTTTTCCTTATTTTTTTAAGTTTTTGGTTCTTAGATTATTTTGTAAATAAAATCGGAATTAATTTTCTACGTTCTTGATATCGCTTTTTGTCGAAAATAACAAAATAACGTAGAAAAACCTATACATTAAGAAGACTAATACCGTTAAAAAAAAGGTAAGCTAAAAAATGAAGCAAAACATGCTTCTCACGAATAAATGTAGAAAAAATCATGTATAAAAAATTAAACTGAAATCATAGAGGAGTTAAGAAAAATGTTGCTTCAAGTTAGTTCACTTCAAACGTTTTTTTTTATTGTTCCGTCTCTTTTTCATTGCTGACAAAATTTTCCGGTAGGAAGTATTTTCCAGCTTTTTAGATTTTTCCAAGATAGTTCTTTTCATTCTTCTATCTTCACAATTTTTAGTTGTGTTTATTCCCTATTTTTCCTATTAATTTATCGCAAATTAGCCTGCTTTTGACCCCCTTCTCTACAACCATTTTAGTTTTTCAAGTTTTACTTCTGTGTTCAGTGAAAAATTACAAAGAAAAATAATTTTTCCCGTTTTCGACACCAATTTTTTCAAAATACCTTAAGAAAATTAAATCAGGTTAGTTCATTTTACACGTTGGTTTTTCTTGTTTTTTCATTTATTTACTCGGTCTAAATTTTTTGATTTTTTTTTATTTCATAATAGTTCTTTTCATTGTGTACTCTCAATTTTTAGTTCTGGCTAATCATTATTTTTCCTATTATCTTATCGCATATTAGCCTGTATTTAATACCTTTTCCTACTACAATTTTAGTCCTTTAAGTATGGATTTTTGTATTTAGTAGCTTTTAAATATTTTATCAGCGATAAAATTCTCATGGTTCCTATTCTTTCCTCTTTATATATCAAGTGTAAATATTACTATGTTAAATACCAAGAGGAAATTGATTTTATACATTCCCGTTATCGATTTTTTATCAAAAAATAACTAAAGAACTTAAAAAATCTTGGACATTAAGGTACATGAAGAGAAGAAGAAAAACGTTTAGGAACAAAACAAATTGGAGACGTTAAAAAATCGGACTTTGATAGCTTTTAAAAATAAAAAATTGCAGAAAGTGAACAAAACAGGCCGCTGACGAATTAAGAAATAAATCAAGATAAAATAAAGTACAGAAATATAGCGTAACTAAAATCATAGAAGTATTAGAGAATGTATCCCTTAAGAAAAAATTAGTTTAAGTTAGTTCCCTTTACATGTCTTTCTTCTTGTTCTGTCTCTTTATCATGTGTTCACTGTGTCCCAATTTTAAGTATTTTCTTACTCTTCAGATTTTCCCAACTTAGCTTATTTCTTTTTTTCTACGTTCTCGATTTTTATTTTTGTTTAGTCACAATTTTTTTCGTTAAATTATTGTATATTAGCATGTTTTTAATCCCCTTTACTACTTGCATTTTAAACCTTCAAGCTTGGATTTTTGGGTTCAATGTTTAAATCCTTCATGAGCGATAAATATTTTATAGTTCCAACTATTGTTCTTGATATCGATTGATCTTCTATATTAATTTGTTCATTCAGAAGTGTTATGATTCATTCCAGCTTTTTTAGTTTTCACACCTGCACCCCTCTTTTTTCTGCTCTTTAGGCATCTTCACCCTTCTATGTTTCTTCTCATACCCTTCTATTTCTATTTGTCTCCTTCTGTTTCTGTTTCTTTTTTTATTTTTGGCTAACACTTTATATTTCCTACATAACCATTTTCTACTTTATATTTTCCACATACCATTTTCTACTTGCCACGACACTTCTATTTACTTATAAAATTTATATTTTCTTTGTTCATTCTTTCATTGTAGACAGTATTTTTGCCTATTTTATTGTAAACTTAAAACATCTTTTCTCTTGTTCATATTTGTAGTTAGGAGGAAAATAATTAGTAAAAAACAGGAAATAGTACCCTAAAGAGAATGTGGTTTCCTTCATCTCTGCCTTGCTAACTTGTATACTATGTTTTTTTCTTTGTTCATTCAGTCGTTTGTGTCAGGAATTTTTTGGTTTTCAGTTTTGGGGGAAATGCTTTACATATGCGTTTATCCTTTTTTCGGTTTTTAAACTTTTCTTGAACGTATTTTTGTTTCCTCTTTTTATTCATTTTTGGTCCTTGTTTTAGACATTTATTAATAGCTGATTATGATGCAAGAGTTAAAATTGCAATATTTAAGATACAAGTGATTTTTTTTTACTTTCTCCCTCTCTAATTAGTTCTCTGATTGGGCTATATCAAAATGAAAAATTTTCATTGTTCTGATGGATGACGAAAGACTTACCTGACAGAATTACCTCTTTATTGGCATAAGCTAAGTATTTGGTTCCGTTTTTTACAAATTCCACCCCCTCGGCCAATTTAGTGTCATTGCTGATGAGGACTTTTCCGACAAAACTGTTAAGACTTAGGCGAAGATTGGGCCGAGTATCCAATAAAGAAGGCGACAAGTACCCGGTAGCGGTACTCACACGCTCGTTACCATTTACAGCTACTTGAGTCTTTGAGGCTCCTAGCTCAGTTGCCCCATTATAGTCAGCTGTGTAGTTGTAACCTAGTTCGCCAAATGCACTTGTAACCACTTGTGCCTGGATAATCCTCATTATTAATTAGCTATTAGAAAAGTTAGCTATTACGTACTAAACCAGGGACTCCACTGGTGATGTTGACTATAATTGGACCATCCAAACCTTGGTAATCGCTATTTGTAGGTTGAAAAACTGCACGTTCAGCTTTTTGAAAATATGGCAGGACGTCATCGTAAGACCATCCAGGATTTCCAAATACTGTATCCTAAAATAGTTGCTTTTAAAATAATAATAATATGAAGGCGACAAGTACCCGGTAGCGGTACTCACACGCTCGTTACCATTTACAGCTACTTGAGTCTTTGAGGCTCCTAGCTCAGTTGCCCCATTATAGTCAGCTGTGTAGTTGTAACCTAGTTCGCCAAATGCACTTGTAACCACTTGTGCCTGGATAATCCTCATTATTAATTAGCTATTAGAAAAGTTAGCTATTACGTACTAAACCAGGGACTCCACTGGTGATGTTGACTATAATTGGACCATCCAAACCTTGGTAATCGCTATTTGTAGGTTGAAAAACTGCACGTTCAGCTTTTTGAAAATATGGCAGGACGTCATCGTAAGACCATCCAGGATTTCCAAATACTGTATCCTAAAATAGTTGCTTTTAAAATAATAATAATATGTGTGTTTTGGTCCTAGATGTTACCCATCTGTCAAAATCTTCCTTATGCCCTCTGGCATAAAGGACACCGTTAATGTTGGTACTGCCCCCAAGAACTTTTCCACGAGGCAGGGAACAACGCTGCTCAGTCGTAACTAAAATATAGTTTTACAATGCATTCCGAAATTATAATAAGTAGTGTTGGGATAGTATTACAGCCACATGCGTCAGCCTGGGGTGCGGATACATAGCCCCAGCTAAACTCCGAGTTCCAGTTACATGAGGTAAGTCCTACAATTTTCAAGAAATCGTTGGGTTCACCTCCAGCTTCCAGTAGAAGAACACTCCATTCAGGAATTTCAGATAGGCGATTGGCAAGTGCTGCCCCTGCAGCACCTCCTCCTATCACGATAAAGTCGTAGGTTCCAAAATCTAAGGAATCCAATTCGTGTACTGGGTAGTTGAGATTATAATGTTAGCTCACCTTCAGTTTCTTGGTTGGTAATCTGCACCAAATCGGAATTGTCAGTTGGCATTACGTAGGCAGCATCCGCTATAATATTAGATAATACGTAGTCATAAAATTCTGAAAAAGTCTCATTTTCTCCCAAGGGAATGACCCCGTTTAAGCAACTTAAAAAAATTAGCACTAAATAACAAGACCGCATTATCTATGAGGTATATGGCGAATTAACGAACACAACGTCGGGTTTCGATAGCAAGTGACTGGTTGGTTAAAAACGTAATTTTTCATATATTTTAGAAAAACTAAAACGTTACGTCAGCGTTTGTATATAAAAAAACGCAAATCATTTTGTGCAAATATCTGAACATTAATAGTTGAGTCTATGAAGTTTTATGAGGTTTAGAGAACAATGAGAGGTTTTTTTAAACGGATTTAAATACACGTAAAAATTCAGTTCAAACTGTTGATTGTGTTCATGGTATAATTATTTACATGATTTCGTTAAACTAAAACTGCAAATCTTTCCCCATTAAGCCGCTTCGCAACTTTTTCTGAGATTTCCTAAAAAACTCATCCTATATACACCCTGTTGCTACAGGGCTTAACTTTGAACTACGATTATACAATTGGGCCTTAAGGCTCAGTTAGACCCATATATTTGTTATATACTTGACTTAATCTCTTTCTTGATTCGATGGCGGAAGAAAAATCCTTTATTTTATTTGTCATTTTTTTAGAGAGAGGTCCTAGGACGCAGACATTTTTATAGGCTTAGGGCTTAGGCATAAAGAAGTTTTGGTCGATATATCAACCCACAAGTCAGGAACTTGTGCTCCAATATGAAATTTGAAGCCCCACTGGTTGATAACGATGCATATTAAACACTAATGAAAAGCTGTACAACCAATATTGGTCTTGAAAACACCACTTAGACACAATTGAAATCAATTTGCTGTGCTAATTCTATTGAAGGTAATAGTTCGAACACAAGTCTATATAAACAGTGTTTAATTGCTATGTAGTTATTGCGGATTAATGTGGCTGCGGATGTAAATGTCAATAAGCTAATAAAACTGGACAATGCTGCATATGTATAAACCATTCACTAATTATTGTCCTCAAGTAGAGGTTGAATATTTGACTTTGACATTTAAGTAGCATCTCCTGAACATATGCTGAAAGGAGATATGTATAAAAAATTAATATTTCAAAGGTATAGAGATGTCAAAAATAAGAGAATGAGTTATTATACGTACGAACATTTCCAATATTTCAGTTAGAAAAGTCCAGTTAAAGTATATTTTGCGATAACATGAGCTTCGTTGTGTCTTCTTACCAGAAAATGTCTTTAATGTCCAATCATATCTCTAGAGATCCAGCAGTAGAATTTTGCGAAAGAAATGTTTTCCTTTGTGCCTCTTTCAGTACATACAAGCACTTTTTTAGGCAAAATGGGAGCTGTAAAAAGGGTGTTTTTAAGGAGAGCTATATTTTTTTATGCGACCTTCAAATTATTATTATTATTATATATTTAATACTGATGGATTGTTAAAATTTCCTCCTGTAAAAATTCTAATAAAAAACCTCATAGTCCTAAATTCAGGATCTTTCTGTAGCATTTTTAAGATAAATTTGTGAGATGTAGCAGTTCTTGGTCCAAAGTATTTTAAATTACTACTCAAATATCTCTTCAGTACTCGTTATGAGGTTTTATATATTTTTAATTTCTGCTAGAGAGTGCAGTTTCAATTATTTTAAATAGTATTCCTGTAGCCTCTAAAAATTTCCAAAAAATTGAATTTTTGATCAATTTTAACACCATCTTGTAGCCATTTTAAGAAATTTTTGATTTTAGTAGTAGCCTCTGTAGTCTTTTACATTCATACTGAAGTCTTTTTTTCTTCATTCAGCAACATTTTGTCAATATTTTTTTTTCTTACGAGTCTTCAAATAAGATTTGATCCACTTTTTATTGCACAAAGCTGGTTTTTGTTTCGAAACTACCTGTCTGTGTAGTTTTCTTTCCGAGTTTCTAAAAAGCTTAATTGTCTGTAGCTTTAAAGCCGTTTCAAATTAATTATTTAAGTTGATTTCTCCACACAAGTCATCAGTGTCTCTGCAATCTTCAGAACTGCTACCGAAGTCCTTTTGTACCATTTAAACAACTTTTTTCCCTTAAATATTCATACACTTCTTGGGCACAAAGCAACTTTTAGTTTTAAAACTCCTTGTTTTTTTCTTAATTGATATCAGCAATCAAAGTTTCTAAGATGTTTTTTTTCCATATAGATGATATGACCCGAACTAACTTGAAGCAATTTTCAAAGTTTTCCTTCAACCTTCAAAAATTCAGAATTCTTGCTCAGTTTTAACCGCTTAATGTAACTGTTTTAAGTTAAATTTTTGAGATTTTTGTTTGCGGCTTCTGTAGCCTTCTGAATTCCTAACAAAGTCCGTTTCATGCACGTGGCCTTCATTGCCTTTAAATGGTACATTCATATATCTTTAGGACACAAAGAACTTTTTGTTTAAATACTCTCTGGGTCTGTAGTTTTCTTTCAGTTTTCTCAACTTTTATTGTTAAAGTTATTAGTTAAAGTTAAGTGTGTTTCCATCCGTTGTTCTTTTCTGTAGCGGTTTCAAGTTATTTTGTATCGTACTAAATTCCTGTCAAATTTCTTGTTTAATGTTTTAATGACCCCTATTGTATGATATTAGTATATAAAGTATATAAAGTTTACGTTTGTATGAGTTTAATAGTAGATTATGTCACTAGGAGTAAAAGTGGGTCTTTTCGTGCTGAGCCCAGAGATTGCCGGCCGAAGCGAAGCTGAGGCCTGCAACTGGGCGAAGCACAAAAAGACCTTTTACTTCGAGTAACATATACTATTTTTTTTTCAAGCATGCAATAAATAAGAAATCTATTTAAAAGTGGTTCAGTTTTGCAATTTTCTCTCATCCTCTTTAAGCAGGTCTAGGTACTTACCCAATTGTGTATATTATTTGTAAAATACATAGAATATGTTAGAATGGTGGTTTTCAATGTTCAAAGGTTTTAATGTATTAAATATAACCAATGATTATGGTAAACTAAGAATTTCTAGCATTATTTTCAATAGTAAATTAATAAATGTCACATTGACAGATAAATATGATGACGCGCATGACATTTAACAGACGAATTCAGAATTCGAGAACCTATGCGATTTCGACTAATAACGGTTTCGGATGGTGCTCTTGAGTGCTCTGAGAGTATTTCTGTTCTTTGTTTTTTCAACAAGAATGTAAAGATGGCAATACACTCAGATCGGTTTATCTGGTGTCATCTATTATTAAAATAATTTTGGTGAATGAAAATCGTTTATATATGCGCCACCATGACACTAGCGGTGACTTTTGACTTTACTTTTACTGCCTAGGACTTTTTTGCTACTTTTTTGGTCTCAGGATTTGAAAGCCCACTTTAGGTGTGCGTATGGAGAAAACAAATGACGTACTTTTAGTCCGCTTGAAAAAAAAAAGTATTTTCTAGCAGGATCTTAAATACGTTTTTTCCTTATGTTATGTAATTTTTTTTCTACAAACGTCAAATAATGACGCATTTTACGCTTTCATTAGTATGTATCGATGATACGTAAACCTAATCTTTTTTGAAGATCAGAATGTGAGTTTACTTTTCCGCGCGTTGCCCAAGACAGCAAGCGATAAAGATTTTTTCGCTTGCTGTCAATAGCAACTACCACCACTCAACCAATTATTAAAAATGTCGTTGTCACTTTCATTTAAATTTTCAGATTGTGTCGTCAGTTATGGTCAGTTGTGATTCACATTATTTGAAATTGATTGTTTGCAGAAAAAACGTTGTATGCATGACGAGCAAAAAGTAACTTTTTTGCTCTCGAGTGATTGCCGCTCTCCGCTTCGCGTCGAGCTCTCCGAGCAAAAAAGTTGTACTTTCCGCTCTTAATACATAAATAACTATTATGTGATCATAAATGTCCTTAAATGATATTTTCATTCACTTTTAATAACTCAAAGCAATTTTTGGTTTCAAAATCTCCTGTCTCTGTAGTTTTTTTAATTTCAATTCAAGAACTCAAAAGTTCTTTTTCTTCTAAAGTTTTTGGAAAGTACTTTTCTTTCTGAAGGTTATAAGATAAGCAGGTTACTTAAGCATGCTTCAAGATGTAATAAAATTAGTTTCAGGAGTGTCTCTGTAGCATCCATAAATTCAATTTTATGAAATAGTAAATTTCAATACCTTTCTGTAGCTGTATAAAGTTAACTTTTTTTAAATAATTTCTTGAGCAGGCAGTGTCTCTGTAGTTTTCTAAATGTCTACCGAAGTCATTTTTGCATTATTTTAGGAACGTTTTTTTACGTCATTTAAGTACCTTATATAGTGATTTATGCACTTTTTAAGGCTCAAAACAACGTTTTCTTTCGAAAATTCCTGTCTCTCTCATTTTCTAACTTTTTTGTCGTAGATCAAAGTTTTTAAAAAGTTTTTCCATCTGTAGCTTTTTAGATAGGTACTTGAAGACTTTTCAAGACATGATATATTATTTTTAATAGAGTAGCACAAGCAGTTTTTGGTTTCAAAACTGCCTCTCTCTGTAGTTTTCTTATTTTTTATCGTATATCAAAATGTCTAAAAAGTTGTTTTCTTCTATATGGAGGACTTAAGATACGCAAACCCTTTTTAAAAGATGATAAAATTCTTTTCAATATGTTTGGTCTCAAAAAACTCATTTTTGTGTGAAATTAACACCTTTCAATAGCTATTTCAAGTTGATTTTTGGAATGATATCTAGAAGTTTCAGTGTCTCTGTAGCTACCTAAATTCCCACCGAGTGCTCTTTTATATTGTTTTTAGGACTGCTTCTTACGTGGTCTTATTTATGTGGATTTATTCATATAAATTTTGGGGTAAAAACAGGCTCTGTATTTTTTTCAATTTCTGTAGTAAATCACAGCGTCTAAGAAGTTTTATCCTATTTCTGGTTTCTCAGATAATTCAACACTTCGCAAGCCAAGTAAAAATTATTTTAGATAGCGTCTTTCTCCCAACAAGTAATTTTGTATCAATTTTGACCCAACGTGTAGCCGTTTCAAGTTAATTTTATTGCGAGAATTTCTTGGGTATTAGAGTGTCTCTGTAGCCTTTTAAATTCCGATAAAATTCACTTTTATATCATTTTAAAAGCGTTTTTTTTTCCATACGAGTCTTTAAATTTCTTTAAATGGTAAATTCACACACTTTTTGGATACATAACAACGTTTGGTTTCGAAACTCTCTGTTTTCGTAATTTTTTATTTCTATCCAATTTCTAAAATTATGTTACATTTCCGTCTCATTAAACACTCAACCAAAAATTCTATTTTTTATCAGTTTTTAACAGCTTAGTGTAACTGTTTTAAGTTAAATTTTTTAGATGACTTTTAACGCTTTTTCTAGGCTTCTGAATTCCTAACAAAGTAATTTTCATGCACGTGGCCTTCATTGCTTTAAATGGTACATTCATATATCTTTAGGACACAAAGAACTTTTTTTGTTTCAAAACTCTCTGTCCCTGTAGTTTTCTTTCAGTTTTCTCAAATTTTATTGTAAGTTAAAGTTAAGTTATGTGTGATTCCAAATGGAGCTTTTTTTCTGTAGCGATTTCAAGTTATTTTGTAGCGTACTAAAATCCTGTCAAGGTTCTTTTTTAATGTGATTTTTGTATGATTTTAAATGTTTACGTTTGTATGATTTTAGAAATATTTTTTAGCATGATCTTAAACACGTTTTTTCCTTATATTATGGGGCTTTTTTCTATGTGGCTATAAGTGTCCTTAAATGACGTATTCATTCGCTTTTTATAGCCCAAAACAACTTTTGGTTTTACAACCTCCTGTCTGTGTAGTTTTTAACTTCTATAGTAAATAAAACAAGTTTCTGAAAAGTTCTTTTTCTTCTAAAGGTTTAATCAGGTTACTTAAGCTTGCTTCAAAATATAATAAAAGTATTTTCAGTAGTGTCTCGGTACGATCCATAAATTCAATATATTAATACCTTTCTGTAGCTGTGTAAAGTTAACTTTTTTAAATAATTTCTTGAGTAGTCAGTGTCTCTGTAGTCTTCTAAATGTCTACTGAAGTCATTTTTGCATTATTTTAAGAACGTTTTTTTTTACGTCATTAAAGTATTCTTATATACTGATTCCTGTCTCTGTTATTTTCTAATTTTTTGTCGTAAGTCAAAGATTTTAAAAAGTTTCATTCCATATGTAGCTTTTTAGACACTTGAACACTTTTCAAGACATGATATAATTATTTTGAATAGAGTAGCACAAGCAGTATTTGGTTTCAAAACTGCCTGTCTTTGTAGTTTTCTTAATTTCTATCGTATATCAAAATTTCTAAAACTTTTATTCTATATGTAAGATTTAAGATACGCAAACCCTTTTCAAATCATGATAAAATTGTTTTCGGTATGTGTGGTCTCAAAAAGCTCATTTTTTGAAACTAACACCTTTCTGTGGCTGTTTTATGCAGATTTGACAATTTTTTTTTTCTTGTTTTTTTGTTGTTTCTGTCGAAAATCAAACCGTTTAAGAAGCTTTATTCCATCTATAGCTTTTCAGATACTTAAGCCCTTTGCAAGCCAGGTAAAAATTATTTTAGTTAGCGTCTTTCTCCCAAAAGTTAATTTTTTATCTACTTTGACCCATCGTGTAGCCGTTTCAAGTTAATTTTTTTGAGAGAATCCTCTGTGAACTCCTGTCAAAGTCACTTTTATATCATTTTAAAAGCTTTTTTTATACGAGTTTTTTAAAATTTCTTTCAATTGTAAATTCACACAGTTTTTGGACACATAACAACGTTTTGTTTCGAAACTCTCTGTCTTTGTAGTTTTTTTATATATATCTAGTTTCTAAAATTATGTTACGTTTGCGTCTCACTAAATACTCAACCACTTTTTAGATCAGTCGGTATCTGTAAATCTCAAAAACATTTCTAATCAATTTTAACATCTTCATGTAGCCGTTCTTTTCGAGACAATTTCTCGATGTGTCTCTGGAATCCTTCTAAATTCCTACCAAAATAACTTTTGTATTATTTCAAGATTTCTTCCTAAAACCGCGTGAGCTCTAGGTGCCCTTAAGTAGTGGATTCATAAAATCTGTGGGACAGCTTTTGGTTTTGAAACTCTCTGTCTCTCCAATATCCTTAATTATTATCGAAAATCATAGTTTCTGAGAAGTTTTATTGCTTACGTAGCTTTTAAGATACTCAAAGACTTTTCAAGTCATTATGAAATAATTCTCTGTAGGGATTTGTAGTCTCCGAAAATTCTAAATTTAAATTCAATTTTTATTGTATTTCAACTTCTTTTTTCCTGAAGCCGTTCCAGATTAATTTTTGAGATTATTTCTCGATATGTTAGTATTTTAGAACTTTTTGAAACACTTCTATCTAGTCTTTGTAGTATTTTTCTACTACAAAAAGGTCTAACTTTTTAGATACTTTTGTATTTTTTTATCTCTCATGAAATTAAACAATAAGTTATAATTTTCTTTAAGAAGCATCTCATTATTTTTGATAATGTTCAGGAAATTCTAATCTTTTCTTAGTCTTTAGCTTACTTTTTAGTACATGACAAAGAAAAAAGTGCAAATGATTCACTCTGTATATTATTTTTCAGTCTTCTAAATTAATTTCCAAAAATTTGCTTGTTATTGTCGATTTGGCGGAAAATCAACATCAAAGCTGCTTAGGTCATCTTGGATCAAATCTATACATAAGACACGCACTTAATGTGCGTTTTATATATACAATTTGAATATGTTTGCTCTATATTGAAAGTTGTTTTGTTCCATTGCCATGTAATAAAAGTAGGAACATCTGAAGGCCATGTTATAGGCCTACGTACCTAAATACCTACTGTAGGCATTAGCAGAGCATATAACTATATTTTATTTACACTAGGTTTTTGAAACATGATTGTGCTGATTTTAGAAAATAAACAGTACCATTGTTGATATTATTTACTTTTGTTATAAACTTGGTTTCTATACGGAGACAGCCCCGAGCATTGAACCTTCATGTGTCTCAAATAGTGTACCTATAAATAATTAGTAGATGAAGGCACGTAGATTTTTTTTTTTGAACGTAACCCGTCTCAGTCAATATCACATGTTCCTTAAAAAATTCTCTAATTAAAGACTTCTCTACAAATTTAAGGTGAAAACCCTTCTGCTATTCAAGAGTATCCAGTTCTTATCTAAAGTTTTCAATTTTCCAGGTTTCTGCCTTTGAACCTATATTCGTTTGATACAGTCGGCGCTGCCTTGCATAACATCTATATCCAGTTTTAAGGTTTCGATTATGCGTGGAAGTTCAGGGAGTTGTTCCAGAAACTGTCTCTCTCTAACTCACTGCTTTAACCAGCTCTCAGTAGCATAAGATACACAACAGATCTCTGGCCTCGCTGGCGCCTGTTTTATACAAACATTGTTATAATTTAATTCTAAGCCAACCGATACAATTCAATTGTTGCTATTAGATCTAAACACACATTCATATCAAATAACAACTCTTTGGCTTAAGAATTAACAGTCGCGTTCCGTTTGAGTGCGAAAATGAGTGTAAAATCTCGTTTCCAATGCTATTGTTAAATTGAGTGCCTTGTGATTGAACTCTTCCTAAGATAATATCGCTGTGATTGATCTGCCTTATAGGATAAGTTGTGGTACTCTATAGCAGCTAGAGTGGAAGATGCAGGAGAGAAATGTTTTCAGGCACCTTTTGCCTCAGGTTGTGGCCACTTTGTTGGGTACGTATACACAAATTCTATTGAGCTAACCTAAAAAATAAATTGAAACGCAATGAGGCGGTGTTTTTACTTAAATTTGTGCAAAAAACAGGTGTAGATGACAGCATTCTTGGAATTTATCACAAGAAATATAGCCTCAAATTTGTTTGGAAGGTTAAGGAAATTCGGTTTGTTTCTGGAAGCACCGATTCAGTTTTTTATGTCTGTTAAAAGCAGAATAAGTATACTTTGTGCGAAGAATCCCTTACAGAAGGAGAATTATAGAAGGCTCCTTTAAGATCTGAAATTAATAGTCAATACTGTAAAGTGTAGGTTTATAAAATGTTTTTTATTTGAATTAATTTAGGAAGTAATTAATCAAACTTAGTCAACCTTTTTGATAAAGTAACATTATTGTAACATTAATACCCACAACCCAATCCCATGACCCGTAGTTAATTTGACTGTTTATCTTATTCTAGAGTTTGTGGCTAAGAAAGAAAATTTTGGGACACCCTGTCTATATTATAGTAACCTGGTAATAGCAACACTCTATCATCACTTGACTACTGGATTAAAAATGTACGTTTTGAAAGAAAAAAAGTAAAACTAAAAAGTCAGTCCCGCCAAAACAACGGTCTTTTTTGACCATTAAATCGTTGCGTTGCTGAGATGTTTACTAACTTTTTTTAGTATCAAATCGATTTGCAATGAAGTTTGGACTCGTTTTCAACTATTTTTTTACGACGAAAATAATGGTCGAGTAAAATTTTAAGACTCTCAAAAACCATTGTCGAGATACTACCAACTTTGTTATTTTCAAAGATTCAGCCGTGAAGTTTGTACTCGTCTTCAGCTGGCTTTTTCTAACCTAAATAATCTCGCAGCATTCTGCAGATTTTACTTTCTTCCTTATTTACAAAAAAAAAGTTTGTATTCTTTTCAGCTAACTTTTTTCAACAAAAACGACGGTAAAGCATCTCAAACCGTTCTTAAGAAACTACGAACAATCATATTTTCAAAAATAAATCCATAAAATGTGTGCAAGTCGCAAAGTCGCAATTTAGTTAACTTCCGAGTTTAAAGTTGGAATTTAGTGAAATTCCGAGTTCAAAGTCCGAATTTAGTGAAATTCCGAGTTCAAAGTCGGAGTTTAGTTAAATTCCGAGGTCAAAGTAGGAATTGAGTTAAATTCCGAGTTCAAAGTTCCAGTTTAAAATCAGAATTTTGTTATAAATTCCGAGTTCAAAGTCACAATTAAGTTAACTTCCGAGTTTAAAGTCGGAATTTAGTGAAGTTCCAAGCTCAAAGCCGGAATTAGTGAAATCTTAGTTTAAAGTCGGAATTTAGTTAAATTCCAAGTTTGAAGTCGGAATTTAGTGAAATTCCGTGTTCAAAGTCGGAATTAAGTTAGTTTCCGAGTTTAAAGTCGGAATTTAGTAAAATTCCGAGTTCGAAGTCGGAATTTAGTGAAATCTTGGTTTAAAGTCGGAATTTAGTTAAATTCCAAGTTTGAAGTCGGAATTTAGTGAAATTCCGTGTTCAAAGTCGCAATTTAGTTAACTTCCGAGTTTAAAGTCAGAATTTAGTGAAATTCCGAGTTCAAAGTCGGAATTTGGTTAAATTCCAAGTTTAAAGTCGGAATTTACTTAAATTCCAAGTTGGGAGTCAGAATTTAGTTAAATTCCGTGTTCAAAGTCGGAATTTAGTTAAATTCCGAGTTTAAAACGGAATTTAGTTATAAAATCTGAGTTCAAAATCACAATTTAGTTAACTTCCGAGTTTAAAGTCGGAATTTAGTTAAATTCCGAGTTTAAAGTCTAAATTTAGTTAAATTCCTAGTTTAAAGTCGGAATTTAGTTAAACTCCAAGTTTAAAGTCGGAATTTAGTTAAATTCCGAGTTTAAAATCGGAATTTAGTTATAAATTCCGAGTTCAAAGTCGCAATTAAGTTAACTTCCGAGTTTAAAGTCGGAATTTAGTGAATTTCCAAGCTCAAAGCCGGAATGTAGTGAAATCTTAGTTTAAAGTCGGAATTTAGTTAAATTCCAAGTTTGAAGTCGGAATTTAGTGAAATTCCGTGTTCAAAGTCGGAATTAAGTTAATTTCCGAGTTTAAAGTCGGAATTTAGTGAATTTCCAAGCTGAAAGCCGGAATTTAGTGAAATCTTAGTTTAAAGTCGGAATTTAGTTAAATTCCAAGTTTGAAGTCGGAATTTAGTGAAATTCCGTGTTCAAAGTCGGAATTAAGTTAATTTCCGAGTTTAAAGTCGGAATTTAGTGAATTTCCAAGCTCAAAGCCGGAATTTAGTGAAATCTTAGTTTAAAGTCGGAATTTAGTTAAATTCCAAGTTTGAAGTCGGAATTTAGTGAAATTCCGTGTTCAAAGTCGGAATTAAGTTAATTTCCGAGTTTAAAGTCGGAATTTAGTGAAATTCCGAGTCCGAAGTCGGAATTTAATGAAATCTTGGTTTAAAGTCGGAATTTAGTTAAATTCCAAGTTTGAAGTCGGAATTTAGTGAAATTCCGTGTTCAAAGTCGCAGTTTAGTTAACTTCCGAGTTTAAAGTCGGAATTTAGTGAAATTCCGAGTTTAAAGTCGGAATTTGGTTACATTCCAAGTTTGAAGTCGGAATTTTGTTAAATTCCATGTTCAAAGTCGGAATTTAGTTAAATTCCTAGTTTAAAGTCGCAATTTAGTTAAATTCCAAGTTTGAAGTCGGAATTTAGTTCAATTCCGAGTTTAAAATCGGAATTTAGTTATAAATTCCGAGTTCAGGTTAGATTCCGACTTTAAACTTCCGAGTTTAAAGTCGGAATTTAGTAAAGTTTCAAGCTCAAAGTCGGAATTTAGTGAAATCTTAGTTTAAAGTCGGAATTTAGTTAAATTTCAAGTGTGAAATCGAAATTTAGTGAAATTCCGTGTCCAAAGTCGGAATTTAGTTAATTTCCGAGTTTAAAGTCGGAATTTAGTTAAATTCCAACTTTGAAGTCGAAATTTAGTGAAATTCCGTGTTCAAAGTCGCAATTAAGTTAACTTCCGAGTTTAAAGTCGGAATTTAGTGAAATTCCAAGCTCAAAGTCGGAAATTAGTGAAATCTTAGCTTAAAGTCGGAATTTAGTTAAATTCCAAGTTTGAAGTCGGAATTTAGTGAAATTCCGTATTCAAAGTCGCAATTTAGTGAAATTCCAAACTCAAAGTCGGAAATTAGTGAAATCTTAGTTTAAAGTCGCAATTAAGTTAACTTCCAAGTTTAAAGTCGGAATTTAGTAAAATTCCGAGTTCAAAGTCGGAACTTAGTTAACTTCCGAGTTTAAAGTCGGAATTTAGTGAAATTCCAAGCTCAAAGTCGGAATTTAGTGAAATCTTAGTTTAAAGTCGGAATTTAGTGAAATTCCAAGTTTGAAGTCGAAATTTAGTGAAATTCCGTGTTCAAACTCAAAATTTAGTTAAATTCCAAGTTTGAAGTCGGAAATTAGTAAATTTCCGTATTCAAAGTCGCAATTTAGTTAACTTCCGAGTTTAAAGTCGGAATTTAGTGAAATTGCGAGTTCAAAGTCGGAATTTGGTTAAATTCCAAGTTTAAAGTCGGATTTTAGTTAAATTCCAGGTTTGAAGCAGGAATTTAGTTAAATTCCGGGTTCAAAGTCGGAATTTAGTTAAATTCTGAGTTTAAATCGGAATTTAATTATAAGTTCTGAGTTCAAGGTCACAAGTTAGTTAACTTCCGATTTTAAAGTCGGAATTTAGTTAAATTCCGAGTTCGAAGTCGGAATTTAGTGAAATTCCGAGTTCAAAGTCGGAATTTGGTTAAATTCCAAGTTTAAAGTCAGAATTTAGTTAAATTCCGTGTTCAAAGTCAGAAATTTAGTTAAATTCCGAGTTTAAAGTCGGAATTTAGTTAAACTCTGTGTTCAAAGTCGGAGCTTCCGACTTTAAAGTTGGAATTTAGTGAAATTGCGTGTTCAAAGTCGGAGTTTGGTTAAATTCCAAGTTTAAAGTCGGAATTTAGTTAAACTCCAAGTTTGAAGTAGGAATTTAGTTAAATTCCGTGTTCAAAGTCGGAATTTAGTTAAATTCCGAGTTTAAATCGGAATTTAGTTATAAATTCTGAGTTCAAAGTCACAATTTAGTTAACAAAATCGGAATTTAGTTAAATTCCGAGCTCAAAGTCGGAATTTTGTTAAATTCCCAGTTTAAAGTCGGAATCTAGTTAAATTCGGTGTTCAAAATCGGAGTGTAGTTAAATTTCGAGTTTAAAGTCGGAACTTAGTTATAAATTCCGAGTTCAAAGTGGCAATTTAGTTAACTTCCGAGTTTAAAGTCGAAATTTAGTTAATGTGCGAGTTTAAAGTCGGAGTTTAGTGAAATTCCGAGTGAAAGTCGGAATTTAGTTAAACTCCGTGTTCAAAGTCGAAATTTAGTTAAATTCCGAGTTTAAAGTCGGCGTTTTGTTAAATATGATTCGCAAATCAGTGGCGGAGACGCAAGTTTAATAAAACAATTCTAATTTAGACTTCCTTATTTACAAATTCCAACTTTCTTATTTACAAAGAAAAAAACATGAAGTTTGCATTCTTCTTCAGCTAAACTTTTTCGAACTAAAACGACGGTGAAGTCAATTTTTAAGCATCTCAAACCATTCTTAAGAAATTACGAACAATCAGATTTTCAAAAATGAAGCCATAAAATTTGTGCGCTCTTTTAGCTAACGCTTCCTTACTAAACCTGGGCAGAGTCCAATTTTAGCGAACTCAAGCTATTCTCGAGATACAACAACTCGGCACTTTCTTATTTTTACAGATACACCGATACATCCATACAGTTTTTACTCGCCTTCAGCTAAATTTAACTAACCTGAACTAAAACGACGGTCTAGTCCAATTTTAAGAATCTCAAACAGTTTCCAGATTATCACTATTTTTAAAATTAGATCCACGCAGTTTGCATTTGTTTTCAGCTACATTCTTTTCATCTAAAACGACGGAATTTCGAGACTTTCTCGGCAAATGACTTCATTTTTAAGCGAAACATCTTGCACTTCCATTTTCTTTATTGAGTTTTTTACACGACGTTTCGAGCAGTGTTCTGCTCGTTTCCAAGTGAAACTGAGCATTAAGCTCGAGGCTACTTGCTTATGTACTAACACAGCTAACCACGCAACCCATTCGTATTGGCCGGATCAACGGATGCCATACCGAAGCGACGACGCAAATTGGTTTACCAAAGACGCCCTCATTGCTTCCGAAGACTGCTTCTTTAAACATTCGTTTCTTCCAGTGCTCGTTCTCGTTCCCTATTCACAATTTTGGTTTTCCGACCACTTAATATTATGGTGTTCGGACCAAGCGTGCTCTGCAATTCCCGATTTTGATGTTTCTCCTCTTATACCACCTTTAATCAAACGTTAGGAAACCGGTATGGACCCTGGAATTAGCGAGAAATTCAGCGGTTACGAGAAAGCAAAGGTCACGCTTACCAAGGAGGAAGAACGTTTCCTTTGCACAGCGAGGGACAGCCACATCATTCCAGTGGGTTTTCGTTTAAAATCACCAATCCCTGGTGATCGAGCTCGGCGCATTCTGGACAGGGCCAGCAATGTACTTATTTGGTTCCAAATCAGCTACCAGATATGGAAAAATCACAGTCCCTGGACGATATCTTACATAGGTTTGAATAAATCAAGGGATTTACACTAGAGGAAGACCACACACCCATTTTACAGACAATAGATAATTCATACATCAAATTGAAAGAGAAGATGGTCAAAAAGCACAATGACGAAATTATTAAGCTCAAAGGAAAGAGACAATCAACCAGCAAGACCAGAGGAAAATAGTCAACCTATCATCGACCATCTTGAGTTCCACTGAAGAAAAACTGCTCAGCAAAGGGTTGAACTTTGCAACTGCTCCAATGTTAACTCCAGTACTTGACATAATAAGTGCTGTAGAATCAGCGACACTCCAGGGGCCAGAAAGAGAAGAACTCAAGTGGAAAGTCAGTATACTATTGGACAAACCACAACACCCACAGAGCAATATCACAAAAGAAGAGGAGTTAGCCATGAGGAAACTGCAGAGGGACAAATCAATCAAGATCCTTCCGGCTGACAAAGGAAATGCGACCGTCGTCATGGATGCCATAAAGTATGATGAGAAGATACAGGAGATTCTGATGCAAGGTAATTATAAAATAGTACCTAATGACCAGACTAAAAAAGTTGAAGAACAGATCTACAGAGCCCTAAAAAAAATATGAACGCACTTGAAGGTACTAGGAGGTCTCTCACTCCACACCATAGTAAACCACTACTTCTCTATGGGTCACCTAAAATTCACAAAACAACTATGCTCCTAAGGCCAATCACAAGCTCTAGAGACTCGCCATCAAGTTCTCTAAGTAGATGTCACCTTCTATGATCTATGGTTGGAAAACAACCTCCTTTGTACAAAATTCTGAATACTTTTCAGTTTCGATGTAGAAAGCCTTTACACCAACGTGCCGTTGGAGGAGTCGGATATCGTCCAGATCGAGGACCAACCTCATCTTCTTACTATACCATACATAAAGGTAATTTAGGAGAAACTTCGGCGCATCGTGAAACTGTACAACATACGAACGGTTTTCAGAACTGAAAATACATTAAGAAGCGTCCTTTCTAAAACCAAACCGGAAAATTCAAATCAGCAAAAAGATTGTATATATCAGATCCGGTGTGAGTGTGGCATATCGTACATAGGAGAAATTAAGCGTCCTTTGCATGTAAGAGTTCAGGAACCCAAAACTTATACGATAAGAGGAGAAACATCAAAATTCGGGAATGCAGAGCACGCTTGGTCTGAACACCATAATATTAACTGGTCGGAAGCCAAAATTGTGCATAGGGAACAGCACTGGAAGAAACGAAAGTTTAAGGAAGCAGTCTTCATTGGAAGCAATGAGGGCGTCTTTAGTAAAAAAAGTTGCGACGTGTCTTCGTTGATACGTTGATACGGCGGGCAAGTGCTGGGCGCTTGACGCGCGACAGTGGCGACTATCCGGCCAATAGGAATGGTGGGCGTGGTTAGCTGTGTTAGTACATAAGCAAGTAGCCTCGAGCTTAATGCTCAGTTTCACTTGAAAACGAGCAGTGATTCCACTGCTGGAAACGTCGTGTAAAAAACTCAATAAAGCAAATGGAAATCCAAGATGTTTCGCCTAATAGTAGCTTCATTGTCTATCACCTTTAAGCAATACTTTTTTTTTTCAAAAATATACCTACGAACTTTCTTATTATTTTCTACTAACATTTTCCAACAAAAATGATGATTGAATACACTTTAGGAATCTCAAACCATTCCCGAGTTCTAGTCATTTTTTTTTTGCATTTAGTTTTTAGATAATTTTTCAACGAAAAAATGGCCTAGTTCAATTTTAATAATCCTAAACCATTCTTCAACGTTTTATTTTCAAACATAGACCCATTAAGATTGTGTTCGTTTTAATCCAGCTCTTTCCAACTAAAACGACGGTAGAGTCTAATTTTAGGAATTTCAAACCATTCTCGATAAATTGCTAACTTGCTTATTTTCAAAAATAGACCATAAACCGTAAACTCGGTATTAGCTAAATTTTTACTTCTAGAACGTCGGTTCACCCCAATTCTAGGAGTCTCAAACCATTCCCAGAATACCAATATTCTTATAATTTCTAAAAATAGACTCATGAAGTTTGTACATGTTTTCAGTGTCTTTTTTTTTATCTAAAAGTGTTAATTTAGGAATATCAAACCATTCTCGACAAACTGTTTTTTTTCTTATTATCAAAAATAGACCCATAAAGTTTTTACACCTTTTCAGCTAACGTTTTGCATCTAAAACGACATCAAATTTTAGGAATCTCAACAATTCGAGATATTATAACTGCGTTATTTTCAAAGAGAGATACGAAGTTTGCACTTGTTTTAGCAATTTGTTTAACCAAAACGCTAGGCGTTTCCAACTTTAATAATCTTAAACGACTCTCGAGATATTATTCATAACTGTCTTATTTTGAAAGGCAAAGCCAAGAAGTTTATACTCGTTTTCAGCTAACTTTTTCCATCTAAAACGATAATCTAGTCAATTTCTGGGAATCTCAAATCATTCTTGAGATATTACTACTCGCAACTTTGTTATTTTGTACCCCCCGTGAAATGTGAACTGATATTCTTTGATATTGTTTGGCCTAATTTTAGAAATGCGAAACCCTTATCGATATTTCTCTTATTACTATTCATAAATTCGCATATTACATCTAAAAAGATTGTTACAATTTTTTGAATCTCAAACCATTTTCGAGATGTTCTAGCACCAGTTTTAGATATCCCAAACCAGTCTTGGAATTCACGGCTGGTCAAAATACAATCTAAAGTGTTTTCCGGGCTTTGAATCCGTGGTTCAATGAAATTTCTTCCTGACGTTTCGTTTACAGCTACGCCAGACACTACCAAAGGCGATGAAGCAATGGGCGAAATGATCTCCCGTGCTTCCCGATGTTGACTGATTCGACTGTGATAAGCTCCGTGGTATTTATTCCCCCACCATCGCGTTGCAGTGGGGGGACTGGGGTGGGGGTAGTGGTGGGTTTACATATTAAAACAGCTCTAAACCCACTCGTACAACAGATATCTTATATCAATCGCAGCGTTTCTATCCGAGACTATCGAGAGAGGCTAAACACGACAACAATTTCAACAGGAAGGGGGAAATTACGTTTGTAGCTCGATGCAGACTGGAAATAAGTTCTATGATGTATTTAATTGCGCCGAAACCCCTCACCCCTAACCCAGTATCCCACTGCAGAGAAACTAATACCACGGAGCTCACCACAGTCGAATCAGTCAACGTTGGAAAGTACGGAAAGTCACTTCGCTCTTTGCCTCATCGCCTTTGAGAATATCAACCGCAGCTGTAGCTGCTTCAAAGCCCGGAAAATACTTTAGATTGAAATACTGATTTTTTATTTTTAAAACTAGACACTTAAAATTTTCAGAAATTTCAATAAAAAAATCTTGATATTGTGTTTAGATGGAGAAACATAGAAGTTCACAGCAGATTTGATTTTGATTTATAAATAAACAATATTACTCAATTGACGAGACGATGATGAGGAGCAGGAAAAATGCAGCATTGATACGAATATTTTCCTATAGTTTCATGACAATAATTTAGTTTCTATAAGTAGCCTTGTTTTGAGTTAATTCATTACAGGATATGGCAAATAAATTATAGTAGAACAACCTTCCACGTGTCCTACAAAAGTTACTTGTTGATAAAGTTTCCCAGTACTTGTGTACTATGCTGTGTTGCATAATAATGTAGTTATAAAAATTTTACTATTCGTGGTGGTATCGATAATTAGTAGGAAACGATCATTAAAATGTCTGTCGAAAATGTCATATTAGTGCAACAAAAACAACAAAGATTGAAGAAAGGTACAGACTATTAAAATGAGGGACCTTCAACATTCGGGAATAACTGAAGTGATTTTAGGTGAGATCATGAATATCTTAAGGATCAAGTTAGTACTAATTCTCCCTCTAATAAACTAATGGTTCTATGTTTTTAATAGTTTGACAATATACTGAATATATACCCACTTTCTTAGTAAATAGGTAATCCAACAATAATTTTTAACAACCTACTAGTTTTTTATTATTTTTTAAATTTTATTCAACAAAAATGGTGTATTAATTCAGCTTCTAAATAATCATGTTTTAGTTAAGTACATATAATAGTGTGAATTCTAGGCAGCCAAAACGATATCATTTGCAAGGTCGCGGCAATATTGTCAAGATGTAGCAAATATTGTAATGCATATACCACTCGTATTTAGATAATTTTATTACACATACTTTTATCCGTAGCAATATAATAGAGGAGATTCCGTGTTAATACATAACAGATGGCAATAAATCATTTCGTGTCAGAATAATGCGTACTCTTGGTGTTAATCAATTGTTACCACAATGGAATTGTTTAAAAGGTCATATTTTACAGTTCAGAGTGTGATATGATCTTTTTTTTTATTCTGAAGATGACGATGAAGAATTATTTCTTAATATGGGAAATTTGGATTAAAACAATCAATTAAATATAGTGATATAGACATAACAAGCAATTCGCTTAATGAATATTACAATTAATTGGTTAATATGAGGAACATCATCAGAAAACATGTGAATTGCTTATAAAGACTGTCGTTTTATTTACTATCAATCTTGGATTTTTTCCTTCAATGGACCAATGAAGTTTGATCTTGTCCTCAGATTTTTTTTCGTCTAAAACGACGAAAATGGTATAATTTTTGCAATCTTAAATTATTCTCAATAAACTGAATTATTATTTTCAAAGATAGACCCATAAAGTTTGTATTTGCCGGAATATTACCCAACTTTTTGATTTTTAAAATAAACCATTAAATTTGTATTTGTCTTCAACAAAATTTTTTTCATCTAAAAGTCCAAATTTAGGAATTTCCATTGATTCTCGACAACCGACTCTTTTATTTTCAAAAACAGACCCATGAACTTTGTACTAAGAAACTAAAGCAAATCTAGTTTAATTTTGGGAATCTCAAACTATTCTCAGGATATTACGTCTAAAAACATACTCATAGCATAAGTCTTTGCTCGTTATCAGCCGACTTTTTCTTCATCTAAAACGACAGTCAATTTTAGAAATCTCCGGCATTTTCGAAATTTTATAATTATTATTTTTAAAGAGAGGCACTAAGTTGGGACTTGCTTTCAGATTTTTTTTAAACTAAATATGATCGAGTCCAACTTTACTAGTCTCAAACGATTTATGAAATATTCCCAACTTTCCTATTTCTTATTCAAATATAGATCCAAGAAGTTTATATTCGTTTTCAGCTAACTTTTTCTAAGTAAAACCTTGATCCAGTCCTTTTAAAGGAAACTCAAACTATTTTCGAGATCTTACTTCTTGTAACTGCGTTATTTTTTGTTAAAACTATGCTTGGGCCCAATTTTAAAATAATAAAACTATTCTTAATATGCCTATATGTATATTACTAATTGTAATATATTCAAAGAGAAACCTATGATGTTTCCATTCGCTTTTAGCCAACATTTTCTATTTAAAATGTGGGTTTGGTGAAATTTTATGAATCTCAAACCATTCTCGAGATATCACTAACTTTTTATTTTCAGGGATAAACCCATGAAGTTTGTATTGAAATTTAGCTGTCTTTTTCCATCTAAGATGAAGGTCTAGACCAATTCTAAGTATCTCAAACCATTCTTGAGATAATACTATTTTTCATATTTATAGTTGGATGTACCCAAGAAGTTTATATTCGCTTTCAGCTAACATCTAAAACGATGATCTAAATAGATCATTTCTAGAGATTTCAAATAATCGTAATTTAGTTACTTTCACACATACCATAATGAAATTGAAACTGGTATTTATCAATTTTTTTTGGGGGAGGGGGGGAGGGGGGGGGGGGTTACGATTACATACCAAATTTCGCTAATTAATCTCTACATCATTCGGTAAGCAAAAAGCATCCTCAAGATTTTTTTCATACCATGTTTATGGTATAAAAAGCATTTTTCGATGTATGTTTATATAAAGTTTTTTTCTTATTTTGGAGCCTAGAATAATTAATTACATTTATGGAAATATTTTCAGAGATACCTTATATATGTTTCTCGTTACAATTGCGATGGATTTATACATGAATAAACAAAATACAAGTGTGTTATATTAGTAACAAGCACATTGTCTTAAATTGTGGAAATATCTAATTGAAAAGGTGAAATTCCAAAGTCCTTGGACTATAATGAAAATTAAAAGTGAATATGGTATACCCCTTGGTGCTGTTCCAGTGCTAATTCATCAATCAGTTAAAGTACTTGATCCTGTCACCTCTCAAGCCTAATCACGTCCGATTTAATCTTCATATCCGACTGGCCACATGACGTCACACTTAAATTTTGTGATACATCAGAATCAAATTTACACCATTGAAATTAAAATAAATTGAAACTAAATCTCTTTTTTTTTCAGGCACCCTTATGGCTGTATCCGACGGTATGACGTATGGATGGACCTCCCCTCTAATACCCTACTTCAAAAGCAATCAGACTCACATCCAAGTGACTGATAAAGACTGTGAATGGATGGAAACCATCGTACTGTTCGGGGCTAGTGCAGGCCTACCTTTCACCATATTGGGAGTGAACTATTTAGGAAGGAAGAAATGCATGATCATATCGCCTGCAGTGGGTTGCATTTGCTGGATCATGATTTTGGTAGGAAAATCCGTAGGCGTCATCCTAGCAGCAAGGTTTTTCTCTGGAATGGCTGGTGATATGTGCTTTGTCGCAGCCCCAATGTACATAGCCGAGATTGCCGACCATCGTATCAGAGGCTTCCTCTCTGCTTTGATCTATCTCATGATGTTAGTAGGGATGTTGATAGTTTACACTGTCGGGTCCTTAGCACCATTCCAATACGTACCAATCGTAGGCATATGTTTGACAGTTTTGCAAGTGATATTTTTTCCCCTCATGCCTGAGTCTCCTTACTACCTCGTTTACATCAACCGAAACGAAGAAGCAAAAAAATCATTAATACGATTGAGGGGAGCTGATGCAAACGTCAGCGAAGAAATCTTCGAAATAGAGAAAGCAGTCGAAAGACAAAAAACCGACAAAGGAAGACCACAGGATTTGCTTCTTATCAGGAGCAACAGACGAGCTTTAATTATAATGCTGATCCTCAATGGTGGTCAGCACTTTGTGGGTATTAGTGTGGTTTTCATGAATTTGCACGTGATTTTGAATGAGGCAGGCTCCGTCTACATGTCAACCTCAACTGCTGCCATAATCTTTGCTGTGATATTATTAGTGTCTGCGACTACTGCCTCCGCCATTATAGACAAATTTGGCAGAAAGGTACTGCTAATGCTCTCAGGAGTTTCTACAGGAGTGGTACTCCTTATTATTGCAGTATACTTCCACTTAAAAAACACAAACTACGATGTAGTATTCGTAAGCTGGATACCAGCAGCATGCATAATGATTTATGCAGCAACGTTTAAAATAGGTTTAGGTTTAGTACCGATAGTGGTAACAGCAGAGATCTTCCCAACGACCATAAAAGCCATTGGGATGACGCTGGCTGACGTCATTTACGTGGTAGCGTCAATTATTTCTATAGTGATATATACTAGCTTATACGAACACTATGGAATGCATGTTCCATTTTACTTGTTCGGAGTGTGCAGCTTTTTTGCAGTGCTCTTCGTGCACTTTGGTGTACCGGAGACCAAAGGGAAAACGCTGGACGAAATTCAGCTGATGCTCAAAGGTATTAAGCCAGAAGACTTTGAAAAGCAGTATAATAATAAGACTAAGGAATTAGAAAATCAATGAAGCTCTTTGTGATCGAGTTGAGTCAATTATATATTTTATAGCACAATTTTTTCTTACGTTTGAGTAGGAAATGTGTATTCTAAATTTTTTTTCACGACTTTTGTTATTTTTTTATAGAAAATAAGGGAATAGCTCAGGTTCATGCGGAAAGAAAGTAGCTGAATATTTGAGTAAAATTCTTTCGTAGAGACAGCTTCTTCAAGCTATAGGAGGTCGTTCTGGTTTTTGTGATGAAGGTTATTTTCCCCGTAGGATATGTAACATTCCACCACGAAGACCGATGGCAAAGTGGGGATTTAAAATCGACATGACTAACGGTCACCTTACCATCGCAAGTTTAAAGTCCAGAGTATATTTGTCAAACATTTCCGGTAAAAATCAAACTAGGGTTTGAACTTGTGAAAGCAGGCCTAATTCGTTTTTGATCAATTATGTACCTAAAAATAATGTAACGTAAGTGTAGTAAAAAAAGTAAATAGATATTTATGTTTATAAAAGAAATATGCTTTTTGTTTTATTCCCACTACAGTGACCCATGAACATAATGAACTTTCATTTCCGTTTTGGGTTATTGGACTATAAGCATAGTCACTTCAAGACCAAGACTACTAAAAATGATTTTGGGATTCAAAATCTTGCACGTCAGGTGGAAAAGATCTGCGGCCTCGGATGTCACTTTA
Organism: Taphrorychus bicolor; assembly: GCA_951812265.1. Lineage (NCBI taxonomy): Eukaryota > Metazoa > Arthropoda > Insecta > Coleoptera > Curculionidae > Taphrorychus > Taphrorychus bicolor. The sequence goes on from OX638305.1 coordinate 20,067,935, forward strand.
TAAAACTAAAAAATTACGTGATGAAGCGATATGTGAAAGCTGGTGACACCTACTGTGAGTTTCAAAAGTTACGATAGCCGAGTAACACCATTACGGTTTCACTCCTCGATGTTTACCTATCGATAAACAGCCCTACTAACGACCTGAATTGCAGCAAAATCCGTTCCTAGATAATTCAGGTTAGTGAATTTGAGAGTCCTTCTGCATGTTTTGTATTGGAGATTTCTGATCTACATTCACGTTTCGGTATCGTCGTCATAACGACGCTACTCGCTAGAGGGCCTCCTGCTTCCGCACACTTTTAAAACCCAGGGTAGATGTCGCCATGTTCCAAACATCGCTCTTTTACTTTAGATAGGTCGATAGACAAATGAATTTGTTCTTATATCTACGTTCTCGCTGGAGAAATTCAGAGCTGAGCAATGGTAGGAACACTTGCAGGCAATGGACCCGCAAGACCGGAGCCTCTGGAAAACTGCTAAAGCAATGAAGCAGAAAAGAAAACCAATCCCGCCACTACACGGGCCAAACGGTATTATCTACACCAAGCTATACAAAGCACAGGTATTTGTTAACCACTTGGAAAGTGAGTTTCATGAAAACATCATTGATGACGTTGATGCCGACCGTTGGGAATTGATGGTGGAAAGACGAGCCAGAAGGCTAGCCGGGATGCTCGACGAAGAGCACATCCCGCACACCAGCCCTGAAAAAATTCGGGACATTTTGCAGCATCTAGACCTCCCGAAGGCACCTGGATGTGACCAGATAGGGAACAGACCTCTCCAGCTGCTGCTACCTAGCGGGATTGCAGCCTTGGTTAACATTGTGAACGCAATATTATGACACTTTCCAACCAGGTGGAAGAAGGCAGATGTCATGCTGTTTCCCAAACCAGGTAAAAACCCTATTTTTCCACAGAGTTACAGGCCTATCAGCCTGCTGCCTACCATGGGGAAGGTAGCAGAACGAGTCATTCTGAGACGACTAAAGGACAAAGCAGAGCAGCTAGAGGCGCTCTCAGACGAGCAGTTTGGCTTTAGGTTGTCGACTGAACAGCAGGTGCTGAGGATGGTGGAATACATCACCGAGGTATTCAACAGACGAGAGGCAGCAGCAGCCGTCCTGCTAGACGTAGTGATAGCCTTTGACAGAGTTTGGCACAAAGGATTGCTAGTCAAGCTACTAGACACTGGATTGCCTGTAAACTAATCAGAACTTTTCTTTCTAATAGGTATTTCAGGGTGAAGCTGGACGAACAATCCTCTGCGTACAGGATGATGGAGTATCGCAAGTAGCGGTGCTCTCGCCCTTTATGTACAACCTGAACTTAGAAGACCCCCCCAGAACAGACAGGACCAGACTTGCATTATATGCTGATGATACAGCTATAATGGTAAGATCCCTCAACACAAGATTACTATCGCGGTACTTTCAAGATGAAGTCACAGCCTTGGAAAAGTGGTGTGCCAAGTGGAAGATGGACCTGAACGCCAACAAGACGCAGGCCATAATTTTCAGGAAGCGACGCAATCACAGGCCAGACAATCAAGTCGTCCTTAAAGGCGAAGCGATTCCTTGGCAAGAGACAGCCACATATTTAGGTGTGAAGGTGCACAAAACCCTCACTTGGGAAGCACACATCCCCAGGACCAAAAACAAGGCAAAGATGACAAGGAGTCTACTCGATGATCGGAAGATGCTCAAACTGGTTTTGAAGAACAAGGGCACAGTGATCAAACAGGTGATCCAGCCACAGCTAACATACGCCTCAACAGCGTGGAGATATGCAGCAAAGGCAAACCTGAAAAGCCTTCAGGCAGTCGAAAATGTGGCCCTCAGGATAGCAGTAGGAGCGCCCTGGTGTGTCCGTAACCAGGATATACAAATGGATCTCAACTACACCACTGCCACTGAGAGGATAAAAAAACAATGCGAGGAAAACCTTCCAGAAGACAGAGGACCGCCCCAACCAGTGAGGACGATGACCGCGACGAATGCGCGAATGAACTCCGAGGTCGAAAAGCGCATAAGAGACTGAAATTCCAGCTGTTAGATAACGGGTAAACACTAATTATCTTTTAATTTGTTTTACAGGTATCCAGAATCACCCTAGAGGCCAGAAGTGACAGGACAAAACCCCACCAACAGACAAAAACCCCCCGGGCAGCAAGTCTGGACACTTAAAGCCTGTGTAAAATCTTCCCGCGGATAACTGGTGCTAACCAGCTCTTTCTGCAATCCTGCCCCCTCAGTAGGGGGGGATTCCTTCCGTACCCACAGCCCAAACCCAAACTCTTTAGGGTGGGGTAAAAATGCAATAGTTCTCCACTATTGTATTATTTACCACACCTTAAAACAAGACATTCCGAAAGGAAGGCAACCGACAAAGAAAGAAGAATTCAAGACAAGCAGAGCGCCTGAAGAGCCCCAGTCGACGGGGTAACTTCAAACAAGACCCAGAAATGTCCACCTTGCTCAGGACTGGACAATCTTCAAGATTGTTCAGAAGGAAGACGGGTGGCTGAATCCAGTCTGATCTCTGACTCTTTTAACTGCGGCCATCTCTTAGTCATAGATAGTGGAGCGTATCTGCGTTCTTCGTATTGCCCGTATGCAATAATGCCTCTTTCTGCAATAATTTTAATAGATGGTGAAACAATCCAGAAACAAGAACAACATTGTGGAAGCATTTGAAATCAGTAAAACCATGGAAGTCATTGTAAAACTATGTACATAGAGAACTTGACACAAAATATCTAACACATACATTGTCAAAGAGGAGGAGAAATTAGAAAAAAGCCTCGACTGGATAGTATTTTAAATTCTTTAACAATTAGGACATCAATTCTTAATTTTAAAAAAATTTGTTTTCTCAAAATTAAGTTCTCAAAAGAATTTCTCAAAAGTTTTTTATTGAGCAATACGTAACAGGTTTCAGTTAAACTAAAACGGTTTTTGTTAAAGATTGTCTCAATAGATGAGCATCTATAGAGACTCTTCCTGCTGTATTACACCGTCACTGACGTATATAAAAAATAATTACACAGTTTTAATATTAGAAGAGGCTAGAAAAGACGTAATTAGTCTAAATTTTGAGGTATTCCCACTTCAGTTTGAATGTCTATTCACACAGTAACAGGGGAAATCCACACTGGTATGTGCCACCATAGGGAATGAAATAGTATCAATCCGGTCTATTACTTCCAAAGGGGGAAGACGAACTACCAGTCTAACCACTGTATATTGCCACCCGAAGAGAGCTTAAAGACCACGTCTGATAGTATTAATATATGGGAAATAGGCTTTGATCCCATGCCCAGTCTGAATAAGTTTTTTGTTCCCCCATAGACAGCTAGTTCGATGACTTCAACCGAAATTCCGCGTTCTGGCATCCGAGAGACGGTTCACTTCTACACGTGACATAAAGTTACATAAAACCACAACTTAAAACATTCGCTTGACAATAATATTTTACCAAAATATTCTTGAAATTTTAGTACTCGATAAGTGAGGAAAAATGCATCTGTATTAAGTAAATACATGCTTTAATATCACTTTAACAAGAAGATACTGAAGTCTTGACCACCTTTCCACCTTATCGTTTGTTTGCCGGCTCGGCATTCTTCGTCAAGAGGGGGTAAAATACATGGTTCTGGTTCCAATGTTCAGTACCATATCGTTACCGATAGTATAGTGGGTATTGTATAGGTTCAGGTTCGGTCGAGACTGCACAATTTTAATAATCAGAGTGTATTTAACGCAAAATATGAAATTCAGGAGCCCGTTAGACGATAACTTTCACCACACCACCCATGCTAATACCTACTTTGAATGATGCTTGCGATTGTTTAGTAGGTATGTACGTGCCAATCAAGATACAATTGATTAAAATTGCTCACCATCAATAAAAATGTAATTATATTAAATCAGTTAAAGGAACACTGGCATTTTTGGAATTTAACTATAAGGAGGTTTGAGTTTGGTGATCACCATGGATCTTCAACATTCAGGATTAATTGAAGTGGTTCTGGGTAAGTCAACATAATTTATACTAAACACAATAAAAATATAGGCACTTAATAGCACAATCATTTTACCATTCGTTGGTGTCTAGCTGATTTTATGTGGCCTGTTATCTCTAAATAAGGTTTCGGGGACATTTTTCGATTTACGAGCACACCATAAAAGCAAATACGTTTTTGATTAGATTAAAATATCATTTAGGCTAAAAAGGGGCACTTCAGACTCAAGCACTCAGTTATCCTTTTATGTATGGCACTACCTTTAATCGGTGCCTTGGTAGCAATTGGCAGTAGTATTTAATAGAAATGAATTAATTACTAATAATGTTCTTTAGGTTTCCAGGATATTCCAGTTGCGTTCTGTAAAATACTGCTTATATTACATAACAAAAAATTTAAATGGAGGTTATTCTTTACCTAACAACAAAGTAAATAACTTTTTACTTTGTTCTTAGGTACACACAAATACGTGGTATAACAACAAGGTAAATGACTATTTACCTTGTTATACAAAAAAAGACTATTTACCTTATTGTTATAACACGTATTTTGCGATGATAGTAGCAGTTCAGGAACATAACTAGAACGTCCTGAAAATTTAAAAAGGAGGTTCCCAGACACGTTTTCTCATATCATATTCAAGTTCAAAATGATAACTTTTCACATGAAAATCGCACGTTCTTCTATTATATGGGGTGCTCTTACCAGATGGTACGAATATCCCACAGAAACATAAAAAGTAAATGTTTATCACATAGCAAAGAAAAATGTGTTTGTCACTTTCTAATCTTGTGACACGGAACGTTCTGAGAACCTAAAGAGCAGATCGCAAAACACGTTCATCTCATATAATACCCAGTTAGGTCCTAAGTTCCAATATTAACCCTCTCTCTTTATCACTCTCTTCTCGTTCAAGTTGCATGTTCTTCTTCAAAATAGCGTATTCTTTTCAGGTGATAGGGATATCTCAAAAGATCATAAAGAGTACATGTTTATCATATAGCAAAAAAAAATGTGTTTGTCACATTATAATCTATCATGGTGATTACCGGAACAAAAGTTCCGAAAATGTGAAAAGGAGATCGAGGAACACTTTCTTTTCATATCATATTCATGTTCCAGAATGTTAATATACTGGTAGTTAAGAAAGCTAATTTTAATACGATTTGTATATATGTAAATGAAATGAAGCAAAAAGGCACTTTTTGATTTTTTCGTAAACAATAAAACTATGAAATTTCAAACGTAATTATAAGTTGATCATTGAAAAAATTTTTTTTTCGTCGAAAAGTACATTTTTGCTTCATTCTCCTTAATAAATAAATTATAATAATAATTTACTATTATATTAATAATAATTATACTTTCAATAGAAAGTAGCTTCCTTAACCATCATTTTTTTTTGTCTGAAACTTTTTTCCTTGCATCTACAGGGGTAGGACACCATTGTATATTAGTAAACATTCCATTGAATCTGTCTTAACCAACTTGGATCTACACGTTATTTTACACCTCTTTCACACAAATTTTCTTTCGTTTTTCCAGGCACCTTGATGGCCGTGTCCGATGGTATGACCTACGGCTGGACTTCCCCAATGATCCCCTACTTCCAAAGCAACCAAACCCACATCCAAGTTACCGACGAACAGTGCGAATGGATGGAAACTGTGTTGCTTTTTGGAGCCGCTTGCGGTCTACCCTTTACCATTTTGGGCGTAAATTATCTGGGGAGAAAAAAGTGCATGCTGATATCAGCAGCTGTGGGTGGCATATGCTGGACAGTGATCTTGTTGGGGAAAAGCGTCGCAGTGATACTCACTGCGAGGTTCTTCTCTGGACTAGCTGGAGACATGTGTTTTGTAGCCGCTCCAATGTACATAGCTGAAATAGCTGACCATCGGATAAGAGGATTCCTTTCTGCAATGATATACTTGATGATGTTAGTGGGGATGCTCATAGTGTATTCAGTAGGATCCTTGGCTCCTTACATGTATGTTCCTATTGTGGGCATGGTTCTCACTTCGATTCAAGTGATATTTTTCCCTTTTATGCCCGAGTCTCCATACTACCTCATTTACATTAACAAAAAGGAAGAAGCCAGAAAGTCTCTTCTTCGCCTAAGAGGAGCTGCTGCCGATATTACCGAAGAAATTGCTGAAATTGAAAAGGCTATAGTAAGACAGAAACATGAGAATTTTAAAGCCAAAGACCTAGTATTAGTGCAGAGTAATAGACATGCCCTACTGATAATGGTGATTCTTAATTGCACTCAACATTTTGCGGGTATCAGCGTAGTTTTCATGAATTTACATGTGATATTAAACGAAGCAGGATCAGTTTACTTGAAACCCTCTACAGCTGCAATAATATTTGCAGTGATACTTCTTGTTGCTGCTTCTATAGCTTCGGCCATTATAGATAAATTTGGAAGAAAGTTTTTATTAATAATTTCGGGAGGCCTCACAGGTGTGGTCCTTCTAGTCATAGCTGTATACTTTCATATGAAAAATTTGCAATACGATGTGGTATCCGTCAGTTGGATACCTGCAGCAAGCGTAATGGTATACGCAGCTACCTTCAAGCTGGGATTAGGTTTGGTACCAATAGTAGTTACTGCAGAGATCTTCCCCACATCAATAAAGGCCATAGGAATGACCATAGCGGATGTGGTGTATGTGATAGCTTCGATAATATCTCTGGTGATATATTCGAGTTTATACAAAAACTATGGAATGCACGTTCCATTTTACTTGTTTGGAGGTTGCAGTTTCTTGGCTATAGTTTTTGTTTATTTGTGCGTACCGGAGACTAAAGGGAAAACTCTGGACGAAATTCAACTGATGCTGAAAGGAATCAAACCTGAAGACTACGAAAAGCAGTACGGCACTATAAAGGCATCAAGTGAAGTTGAAGCGATGCTTTAGGTTAAGAATTGGTCTATGAATGGTACTTTGATGTTAATTATTGCTACAGAATTGTTTTTTTTTTAACTTAATTGTGTAAGTAAATACATGATCGTTCTGAGGAGAGGTTTTATATGACTTTCATAAAAAAAAAACAATCAATTAATTTTCAAGATTTTCATTCAGTGGTTTTGACAAGTTAATCTAGTAGCCGAAGGTCCAAAAGTAGCTAAAAATCGAGAACCGAAGGGATCTAGCTTTAAAATTGTTGAACCTACGGGACCTTCTTTGGTGAGAGGTGAAAGAGGACGACTTAAAAAAGAAGAAAATACCGTTGGATTCACTGCACTTGGTTCCCTCGTTCTGAAGTTGCAGAAAGTCGAAATTGAAAATTAAAAAAAAAATAAAAAGAATACCCCCCCCCTCTCTGCTCAATTTTAAAAAAATTATGGGTCTGTCTTCCAAACCTTTGAAACTACCGCACTTTTTTGTTAGGAAGTGAAAAAGGACATCAAAAAGGACAAAAACTGTGCGGTAGATTGCTCCGACACTAGTTCTAAAGTTGAAAACTGAGAAAACTAAAAGAATATACCCCCTACCTACTTTGGTCAATTTTGAACAAATTCAGACAATTCTTTTTGCTGTTTTTGATTGGAATTAAGCGACTTCGATCCCTTACGAACATCACAAACGTGTTATTAAGAGTGAAATTGTTCCCATAACAATGCCTCTAAAGCATATTTAAAAAGTTCCTAAATTCGACAACCGAAGAAGTTTATTTCCCAAAGTATTAAACCGACGGGACTGAAAACTGTTAGATTCAGACCAATCGCTTCACTTGCTCTAGCTATTGGTCTAAACTCGCTGGCTCTAGCTCTAGCTCACTGGCTCTAGCTATTGCATTAGCTCTTGGTGCTGATATTCTCAAATAGCAGGGAACTACAATTCCTGTAATTTTGAAATTATAACAGAATGGAATAGATTTATCACAGCACGAGTTTGGTAATGTATGGTATTGGATTCTGTCACTCTATAGCAACGCTTTTGCGCCATTCCTCAGAAGTTCATTATCACAATAGTGTTGATCCTATACTATACATAGCAATGAGATTTGTATATTTTATGTCTTCAGGGTTAACATAACTTGATGGTGACATCTTTTATTTTCTCGTCACTTTGGGTTAACATCTTTTTTTATTGTTGATCTTTTAGCTTTCTGTTTCAACTTATTTCTCTCGCTTTCTCTCCACTGTTTCCTTTCCTTATAGGTATCATTTTACACCTGTGTGGTGAGCTCTTGAACGACATTTTCCTAGGAAGCATATATTCTCTTACTGGTATTTCCTACTCTTTTCACCAGTAATTTTAATTCAAATTGAACCTTTGTACTCTGCATCTTCAGGCGGAGCGTCACTTATATAGCTTCTCGAATTTTCTTTGGTATTTTACCTTTTCGCTTTAGTCTCCTCTCTCTCTTTCTATCTACAGTAACTGTGTCCTTTCAGACGTTTCTTCTTCATGCGCTGTAAATTGATTTCCCTTCCTCCTTTTCACTTTTCACTTATTACCACGAACCAGCTGTCTGTGTTTGAATTCCGGAGCAATGCTGGTTCTCCCTCAATTTTAAACGAAAATAAGTAAGTATTTATACCTAAAATTAAATAAATGCTAACTGGGCTTACCCGTTGTGAAATATCACACAACACGTTCATTTATTTTGTGGCTTTCGCTTCCTTTCAAAGAACAAAAGTCAAACCCAAGTATTTCCATTTTTACGTTCATTGCTTGTGGTAAGGTTTACCATTCAAGGGCATAGTCATTGTATATTCACTAAATGATACAGATAATACAAATGTTGGGATGTCTGAAGGTGGTAATGTAAAATAGCATTGTGGAACCCTAAAATCTTAAAAAGGGTTGAAAAGAATACATAGAGGTTGCCCTCGAGCTTGAACCAATGGAGAATCAAGGCTTTTTTTGACGATGGCGTAACTCAGCAAAAGCGGTTTAAAGTCAACAAAGCCTAATTAAGCAAAATCATGCCAAGTTTGTTTTCTCCCTATCTGTGACCGTATTTTGTAATATTTCGGCACTCAGTTTAATCATTCATTCAGACATTTCTGGCTCTCCTCTCCAGAGAACGCAGGCTCTTTTTTACTGTATTCTGAGGAGAAATCCTCCCTACATGTTAACTTTTTCTGCAAATCTGTTTCCTGCTTTTCCAATATTGGTTCCATACCTTGCTCTACATAGCAATGTTCGCCTCCATCATTGTACATATTTCCACTTGTAGGTAGTTGATAGGCTCTAAGATTAAACTCTATTCCCGCTTGGCTTAGGTCAAGCTTTTGGCTAAATAGCATTTCATAAGGAAGGCGATATCTCTCTATAGATTGCGAAGATCTGGGTCACATTAAAACTGTCAGTTTGTATTAAATGTTAAATTATTTAAAATACAAACAAACAAAAATTTTCTATGTTCTTGTCTGTTGAAAATGAATGAAATAACATTTCATTCTTTCGATTTCTTTCTGTCTGGTCAATAAACGTGGAAATGGAAATACTAGGGTTTGACCTTTGTTCCTTGAAAGGAAGCGAAAGCCACAAAAGAAATGAATGTGTTAGTGTGACATATTTCTACTTGTAGGCAGCTCTAGGCTCTAGGATTAAATTCTATTCCCGCTTGGCTTAGGTCAAGCTTTTGGCTAAATAGCATTTCATAAGGACGACGATATCTCTCTATAGATTGCGAAGATCTGGGTCACATTAAAAATGTCAGTTTGTATTAAATGTTAAATTAATTAAAATACAAACAACAGACAAGAATTTTCTATGTTCTTTTAATAAAACATTTTGTGGCTTTTTCGCTTCCTTTCAAAGAACAAAAGTCAAACCCAAGTACTTCCATTTCCACGTTCATAGACCAGACAGAAAGAAATCGAAAAAATGATATGTTATTTCATTCATCATGCATTTTGAACATGAGCGATATTACAACAAAGGGACAGTTCCAACAAGCAACACTTCGAATGAAGATTAGGGGCTTTAGGCGATAACTTCTAGTGGAGATAAATACATCTCAAATCAAACATGATAATAATCTCATACATCCAACATAGCACAAAAATATCCTCAAAATATTGTAAGAATATAACTAATGGTAAGTATATAACTAATGGTAAGAATGAATAATGCACATCAGACTGACATTCTCTGTCTGTGAATCATTATTTTCCGAGCATCCGATTTAACTATATTTCTATCTCTGTTTACTTAATCTCTGCTTATCAGCAAATATGCTTGAAATTCAAGATTCCAGAATATAAAAAACATTAATATAAAGGTATTTGTCAATTATGAATATTCTTAGGCTATTCATATTCAGAACATACATGACATACACATTCAAAGAATATGCATTCCATGGACAAACAAATATTACACATTCGTGGAATCTGCACCTACTGCAGATACATCCTTAGAGTGTACGGCTAAGTTATGTACGGGGTGTTCATTATAAAACTTCATCTAATTGGCGGTGAAATGTCAAAAGAAAAGGATGGAGAAACAAAAGTCCATTTGTTTTGATTATGTCATCCTTTTCTGTAAAAATTTCATAGCCTGCTAGATGAAGTTTTATAATGAACACCCCGCACATCCACCATTATTCTGAAAGACTACGTAGTACCTACAAGATGTTATTTACATCTCTTATGAAAATACATATAGGACATCATGTGTTACATGGGATGGCAATTGAGGTAATTCTTCCATATAAATGTAATAATAATGTTCGAAAATATTTATTCACCATATTATTCAGAACCTAAGTAAAGCTAAAATTTACTTATTGCCCTAGAATAACTATTGACCTAAAAGTGCGGAAATCAGTTCTTTACTGCACGTGGTTGATGCAGTTGAACGAATGAATCATAAACTACTAATAATAAATATTGTTGAGGACAAAAAAAAATTGTGGAGAGTATGTTCGGCAACAAGAAAAACCATTTGGTGGATAGATGAACAAAAAGGCAATTTATCATCGTCCTGCTGGGAGTAGGAATTCAGATAGTTTAAGCATTTTTCAAAAATTTCCAGCAACAAGTGGTGTTGTATTAAAAGACAAAATAAGGAATTTCTTTACCTTTGGAGATGGAAACAGGAGATGAAACTAAAAGACCTTGTGGTGGTGTGTGACAACGCTCCTTGCAACGTAGATTTGAAAACTGTTATAAATGGAACAGGAGCTCATTGTTAGGTTCCAATGTTAAATCCGATCTTGACTATTTGATCAAAAATGGAAACTTTATTAAAATAATCCGTTTTCTTAGGTTTACACGACCACTGCAGCTATTGGGACGACTGTTTGTGGAGATTGGAGTATGGAGTTGGAGGAGGGGGTCTCACTTTTCTTAGCAGTGGTTTTAATTAATTTAATTATATTCATTAATTTAACCAAAATATATGTTCCACGTGAATTTAAATTTCTCTATTTCTTAGTTATTTTTTGAGTTACACCTGAAGGTTTTTGAATTATACATGACTACTCTATATGGATTATGAATTACAGTTGGAAATGGTGTATAGGTCATTAAATTGTGACAATAAAGAGGAACTTGGGTTTGCAGTATTTTGGACATTATAACTTTGGTAATAAATCCTTTGAATATCCTAAAGCCGAACCTAAACGCAAAGCTGAAAGTAGGGGAAAGTTAAATGAAAACAACGACAAACCGGAACGGAATTGAAATAACAAAAGTTGAAATAACAAAAGTCATGACGTCAATTATAATAAAACTGATGTTGACATAGGAGTGCAAGTTGGGACGACAAGTAGCAGAAGTTATTTTAAGTTATCAATCTTGGAAAAGTGAGAGTACTGATAAAATTATGAAGATTGTTTATTAAGTGTTTATAATTAATTAATTGGATGTTTTGGTATCAAAGAACCCGAATGGGAAGCTTGCGCACACCGTTTATAGAAAACCAACACACACTGACCGATACCTCAATAACAGATCAAATCATCATCCTATACAGAAAAGGGGAGTCTTAAAGACTCTGTCTATAAAAGCCAAAATAATTTGTGAGCTGCATGAATTGGAACGGGAAATGAAGAATCTGGAAAGAGCTTTTGGTTGGACCGGATACAACAAGCACGAGTTCGATAGGGCCGTCCGTAAATGGAGTGTAGAGCGCCAGGAAGGAACAACGGGAGAAGATGAAGAAAAGCGCGGATGGACCATACATCCACAAGTAACGGATAGGATCGGCAGGCTACTGGAAAAGCACAATGTTAAAACTGTCTTTAAACCCACTCGTACAATACAACAGAGCTTGAATCGGCCAAAGACCGCAGAGATCCACTATCAGCACCCGGAGTTTACGGAGTTCCATGCAGCTGGGGCTCGGTATACATTGGCACCTCAAAACGCAGTGTCAATACAAGGATTACGGAACACAAGAGGAGTTGCAGGCTCGGACAAACACAAAAGTTAGCAGTAGCAGAGCACGCTCTCTCCGAATGTCACGACATCCTTTTCAATGATAGGTGGATATATTATATCAATCCGAGACTAATGAGGGAGGCCTAACACGTCAAGAATTTCAACAGGAAGGAGGAAATTACGTTTTTATATACAGACTGGAAGCGAGTTCTACGACATACTTCAAATGCGACGAAACTCCGCACCACCACTACCCCCACCCCAGTCCCTCCGCTGCAGCGCGACGGAGGGGGTAAGGGGTGTAAATATCACGGAGCTCACCACAGTCGAATCAGTCAATATGGGTAAGCACGGGAGATCGCTTCGCCCATTGATAATGATCGCCTTTGATAATGTCTGCCGAGCTGTAGACGAAACGTCAGGGAGAAATTCCATTTTGACCAACCGTGAAAGCCTTTACAATATTCACTTAATCTACTGAATTTCGATCTTTTCGCCCCTTTTGAGTCCTTTTTTGCTCCTACATTTTGGCTCCTCGCCCATTTTGTTATAACCATTTCGGGCACTTGTCGTCATCGTGGTCATCCTCTTGCACCCAAGGCGTCATATATCGGAAACAACTAATCTTCTTGTAAAATCCGTCATGCACTCCTTTCTTGTATCGGTTAAGTATAGGGGGTGTTCATTTGAAAACTTTATCTAGTTGGTTGTGAGATGTCAAAAAAAAAAAAGATAAAACAACAAAATTCCATTTACTTTGATTTTGTGATCCTTTTCTGTCAAAAATTTTAGGTGACGTTTTCTAATGAACACGAGTTATGAGTCAAACTGCTTCGCTTTAATATGGTTCTAAGTCTTCATCTCTAAGTTCAAATCACTGCAACAAAGTCACCCTGTTTACACGTCATTAGCTTCTTTTCGTTGAAAATTGTATGTCTGTTTGTTATCTGTGATACTATATATCTAGAAGTACATGTGTAGTTGCGGTTGCGCACGGATGGGTCGACCTCTAAGTGAGGCCATGGGCCTCTCTGCAAATAGACCTCGTGGAGATAAGACGTTGGGGCCTTTGTACACAAGTTATTTGTCCATCATTCTAATAAACGATTACAAGCAGTCTGTTGTTTCTCTTAAGAATACACTACAGATACTTGGCGACGAGGATAAAAGTAGTTTGACTGCGGTGCGTGACGTACATTTTCAAAGGAGTGGTGGAAAAACGTGTACGTGGCAGCCATTATGCCGAAAGAAGGCCAGGGACGATCAACCATTGTTGAAGCCGTAGGTAGACTGCGTGAATTTTCCTTGAGAGATTCAGATTTGCCAACATTCAGTGCGAGGTTGGAACAATACTTATTGCCAATAACATTACGGACAAACCAGTGAAAAGGGCCCTGCTTTTAAACGCATGCGTCGAAGACGCATATAGACTTATCTACAGCCTCTGTGTTCCTGAGAAACCGGACACTAAGGAATTTATCACTCTTTTCGATAAAGATTTTAAACCTCCGGCCAGTGTTTTGGCAATCAGGTACAAATTTTACAGTGTTACGAAGACTCGTAGCTAAATCGGTGGCGGAATGGGCGGCCAGAGTGCGCAGCCTCGCAGCAAAATGCGAATTCGGTGGAGAACTTCAAGTGGTGTTGCGAGATAAATTCATTATGGGCTTGGACAACCAAAAAACTATGAAACGACTGTTCGAGGAAAAAACTACGACTTCCTTCGACAAAGCAGTGAAAATTGCAACATGTCAGATGGAGAAGACACTAGCTAGAGAGGCTCAGGAGGCAGCCATTAAAGAAAAAGCAGTTTTCTACCAAGCGGGAAGCAGTAGTAGAGGTCAAGGTCAAAAGGCACATTTAGTGCCGTTGAGGCCTGACGCAGGCGGATCAAGACATAATAAAGAAAGATGTAAATATGGCTGCAAACCACAATGAAAGATAAGTGCTATTTTAAAACTTATTCTTGAAATATTTGCAAAGTCAAGAGACATTTAGCGGCAGTTTGCTAACAAAAGGGCACTTATTTCATGGATGCTGAGTCAGATAACACTTATGCTGACTCAGAAAACAATAAAGTGCAAAAATATGAAAGTTTAGATAGTAGTTTTAATTTGGATTCAAGTAAGGATACAATAGACGTTGATATCTAAGTATCTAATTATACCGACGGATAAGACCTTGGCATGCTATATATGATGGCTCGTCAATTACGCCGATAGGGTTTATTTCCATTAATGTTACGTATCAAAACCAGACCAAATGGTTAAAGTTATATACTATTCCTAATGGGGGACCCCCGCTTTTAGGTAGAATTTTTTTTAAATTGTTTAATTTAGGTATTTGATCTGTAACAAGAAAAAAAGATGAAACGCCGTTATTCATTGTCGATGAGAGTGACGACCACAAAACACTAAAAAAAGAACTGCGTAAACTATTCCCTAATGTATTTTCATTTTCACTAGGGTTATTTAAAGGAGGAACACTATATTTGTATGTACAAGAAGGAGCCAAACCAAAGTTCTGCACAGCCCGCTTTTTGCATTATGCAAGGGCATAGAACAGGAATTAGACAAATTGGTTTCTCGGAATATCCTCACACCTATTGTATCTTACAGCCAGTGTATATCGACCTCGTCATGACAAAAAGGCATAAGTGCCAAAATTTCAAAAACCATTTTATGGTGCCAAACGGTACAGAATGGCCCCTACGCCATATATCACAAGCTCTAATACGCCAATAAACTAGAAATCATTAAAAAATCATCTTTCCGTACGTAAGCAACACATTGTCAGAAATCAGCCGTTTGTATTTTCAGTAGGTCTGCGAATATCACGGGGGGTATGTATACGTCTTTACTGTAAAAAGACCTCTAAAAATTTGATTTTGTCGGTTACGCCTTTTCTCCAATATATTTGGTAAAGTCCTAACCGACACTCACCCATAAGATTACAATGGACATTTTGATCGTTAATTTCTACCAATAGTTGATACATCTGGACCTCAGAATGTAAACCTATAATTATGAAAAACGATCATCTATTATTGCAACTGACTAAGTTTAATTTATAATATTTTTATAATTCAAGTTTAAGTTTTCATCCAATTTGTCGCTTACGACTACATTATTTTTAGATGGATCAGGCACTTCTCCATCGTGCAAAGAGGATGGTTAGGATGGGAAATGAAAAATCGAAAAATGACGCACCAGCAGAGAAAAATTATGGTGATGCTTCCGACGATTTAAGTGAAGCCTTGTGTCACGAGTTCATCTTATTAAGTGATGATTATGTCGACGAAGAACCTGGAATCAGCGATATGACAGATACAATTTGCTCATACGAAACTTTTCCGTCATTACCTGGCGACCTAATTGACCAAGCCCTATTAGATTTAAGAAACTCTCAAATTAACTATGAGACTGAGCAACTTCAAAAGACTGATGACAATAAACCATTAATTGAAGGCCAGAAGCCAGTTACAGACGTAAATTTGGTAGAATACTCAGATAGTAGTGGAGCTGAGGGTTTATGTATGACCTCGTGATTATCTTATAAATGACAAAATCGAGAATTCCCAGTATGTAGTCCAAGAAAAGTATAATTCGAACGAAAGTGATTTGGAGTGAGGATCGTCGGATGAATGGTGGGATGACTCGTCGGATGAATCGTTGAATGAAACTCTACCTAAAGGCAAAAAACGCAAAAAGAAAGAAAGCTTAAGGTAGTTAAATAAACGCCGTCGTCAAAGTGGAGAAAATTATTGCGATTACAAAAATAAGATTGTTAAATGAAAAAGTGTTACCAAATCCGTGCATTGGTAAAAATTGCAACAATAACTGCAATACTTTTTCTCTAAATGACAGACAAAAAATATTCACTTTATTTTGGAATTTAACCGGTGTAGATAAAAAGCGGAGAAAACGGAATTTTTGAGTTAAGTAGTCTACAATTTGCACGATCTTAAAAAGGCGTAAGTACCTACTGAATTTCCAGACTGGAAAAATGGAAGGCGTATTCAAATTTTAAGCGCCATTTTAATAGATTTGGTTTTAAACGCGGATGGATTAATCGCCTAAAAAAAACAGTTAAACGCCATAGTTTCTGATTGTAGTAATATGAGTGAGATCTAAGCGGCAAAATGCCTGCTGAAAAGGCCATTTTTAGTCCTTTTGGAGAGTTATTGCTAGGTTAAGTTGCTAATAACAATCTAAATGATTCCTCGAAATTTTATTACCGTAACAGCTCTGCAAGAGGTGCTATGCGTTTTAGGGCCCCCTAAAAAATTTTCCAAATGGCGCTTACGGCTTTCTGTCGTGTCACCGTCGATATTAAGGACGTTTTATAATCTCCATGAAAAAGATAAACAATACATCTGGAGCCAAGGATGTACCGATGCATGTAAGGAAGTTAAAAATATTATCGCCTCAGCACCTGTATTGGTTCATTTTGATCCCAATTTACCAGTTAAACTAATAGTCGATAGCTCTTATTACGGAGCTGCTGCTATGATTGCACATAGAATAAATAATGAAGATATGCCGATTAATTTTGCATCCGTTACCTTAACAAAAAAACAACAAAGGTATTCGCAGGTCGAGAAAGAAGCTTTAGCTTTGATTTTTGGTGTACGTATAAGTTTTATCAGTATTTATATGGCCATAAGTTTACAATAAAGACGGATGAAAAATGTTTGCTTACTACTTTTGGCAACAAAAAAGGTATTCCTTTGTTGGCTACAAATAGACTGCAGCGTTGGGCTTTAATCCTTTCGAATTTTGTTTTTGACACAGAATACGTGAAATCTGAATGTAACTCAGCCAACTGTTTTTCTCGATTTCCTTTAAAAGAGGTATTAGAAGAATGCGACTCTAATGTATCCGAAGTATATATAAAATATAAACTTTATCGCGTCAAATACCGATCTGCCTATAGTTTGGGAACAAATCAGAAAGGAAACAGCTGAAGATAATATTATTTTGCAAATTTGTCACTGCGTAAATAATGGATGGCCTAAGGAGGTTCTGTCTGAATTTAAGCCTTTTATTCATTTTTAAAATAACTTCGGTGTTGTTGACGGTTGTTTGATGCTAGGTCATAAAGTGGTAGTTCCTTGCAAATTGAGGAGAGATGTTTTAAAAGAGTTGCATTCTATTCACCTTGGAATGGTAAAAGAAAGAGTTTGGCTCGTTCTTATGTATGGTGGCCGCAAATTAATTGTGATAGTGAGAACATGATTAATTCTTGTAGTAATTATCTACAAACACGAAGTAATTCCCCTAAGGCAGTGTTACAATCATGGGATTATCCTAAAAGGCCATGGGAGAGTCTTCATATCGATTTGTTGGGTCCAATTTTTCATAAATATTATATATTGGTTGTTCTAGATGCTCATACTAAGTGGCTGGAAGCGATTATTACCACACATATGAAATCTTCTTCAACTATAAATATCTTAAGAGATATGTTTTCAAGATTTGGTTTAACATTCTCTCTAGTTTCAGAAAATACTAGCACATTTAAATCTGAAGAGTTCCAAGTGTCTCCGCACTGCTCAACAGGTAAATCTCCGGCGGAATTGATGTCTCAGAGAAACATTCGAAGTGTACTAGATTTGCTAAACAATTTCTTTAAGGACGTAAATATCTGTAAGGACGATAAAATCTGGGACAGCCAAAAAAGTCAGCATAAATATTATAAAAACTCTAGAACCAAGCTCTATAATGTTGATGAACAAGTAGCTGTTAGGGATTATCGAATTGTAAAAAATAGCTTCTTGGATCAAAGGTATTATTAAGAAGAAAATAGGACCTAGAACTTTTGTATATATACCGTCCTTAAATAAGACTTAGAGGAGGCATGTAAATCAGATTATTGATTGCAATTTTGGTACAGCTAATAATAACGAATCGCTAGCAGAATCACATCTTCCTTTTAATGATTCCACTGAAGAGTGTGTTGGGAAAAATTTATTGGAAAAAGTCGTGCAACCTATCTTGAGTGACGAAGGAAGAGTTGATTCTGTGGCAAAGTGTACACCTAGAAGGAGTAAGAGACATCAACAGAAAGGGGAATACTGTAAATAATTGATTATAATCATGTATCATTTTCTTTATAAGGGGGGTAATAAAGTATGTAGTATATCTAGAATTACATGTGTAGTTGCGGTTGCGCACGGATGGGTCGTCCTGCACAGCAGTATCTGTAAGCGTGGCCATAGGCCTCTCTGCAGAGAGACTCCATGGAGATAAATCTTAGGGACTTTTGTACACAAGTTATTTATCCATCATTCTAATAAACGATTACAAACAGTCTGGTGTTTCTCTTAAGAATCCTCTACTCACTACATTATCTTATACACCACTTTTCTTACATCTTCCTTCAATTAATCTTTCGTATGTCTCAAATTTTTTCTGGCATTTTCTTGAAAAGAGGTTAGTGCTTTTAGGATATGTGGAAATCAATTAAAAAAAATCTTCTCAGTCTCTATTATTACTCATTATGATGGCGCTTTAGGAAATCATTTTACTGCTAATCAACTCAATCAAATATCACAAATTAAACATAGACCATGAAATGACGTTTTTTAACACCTATATCCACTCAATTTTATCAGTAAAATAAAACATTCGAACCTACGTAACAGGAGGTTTTTGGGTGCTATACTCTTAAATGCAAAACTAAAAAATCATTTATATATTAATCGTCATCATCCCAAGCAGAAAATTATGTTAATTAATACAACTAAGAAGTAACACAAAACTTTGTTATTCTAGAGAACCCTTTTTAATCAGAGAAGTTAAAGAGACTCGGTTTTCCGTCAAAAATAGGACTGAATCTAAAATAAGTTACGTACGAATTCAAACAACAAAAACATCTATGTCTATAGATTGTGACGTAGGGCTATTCAACAAGTTTTTTAAGGGGTTTTCAAGTACCCCGGATACTACGTCAATGGCTACGATGTGGCACAAATATATCTTTTTATGAATGATAATATTTACATACTTTCGTATCAACGTGAGACATTTTGGAATTTAAGTATTTCATCAGATTGACATGTAGATTAAATTCATAGGGAATTTAACCTGTCTAGGTGACCGAAAGACAAAACAAGTTGCGGATCTTTAGATAACTCTCATTATGTGTGACAATAGTTAATATACTTTATTTTGCAATTTATGAGTTAGTTCTTGGATTTGCGGACAAACATGTCTAGGTAAATATTTGCAGGATTTTAGCAGTTTGGGGGGCCGCTTACCTTAAGTTCTTATACCCCAATAACATTGTAATTAACAACATTTTACCTAGTACTTGGTGGCTAAAAAAAATTCACATGTATACCACATATTTTCTTATCTAAATATTACACAATACTTTCAGTAATCTAATAATACAACAAGTTGTCAAATCTGAATGACACTTGAGGTGTAACTATACAATGCAATACCTTTATAATCTACTATTATACCGGTGGCAAGTTCAAGTTTTATTGAAACAAAGCCACGTGAAAAAAAATTTAAGATATCCACCCTATATCTATAGCAGGACGTAAAGACGGAAAATATTATCACTATTTGTTGTTCGTCCCATTGTATATATTCAGGAACAGCATTAAATAAGGAAACACTTGAGTCTTCCAAATCAGTTGAGTACCCGACTCTTCTAGTGACGTTTATTGTCCGAACGACAAAGTTTGATATGGTAGTTTGCAACGTTTCAGCTCGTTCAAACCTCCAATCGTTATTAAGTTTAAGTTTGATTTTAAATTTGTTTATTTTAATAAGGCAGTTGTCCAAGATTTAAACAACATGAAGATCGATCGGCAATTGGTTAGGGATTTTATCCCGCAAGCTGTGGCGACGTTGCTAGGTAAGTGTAGAGTTTTATTATGCTTATTCATTACAACGATCAAGTTAATGACAAGTTCTACAAGTTCGACAAGTGTTTACTCATCATGTAAAAAGAGTTAAGTGGGGCCATATTAATCTACACTACAAGCTAATTACAAGGAATGTTAAGTGTCCTTTTCTTGTCTAGCTGAATGACATTATTTATGACTACTAAGCACAATCTGTTCCCGTCACGTAACTGATCAACTGACAACAACCAGACTTTTTCAATGAATTTTCAACGCTTCAATTTATTAACAGAAATTGTTAGACGTCTGACCAGCACCTACCAATCATTTCCTTGAATTATTTCAGTTTTCTATACATTTAATAGTTTATTCTGGGGTATATTTCTTTATTCTATCTCCTCCACATTTTTATGCTCTGCTAAAACCGGTATTTTGAAAAAAAAAATGACGTTGTGAAACGGTTTAATAAGTGTGTCATCTGCAAATATTGGATGGTCCCATTTTTTCGTAACTTGATTAAGTCTGTAATTCGTCCTTTTTTTCTCTATCTCTACCCTTTTCTTCATCCCATCACCATCAACAATGGTTGATATAGTTGTTTGTTTTTGGAAATTATTCAGCCGCATAAATAGGTTGATGGTTAATAACTTCCTTAAAAACTTCGATTTTTTCCATTACCACGTGAGCTTCAGGTATCCTGCCTTCTTCAACTACGGTAATAATTTCAGTGGTCTCCCTTAAGCGCTTCAAAAACCCTCTTTTTCTTCACTCATGTCTTAGCTTCGCCTTTATCTACTATTATTGTCTCTTCAATTTCTTCTGTTAGGTGCAATTTCTTGTTCGGTTACAGTAACTGCGGTTTGAGAACTTTACTTGTTTCTACTTAGCCCTGATTTTTCGCAAAATAAATTGTTCTTTTTTTTTGGAAAGACAACAAATTTTGTCAAGCTTCCATATAGATTGACAGTGTCAGTGCCTTTACCAGAATTATTTACACTTTGTCATGAAAAATGCCTCACTAAAGGGCTCGAGATTAGCACAAACTTTTTAAAACTATCGATATATTTAGATGAAAGTTCTGAAGGCTATAACGATTCTTCCCTTTCGAGGGTTTTTAGGCTACAAAAGGTAACAGAAGGCAATGACTTGCCTCAAACTATAACACAGCATCAAATTCCCAACAGCTGATCTGTGATCCATCCGCATCTTTGTTCAGTAGCTTTAACTTATTTCTTACCAGTTCGTGGACTTAATCTCTCTTCCTTGTCTTCCATGTCAGGTTATGGTCTTCTTATGCTTCTTGACACTTCCATAGTCGCGTTGTCCTGATATTCCTTAATACCAAGATATCCCTTAAATATTTCTAAATATCTAAATCGAAGTTCTTGCCTTGATCCGTATGTGGAGTCCTTTAGTGCTCCATTTGGCAAGGAGTACCTTTGGTTGAAATTGCGCTGGTCAACAAGGCTTCGTTAGGCCAACAAGCCAAGCCAACAAGGCCGCTCAACAAGCCACTGTTAGTCCTTCATGATTTTCTAGAGGTGCTACTTCAGGCCACTTCGAAAAGCAGTTCATAGTCACCACGAAAAAATATCTCGTGTCTGAAGTCGTCATACTGAATGACCATTTGCCACCAGCTTTAGTATGTTTGATAAAGCCAGACTGAGTATCTCAAATTTATTGTTCTCAAGTCCAAGCTGAAATCCCGAATCTCTCCTCTGTTAGGTCTTCTTTTGCTAAGCTTATCATGTGAACTAAATAACGAGAAAACAAAACAGAGTGTTCTCTTTTGGGAAAAGCTCCATATAGAAACATATTGAATATCTACCATGTAGAAGCATTATTTGCTGATAACTGTGGCAGAGGAGCAGGTGATTCAAAGAATGTACAGATGTGTAGAGCTTTTGGCAAGAGCAATGAGGAACTGAACCTAGACGATATCATAAAATGACAGAGAAGATTTTCGTGGAGAGTTTAAAGAGTTTTGAGCAGCACAGCCAAATATCCAAGACTTCCCAGACTCAAAAACAACTACACCAACTCTTAAAGGCGTTACTCCTTTATCCTCGGAAGAAATTGGGAACGATTTAGAAAAGGATAGTTCTGATTATAGAAAGGTATTTTCAGAGAATTGCAAAGCAGAGCCAGGCAAAGCTTCCCAATCTTCTCAGGGATCAGGCAACATTGGTAAAACAATCAGTGCAACAGATAGCAATCTTTAAATTCAGTGGAAGCATCTGAAAATGAAATTTAAAGAAAATGACAATAAGCGAACTAACGAATATCAAGGAGAAAGAGGCATGTGAGATAATTGTTAGGAACACCAAAAAAAAAGGAACAGAATCACCTAATCGGAGAGTAATAATATGCATGGAAGAAGCCGGATCAACAAGGCTTCGCTAAGCCAACAAGGCCGTTCAACAAGCCACTGTTACTCCTTCATGATTTTCTAGAGGTGCTACGTCAGGCTACTTCGAAAAGTAGTTCATAGTCACCACGAAAAAATATCTCGTGTCTGAAGTCGTCATTTGCCATTTGCCACCAGCTTTAGTATGTTTGATAAACCCAGACTGAGTATCTCAAATTTATTGTTCTCAAGTCCAAGCTGAAATCCCGAATCTCTCCTCTGTTAGGTCTTCTTTTGTTAAGCTTATCATGTGATCTAAATAACGAGAAAACAAAACAGATTGTTCCCTTTCAAAAGCTCCATATAGAAACATATTGAATATCTACCATGTAGAAGCATTATTTGCTGATGACTGTGGCAGAGAAGCAGGTGATTTAAAGGATGTATAGATGTGCAGAGCTTTTGGCAAGAGCAATGAGGAACTGGACCTAGACGATATCATAAAAGAGACAGAGAAAATTTTCGTGAAGAGTTTAAAGAGTTTTGAGCAGCTCAGCCAAATATCCAAGACTTTCCAGACTCAAAAACAACTACACCAACTCTTAAAGGCATTACTCCTTTATCCTTGGAAGAAATTGGGAACGATTTAGAAAAGGATAGTTCTGATTATAGAAAGGTATTTTCAGAGAATTGCAAAGCAGAGCCAGGCAAAACTTCTCAATCTTCTCAGGGATCAGGCAACATTGGTAAAACAATCAGTGCAACAGATAGCAATCTTTAAATTCAGTGGAAGCATCTGAAAATGAAATTTAAAGAAAATGACAATAAGCGAACTAACGAATATCAAGGAGAAAGAGGCATGTGAGATAATTGTTAGGAACACCAAAAAAAACGGAACAGAATCACCTAATCGGAGAGTAATAATATGCATGGAAGAAGCCGGATCAACAAGGCTTCGCTAAGCCAACAAGGCCGTTCAACAAGCCACTGTTACTCCTTCATGATTTTCTAGAGGTGCCACTTCAGGCTACTTCGAAAAGTAGTTCATAGTCACCACGAAAAAATATCTCGTGTCTGAAGTCGTCATTTGCCATTTGCCACCAGCTTTAGTATGTTTGATAAACCCAGACTGAGTATCTCAAATTTATTGTTCTCAAGTCCAAGCTGAAATCCCGAATCTCTCCTCTGTTAGGTATTCTTTTGTTAAGCTTATCATGTGATCTAAATAACGAGAAAACAAAACAGATTGTTCCCTTTCAAAAGCTCCATATAGAAACATATTGAATATCTACCATGTAGAAGCATTATTTGCTGATGACTGTGGCAGAGAAGCAGGTGATTTAAAGGATGTACAGATGTGTAGAGCTTTTGGCAAGAGCAATGAGGAACTGGACCTAGACGATATCATAAAAGAGACAGAGAAGATTTTCGTGAAGAGTTTAAAGAGTTTTGAGCAGCTCAGCCAAATATCCAAGACTTTCCAGACTCAAAAACAACTACACCAACTCTTAAAGGCATTACTCCTTTATCCTTGGAAGAAATTGGGAACGATTTAGAAAAGGATAGTTCTGATTATAGAAAGGTATTTTCAGAGAATTGCAAAGCAGAGCCAGGTAAAGCTTCCCAATCTTCTCAGGGATCAGGCAACATTGGTAAAACAATCAGTGCAACAGAGAACAATCTTTAAGTTTAGTGGAAGCAGTTGAAAATTAAATTTAAAGAAAATGACAATAAGCGAACTAACGAATATCAAGGAGAAAGAGGCATGTGAGATAATTGTTAGGAACACCAAAACAAAAAAAAAGGAACAGAATCACCTAATCGGAGAGTAATAATATGCATGGAAGAAGCCGGATCAACAAGGCTTCGCTAAGCCAACAAGACCGTTCAACAAGCCACTGTTACTCCTTCATGATTTTCTAGAGGTGCTACTTCGGGCCACTTCGAAAAGTAGTTCATAGTCACCACGAAAAAATATCTCGTGTCTGAAGTCGTCATACTGAATGACCATTTGCCACCAGCTTTAGTATGTTTGATAAACCCAGACTGAGTATCTCTAATTTATTGTTCTCAAGTCGCCAAGTTGAAATCCCGAATCTCTCCCCTGTTAAGCCTCTTTAAGCTAACCTTATCATGTAAACTAAATAACGAGAAAAAAACAAAATAGAATGTCCTCTTTCCAAAACTCCATATAGAAACATATTGAATCCCAAGTAGCCCCAGACCTCCTAGAGACGGCTTATTTTAATCGTTTTACGTCATCGACGTCTTTTGACCCCAGGAGACGTAACTGGGACAGACAACGTACGACCGCCTTAAAATCTCTATCAATAGACGTCTCTATGAGGTCTCTAGGAGGACCAACAAAAATGGAAAAACGAAGAATTCCTAGTCCAAAAAAGACCTGAGTCATACATTTTGTTTTAAAATAGTGCAAGTTTAATTTAAAATCCTTTTGGTGTACAGGTTTCGGCTCTAAGCCATCTTCAGCGCCCAAAAAACCTGACCCGCAATTTTGGCTAGTTAAAAGGCTGTACAAAGTTAAAGTTTGATACTTACTTGATAGATTGAGGCTGTCTTAGTGGAGAAAAGACCCTCGCCATGACATCGTTATCTTGGTCAAGTTTACAATTTTAAGTTCTTAAGAGTTTTAAAATAAATAACAATACATTAACGTACAAAACGGTACGAACAGAAGACAAGGCACAACGGTTTAAAATAAATTGTCTCGATCTAGTGACTCAAATCCGTTTGCCTGAAGACGCCTTAACGAATGTCTTTAACGAAACATTCTTAGCTTAGGAGGTCCCGACAGCGTAAGTGGCGAGGACCTAAAGACGTCTTTAGGCTCTGACATATTGCCTCCGCTGGGACGTTTTCAGGGCGTCAGCCTTAAGTCCTAAATTGGTCAGTTACGACAGCAACTGGACGTAAAAGAGCCATCTTTATGACGTAACCTTGCTACTTGGGATAACTACCATTTAAAAGCATTCTCTGCTGATGACTGTGGCAGAGTAGCAGGTGATTCAAAAGATTTACAGATGTGTGGAACTTTTGACAAGAGCAACGTGGAACGGAGCCTAGACGATGTCATGAAGGAGGCAGAGAAGATTTTTCGTGAAGAGTTTAAAGAGCTTTGAGCAGCTCAGCCAAATATCCAAGACTTCCCAGACTCAAAAGCATCTACACCAACTCTTAAAGGCATTACTTTTATATCCTTAGCTCAAATTGGGAACGATTTGGAAAAGGATGCTTTTAGTTCTGATTATAGAAACGATTTTTCAGGGAATTGCAAAGCAGAGCCAGGAAATGCTTCCCAAAGATCAGGCAACATTGATAAAACAGTCAGTGCAAAAGAGAGCAATCTTCAAGTTTAGTAGAAGTATCTGAAAATGAAACTTAAAGAAAATGACAATAAACGAACTAACGAATATCAAGGAGAAAGAGGCATGTGAGATAATTGTTAGGAACACCAAAACAAAAAAAAGGAACAGAATCACCTAATCGGAGAGTAATAATATGCATTGAAGAAGCCGGATCAACAAGGCCTCGCTAAGCCAACAAGGCCGTTCAACAAGCCACTGTTACTCCTTCATGATTTGGTAGAGGTACTACTTCAGGCCACTTCGAAAATTAGTTCATAGTCACCAGGAAAAAATATCTCGTGTCTGAAGTCGTCATACTGAATGACCATTTGCCACCAGCTTTAGTATGTTTCTTAAGTCCAAGCTGAAATCCCGAATCTCTCCTCTATTAAGTCTTCTTTTGCTAAGCTTATCAGGTGAACTAAATAACGAGAAAACAAAACAGAATGTTCTCTTTCAAAAGCTCCATATAGAAACATATTGAATATCTACCATGTAGAAGCATTCTTTGCTGATGACTGTCGCAGAGGAGCAGGTGATTCAAAGGATGTACAGATGTGTAGAGCTTTTGGCAAGAGCAATGAGTAACGGAACCTAGGCGATATCATAAAAAAGACAGAGAAAATTTTCGTGGAGAAGTTAAAGAGTTTTGAGCAGCACAGCCAAATATCCAAGACTTCCCAGACTCAAAAACAACTACACCAATTTTTAAAAGCATTACTTCTTTATCCTTGGATGAAAATGGGAACGATTTAGAAAAGTATATTTCGGATTATAGTAAGGTATTTTCAGAGAATTGCAAAGCAGAGCCAGGCAAAACTTCTCAATCTTCTCAGGGATCAGGTAACATTGGTAAAATAGTCAGTGCAACAAAGAGCAATATGTAAGTTTAGTGGAAGCATCTGAAAATGAAATTTAAAAAAATGACAATAAAAGAACTAACGAATATCAACGAGAAAGAGGCATGTAAGATAATTGTTAGGAACATGAAAACAAAAAAAAAGTAACAGAATCACCTAATCAGAGGGTACCAATATGCATGAAAAAAATCGAATATTCTGGGCATTTCTAAAAAGAAAGAAAAAGAAGAACAAAATAAGTGTGTGAGCAGCAGATGAAAACTGCAGTTTCGCAATAATCTTGTCATCATTATTAATATTGAACAGCATTCCTTATCAACCGAACATTGAAATTGCTTAATTAGGTTCCTACTAAATGTACAATAAGTGTATACCTAAAAATAAAGCAATTTAACAAGCTGTTGATCAAATACTTAGATTAAGACCAGATTCAAATCAAGACAAACAAAATTCTGAACGTATCTTGTTGCCAATCAAGACACTGGCAACATCCGAGTTTTACCACAATTAATGGCCGGAAGCCCCATCAAGGAAGATGTTTGGTTGCTAGCCTAATTCACCTTCTCCACTTGCCCTTGATGAGTCGTCATAAATAATTGAGTGGCTATTTGGAGCTACTTCGAGCAAAAACAAATTGACGATAATGCGCACAAACACGTCATGAATCTAAAATGGTATTCTACGATATAAGTGCTCTTGTGATTGCCACTCATGAAGGTGCATGGCCTGATCTATGATCGATGTATATAGTAATAAGTACACACCTCTGAGTTCCATCATTCGTTGCAGATCAATTTTCGTCTTTCGACAACAAAAAAACATTAATTATTTTCAATAATTAAT
Organism: Taphrorychus bicolor; assembly: GCA_951812265.1. NCBI lineage: Eukaryota > Metazoa > Arthropoda > Insecta > Coleoptera > Curculionidae > Taphrorychus > Taphrorychus bicolor. The sequence continues at coordinate 20,095,586 of OX638305.1, forward strand.
ACACCTGGTATAAAACACTCTCACCTGGTATAATATCCTAGCGAAAACCCTACGTGGGTATCAAAACCTCAACTTGTGTATAGTTTGCCAAAATACAAAAACGTGTTTTGATCCAGATTAAATCAAAGATCAACTCTTTGGTATAATTTTTAACAACTGACGTAGTCTTGTAAGGCATGCCATACCCTCTGGGTTTCAAGTGCTACACGTAAATAATGATTATTATCCACACTCGTCAATGGTTCTTTTCAGAGTACTTTCTCATAAGGTTCTTATGGCCGTTCGCATCAAGAAATTTTTAAGTACACTTAGTTAAGGCTTCCATTATTACCATGGTTACTCATGCTAACAGTTATGGCTGAAGAGCCCTTAACTTTGAGTTTACTTAATATTTGCTTGGTGGAAACAGCCATTAATGATTTTAACGTCATTTCGATTTCGACAATAAATATGATACTAAAGTAACTGACTTGAAGGCCAAAAAAATCTTAAATTGACATGGTACCTCATTCAACTTACAAAAAAATATTGGTACCGTTGTAGGGTAAAAAACAAGGTTTTCTGCACTAGTTGTGTGCAACGCCTGGTGGTTTATGTGGATTAAACAGATATACAGAACAAACCCTATTTATTTTTGTATAAAACTTTTTAGTAAATGACTCAGAAAGAAAAGAAATTCCAACATTCCGTGCCGTTTTACTGATGAAGATGCGAAACAGCCTCGAAACGTCTTAACACATTACAATAGAGACACATAAATTCAAGTAGGTTGACAATTTTAAGAAACCTTGACAACTCGGTACTTATCTTGACTTGATTATTTTACAGTTGAGCTTGACTTGACGTGAAGTACTGGATTTGACTTGATATTTACTCCCATAAGCTCGCCTTGATATCAAGTCAAATCAAACCAAGTAGCTTGAAAATCCGGTCAAGTTGTGAGTCCCTACATTTAAGTAGTTTAAGAAAAATTTGTAGTTTCTTCACTTATTCAAGAACCACAACCGAAGATCCCAGTAAGATCAGTAAATCAGTAACTCAAAAGGGACTCACCTGAACTAACCCAAAAACCCACTAAGACCATCAAATCAGTAACACACATTAAATGACTCTTAATTAATTTCAGGTACGCTTATGGCGATCTCAGATGGGATGACATACGGTTGGACCTCGCCCATGGTCCCCTACTTTCTCAGCAACGAAACTCACATTGAAATGACGGAAAACGAAGGCGATTGGTTGGAAACTGTTAATCTCTTAGGATACGCTGCCGGGTTGCCCTTCACCATACTCAGCGTGGACTACTTGGGAAGAAAAATATCCATGATTCTTTCCGCAGTACTGGGATGTATTTGCTGGGTTTTGCTGGTGGCCACCATGAACCTAAAAGTTATCTTCGTTTCGCGGTTCCTCGCAGGAATGGCTGGCGACATGTGTTTCGTCGCTGCACCCATGTATATTGCAGAAATATCCGACTACAGGATAAGAGGGTTCTTGTCCTCACTTATCTACTTTATGATGCTAGTGGGAATACTTATAGTTTATTGTACCGGAGCCTTGGCCCCTTATTGGGTCACCTCTGCCGTAGGTATATTCTTGACTTCGTGTCAGGCTGTGTTCGTTTGGTTTTTACCAGAATCTCCTTATTATTACGTGTACAAAAATGAATACGAAAAAGCGAGAAAAGCTTTAAGAAGACTTCGCTCTCACGATGACTTAGATGACGAGCTCAAGGAAATTGAGCAGGAAGTTGAAAGAGAGAAAACGGAGAAGGGAAGACCTCAGGACTTGATTATGGTCAAGAGCAATAGAATAGCCCTTTTTATTTCTTTGATTCTTAATGGTGGTCAGCATTTTGTAGGAATCAGCGTATTTCTGATGAATCTACAAATCATACTAGAAGAAGCAGGTTCGGTGTACATAGAATCGTCCACTGCCTCGATAATCTTTGCAGGGATAATGCTGATCAGCACTGGAATAGCCGCAGCAATTATAGACAAGTATGGAAGAAAGTTTTTGCTAATATCTTCAAGCTTTACCACAGGCCTGGCACTCCTAGTCATGTCCATATTCTTCCACTTAAAGTATTTAGGCCATGACGTTACCAGCATTAGCTGGATTCCGGCAGCATCTGTAATGGTATATGCGGCTACTTTCAAAGTAGGATTAGGATTAGTGCCCATTGTGGTCATAGCAGAGATCTTCCCTACAACAGTAAAAGCACTAGGAATGACGGTGGCAGATGTGTTTTACGTCTTAGGAGCAGTTGTGTCCATCAACCTCTACCAAACACTATTTAATCATTATGGGTTACACGTGCCTCTCTACGTGTTCACAGCGTTCAGCTTTCTGATGATTATCTTCACAGTTTTGTGGATACCAGAGACAAAGGGGCAAACCCTGGATGACATACAGTTTATGTTAAAGGGCAAAACAGCACCGAAGAAAAATGAGAAAGCTGATCACCCGGAAAGTGGACAGAAGTATTAGATAGTGCAGTAAATGACATTAGAGTAGTGATGCTGGAAAGTGTCTTTTTCTCTGAATGGTGATTTTAAATACCAATATAGTTTAAGTTTTGTGTAGTTAGTAGATTTTTAGGACAGAAATAATGTATTTGTTTTTAATATTGTTTAATAAAATAAAACTATACATTTGTTGTTTTAATGCTGCCAGTTAAAAAAAATAATCAGTCTGGTTTTTCTCAAAGAGTAACTCGAAGTATCACGATGGTAATGGGTAGATTACAACGTAATTAAACAAATATTTGTTATCAATAATAATCATAAAGTGGTTTTATGTCAGTCTTGTATACATTGGATACCATTACCAAAGTGGATATAGTATTACCACCTATTGTCATTTCTCAGTGATAACACATTTTTCTAAACTTTAAGTATTATTTGAAACTGATCTTATGTCTACCAGCGAACGATTACAATATTTCTTATTAGAGTGACGAAATTTATCGTAAACATATACGAAAGGAAATTTCCTAGCTGACCCGAATTTAATGCATTTTTGGAGGACGAGCAAAAGGAATTTTCCACAGGTAAAGTCGAAGCAATATGAATGTATTTAATTCGTAGAAGTTGTAAAAATTTCTTTTTTATATTTCACAGGACTTTTTGGGCTCACTTTTCAGGATCTTTAAACATTTTGCCAAAAATTAGGAAATCTTGAATGAGTCTTCTGGATAAATTATTGAAAATAACGCTTTTTTCCTTCCTATGGATCTTTTTCTTCTTCTTGTCTGCACTCACATACCTACAAAATATCTTCGACAAAGTTCCTTCAAAGAAAATAAATATGAATAAATCCTAGCATACACGTCGATTGATTATCCAAGTTGTAATGTATCATACTCCAGGTAAAAAACAATTACCAAACCTCTTCCACTGGTTCCAATAGCATGATTGTACCTAGGAAGTCCATGGTTACTGTTTGGTTACCGAGATTAGTTCAGTTGAAAGGAAGCGCCACTTTTGTACTTCTAAACTGCCGAAGTTTCGACCATGTATCTGTTAATCTTCAGGGCTACTGACTATACTGCCTTTGTCTTGCTGTGTTCACTGTGGGTCAATGTTTATCATTGTTTTACTGTTGACTTCAATGTGTCATGGTGACAGTTTGCTTGACTGAAATAACGTGAATAAGTAGTACTAAACTGAAAATAACCAAATATATGGTCGAAACGGAAGATAACCAAATATATGGTCGGGAGTTTAGAGAAACAAAGGTTTTTGCTTTTGTCCCTAACCCACTAGAGTCAACTAACCGTTTCTAAAAAAATTTATGCTGCAAACTCGACTACAAAAAACATCCGCAAAAACGCTTATCTCTAACGGTTTTCGAGATAGATAACCATTTTCAAATAAGTGTATCTTATTATTACGCCCGGCCATCGGTCCACTGAGATTCGGGCAGCAGCGGCAACGCCGAGCGCCGACCGCGACCCCTGGAACCCATCTAGACTAAACGACAACCGAGAGTAGTCGCCTCTGTTCTCGAAAGTACGAGAGTGTGCTCGAGCCAGGTATATGCCGCGCGAGATGGGATCGAATAGATAATGCAGTGTAGTAAATAAGCGAAATAAGCGGACAAGCGAACAATGCCAATTGTTCCTAGAGTGTGATTGTGTTTCAATCGTGTTATAATAGTTAAAAGTAAATAAAAGTGTGTAGTTAATTGAGGATAAATTATTGGAATTCATATCCCGTAACATTATACAGGTTTTCCATACATACAGGTGATGTTTGGTTCAGGGATCTCAGAAACAATTTCAAATACGAAACAGGGAAATGGGCAAATAATTGTAGTCTAATGAACTCAGTTTGGAACCAATTTTATGTTTTACTAAATTTGAAGTAAAACAAAAAATTTTGTTTTTTTTGCTTATAAAGGGTGAGTTTTTTCCTTATACAGATTTCAGAAACTAGCAGATACGAGAAAGTTTAAATGGAAAAGAACTGCAGTCTTGTGAGCTGAATATGGAGCCAATTTTAGTTTTTTTTAGATTTGTAATAAAACAAAGAAACCTTGTTTTTTTTTGCCTTAAGCAAGGTGAGTTTTTCTTATGTAAGTGATATTTAGTATAGTGGGTTCTAAGAAACTACAGCAGATATGAGTAAGTGTAAATTGACAAAGGATTGTTTTATGACGGCATATTAGACGGTGTAAGTCATTTTTAATCAATTTTTGCCCCTAAGCTTAACCTGACTTTCCTTTTCAAAAAATTCCTAATTTGCAATTTTAGGCGCAAAATATTAAATTTGCACTTTAATGCCTTTTGAGAAGAATTTCACTTCTTCAGGACAAAAATGTAATTATAAGGTTTAAGTCAGTTTTACAAAAGGTGTACACTATTATTAGTCTTGAAACTGCTCCACGAGGGTTACACCTATCAACATCTAACCTCACTTACAAGGCAGGGCATCATTTACCTTTCATCATTCTCTAGACCAATTTCTAAAATAGTAACATCTTCAATTTCCCGAACATCTGTCTTAATCTTCATTTTATTCTTAGTCTGTCATAATCTTCTTTTTCTGTCTGTTCATTTGCTTTATTTTCCCTTTTCCTGTTTCTGCAATTTATGTTCCAACCATAAACTTGATAACAAGCGCGTAAAAAAACTTGATAAAAAAATAAATAAGAAAACGCTCATTAAGGATTTAAAAGCCACTGGACCCAAAAATCCTAGCTCGAAGTACCAAAATGGTAGTGAAAAAAGGCACTAAAAATATACTAATATGCGATAAACTAGAACTAAACAGAACTAAAAATCAAGAATAGATAAACGAAAAAATTAACTAATTGGGAAAATCTGAAAAGCAGGAAAACACTTATAGTTTAGACAACCGTGTGAACCAACGAAAAAGAGACGGAACAAGAAGAAAAACGTGAAAAGTGAATTCAAATACAAAAAAAGGTTAAGATTGTGTGTAATATTAATTGAATGTGTGTCTTAAAATTGCATCTTTTACACTTACATAATATTTACTTATTAATAAATGTTTAAAAACCAATAAAACTTGTTAAAAAAAATAAATAAGGAACTATGAAACTTAATTGTTCCAAAAAAAAAGTTCGAAGAACCAAAATGATAGTGAAATAAGAGACTAATATGTGATAAATTAATAGAGCTGTTTGAGAAAAATCTGAAACGTAGGAAAATACTTAAATTGAAATCGATAAGAAGAAAAATGTGACGTGAACCATTTGTTTTCTTGTTTCTGTTTCCTTTTCCTGTCTCTTCATTTGCTTTATTTTTCCTACAATACATCCTTTTCCTGTTTCTGCAATTTATGTTCCAACCATAAACTTGATAAAAAGCGGGTAAAAAAAACTTGATAAAAAAATAAATAAGATAACGCTCATTAAGGATTTAAAAGCCACTGGACCCAAAAATCCGAGTTCGATGTACCAAAATGGTAGTGGAAAAAGGGACTAAAAACATACTAATATGCAATAAACTAGAACTAAACAAAACTAAAAATCAAGAATAGATAAAAGAAAAAAATAACTAATTGGGAAAATCTGAAAAGCAGGAAAACACTTAAAGCTTAGATAACCGTGTAAACCAATGAAAAAGAGACGGAACAAGAAGAAAAACGTGAAAAGTGAATTCAAAGACAAAAAAGGTTAAGATTGTGTGTAATATTAATTGAATGTGTGTCTTAAAATTGCATCTTTTACACTTACATAATATTTACTGATTAATAAATGTTTAAAAACCAATAAAACTTGTTAAAAAAATAAATAAGGAACTATGAAACTTAATTGTTCCAAAAAAAAAGTTCGGAGGACTAAAATGATAGTGAAATAAGAGACTAATATGTGATAAATTAATAGAGCTGTTTGGGAAAAATCTGAAACGTAGGAAAATACTTAAATTGAGATCGATAAGAAGAAAAATGTGACGTGAACCATTTGTTTTCTTGTTTCTGTTTTCTTTTCCTGTCTCTTCATTTGCTTTATTTTTCCTACAATACATCCTTTTCCTGTTTCTGCAATTTATGCTCCAACCATAAACTTGATAAAAAGCGGGTAAAAAAAACTTGATAAAAAAATAAATAAGATAACGCTCATTAAGGATTTTAAAGCCACTAGACCCAAAAATCCGAATTCGAAGTACCTAAATGGTAGTGGAAAAAGAAACTAAAAACATACTAATATGCGATAAACTAGAACTAAACAGAACTAAAAATCAAGAATAGATAAACGAAAAAATTTACTAATTGGGAAAAATCTGAAAAGCAGGAAAACACTTAAAGTTTAGACAACCGTGTGAACCAATGAAAAAGAGACGGAACAAGAAGAAAAACGTGAAAAGTGAATTCAAATACAAAAAAAGGTTAAGATTGTGTGTAATATTAATTGAATGTGTGTCTTAAAATTGCATCTTTTACACTTACATAATATTTACTTATTAATAAATGTTTAAAAACCAATAAAACTTGTTAAAAAAAATAAATATGGAACTATGAAACTTAATTGTTCCAAAAAAACAGTTCGAAGGACCAAAATGATAGTGAAATAAGAGACTAATATGTGATAAATTAATAGAACTGTTTGGGAAAAATCTGAAACTTAGGAAAATACTTAAATTGAGATCGATAAGAAGAAAAATGTGACGTGAACCATTTGTTTTCTTGTTTCTGTTTCCTTTTCCTGTCTCTTCATTTGCTTTATTTTTCCTACAATACATCCTTTTCCTGTTTCTGCAATTTATGTTCCAACCATAAACTTGATAAAAAGCGGGTAAAAAAAACTTGATAAAAAAATAAATAAGATAACGCTCATTAAGGATTTAAAAGCCACTGGACCCAAAAATCCGAGTTCGATGTACCAAAATGGTAGTGGAAAAAGCGACTAAAAACATACTAATATGCGATAAACTAGAACTAAACAAAACTAAAAATCAAGAATAGATAAGAGAAAAAAATAACTAATTGGGAAAATCTGAAAAGCAGGAAAACACTTAAAGCTTAGATAACCGTGTAAACCAATGAAAAGACGGAACAAGAAGAAAAACGTGAAAAGTGAATTCAAAGACAAAAAAAGGTTAAGATTGTGTGTAATATTAATTGAATGTGTGTCTTAAAATTGCATCTTTTACACTTACATAATATTTACTTATTAATAAATGTTTAAAAACCAATAAAACTTGTTAAAAAAAATAAATAAGGAACTATGAAACTTAATTGTTCCAAAAAAAAAAGTTCGAAGGACCAAAGTGATAGTGAAATAAGAGACTAATATGTGATAAATTAATAGAACTGTTTGGGAAAAATCTGAAACGTAGGAAAATACTTAAATTGAGATCGATAAGAAGAAAAATGTGACGTGAACCACTTGTTTTCTTGTTTCTGTTTTCTTTTCCTGTCTCTTCATTTGCTTTATTTTTCCTACAATACATCCTTTTCCTGTTTCTGCAATTTATGCTGCAACCATAAACTTGATAAAAAGCGGGTAAAAAAAACTTGATAAAAAAATAAATAAGATAACGCTCATTAAGGATTTTAAAGCCACTGGACCCAAAAATCCGAATTCGAAGTACCAAAATGGTAGTGGAAAAAGGGACTAAAAACATACTAATATGCGATAAACTAGAACTAAACAGAACTAAAAATCAAGAATAGATAAACGAAAAAATTAACTAATTGGGAAAAATTTGAAAAGCAGGAAAACACTTAAAGTTTAGACAACCGTGTGAACTAATGAAAAAGAGACGGAACAAGAAGAAAAACGTGAAAAGTGAATTCAAATACAAAAAAAGGTTAAGATTGTGTGTAATATTAATTGAATGTGTGTCTTAAAATTGCATCTTTTACACTTACATAATATTTACTTATTAATAAATGTTTAAAAACCAATAAAACTTGTTAAAAAAAATAAATAAGGAAATATGAAACTTAATTGTTCCAAAAAAAAAGTTCGAAGAACCAAAATGATAGTGAAATAAGAGACTAATATGTGATAAATTAATAGAACTGTTTGGGAAAAATCTGAAACGTAGGAAAATACTTAAATTGAGATCGATAAGAAGAAAAATGTGACGTGAACCATTTGTTTTCTTGTTTCTGTTTCCTTTTCCTGTCTCTTCATTTGCTTTATTTTTCCTACAATACATCCTTTTCCTGTTTCTGCAATTTATGTTCCAACCATAAACTTGATAAAAAGCGGGTAAAAAAAACTTGATAAAAAAATAAATAAGATAACGCTCATTAAGGATTTAAAAGCCACTGGACCCAAAAATCCGAGTTCGATGTACCAAAATGGTAGTGGAAAAAGCGACTAAAAACATACTAATATGCGATAAACTAGAACTAAACAAAACTAAAAATCAAGAATAGATAAGAGAAAAAAATAACTAATTGGGAAAATCTGAAAAGCAGGAAAACACTTAAAGCTTAGATAACCGTGTAAACCAATGAAAAGACGGAACAAGAAGAAAAACGTGAAAAGTGAATTCAAAGACAAAAAAAGGTTAAGATTGTGTGTAACATTAATTGAATGTGTGTCTTAAAATTGCATCTTTTACACTTACATAATATTTACTGATTAATAAATGTTTAAAAACCAATAAAACTTGTTAAAGAAATAAATAAGGAACTATGAAACTTAATTGTTCCAAAAAAAAAGTTCGAAGGACCAAAATGAGTGAAATAAGAGACTAATATGTGATAAATTAATAGAGCTGTTTGGGAAAAATCTGACACGTAGGAAAATACTTAAATTGAAATCGATAAGAAGAAAAATGTGACGTGAACCATTTGTTTTCTTGTTTCTGTAATATATTTTCCTCTTTTTTTGAGGTTTCTTCTCTTTCCTCGATTTAAAATACGGTTGACCCTGAGACGATGTCGCTACTACCGGCACCTGTTGTTTTAGTTTTCGTTTTACAGTAACGGATCTGTTTCTTTCGGGCCAGAAAAGAGTTTTTTTTTAAATGATCTAAAAACCAAAAACTTGATAAAAAGATAAATAAACTAAGAAACTTTTATCGCTAATGAAAGATTTAAAAGCCACTGGACAAAAAAAAATCCATGCTCGATGGACCAAAACGATAGTGCAACAAGAGTAATATGCGATAAATTTATAGAACTATTTTGGGAAAATCTGGATCTCAGAAACTATACCAGAGATGAGAAAAATTAAATGGGCAAAGAAATTCAGTCTTGTGAGCTCAATTTGAAAACAATTTTAGTTTTTTTTTTAATTTGTAATAAAGCAAAAAAAACTCGATTTTTTTATATGTAGTACAGGGATCTCAGAAACTATAGCAGATACGAGAACGTTTAAATCATCAGCTTGGAAACATTTTAGTTATTTTTTATTTTTACACGTAACAACACTTTGAAGAAAATTTCTGTTGCTCTGTTGGTCTTTATTTTAGAGAAAAATGTATATTTTTGTTTATAGAGAATTTTGTTGTGTTTTTTTTTTTAAATAGAAACCATATTGCCAAACAAGAGATACCAATATTTCATAGATAATTTAAGCTACTTATGTAAGCCAAGTATGACTGGATTTCCTTATTGTTACATTTCTTATGAATAGCTGTATTTCATTGTGCCCATTTTATCTTACTTGGTCTTGTTTCTTTTTCTTTTTCTAGTCTTCCTATTATGGATTTCACGGCCTCTGTTAGTTTTAAAAACTTCAAATTCTATATTTTTACACGATTTTTGACCAGACTTTCTGAACCTTCAAAAAATATATCTTAAGGCGTTTTTAGTTAAATTTTACTTATTTCGTATTTTGTCTAAAATTTGATTTTACCAAAAACGGCCAATTTGAAGACTTGAATCAATTTTGACTGATTTTGTCGTAAAATAAAGTTTCTCAAAAAATATCAAAATTGGCGTTTTTACACAATGTGGGTTATTTTGTATGGATTTTATCCCTAATTCTAACCTTAAATTCCCAAGAGGCTCCACATTCGCATTTTTTTGTCATTTGTGAAATTTTCAAACAATTTTGACTCTACTCCTAACATGAATTATTCCACGAACTCCAAATTTGCGTTTTTAAATAGTTTCGGTAATTTTTAACTCATTTTGGCCTTAATTCAAACAGGTATTTTTACAGAAATTCCTAATTAGCATTTTAAACGGTGTAAGTCATTTTTAACCAGTGTTTGGTTCTAAGCTTAACCTGACTTTTTTTTTTTTTTTCAAAAAACTCCTAATTTGCAATTTTAGGCGCAAAATATCAAATTTGATCTTTAATGCGTTTTGAGAAGAATTTCACTTCTTCCTCTCTTTTCTCGATTTAAAATACTGTTACGGGATATGGAATACGGGTACTTTTAACTATTGCAACACGATGAAAACACAATTACTCGCTACTAATTATTCGCACTGTTTGCTTGTCCACTTACTTCGCTTATTTACTGCACTGCATTATCTATTCGATCCCATCTCGCGCGGCTCGCTGGTTTATATACCTGGCTCGAGCACACTCTCGTACTTTCGAGAACGGAGGCGACTGTTCCCGGTTCTCGTTTAGTCTGGATGGTTCCCGAGGTCGCGGCCGGCGCTCTGCATTGCCGATTCGGCCCGTCTCTCTGTGGACCGACGGTCGGGCGTAACAATACTGTTGCACCTGAGACGATGTCGCTATTGCCGGCACCTCTTGTTTTAGTTTTCGGTTTAGTGTAACGGACCTATTTCTTTTGGGCCAGAAAAGAGATTTCTCTTTGAAATTACATTTTTTTTTAAATCGTCTAAAAACCAAAAACTTAATAAATAGATCAATAAACTATGAAACTTTTATCACTAATGAAAGATTTAAAGACACTTGACAAAAAAATTCCAAGCTCGATGGACCAAAACGATAATGCAAGAAGAGACTAATATGCGATAAATTAATAGAACTATTTTGAGAAATTTCAAACAAGAAAATACTAAAAAATTTAGACCGAGGAAACAAATAAAAAAAAACAGGGCAAGGAGAAAAACGTGTAAAGTGAACCATTTGCTTTCTTTTCTTCTCCTCCTGTTTCTGCAATTTATTTTTGTTTTCTTTTTGGCGCTTGTTCTTTTTCCTCGATTTGAAATACTATTGACACTAGGACAATATTCCTACTGCCAGCATCTTTGGTTTTGCCCTTGGTTGTACAGTAACGGACTTGATTTTGCTATGACTGGTCACCATCACAACACCCAAATCACAATACTAAAAACCACAGTATTAAGCAATAAAGACACCCACTCACCCATACCTAACCAGCTTTATTGGATGACAAAAAACATTCTCCATTAATTGACAGCCACCACGCAATTTCAACAGTAAATTTTATTATAAAAATAGAACTCATTAATACTATTGAAATACTATTACATGTAAAATTAAAGGTAGAGTTTAATACTCTCTCTTCGTCTTAACCATCACAATGTTCTCTACCACGATTTCACAGCCAAACATTAGCTTTTGAGGGATATTAAAAACAACAATAGCATTGGTATAATACTGAACTTTCAATATTAAGTATTCCAAAGACAACTTTTACAACTATGATTAAAACTTCAGTTTAATATTTAAACTCAAGATTTGACGTACACTGTTCATCTGTCACATCTTTCATTTATCATCAAACTAAAGTTTAAACTGAACTCGTAACAGTGGGCCTAAGCCCTCAAATCTTATAGTCAAATTGAAACTACGCAATTCCATTGGGCGGCTGCTTCAATTTTTCCAATTTCACATGATCTTTGTCATCGATCTTCCTAAAGCTCTCCACGTGGCATGTAACTTTTTGTTCGGGTAGCGGCTCCCCTTTAAGAATAAACTGAATCTCATCCAAGGTCCTGCCCTTAGTTTCGGGGATATATAGCCAACAAAATAAGGCAGTAAGCAAAGTGGATGAGGCAAAAATATAGAAAGGTATGTGAAGGTAGAATGCGTCTACAAGCCTTTGGTACAATTCCACAGATATTAGTCCAAAAAGCAAATAGCTGAAGTCAGCCAGGGTCATGCCCATAGCCTTTACTTTAGCTGGGAAAAGTTCTGCAGTCATAACTATTGGGATTATGCCTAAGCCAAACTTGAAAACTGTTGCGTATACCATTACAGCTGCAATTGGGATCCAAGAAAATGAAGCCACGCCATAACCAATGTGCTTGAGATTGAAATATATGGCCAGCACAAGCAACGAAAATCCAGTCATCAGGCTGGAAGTAATCAGCAGCCCTTTGCGACCAAACTTATCAACAACGAAGTCAGCTATTGTAGCTGCTATGAGCATGAAAGCAGAGAACATGATCCCAGTTACTTGAAACGATATGTATTCGGATTCCGCTTCCTTAAGTATTGAGTGCAAATTCATTAGTATCACACTTATGCTACTGAAGTGCTGGGCAGCATTCAAAACTATCATTATAATCAGTGCTTTACGATTACTCTTAGAAATAAGTAAATCTTGCGGTCTTCCTCTTTCGCTCTTCTGTCTCTCTACCGCCGCGCCAATCTCTGCAAGTTCTTTCTCGATGTCTTCTCCAGCTCTCAGTCTTAGTAAATGTGCCTTTGCTTTTTCGTGTTTATTCTTCAGAAGAAGGTAGTAAGGCGAGTCTGGCATGAAGGGAAATGTGGCCAGCTGGATGATGACGAAAGTAGCACCGATCACTGAGCAGACGTAGAAGGGGGCAAAGGGACCTACTGCATAAACGACCAGGATACCAACGAGCATCATGACGTAGATGACGCCTGCCAGAAAGCCTCTTATCTTCTTGTCGGCTATTTCGGCTATGTACATTGGTGCTGCGACGAAGGCTACGTCCCCAGACAGGCCGACCATAAACCTATAAGTTGAATTTTAGTATAAATGTATTTGAATTTTAAAGAAGAAAAAAAGTCGGTAATTATTTACTATCCAGGCACCACCTAAATTTGTGTTTGGTTGTTCTTAGCAAAAGCAGAGCAACCCCGAAATTTTGCAAAAGAGCGGCGCTTGGATACTAAATAATTACCATACAGCAACGGTTTACTGTTCAGGCACCAACTCATTTTCACTTCTTTTGGTTCAAATTAATTAAATTGTAGTTAACAATAAATACGTTTCCAATGATAATCCATTTGATATGAATTAAATAAAATTTTCGTTTCAAAGGCAAAACGATTTTCAGAAATCTCATTGTTCATGTTGGCTGTGGGCGTGGATTATCAGCGAGGCGGAGCGACATTGGAGGTTGGACCTTCGCGGCACGCGGCCTGTCCGGGCGCTGCGGCATTATTACACATGGGGACCGTCACGAGTGATTTATTGCTCTATTTATTTAGAACGCAATAATTTTTCTTCTAAGAATGTTCTAGGCTTTTCTACATATTTAGGATTTTGTATAAAAGGCTAAAGTATTAAACGATAATAGAAGTCTATAAAATGTGAAGTAGTGAGTTATTTAGTAGTCGAATTGTACTTATGTGTATTTGTGGGATAAATGGATGGTGTTTTCGTGTATCACTCCGAATAGGTATTTTGGAAAACAATGACTACTTGATCTTCATTCAGTTCTCTTGTCAGATTCTCGGATTTTTCCTTTATATATGTAAGTTTTCAGCTATCTTTTTTTGTTCGGGGGTATAATTGATATCCGGTGTTTTGAAGAATATCATAACTCAATAGAATTATTCAAATTTGCTCTTTATCATTGGAATCTCGTTATCCATAAAAGATACAAATTCAATTAAATTCCAGTAAAGTTGTGCAATTGCGTGCAGATCATGATGACATTTTCCAGTTTTCAAACACATTTTTTTACAAGAACTTGACCATAAATAGCAACACAACCAGAACGTTTTTCTTAATGAAATTGTTTTGTTTTGAACCACTGAATGTCGCAGTTCCCTTTTGATCAAGTGCTTACGGTACACCCTGTATATTTATTTGATTTCAAAGTATTAATTTGCAAGGATTGTAGGATTGAATAGGTATTTTTGGCCTTTTGCTTTTAACGTTGCTATTAGTTAGTCTCTTCGGCTTCCAAGGAACTAAAATTCCTCTGGGCTTCAACATGATCATATTTTTTTTCTTTAGATCATTGTTTTGCTGCAGATACAGCTACAGTGTAGCTTTCTCCAAGCTCATTTTAAAGGATCAGGGATTAAAGTAAATTTGAAAACTAAAAATGGGACAGTGTTTTTTATTTAAAAGTTAGATAGAGCGAAGAGATTACAATGTTAGTTTAGATCCTGGACATTTCCTCTTGTCTAAGCAATGAACACAACATGTTAGATGAGACGAGATGGAGGGGAGAAGCAGTGGCGGATCTAGCCTTCTGTGGAGAGGGGGGGGGGGGAAGAAAAAAAAAAGCGCGAACATTTTTTGAGGTGCCACGCCCACTTTGGAGAAGAACGAAGTGTAAAGAGTAGGTCCAACAAAACCATAAAATCATCATCCCTTACCTAGCTATATATAAATAAATCACATTATTCGCGATGGCTATGAGAATCCAGGCTACTAAAGATATAGCAGCAGCTAGAAGAATTGCGGCTTTTCTTCCCAATCTATCAACAGAATAAATTGTTACTGGAAGACCTGCTAGCCCTCCGATCAAGTAGATGGATTCTAACCAGGTGACGTCAGCATGTGAAATGCGAATGGGACTGTCTTCTTTCTCCAGGACAGGTATGAAGGGCGCGGACCAGCCATAGTGCATTCCATCGGAGATGGCTCCAATTGTACCTGCAAAATGATTTTTGTTGTAGTTATCAATTAATTGACCTCCAGCGAACGTAAGTAAATATGTACAAGTCTAAAAATAGTAAGTATGATAATCAAGATGATAAACAGGGTATTTGAATTTACAATAATTAGAGGCTAGGCACCTAATAAAAGAGGTACCTTCCTGTATTTGTACTTCAAACCTCATGACTAGATGGGATTGTTTATCATTTATTTATTGAAGTAGTGTAAATAGATTTATTGTAGAAGAATAATACTTTAATGTGCCTATTTGATATAATATTGTTTTGAAATTGAGGATTAGTTTTATGAGCTTTTTTGATAGATAAAAATATTTGGTAAGGATTTATCTGATATTATGCCTATGTTATTCCATTCCCACACATATTGGACAAACTTGAGATTTGAGACTATCCCGACGTTTTACCAGTCAGTTTACACCAAATAGAATGCATGAACAATAATTAGAACTAATTAAAGTGTTATTAACAAAAACATTTTACAACTCAAATTATTAATAGAGTTGTGAAACCAGATGTTAATTAGTACTTAAACAAGAAAGCTTTCGTTCAGTAGTGTTGTAAAATGGAGTAAGATAAGCAACGAAATTAATAGTAATTGTTATATTTCAGCTTAAAGCTGCTGATTCTCTTGCAATATGCCCTTGTACTGGTTATATCAATTGTAATTATTTAACATTTGAAAACAAAATTCGTTAGTAACCAATTTTAAACTTAATCCTTAAAACTATTAATTAGAGCCTCAATCTGTCACTCACCATTGCAAATTTTCCATCATATTTTATTTATAGATGTTTCAAAGTCAATTATTGATTTTTTTCTACTTACACTCGTATACCTTATTGACAACATTTCCAACATATAATAAATTGTTACTATTATAAAAAACAATACATTTGGATAAGGAGTAAGAACATTCAAGGAATTTGACTTTATTCCGACGATAGGAGACTATTCAAAGGGGAAGAAGCTCAAAGGGGGATCTATTGAAGACCTGAATTCATGTAAAAATTCGGGTGAAACCTCATTTGGTCAATATTTTTCCAACCAACAGAAAAGATCAAAATCAATAATTGCGTATCAAATTGTGTATCAATTGTGTACCAAAAATCCAAGAATATGACAATTTTAGTGAAATGACATCTTGTTTACCCTTGTAGGAAAAAAAACAATTATCGCTGTTGACGTCAATCTTGTGTAGTTTTAAAAATGAATAGCCTTAGTTCAGGTTAGTTCAGGTTAGCAGAAAGATATGTGGCAAACTAATGAGCTTTTACTATTTGCAACTACATATACAGTGTGTCACCAGAGAGGTAAAATCTTGTAAAAAGTAAAAAAAAAATGGAAGTTTCATTTTTCTTTTCAGGTTCAGACCTTGTTTGGGCAAAGACCAATTCTCAAGCACAAAAAGTGACTCAAAGCGTTTCAAAATGCATATTAAAAGATTTTTTGGAGATATCCTTATGACCAAAATCAATTAAAAAAGCATCAAAAAATTAAAGTTGAAACGATAAAACGTTGTACGTTTCCTAAAAATGCAAATTTTAATGTTTTAAGATAAATCTAGTATTAGGAAAAAATCAGGCAAAACTGATTTAAATCTTCTAATGTGTTGTTTTTGGTAAAAATAACTTTTGTGCGAAAAGCAGTGAAATTTAACTAAATGCGCCTCAAAATAAAAATTTGCGTTTCAATACAGGTTTAAAATAATTTGAGGTTTCCAAAAACGCCGATTTTTAGTTTTTGGTTATGAGTGGATCGATATTTATTAGTTAAAAAAGCCTCAAACCTACGAAAAATGCAAATTTGGAGTTTTTCTAGAAATTTAGATTGGAATTAGGGCCAAAATCGGTTAAAGGTTTATTAGACAGTTTACAAATACAAGCTTGGAGCTTTCGGGATAATTCTTATTACGACTGAGACCAAAATAGTTTAAAAATTACATGAAGTGTCTAAGAATGCAAATTTGATACAACTGAAATCGGCTTAAAATGTTCCACGTTCTTCTGAACATGCAATTTGCTTTTTTTTTAATTCAGGTTAGAATCAGGATCAAGTATCACTGAAAAATAATTAAATGCTCTAAAGAATGCAAATTTAGGGTTCTTTTTGGAGAAATTAAATTGTAAAAAAGCAAATGTTAAAGTTGTTGGTGGAATTGAGTTTTAGGACAAAATCAGGCAAAACTGATTCAAATCTTGAAGTTTGTGAAGAGTAAAATATTACTGAAAAGGCCTCAAAACAAATAATTAGTAGTTTTAGAAAAAAGTCAGGTCTAGAAATCGTTGAAAAATTGGTAAAAACTTATACAAACACAAATTTATAGTTTTTGACTCAAATCTACCAAAAATGCAAATTTGGAGTTTTTCTAGACCAAAATAGTTTAAAAATTACATGAAGTGTCTAAAAATGCTAATTTGATATCTTTGAAAAAATTCACGACACACATATAACTAAAATCGGTTTAAAATGTTCTACGTTCTTCTAAAAATGCAAATTTTTGTGTTTTGAGAGAAATCTAATTTTAGGAAAAAATCAGGCTAAACTGATTCAAATCTTCCAATGTGTCGTTTTTTGGTAAAAATTATTTTTGGGTTAAAAGCAGTGAAATTTAACTAAATAGGTCTCAAAATTATTGCTGTTTTTTTTTCGATAACTTCAGGTTAGAACTATAGGACGAAATATCACTGAAAAATAATTCAAAGCTTTAAAGAATGCAAATTTGGAGTTTTTTTTTTGGAGACATTAACATTGTTAAAAAAAAAGCAAATGTTAAGGTTTTTGGTGAAATTCAGTTTTAGAACAAAATCAGGCCAAACAGTTAAAAATCTTGAAATTTGTGAATATTAGTATATAGTCTAGAAATCGTTGAAAAATTAGTCAAAGCTTATACAAATACAAATTTATAGTTTTTAGAGCAATTCTCGCTAGAATTCGGGCCAATACAGGTAAAATAATTTGGGGTTTTCAAAAAAGCAAATTTTGAGTTTTTGGTTAAGATTGGATCGATAATTATTGACTAAAAATGACTCAAACCTACCAAAAAATGCAAATTTGGAGTTTTTGGAAAAATTTAGATTGGAATTAGGGCCGAAAATCGGTTAAAGATTTATTAAACAGCTTACAAATACAAGCTTGGAGTTTTTGGGAAAATTCATATTACCACTGAGACCAAAATGGGTTAAAAATAACATTTAATAGTGTCTAGGAATGCAAATTTGATATCTTTGAAAAAATTAACCATATATGTATAACTAAAATTGGTTTAAAATGTTCTAAATTCTTCTAAAAATGCAAATTTTTGTGTTTTAAAAGAAATCTAATTTTAGGAAAAAATCAGGCAAAACTGATTTAAATCTTCTAGTGTGTTGTTTTTGGTAAAAATTATTTCTGGGCCAAAAGCATTAAAATTTAGCTAAATAGGCCTCAAAATTAAAATTTGCTATTTTTTTGATAACTTTAGGTCAGAATTAGGACCAAATATCACTGAAAAATATTTCAAAGCTTTAAAAAATGCAAATTTGGCGTTCTTTTTGGTTAAGTTCACATTGTAGAAAAAACAAATGCTAAGGTTTTTGGTGAAATTCATTACACCAAAAACCTTAGCATTTGCATAAGCTTTGACAAATTAGTCAAAGCTTATACAAATGTAAATTTATAGTTTTTGGGCAATTCAGGATAGGATTCAGGCCAATACAGGTCCAAAATTATTTTAGGTTTGCAAAAATGCAAATTTTGAGTTTTTGGGTTATGATTGGATCGATAATTATTATTTAAAAATGACTCAAACCTATAAAAAAAAGCAAATTTGGAGTTTTTGGAGAAATTTAGATTGAAATTGGGGCCACATCGGTTAAAGATTTATTAGACAGTTTACAAATGTAAGCTTGGAGTAAAAGATAAATACTGAGGCGAAGATTGATTAAAAATTACATTTAATGTCTAAGAATGCAAATTTGATATCTTTGAAAAAATTCGCGATACACATGTAACTAAAATCGATTTAAAATGTTCTATGTTATGTAAAAATCTAAATTTTAATAGTTTTGGAGTAACCAAATTTTAAGACCAAATCGGGCAAAACCAATTGCAATCTTCAAATTTGTTGTTTTTGGTAAAATTAATTTTCGGACCAAAATAAGTAAAAGTTGATAAAAAATGCCTCAAAATAAAACTATGGTCTTTTTCGACAAAGTCAGGTTAAGATTAGGACCAAGAAATCGTTGAAAAATAACTTAAAGCGTTGAAAAATGAAAATTTAGAGTTTTTTGGTGAACAGTTCAAGTCAGAATTAAAACTAAAAGTGCTTAAAAATGACCCAAATTGTTAAAAATTGCAAATGGTAAGGTTTTTGGAGAAATTTAATTTTAGAACAAAAACCAAGCAAAACCGATGCAAATCTTCTAATGTGTTGCTTTTGGTAGACATTTTTTTGATCTAAAATCAGTGAAATATTACTCAAAACAAATAACTGGTGGTTTTCGAAAATGTCAGGTCTAAAATTATTGAGAAATTATTCAAAGATATCAAAATCCAAAGTTAGAAGTTTTTTAACAATTCAGGGTAGGATTCGGGTCAAATTTGGCTAAACATAATTTGAAAGTTGAATCGATCATGATTAAAAATGACTTAAACCAAACAAAAAATGCAAATTTGGATTTTTTTGGATCAGTTCTGGGCCAAAATCGGTTAAAAATGATGTAAACTGTTTAAAAATTGAAATTTAGAATTCCTGCAAAAGGGGCTCGAAAGGTTCTGGAAGAGAAGAGACCCCGGTAAAAAAATCTTAGAAAGGGATAAAAGAAGATATGGTTCAGATCGTTCAGCCAGTGCAGCTTGAAGAAACAAAACAAATAATGGCAAAAAAGGAGACGAAATAAATTTCATTCTCACTATTCATGACGACTTGAAGAAGAAGAACATTAAAACCAAAGTAAGTAACCCCACAAGGGAAAGAACCTGTAAGCCAGTTTTCGAAACTATAATTAAGAAGAAGACAGAAAAAATAACTTTCGAAACACAAAAATTGTATTAAAGAAGGAATAATCAGCGGAGCCTGAAGAAGTAGAGGCTGAAAGAATTTTGATGAACAAAGCAACATACCTAAGAAAATGATTGAAGAAAAGTTAGTTGTTTTTGATACAATTAACTTTTAAACCGAAATAAGTAAAATTTTACTAAATACTCCAAATGGAAATTTAGTGTTTTTCGATAAATTTAAGTTAGGATTAGGACCAAAATTGTTGGAAAATAACTCAAAGTGTCCAAAAATGCAAATTTGGAGCTTTTTGTGGAAAAATTCGGATCAGAATTAAAACTAAAGTCATTTAAAAATGACCAACATTATTAAAAAATGCGAAAATTGAGGTTTTTGAGGACATTCAAATTTAGAACAAAAATCAGTGAACTATTACTAAACGCCTTAAAAGAAATAAATGGTAGTTTAGAAGAAATCAGGACCAAACATTGTTACAAAGCCACTGAAAGTGTATGAAAATGCATATGAAGTTGTGATAACACAAAATGTAACCAAAATCCATTTACTTCGACTCATCCTATTCTTTTAAAAATTCATAATAGTGATCTTTTTAACCTGAAACCTTTGGAGAAATTTAGATTCAAATTAGTGCTAAAATCAAGTAAAAACTCTGAAATATTTAATTTCATCGCCATTTCCACACTTTTCAGTCAAAATTTTGTTTTGTTATAATTCAGAAATCATAAAGTAACGACACTCATTGTACCAAATATGAAAGAAAGCTATTATATCAAAAAAGAGTTTTTTTTTTGAAAATTACCAAGTCTATCTTGATTTTTCAAAATTTGCTAAGAATTAGTCTGTGACCATAATGGGCTAAACCCCAAAAAAATACCATCATTATTAAAAAATTACTGAAGGTTTAGTATTTTTTTGAACTAGGCAAGAGGAGAACTTTTTTTGAAAGAATCAATTACCTTTAATATCAACTACGAATTTATCACACTACTTTTCAATGGTCAAATTTTAACGGAGTCAAGTTAAACAATTTATAAAATATAATTAAAATAACTGGTATTCATAAAAAAGCGTGGTCTAGATGGGTACGAATTTTTGAGAGAAAAGGATGATATAATAAAACTAAACGGACTTTTGTTCTTTCATCCTTTTCTTTTGACGTTTCACCGGCAACTAGATGACGTTTTTAAATGAACACCTTTTAATTAATAAATTATCACAGATTGCACGCGAGAACTCAGGCATAATGCCGCAATGCGCTTTTAACAATCCAGACATTGATTCGCATGCAAAATACCTGACAAAAGGTGTGCTGAGAAGCCGAAGCAACCAGTGCACAAATTCAATAAACGAAAAGTTCTTACTTACTGGAAAGCACGGCTAGAAGTTGACCTTTGTCCACTAACATAAATAAAAGTTAAATTAAAAACAAATTAAGAAACGAAACCATGAACTGCATGTAGCATCACTGGAGACCTTTGAAATTTGGCATACTATGAGTTGCGTGTGTATTTTTAACCCGACTAGTGTATGTGGACGAAACCTTACAGAGAGTTCGATGACGTTTTCAGACTGAAATAAAAGTGCTATGGCAATGCAAAGGCAAAAACATCAATGCAGGAAACACGAGGTTTCCAGTGGCTGTAAACTGCCAAACAGCTGACTGGTATTGTATAGCGTAGATATACACACGAGATTACAGGGCGGTCAATACTGGCTGACGAAGAAAGTTTACCTTTTCATTAGGCAGGTAGAAATTGGCTAGCAAAATACCTAACCAAATAAGACACTTTACCTGGTTAATTTTCTTTACCTGGATGTTGGAGGAGAGAAAACGACCTATTGGTAAATGAAATATTCTGTAACATTAACTAACAAAAAGAGTAATATAAACAAGGAAAAAATAATGAAGCTTTATCAGCCATATATTACACCCTGTAAAATTTATTATTTTATGTAATATTAAATAAATGTTATTCAACACGAACACGCTGATAAGAAGTAAACAGATGTATTGTTTGTATGTATTCGCTTTCCTTGTATCAGCCAAATTTGATTTCATTAAAACTAGTACTTGTGCACTAAATGAGATCTGGTTTACGGTGTGGCGGTTATAAAACATGAAGGAAAAATCTGGTACGTTCCTGAAGGAAATAAAGCCGACGTTTCGACATATATTTGATGTGTTCATCAAGTGTGTCCAAGGTGTTAAGATGTCATTTGATCTCTTCAGTATTGTGGTTGTTGGACCTATACTAAAATTAACTAAAGAGCTATCTATGTAACCAGTTACGAAAAGTCCGATTTTGTGTAACGAATGAATGTTATGGTCGCAATTTGAATGAGATACACAAAAAAGGCTTTTTGTCACGTGTTTCATACAAGACTTTTTCTAATGTTGACTACAAATACCTACTTAGAGAGAGAGTTATTATTATTAAACTTCAATATTTACTTTTAATCCACTTTGTATCCACATAATACCGTAAAACTGTAGCAACGGTGTGCCACAACCGACACCTGCAACTTGTGGTGAAACGAACTTTTTATCACCAGTTACGAAAGATTTTACTTTTTGTAACTAGTTACGAAAAGTAGGACGTTACGTCACTGCCATCAGTATTGAAAAGTGCCACTTTATATGTCAAAATTAGAAAAAAAAGCTAATGCACTTGTTGCGTGCAAACTAATGCGATAGCCTTGATAAAACTGTCAAATTACAACGTCATAACGTCGACGTTATTTCTACACAAAAGTAGAGGTTTGCTCTTTTACGACCTTTACTCGCTCCATCTCAACTAGTTCATGTTCTAAGAAATTTTTAAATTATCTTTGATGTCTATAATATATTTGGTTTTCCTGTCTCAATTTATTACGGATTTTTTTATTAAGAGCAAGATTAAGGCCACGACTCTCCATGTAAAGAGAATACTAAGAACAAGACCATTTAGGGTGCACGTAAGAAGACAAGAGTTTACAACAAAATATTAGAACTTTCAACTTCAGAAAGGGTGGTTCGAATATTTTTCCACTGGAGAATAAATGTCAAACTTTAAAGAATTTTATGCGAAATCATAAATCAAGAAATTTTATGACTAACAAGATCAGCAGCAAGGCCAAGGCCAAGACTATCCATACAAGAACAACACTAAAACAAGACCATTTAGGGAGCACGTGAGAGGAAAGGAGATAAGCTCAGTTCTTCAAAACAAAAACCTAGGCATTTTAACTAGGGCATGGGTGGTGATTTGAATATTTTTTCATTAGGGAAAAAATGTAATATGTAAGAGTTTTATGCGAAATGACGAAATTATAAACCAAAAAATTCTAAGACTAGCAAGATCAGTAGCAGGTCCAAGACTAACACCAAGACTGTCCATTCAATAACAAGACCAGTTAGGCAGCACGTGAGAGGAAAAGAGATAAGCTTAGTTCTTCAAAACAAGAAAATAGGTCTTTCAGCTGTGACAAGGGTGGTTTGAATATTTTGCATTGAGAAACAATTTCCAAATTTTGAAGAATTTTTCGCGAAATAGCGATATAATAATAAAAAAAAATTTTAAGATTAGCAAGGCCAGCAGCAAGGCCAAGACTAAGGCCAAAACTGTCCATGCAAGAACAACACTAAGAACAAGACTAATTACGCAGCACATGAGAGGAAAAGGGATGAGCTTAGTTCTTCAAAACAAGAAAGTGTGTCTTTCAGCTGCGACAATGGAGGTTTAAATATTTGCCCATTGGGGAATAAATCCCAATTTTTGAGGAATTTTACGCGAATGAACTGCGACAATAGAGGTTTAAATATTTTGCCACTTGGAAATAAATCCCAAATTTTGAAGAATTTTACGCGAAATGGCGATATCATAAATCAAAAAATTTTAAGATTAGCAAGATCAGCAGCAAGGCCAAGACTAAGACCAAAACTGTCCATGCAAGAACAACACTAAGAACAAGACTGGTTAGGCAGCACATGAGAGGAAAAGGGATAAGCTTAGTTCTTCAAAACAAGAAAGCAGGTCTTTCAACTGCGACAAGGGACGATTGAATATTTTGCCATTGGGGAATAAATCCCAAATTTTTAAGAATTTTACGCGAAATGGCGACATTATAAATAAAAAAATTCTAAGATTAGCAAGATCAGCAGCAAGGCGAAGACTAAGGCCAAAACTGTCCATGCAAGAACAACACTAAGAGCAAGACTGGTTAGGCAGCACATGAGAGGAAAAGGGATAAGCTTAGTTCTTCAAAACAAGAAAGTAGGTCTTTCAACTGCGACAAGGGACGATTGAATATTTTGCCATTGGGAAATAAATCCCAAATTTTACGCGAAATGGCGACATTATAAATAAAAAAATTCTAAGATTAGCAAGATCAACACTAAGAGCAAGACTAGTTAGGCAGCACATGAGAGGAAAAGTGATAAGCTTAGTTCTTCAAAACAAGAAAATGTGTCTTTCAACTGCAACAAGTGAGGTTTGAATATGATGCCATTGGGGAATAAATCCCAAATTTTGAAGAATTTTACGCGAAATGGCGATATCATATATCAAAAAATTTTAAGATTAGCAAGATCAGCAGCAAGGCCAAGACTAAGGCCAAAACTGTCCATGCAAGAAAAACACTAAGAACAAGACGAGTTAGGCAGCACGTGAGAGGAAAAGAGATAAGCTTAGTTCTTCAAAACAAGAAAGTGTGTCTTTCAACTGCGACAATAGAGGTTTAAATATTTGGCCACTGGGGAATAAATCCCAAATTTTCAAGAATTTTACGCGAAATGGCGATATCATATATCAAAAAATTTTAAGATTAGCAAGATCAGCAGGAAGGCCAAGACTAAGGCCAAAACTGTCCATGCAAGAAAAACACTAAGAACAAGACGAGTTAGGCAGCACGTGAGAGGAAAAGAGATAAGCTTAGTTCTTCAAAACAAGAAAGTGTGTCTTTCAACTGCGACAATGGAGGTTCAAATATTTGGCCATTCGGGAATAATTCCCAATTTTTTAGGAATTTTACGCGAATGAACTGCGAAAATGGAGATTTAAATATTTTGCCACTGGGGAATAAATCCTAAATTTTGAGGAATTTTACGCGAAATGGCGATATCTTAAATCAAAAAATTTTAAGAATAGCAAGATCAGCAGCAATGCCAAGACTAAGGCCAAAACTGTCCATGCAAGAACAACACTAAGAACAAGACGAGTTAGGCAGCACGTGAGAGGAAAAGAGATAAGCTTAGTTCTTCAAAACAAGAAAATGTGTCTTTCAACTGCGACAATGGGGGATTAAATATTTTGCCACTGGGGAATAAATCCCAAATTTTGAAGAATTTTACGCGAAATGGCGATATCATAATTCAAAAAATTCTAAGATTAGCAAGACCAGCAGCAAGGCCAAGACTAAGGCCAAAACTGTCCATGCAAGAACAACACTAGGAATAAGACTAATTAGGCAGCATATGAGAGGAAAAGAGATAAGCTTAGTTCTTCAAACCAAGAAAGTAGGTCTTTCAACTGCGACAAGGGAGGTTTGAATATTTTGCCATTGGGGAATAAATCCCAAATTTTGAAGAATTTTACGCGATATGGCGATATCATAATTCAAAAAATTCTAAGATTAGCAAGACCAGCAGCAAGGCCAAGACTAAGGCCAAAATTGTCCATGCAAGAACAACACTAGGAATAAGACCAGTTAGGCAGCACATGAGAGGAAAAGGGATAAGCTTAGTTCTTCAAACCAAGTAAGTAGGTCTTTTAACTGCGACAAGGGAGGTTTAAATATTTTGCCATTGGGGAATAAATTCCAAATTTTGTAGAATTTTACGCGAAATGACGATATCATAAATCAAAAAATTTAAAAATTAGCAAGATCAGCAGCAAGGCCAAGACTAAGACCAAAACTGTCCATGCAAGAACAACACTAAGAACAAGCCGAGTTAGGCAGCACGTGAGAGGAAAAGGGATAAGCTTAGTTCTTCAAAACAAGAATGTAGGTCTTTCAACTGCGACAAGGGACGTTTGAATATTTTGCCATTGGGGAATAAGTCCAAAATTTTGAAGAATTTTACGCGAAATGGCGATATTATAAATAAAAAAATTCTAAGATTAGCAAGATCAGCAGCAAGGCCAAGACTAAGGCCAAAACTGTCCATGCCAGAACAACACTAAGAGCAAGACTAGTTAGGCAGCACATGAGAGGAAAAGAGATAAGCTTAGTTCTTCAAAACAAGAAAGTGTGTCTTTCAACTGCGACAATGGAGGTTTAAATATTTGGCCACTGGGGAATAAATCCCAAATTTTGAATAATTTTACGCGAAATGGCGATATCATAAATCAAAAAATTCTAAGATTAGCAAGATCAGCAGCAAGGCCAAGACTAAGGCCAAAACTGTCCACGCAAGAACAACATTAGGAATAAGACCAGTTAGGCAGCACGTGAGAGGAAAAGAGATAAGCTTAGTTCTTCAAACCAAGAAAGAAGGTCTTTTAACTGCGACAAGGGAGGTTTGAATATCTTGCCATTGGGAAATAAATCCCAAATTTTGAAGAATTTTACGCGAAATGGCGATATCATAAATCAAAAAATTTTAAAATTAGCAAGATCAGCAGCAAGGCCAAGACTAAGGCCAAAACTGTCCATGCAAGAACAACACTAAGAACAAGACGAGTTAGGCAGCACGTGAGAGGAAAAGGGATAAGCTTAGTTCTTCAAAACAAGAAAGTAGGTCTTTCAACTGCGACAAGGGACGTTTGAATATTTTGCCATTGGGGAATAAATCCCAAATTTTGAAAAATTTTACGCGAAATGGCGATATAATAAATGAAAAAATTCTAAGATTAGCAAGATCAGCAGCAAGGCGAAGACTAAGGCCAAAACTGTCCATGCAAGAACAACACTAAGAACAAGACTAGTTAGGCAGCATATGAGAGGAAAAGGGATAAGCTTAGTTCTTCAAAACAAGAAAGCAGGTCTTTCAACTGCGACAAGGGACGTTTGAATATTTTGCCATTGGGGAATAAATCCCAATTTTTGAGGAATTTTACGCGAATGAACTGCGACAATGGAGGTTTAAATATTTTGCCACTGGGGAATAAATCCTAAATTTTGAAGAATTTTACGCGAAATGGCGATATCATAAATCAAAAAATTTTAAGATTAGCAAGACCAGCAGCAAGGCCAAGACTAAGGCCAAAACTGTCCATGCAAGAACGATACTAGGAATAAGACTAGTTAGGCAGCATATGAGAGGAAAAGAGATAAGCTTAGTTCTTCAAACCAAGAAAGTAGGTCTTTCAACTGCGACAAGGGAGGGTTGAATATTTTGCCATTGGGGAATAAATCCCAAATTTTGAAGAATTTTACGCGAGATGGCGATATCATAATGCAAAAAATTCTAAGATTAGCAAGACCAGCAGCAAGGCCATGACTAAGGCCAAAATTGTCCATGCAAGAACAACACTAGGAATAAGACCAGTTAGGCAGCACGTGAGAGGAAAAGAGATAAGCTTAGTTCTTCAAACCAAGAAAGAAGGTCTTTTAACTGCGACAAGGGATGTTTGAATATTTTGCTATTGGGGAATAAATCCCAAATTTTGAAGAATTTTACGCGAAATGGCGATATCATAAATCAAAAAATTTTAAAATTAGCAAGATCAGCAGCAAGGCCAAGACTAAGGCCAAAACTGTCCATGCAAGAACAACACTAAGAACAAGACGAGTTAGGCAGCACGTGAGAGGAAAAGGGATAAGCTTAGTCCTTCAAAACAAGAAAGTAGGTATTTCAACTGCGACAAGGGACGTTTAATATTTTGCCATTGGGGAATAAATCCCAAATTTGGAAAAATTTTACGCGAATGAACTGCGACAATGGAGGTTTAAATATTTTGCCACTGGGAAATAAATCCTAAATTTTGAAGAGTTTTACGCGAAATAGCGATATCATAAATCAACAAATTTTAAGATTAAAAAGATCAGCAGCAAGTCCAAAACTAAGGCCAAAATTGTCCATGCAAGAACAACACTAAGAACAAGACTAGTTAGGCAGCATATGAGAGGAAAAGGGATAAGCTTAGTTCTTCAAAACAAGAAAGCAGGTCTTTCAACTGCGACAAGGGACGTTTGAATATTTTGCCATTGGGGAATAAATCCCAAATTTTGAAAAATTTTACGCGAATGAACTGCGACAATGGAGGTTTAAATATTTTGCCACTGGGAAATAAATCCTAAATTTTGAAGAATTTTACGCGAAATAGCGATATCATAAATCAACAAATTTTAAGATTAAAAAGATCAGCAGCAAGGCCAAGACTAAGGCCAAAACTGTCCATGCAAGAACAACACTAAGAACAAGACTAGTTAGGCAGCATATGAGAGGAAAAGGGATAAGCTTAGTTCTTCAAAACAAGAAAGCGGGTCTTTCAACTGCGACAAGGGACGTTTGAATATTTTGCCATTGGGGAATAAATCCCAAATTTTGAAAAATTTTACGCGAATGAACTGCGACAATGGAGGTTTAAATATTTTGCCACTGGGAAATAAATCCTAAATTTTGAAGAATTTTACGCGAAATAGCGATATCATAAATCAACAAATTTTAAGATTAAAAAGATCAGCAGCAAGGCCAAGACTAAGGCCAAAACTGTCCATGCAAGAACAACACTAAGAACAAGACTAGTTAGGCAGCATATGAGAGGAAAAGGGATAAGCTTAGTTCTTCAAAACAAGAAAGCAGGTCTTTCAACTGCGACAAGGGACGTTTGAATATTTTGCCATTGGGGAATAAATCCCAAATTTTGAAAAATTTTACGCGAATGAACTGCGACAATGGAGGTTTAAATATTTTGCCACTGGGAAATAAATCCTAAATTTTGAAGAATTTTACGCGAAATAGCGATATCATAAATCAACAAATTTTAAGATTAGAAAGATCAGCAGCAAGGCCAAGACTAAGGCCAAAACTGTCCATGCAAGAACAACACTAAGAACAAGACTAGTTAGGCAGCATATGAGAGGAAAAGGGATAAGCTTAGTTCTTCAAAACAAGAAAGCAGGTCTTTCAACTGCGACAAGGGACGTTTGAATATTTTGCCATTGGGGAATAAATCCCAAATTTTGAAAAATTTTACGCGAATGAACTGCGACAATGGAGGTTTAAATATTTTGCCACTGGGGAATAAATCCTAAATTTTGAAGAATTTTACGCGAAATGGCGATATCATAAATCAAAAAATTTTAAGATTAGCAAGGTCAGCAGCAAGGCCAAGACTAAGGCCAAAACTGTACATGCAAGAACAACACTAAGAACAAGACTAGTTAGGCAGCACATGAGAGGAAAAGGGATAAGCTTAGTTCTTCAAAACAAGAAAGTAGGTCTTTCAACTGCGACAAGGGACGATTGAATATTTTAACATTGGGGAATAAATCCCAAATTTTGAAGGATTTTACGCGAAATGGCGATAACATAATTCTAGAAATTCTAAGATTAGCAAGACCAGCAGCAAGGCGAAGCCTAAGGCCAAAACTGTCCATGCAAGAACAACACTAAGAACAACACCAGTTAGGCAGCACGTGAGAGGAAAAGAGATAAGCTTAGTTCTTCAAAACAAGAAAGTGTGTCTTTCAACGGCAACAAGTGAGGTTTGAATATGTTGCCATTGGGGAATAAATCCCAATTTTTGAGGAATTTTACGCGAATGAACTGCGACAATGGAGGTTTAAATATTTTGCCACTGGGGAATAAATCCTAAATTTTGAAGAATTTTACGCGAAATGGCGATATCATTAATAAAAAAATTCTAAGATTAGCAAGATCAGCAGCAAGGCCAAAACTGTCCATGCAAGAACAACACTAGGAATAAGACCAGTTAGGCAGCACGTGAGAGGAAAAGAGATAAGCTTAGTTCTTCAAACCAAGAAAGTAGGTCTTTTAACTGCGACAAGGGAGGTTTGAATATTTTGCCATTGGGGAATAAATCCCAAATTTTGAAGAATTTTACACGAAATGGCGATATCAAAAATCAAAAAAATCAAGGAATGGCAAGATCAGCAGGTAGGTCAAGGCTAAGGCCAAAACTATCCATGCAGCACTAACATAACATAACAATACTAAGAACAAGAGCAGTCAGGCAGCACGTGAGAGGAAAAGAGATAAGCTTAGTTCTTCAAACCAAGAAAGAAGGTCTTTTAACTGCGACAAGGGAGGTTTGAATATTTTGCCATTGGGGAATAAATCCCAAATTTTGAAGAATTTTACGCGAAATGGCGATATCATAAATCAAAAAATTTTAAAATTAGCAAGATCAGCAGCAAGGCCAAGACTAAGGCCAAAACTGTCCATGCAAGAACAACACTAAGAACAAGACGAGTTAGACAGCACGTCAGAGGAAAAGGGATAAGCTTAGTTCTTCAAAACAAGAAAGTAGGTCTTTCAACTGCGGCAAGGGACGTTTGAATATTTTGCCATTGGGGAATAAATCCCAAATTTTGAAAAATTTTACGCGAAATGGCGATATTATAAATGAAAAAATTCTAAGATTAGCAAGATCAGCAGCAAGGCCAAGACTAAGGCCAAAACTGTCCATGCAAGAACAACACTAAGAACAAGACTAGTTAGGCAGCATATGAGAGGAAAAGGGATAAGCTTAGTTCTTCAAAACAAGAAAGCAGGTCTTTCAACTGCGACAAGGGACGTTTGAATATTTTGCCATTGGGGAATAAATCCCAATTTTTGAGGAATTTTACGCGAATGAACTGCGACAATGGAGGTTTAAATATTTTGCCACTGGGGAATAAATCCTAAATTTTGAACAATTTTACGCGAAATGGCGATATCATAAATCAAAAAATTTTAAGATTAGCAAGGTCAGCAGCAAGGCCAAGACTAAGGCCAAAACTGTCCATGCAAGAACAACACTAAGAACAAGACTAGTTAGGCAGCACATGAGAGGAAAAGGGATAAGCTTAGTTCTTCAAAACAAGAAAGTAGGTCTTTCAACTGCGACAAGGGACGATTGAATATTTTAACATTGGGGAATAAATCCCAAATTTTGAAGGATTTTACGCGAAATGGCGATAACATAATTCTAGAAATTCTAAGATTAGCAAGACCAGCAGCAAGGCGAAGCCTAAGGCCAAAACTGTCCATGCAAGAACAACACTGAGAACAACACCAGTTAGGCAGCACGTGAGAGGAAAAGAGATAAGCTTAGTTCTTCAAAACAGGAAAGTGTGTCTTTCAACGGCAACAAGTGAGGTTTGAATATGTTGCCATTGGGGAATAAATCCCAAATTTTGAAGATTCTTACGCGAAATGGCGATATCATTAATAAAAAAATTCTAAGATTAGCAAGATCAGCAGCAAGGCCAAGCCTAAGGCCAAAACTGTCCATGCAAGAACAACACTAGGCATAAGACCAGTTAGGCAGCACGTGAGAGGAAAAGAGATAAGCTTAGTTCTTCAAACCAAGAAAGTAGGTTTTTTAACTGCGACAAGGGAGGTTTGAATATTTAGCCATTGGGGAATAAATCCCAAATTTTGAAGAATTTTACACGAAATGGCGATATCAAAAATCAAAAAATTCAAGGAATGGCAAGATCAGCAGGTAGGTCAAGACTAAGGCCAAAACTATCCATGCAGCACTAACATAACATAACAATACTAAGAACAAGAGCAGTCAGGCAGCACGTGAGAGGAAAAGAGATAAGCTTAGTTCTTCAAAACAAGAAAGTAGGTCTTTCAACTACGACAAGGCTACGACAAGGGTGGTTTGAATATTGTGATCTTTGGGAATAAGTCCAAAATCAAAAAATTCAAAGATTAGCAAGATCAGCAGCATGGACAAAACTTTCCATACAAGAACAACACTAGGAACAAGACCAGTTAGGCAGCACGTGAGAGGAAAAGAGATAAGCTTAGTTCTTCAAACCAAGAAAGTAGGTTTGAAGAGCAAAGGATTGACAAGGGTGGTTTGAATATTTTGCCATTGGGATATTGATTCCAAATTTTTAAGAATTATACGAGAAATATCATAAATCAAAAAATCCTAAGATTAGCAAGAGCAGCAGCAAGGCCAAACCTAGGGCCAAAACTGTCCATGCATGAACAACACTAAGAATAAGGCCAGTTAGGCAGAATGTTAGAGGAAAAGAGCCATTGTTGAATAAATCCCAAAATTTGAAGAATTTTATGCGAAATGGCGATATCGTAAATCAAAAAATTCTAAGATTAGCAAGATCAGCTGCAAGGCCAAGCCTAAGGCCAAAACTGTCTATGCAAGAACAATACTAAGAACAAGACCATTTATGGAGCACTTGAGAGGAAAAGAGATAAGCTTAGTTCTTCAAAACAAAAACTAAGTCTTTTCAACTTCGGAAAAAGTTGAAGTAAAGGCTAAATTTTGAGGAATTTTAGGCGAAATGGCATATTATTATAGGTGAATCAAGAAAATTCAAGATTAGCAAAATCAGCAAAGACCAAGTCAAAGGCCAAGCCTGTCCACGGAATGGCAAAACCAGGAACAAGACCATTTTCTGTCTAGATATATCCTTCAACAGTGGTACAGTGAAATATTTAAAGATAGTTTTCCAACATTTTGGTGTACCAGATACCATCCTCACGAATAAAGAAACGCAGAATACTTTTACCAAGTTATATACAGAATTTGAAGCGTTAGACACTTTCCGTCACCTTCACGAAGGCAGGAATCTAATAGACTTGCAGAACGAGGGGTAAAAACTCTGAAGAAAGCTTTGACCATCCCAAATCCCCAGAAACAGCTGTTTTCTTGCTATTAAAAGATGAAACCTGATCTAATCTGACGGGAACTTTTCTTTTTCTTTTTGGACGCAATCTTTAAACTTTCCATGGATATTTTCAATCTCATTCGCTCATCCATTACACCATTAAGTACATCGTAATATCCGAAGTAAATATGAGTTCCAAGTGGGAGAGGAAGTCAGTCATACCACACCAAGTCTTATTAAAAGCTGCATTGCTGAAATGCAGTTCATCGTAGGCATTTTAATCAAATATGGAAACGCGTTGGTTGGTATCGATATGCTGGATCCAAGCTTATCTGAGTTAACTGCAACCACTGAAGAAGTCAACAATAATACCCATTTTGTTCATCCAATACTGGAACACTCCCAAATGGTGACCACCACAAAATTTTGCAAGTGAGGCGGGTCACCTGCATCCACGAGATTCGAATAGTCAATTTTAGTATTCAAATGATGTCGGCATGATGCATATCTGCCGCATATTTAACAGCAAGCTGTCAGATAATTCTCTGTTTTGACATCATTCAAATACGAAAATTGACTATTCGAATCAGGATTAAGGTCCAAGTCCTGCACCAGAAAGAAAGATATGAACAGAGCAAACAAATGCCGGTATTGTCCTAAAAATAGTCCCGGTTTCTGGCTGCACAGTTTTAAGGTTTCCATGTCGTAATGTTGTCGTCGTTATGTTAGAAGTTAAGTTTTAGAAAACCTTGGAGCTAGTGTAGGGGCCCTAGCGCTCTAGCCAGCAGATGGCTTTAAGTTCGATATTCGATTGGATGACATAGACAACTATGTGACAAACACTGTGACAACTCTTTTGCAATAATTTGAGGTAAGACGTCATGACGTCACCGAGACGTCACTTCCGGCGATATGTCTACGATAGAAATCTTCAGCCGAAGTAGAGGAGGAAGTGTTGGATACTATACATCTAGGGCCTGTTCGGGAAAAACTGTTAGGAATATTTTATGATATTTTATTATTCCACCCCTTTTCCACTTTCAAACCAAAAATATACTAAAGAATTGGCGCTCAACTTGGGGCCCCATGGGGCTATGCCATTTAATTTGTTCGTTTTTATCTTGTTTGATACCGGAACTTTGATACGATATGATGTTCGCAATTGAACGAATTGGCGCCGAAAGCGGCCCCTTCTCTACGCAGCAAATCGCTTTTAGGGTTGTTGGTTTGCAGCTATTTTCTAATATGAAATATTGACCCCCATCTGGGGCCTACAGATGCTTACTATTTTAACAAACAGAAATATTAGTACAGGGTGAGCGAAACTCAATAAATCAGCTGTAGTATAAGAACATGAAAAGTGATTTTGTGTGATTTACTGAATTAAGCTTCAGATTTCGTGTTTCAAGAATACAATTCTCTTTGGATCTGTTTCTTATTTCTAAGGAACGTAAAAAAAAATTTGTTAGACCGTCGTTGTGAGTTGTGTCCATAAAAAGCAGAGACCATTGTCATTTTACAGGTTTTATCAGGGTTACGGCTTACTCATTTTAACAAATTTAAGATGGCAAGAGCTGTGAGCTGCAATTCTGATAAGCAGGGTGCATTGGTATTTTATATGTTTTTTTTTATTGGTACAGATTAAACTTAAATACAGCTTAACAAAAGTTTCCATGCTTAAGTAGATTCAGTTTACACGTTTTGTGTTCCAGGAACTAAATTGCCTTTGGGTATGTTTGTTTTTTTTCTAAAAAATGTGAGATGGCAAGAACTGGGAGCCAAACCCCTAAAAAGCAGGGTCTATCGCTATTTTATAGGTCTTTTTGGTGGTACAGCTTACTCATTTTAACAAAATTGTGCTCAGCGAAATTCAAGTTACGGGTTTTGTGTTCCAGGAACTAAATTTTCATTGGAGATGTTTTTTTTTCTAAGAAATTTGCAGCAACTGCAACCCTGAAAACCAGGGTTTATTGCAATTTTAAAAGTTTTTTTTAGTGCTTAACTCACTCATTTCCCCAAAAATTTTTCATACTTAAAAAGATTTCAAATTTTAGGCTTTGTATTCCAGGAACTTAATTACCTTTGGAGTTTGTTTCTAAAAAATTTAAACAAGGATTTTAAACTGAAAGGCGTTGTGAGTTGCAATCCTGAAAAGCAGGATCCTTTACTATTTTATTGGTCTTTTTAGTGCTACAGCTCATTCATTTCAACAAAAATTTTTAAGCTCAATTAGATTCAAGTTACAGGTTTTGTGTTCCACGAACAAAATTGTCTTTGGAGATGTTGGTTTTTTCCAAGATATTTAGGACGGCAGTCGCTATGAGCTGCACTGTTCATAAGCAGGATTCATTGTCATTTTATAGATATTTTAATTGCAACGGGTCACTAATTTCAACTGCTTTTTTTTTATACATAAATTGATTCAAGTTACACGTTCTCCGTTCCAAGAATAAAATTTTTTGTTTATGGGTGTTTGTTTTTTCTAAGAAATTTAAGAACTCAAGCACTGTGAGCTGCAATGCCTAAAAGCAGGTTTATTGTTGTTTCATATATTTCTTTTTAGTGCAATAGTACACTCATTTTAACAAAAGCTTTTGTGCTTGAATAGATTCAAGTTATATGTTTTGTGTTCCAGGAACAAAATTTTCTTTGGGGATGTTTGTTTTTTCTCAGCAACCAAGCAAGATGGCAGGCGTTGTGAGCTGCATCCGTGATAAGCAGGGTCCATTGTCATTTTACAGGTATTTTCAGGGCTAAAGGTCACTCATCTCAACAAAAACATTTTATGCTGAAATAGGTTGAAGTTACAGGTTTTGTGTTCCCGGAACAAAATTTTCTTTGGTGGCGTTTGTTTTTTCTAAAAAATTTAAGATAGCGAGCGCTGTGCGAATCTAAAACAGGCATTGTTATTTTAAAAGTTTTTTAGTGATACAGCGCTATTAATTAACAAAGGAGTTTTAATCTATCAGAGTGTCTTTGGTTACATATTTGCATTGAGTTTTTCAGGAGTGAAAAGATGGCGCTAGAGGTTTGCTGTACGATAGCTGATGAAACTCAAATAATAACATATGTCAATGTCATCTCTCAAATCTTGCGACGGTGGTAACAAGACTCGAGTGTGTTAAGATACTGGATCTTAATATCTAATTCCGAATGCCTAGCCAACTGTTTTTGTACAAGTGCGAGAGCGACTGAGATAGCGAAAAAATGGTTGCTTGTCTTCATTGTACAGGTTGTATAAGTTTTAATTTTTATTCTGTAAACTGGAAATAAATTTTCAGTCTTTGGAATTGCTCCTAAGAGGATTTTTTAATACCACTAACGTATCCAAACAGACGGTCCTCCAAAATAGCTTGCATATACGCAGTTTTCTAGCTGCACGTATTTGAGAGTTGAAAGGAGCAGCTTATCGCACGTATGCGGTGAAATGTTTTACGGCACGCATATTAAAAGTGTTTAAAAATCAGTGATCAGTGTTCAAAAAAAATTGAATGACACTGCAGGTCTAATAACCTAAAAATAATTTGCTGAAAAACTGACCAGATGCATTAGAATAAAAAAAAACTACGTTAATTTAAAGACAGAGGCGCCCATCGTCTTTGCATTGGGAAGTATCGAAGGCGAATTTTAATAATTTTTAGCGTCTGATGATGCCACATGCCGAAACACGTGTAAGTGTTTTTAAGTTAAATATTTTACTCGAGTCCGTGACCAAAATCACATTTGTTTATGTTTATTTAATTATCCCATTACTAGATCAAGTCAGATAAAGCCTTATAGAAGTTCTCCTTTAACTATTTTTAGCTAAGCCTATTTATTCGATTTTCCTTTTATAGAATAAAATTGGATTACTAGGCTGAGAAATTGTATAACACTATATTTAAGATAACAATTAATCATGACAGCAGTTGACTCGGTTTATGGCTAAATGGATTATTGCCAAGCAGCTGGTTAATTTATTCGTTAACATTGAACTGCACCCGATGTATCAATGGAATCTTGTTCGACTAGCTGTCGGCGGAAATTCTTTATTGGTATTGATTCACATGATGGTCAAAGTCGAACACGAATAACAAGAAACAAACACCAGAAACGGCTGGTTTTCCCTATTTACTTCCAATATCGCGCGCAAGTGTATTATTGTTACAATCAATTTGAATACAATTATTATTGTAGTCAGATCGCTAACAAAGAGAGTCATGTCTAGTAGAATAATTACTAGTTTACTAGCACTTGACATATAATATACAGGGTGTAATATGTACGTTATAAATATGTCAGAACATTATTTAAAAAATTCAAATTAATACATTGTTAATCAAATTAAGAGACCAAGGACATGGGGTCGAAAACAAAAGAAAGAAAAGTAAGAAAAAAGTTCTGATCAAGTCTATAATTTTTGTATACATAGATGTTGTCAACTGGAGCAAATATTTTAGAGAAAAGCGGTTAAAAGACAATGTCTTACAAAAAATTTTGGAGATATATTGTCTCATGACAGTCTGTGAACTAAGTTTTCGCTGTTACGTAAAAAAAATAATCATAAATAAGAAAAATTAAAGTGGGTGCAGCCTGCAGATATGTTTGTTGAATTACAAGAGTACTGAATAAGTTTATACACTGAATAAGTAAAATTTATATAAACCAAAAAAGCCTCTGACTCGTGAAAAGGATTGACATTTTTGAATGAACTTTTTTTTCTTAAAAAAGCTAGTATTAGTGATTGGAATATTTAAAACATGCAGAAGAGACAAGAGTTTGGAAATAGAGATTTGAGTTTAATATTTGAATATTCGTAATTAGAAAGGAAAACGCTCAAGGGCACAAGAAAAATAACGCATTTGAAAAATAACGTCCTAGGGCGTTATTTCTCAGATAATACCACCAACGGCCCTATAAGAAATTAAGAAAACAATGTAAGTAGTTTTTATAGAAAAGTCTAGTAATCAACGTGACTCTCCATATTCCTTTTATTTAAAAAATTTTCAACCACAACCATCATGTTCTGAAGAGGAAAAGAGATACATAATCATATTCTACTATTTTTTTGCTACCACAAAGCTTAGGAACTCGAGTAGATATTTTAGTACAACTAAGTCAAGGTTGACTGTACTTGTGCTTAAGAGATAATCAAATATTGTGTGTACAATTTTGTTTAGTACATATTATAGACCCCTTCATTAGCTCTATTCGATAATACTTGACTTCAGCTATATTTGGTTTAATATGTTTATCTCCAGTGATTTTCAAAAAATAAATAAAAAACAGTAATAACAGAAAAAGCTTTTGATGTAGCATTTTCCCGAATTGATAAAAGCTACAAATTGAAGAGAACACTTGATAGAACATTTTTACAATAGGTAGGTACTTACTAATCCAGGCAGGAAGAAGCTGTGGTCCAACGTGCTTGAGTACCTCAAGCAACCATATTCGCATAGTTGCTTTACGTTGACAAACTAATAGCACTTCAACTTATTAACCACTTTAAAATTGTGAACAGACAATGTGGCAGTACTCGCAGAACAGACTTTATAAACTGTGGATTAACCAGCAAGAAAAACCAGCTTTTGTGGATTCCCAGTAGCAACAATATTTTTTTTTTAAACTCATAAATAACTCGGTTTGGGTAATTAATATACAGCGGCACTGCTAATGTGGTGGTACCAAATCGTTGTTAAATTACATCACATTGTTTCGAAGTGCTAATAATTGTCTATAGGGTTAGGAGTGAATACTGGGTGTTTCAAAACGGTACTGATCAATTCTAGGGAGTTATAGAGGACGTCAAGTCATAAACAACTTATGCGCAAACACACCGTTTTTTAGATAAGTCAAAGAAATGTTTTTTTTATGAGTTTTTTGCTTCTATTTCAGTAACTAATTGAGATGGACAACTGAATTTTTGTACACGTTTTACCATCACTTGGGCGTACTTTATGAGTGTTAGATCGTGTTTTTTCAAGTCCAGTGACGTAGATTTTGAAGTCTCCTGGAATTCTTTTGTCTCTAGCGTTTATGCCATTGGAAAAAATTGCAATTTGAAGCACATTGTGAAAAGCCATTACCGGGGTTTTAGCCATTTGCTATGAAAACTCCGATAACAATTTAATTTCAAAAATATTTGTTTGTCACTCTGTATCTCAAAAAAGGTGCGTTTGCAGATTGGAGTTAAGAAGCAAAAGTTGAATGACTTTATGCTTTCTATTGTCCCCTAAAATTTAATCAGCGCTTTTCTAAAACCCCCTGTATATTTATATCAAGTAAATGAATCTTGTTTTTAATAATATACTTAGGCAGAGATGTATTTATATGTTTTTACGTTCTATTCACTGGAAACATCGTAATTTAATTCACATTGTCAGAGGTAAGTTTTACGTGGTTTTCATTTAACCTTTTAGTTGAGAATAATAATTTACAGCCATTGGAGTAACTAATAATAGGTACATTATGCTGCAAGTTGCATACCCCGTGATTTGAATTAGTGAGAGAAAAGGATGACATAATCAAAGTAACTGACGTTTTGTTCTTTCTCCTTTTCTTTTGACATTTCACAGCCTACTAGATGCTGTTTTCAAATAAACACCCCCTAAAAAGTAACATGGCGCACCACAGAAAAAGAAAGATGAGCTATGATCATATGGGATGACCATTTGAAAGCACAGCTGTAGTAAATATTGCTGGTGAAATTTGAAAAAAAAAAGTTGGATATACAGAGAAGATCAAGGGATATCGAGTATATAATACCAAAACTGCTGTCGTCATTACAGCAACTCCTGATTTGCTGAATGAACATTCGCTGAAGAAGAAGATACTGTGGAGGATGAAGTAAGCACTCAAGTTGAAAATGGCTTCAACGTCAGTAACGAGCATGGTGAAGACATTATTTGTTGTTGAACCAGTACACAGTGATAAGGGAGATAGTGAGCACTTATTAGATATGTGTGAGGGACGCCAGAGAAGCAGGAATTGCCAAAGCAAAAATTTTACACACCACACATGTTTACGTATATGACCGAAAGTGGAAAGTGACAATCTTCATTCACAGATGTCCTTTCCAGATCTGACAGTGGTCTGCAGATTTCTAACCAGACCTGTCAGTAATCTGTTAAAACAGGCAATGATAAAGGAAATACTGTACCTGGTTCATAACCACACATGAGATGTAATTGGCTTTCCAGTTTCCAATTTTATTGTTGAGTGAAAGTGGGCCAATAGAATAAATCCCATAAGAGAAAATAAAAAGGTTAAAGGTTGTTAAATGGTTCTTTTTAGCAAGAGGTCAATGATTATTATGAAACTCTTTTACCTGTAGTCAAACATTCATCTCTTTGCTAGCTTTAGGTGTAAATGGTGATTTGGCTATTTTTCATTTGGCTATAGCTACATCGTTCAACAAAACAAAATAAAATTCAAAAATTACATCGGGCTATATACGGATTAAAATTGTCTTCTTAGGTTTAGTATTAGAAAGTTCAGACCGTTTCAAGCAATTTATGATAAGAAAAGGGTAAGTTTGAATCCAACTTTTACACCGAAAACACCTTTGAATTGTGTTTTTTATATATATTATTTTTTAATAAGATTCATAATTGGTAATAAACATTTAAAACTTAACTTGCTTTAACTGCTATCATAACTTTGACTGGTAACATAAACTTGTTTCAAGCAATCAGTGCGTCTAGGGGTCTAAAACTGTTCATAACAGCAATACCTATCGAATCCCATAATATATGAATCTCAAATGGTAAGTGGGAATTACACAATAATTAAGTTCAAGTTAATGTATGGATTTTAAGTGCACGTGTCAGTATTTCCTTAACAGATAGTCTGTACACACGTTGTTAAATATTCTTACCAAGAACTACATTTGCGTTGGCTAAGCATTGGAAAAAGCCAAACTGTATAGGCTAGTGCACTAGTATTTTGCCATAGAAATCGATTTAACATTACTCAAAAGATATTTTATTTTAAATATACCAACATACTATAAGATGGCTCACGTTTATGTCGATTAAAGAGTTAGGAAGGGGGGGGGGGGGAAACATTTTTCGATGTATAAACAAAAGTCTGAAAAGAATTTGTCTCCGAGGTACAGAAAGCTAAAAATTAAAAAAAAAACATCGTAAATCATGTCATTATTATATGTAATTTGTACTAATGAGATAGATAAAATCTTGAACAATAATAATCATAAGCGAAAAAAAAAATTGAGCTAATGAGCTTCTTTTATCTATATCCTTGAATAACAACTGTTGACGCCATTAAAATTTTCAAAAAGTTGCATGTGGGACTGCCCCGAACTCTGCTGCACATGTGAATAGAGCAACGGTACATTGTGTGTTACCACTCCAAAATCTTCAAAATCGTCAATTGGAGAATTTAAGTTGTTGGAGCATCCACGAGTCCATTGGCCAGTCTTTTGAAGAGTCGTGCACACTTATAAAGCAGGGTGCCCGTAGGGTTCCGTGAGGGAGCTACCAAAAAGGGTGAGCAGGAGTTGGTAACAACAAAGCACGCAGAGATTCCAAAAAAGAGTTAAGGCAAAGCAAAATAGCGAGCTGGTGGAAATTCTGCGGAGAGATGGACTCCCTTCCGGAATCGGCCAAGTTCGCCGAATTGCTGAGCTTAGAAAGAGGAAATCAACTAAGTACAATGAAAAACCAGGGAGAGACCCTAGATATTCCTCAAGCGACCTACTTCTCTGGAGAAAAAGGCGTGGCCTCTCCTCCGGAGCTGGTTCCCTCCGGTCCGGGAGGACTGGATCATTGCTAAGAAAGTAGTGTCCGACGAAGTCATTAGATGGGCGGTAGGCAAATTCAGTCCATTTAAGCCAGCAAGACCAAACGGTATATTTCCATCAATGCTGCAGAAGGGACTAAGCAATGTGCTCCCGTCGCTGCATAGAGTGTTCACGGCTTGCGTGGCACTGGGATACGTCCCTAAGGCGTGGAGATCCGCGAACGCGGTGTTCATACCAAAAGCTGTGAAAAGTAACTACAATGTCGCAAAAAATCGTTTAGACCCATAAGTTTCACATCCTTTCTAATGAAAACCTTAGAAAAAATGCGTTACAAAAAATAGTGGACAGGTACATTACAGAGGCAATTTTTGCAAGACAACCATAAACAAAGATCAACATGCCTACAGTAAAGGGAAGTCGAGCGACACGGCTCTCCACTGTAGCGCCATACCTCCTTTGTAGTGCATAAAATAGTAATGGCATGGTAGAATAAAGAAGTGCAGGTGGTACTCTTTTTCGATATTGAAGGAGCATCGACAAAGCCAGAAGAAACAACATCTGCGAGGCTCTTAGGGCCCGGGGGACTGCAACACAGTTGGTAAGCTGGGTCAGATCGGCGCTCCGCAACCGTAGGGTGACGGTTTCTCTGGAAGATAACTGGATGGAAAACGCGGGCGACTATCCACAAGGCAGCTGCTTATCATCTCCAGTATTGTATCTCTTAATGGACGGTCTTTTGGAGAGCGGATGACGGACTGGTCATGATACCAGGAAAGTTCGTCGGCAGCGTTTGTGATCGAATGCAAAGGGCATGCAAAATAATAGAACAATGGTGTACCGAGACGGGACTGTCAGTTAATCCTGGCAAGACAGAGTTTGTGGTATATAAGAAAAAACGAGTTAGAGTCAGAGAAAATA
The DNA here is from genome assembly GCA_951812265.1 of Taphrorychus bicolor. Taxonomy (NCBI): domain Eukaryota; kingdom Metazoa; phylum Arthropoda; class Insecta; order Coleoptera; family Curculionidae; genus Taphrorychus; species Taphrorychus bicolor. Next base: position 20,138,185 of record OX638305.1, read on the forward strand.
GTCACGTAGAAGAGGCATGCAATAAGGCGACAACACTGGTATAGCAACTGTGCAGGACAGTCGACAGGAGGTGGGGTCTAAAGCCACACATCCTGCAATGGCTCTACACTGCGGTAACCAGACCGAGGATATCCTATGGGTCCGTGGTCTGGTGGCCAGCGGTGGGCAGGGCCTGCTATGGGTTGAGGTTCACCTTCGAGAGGATGTTCCGACTCTGAGACCCCCGAGATGGGAAGGGATACTCTCCTTCATTGGAGGGACTCGTAGAGGAAATGAGGGCTCAGGCAGAGTACGAATGGCTGAATCGGCGAACCGAAACACTGTGAAAAGGGCCTTTAAAGACGAGTCGAAATTTTTGTCAACTTTTTGAAAAACCCCTGTAATTTATTTTGTAGGTCAAAAAAACCAAAAACTGCCGAACATGTCCCGAGATACCAACTAACGCCATTAAATGTCATAACAATTAATGTTCTGAAATTACGCTACCTACCAAATGCAGTGGGTTGAAATGCAACCATTTTGCAGAGCTTTTTTCTTTATCTTGTATATCTTTTAGAGAACAACTTATTTAAGATTAATCTGCCGCCGTGATTCTAGAAGAAACGACCTTTCAAAATCTCTTTAGGTTTTAAATTTCGGCTAAGGCATTTCCGAAACACAGACCCCCAAAAATTACAAAAAATTTTGCTGTATCGATCTTTTCCGTTAGCAGTTTCATTCTCAAAAACTCGTAACACAGGGTCCATGACTCCATGTACGCTCAATGTTTCAAATGGACAATCATGGGGCACCGTGTCAAATGCCTTTGCCAAATCTAGCAAAACTGTTATTCATTTCTCGTTATTATCTAATTTCCTGATAAAGAGCATTTGCAATCTAATTCTTAACACAACAGTGTATGACTCGCATATTCAAATTTGAATTCGTTTGTTTATGCTACCTCATGTAAATCTCTTAATTTATCTCTTTTGTCGCAAAGAAACCTCGTTATTGTTGTTAAAGGACCCAATTCGCAAATTTGGACTCTAAATACCAAATGTGTTGCATTTTTAATGAGTTTTGAGCGAAAATTTCGTATATTCTCGTTAAAATATGTATTTTTTCCAAAAGCAACCAATTAGAAGATATGGGTCGTTTTTGCCTTCGGATTTGCTTGATTATCACTTAAAGTTGAGTTAATCCAAAAGCATCAAAATATGTAATTTTCAGAGAATGTGGGTTATTTTTAACCGATTTTATCCCCTCTGATACCTTATCTGAATTTTTCTAAAAGCTCCAAATTTCTTTTTTTTTGCAGTTTTAGACGCTCTGAGTCATTTTAAGCGTGTTTGGCTTTGTTATCCTGAATTGCTCCGAATACTGCAAATGTGAATTTTTGACAGCTTTGACTTTATATTTTTCATCGAATTTGGCATTAATCTTAACATAACTTTCACGCAAAATACCAAATTTACAATTTTATCCTGAATTTCTCCAAGTACTGCAAATTTTTGAAAGCGTTGACTTTGGATTTTTTATCGAATTTGGCAATAATCTCTTAACATGACTTTCTCGAAAAATACAAAATTTACAATTTGAATCGTTCTTAGTCAAACTTAATTTATTTTCGTCCAAAAATGTAATTTTACAATAACAAATAAAAGATTTGAGTAATTTTTTCCTGATTTTGTCCTAAAGTTTCTACAAGAAATTCTCAAAATTTATATTTTTAGATCATGTTCAAACATTTTTAAATTTGAATATTAAGCGACGTTAAGTAATATTTTTTAAATTTTGATCCAAATGGTAACCTACATTTTTCTAAAGACTTCAAATTTGTATTTTCATACGCTTTAAGAATTGTTCGACCATTTCTATACTGACTTTCTGAACATGACTTCTTCGAGGAATATAATATCATCATTTTGAGGCGTTTTTAGTCAAGTTTTCACTTAATTTGGTTCAAAAATTAAGAACAGAGGCAATTTTATACGCTCCGACTAACTTTTAATAGATTTTGGCCACTCCCAATCTGAATTTCACCAAACAATCAAAATTTGGATTTTTGTAAGCTATAAGATTTTTTGAGTACTCGACTTTGAAAAATAAAAAATTTGCGTTTTGAAGCGTTTTGAGCAAAAGTTTTTAGTCCAAAAAACTTGAGTTTCTACAAAGAAAAAACTCAAAATTAGCAGTTTTAAACCATATGGGTCATCTCAAAATTAGCAGTTTTAAACCATATGGGTCATTTTTAATTATTTGTATTTTAGATGACTAAATTACATCCTACAATTTTCGAAAATTTTCATATTTGCATTGATCCTAACCTAAATTTTTGTCACAAATACAAAACTTGCATTTTGCACGCTTCAAGTCATTTTATTACCCATTTAGCCTTATTAATAACCTAAATATTTTCAAGAACTTCAAATTTGTATTTTTTGACGCTTCGAGAAAGTTTTTACCATTTTTGGAATGACTTTCTGAACCTGAGCATCGAAAAATACAAAATATTGATTTTTAAACATTTTTATTCGAATTCACTTAGTTTTGTCCAAAAATTTGAGTTTATTTTGGCTGATTTCGTGAGTTGTTCCCTAAGTCATTTTTAAACAATTTCTCTAAACTCTCCAAATTTGTATTTTTGTAAGCATTAAAACATTTTGAGCCAAATGTGTGTGGTCCATAAATCCCTTTTTCTAAAAAAAAAACAAGTTAGGAGATTTGAATAAGTTTTGCCTGATTTTGTCATAAAATTGAATGTCTCCAAAAACATCCCAATTTGAATTTTTTGGACAATGCGGGTCCTTTTTAACCGATTTTAGCACAAATTCTAACCTTAATTTTCCAAAAGCTTTACATTTGCATTTTCTGAGGTCTGTATATTTTTTTGAACGATCCTAGGACATAATCTTAACCTAAATTTTTGTCACAAATTCAAAACTTGCATGTTTGCACTCTTTGAGTCATTATTGACCAATTTTGGCCTTAATCCTAACCTGCATTTTTCACCATCTAGAAATTTGTATTTTTAAACGCTTCAAGTAGTTTTTTAATAGATCTTAATAGGATAGTACCCTGAATTTTTCCAAAATCTTCAATGTTGTATTTTTACATACTTTTTGAGAAATTTTTCACAGTTTTTGGACTGAGTTTCTTAACCTGATTTTGAGGCGTTTTTAGTCAATTTACTTAGTTTGATCTAAAAATTAATATTAATAAAAGCAACCAATTGGAAAATTTGAATCACTGATTTTTTCCTAATATTGATTTCTTTTTCAAAAATTTGCAGATTGCGCATTTTTTTCTGACAATATAGGTCATTTTTAATCCATTTTAGCCCAAATTCTAACCTTAAGTTTTTCCAAAGGCTTTGCATGTCCCTCAGTCGTTAATAAATCCATTTTGGAGAAAAAAACTTCTAAGAAACATTTTTGGAAGCTAAAGAGAATTGACCCAGTAGAGAAGATAATTCAAGAAATTGCAACATTCGAACTCCAACACAGAACAGAAACAAATGGAAACGACCAAGAGGAAACTCATTTTAACATTGGAAGTTTGATTTTGGTCCAGAATAACACTGTATCTCCAAGAGTGTGGCCAGAGAGAAGAGTTAAGGAGTTGCCTACAGCCAGAGGAAAGAATAGCGTATTTCCTGGGGTGACAATGATCAACGTCCAATACAGTACCTAAGTAAGTTCAAGGTTTTCTTTGAATCGACAAAAATTTTTAGTTAATCGCTATTTTTCTTTAGAGTTCTTAGTAGAAGCTTTGCTCAATGGCTGAAATTCCTTTTTTTTAATCCACCTATTCCCACTAGTTTCAAAACCTTTTTTTTCTATTTTTTTATGCAATGGAAATTCCTTATGCTCGGCCCCATGTCTTACTCCCTCTTTTAGTTTTCATTCTATTTAAAATTGTTTAACGCATGACTTTCGTTGACCTTCAAAGACATTATTATGTCTTTTAGTTTTCTGACGTGATTTCTATGTTTATTATTGAATATTTATCACCAGGAGTCTGGCCCAAGATTCACTTATTTTTAGAAAAATTTGGTGTTTTCTTCAATCTGGGTCTAATTTCTACCTTCAATCTTGCTAATTACCTTGCTGAGTTCAGACAAGAAACTCAATTAAGCGAAACATCTTGGACTTCCATTGTCTTTATAGAGTTTTTTACACGTGGTTTAAAGCAGTGGAATCTCTGCTCGAAACGTCGTATAAAAAACTCAATATAGACAATGGAAGTCCCAGATGTTTTGCTTAACAGTACATTAATGTCTACCACCTTTAAACAAACGTAAGAAACTCAATGTTTCCTTTTCAGTTGCTACTCTCGATCTTCAATCTTCACAACCACCACATTTAGTTCTCTTTGTCTGTATCACTTTTTGCAATTAAAGCAAGAAAGTAGTGTATACAAAAATTTTCAATTTTTAACAGGGCCCAAATCCATGCTCCCTTCATTTCCGAAAGCAGGTCTACATGACTGGTTAGGTTGTTGTTTGACTCCAACTGCACGGTAGCTTTGAGTTGAACTTCTACGTCTTCATTGCACATTTACATATCTCCACAGTTTCAGGTTGAATTTTCCTCTTCTAACAACTCTCTATTGATAGCATACCAATGCTACCAAAGACTATAAGGTCTAAACATACCGTAGACTAAATGGCCTCTTAGGGTGACTTTTAAACTCCAGATATAACCTACATTGCATTGTTTATCTGTCAGGTAAACAATGCAATGTACATCAAGTCTGGTGTTTTATCTTCAATCTGAAGTTTTACTGGAACTTGTAAAAGTCGCCCTTAGGGCGACAAGTTCAAGTAAAACTTCAGTTTGCAGTTAAAACACCACAATGACTTACATTGCATTGTTTATCTGTCAGGTAATCCAATGTATGTCATGTCTGGTGTTTTATCTTCAAACTGAAGTTTTACTGATAGTAAGTATCCATTTACCCACAAAAACTTTTTTGTAGTACGCCACTGATCGTTTTATCTTAAAAGTCGGAATTCTCTATTAAATTTAGAAACTTTTATGCATCCTTGTCTTATCTCCCACCGTTTTCGAGAAATTTGCAAAAGTGTCTAGAAATGCTTATAATTTTTCCATAGGTGACTCTTTTTCATCAGTATCTGGGAATTTAAATAGGAACGCAGAAAGCAGACATTTCCAAATTTCTCGAAAACGGTGAGACATGAGACACAAAAACGATCAGTTTTTAAATTGAATAGAGAATTTAGACCTTTAAGAAGAAACGATCAGTCTCGTGCTACAAAAAAGTTTGGGAGGGTAAAAGGATACAACCCGAGAAAAAATAAGACCCTGTCGATGTTGGCTTGCGGTTGGTATATCCAACGATGTAGATAATAAGCGGTTACCCATATTCAAAAATGTGGTTAAATATCTCAAAAAATCTAAGAACTGTAAAAAAAATTAAAAAAAAAATCAACCAACACCCTGTATCTCGGTGAAGAAGCGTTTGCGGGTTATATTTGTATGAACATTGTGCCCTATTTTTGCCTAGGGATTTCCCAGTTAATTTCAGAATACCTTGTATTGTAACTTAAAAAAGCGCGTCAACTTTTTGAAAAACCCTGTAATTTATTTTGTAGGCCAAAAAACCAAAAACTGCCGAACATGTCTCGAGATCAATGAATTTTCTGAAATTACGCTACCTACCAAATGCAGTGGGTTGAAATGCAACCATTTTGCAGTGCTTTTTTCCTTACCCTGCATATCCCTTAGAGAATAACTAATTTAAGATCAATCTCCCGCAGTGATCCTAGAAGAAACGTCCTTTCAGAATCCCTTTAGGTTTCAAATGTCGGCTAAGGCATTTCTGAGATGCAGACCCCCAAAAATGACAAAAAAATTTGCTGTATCGATCTTTTCCGTTAGCAGTTTATTTGTGCCGCTTTTTTATTTCTGTGCAAAGACTAAGAAAATCCGTGTCTGTGTAGTTAGTTAAACTTTCTTGTTCTAAACTAGGTAATTGTCTACTTCGTTTCATCTAGTGACAACTATATTTGTCAACATACTATTGCATTTCGATATTAACGTGCTCAAGGCCTAGATTTGCTTTGCTATAGGTTTTGAATTTTAACAACATATACCTGCTACTATGTTGTAGCTAATGAGTTTATCAAAATCATTTTATTTGTCTTAGATTTTTGCTGAAAAATTAAACGAAACTGTTTTGAGTCTCAATTCAGTAACAAATTAATTTTCTGTACAAAATGGCGAACACATTTTTTTAATAAAAGCAATAGCAATATATAGAGAGTTGCTCTCTTTGTTTTCATATTACTCTTTTCTTTTTATTCATAATTATTCCTAAAATATTCAATAATCTGGTTTTCAACACAATAATCTAAATGCTAAAATGTTTTAACGTGCAACATAAAAGCAAACGACATTATTCAAATACTCTCGACTCCTAGGACATATTATAACGTTTGCTTAACCATCAAGGTAAATATACTTAACATAATACACCTAGAGTTTAAATAAAATTATCCTCATGATGAACATATTCACTGTTGTCCGCTCATTGATAAAAAAAATATATTAATTGCATTGTTTAGCACTCATTGTCATTCTCACCGCGTGCCATGGCAACCAAATCAAGATAAAACCACAAGTTTAACTCAAAGTAATTATCCTCAGTTAAAACTCTACTGAAATTTGGACATACTCACCATCAGTATCGTTCAGAATGTTATCACGAAACGATGTGGTTGTGTTACTGAGCGTTGTTTTCGTTTTAAGGTAAACCATCCGTTCTTTATTAGTATTAAAATGTGATAACCTATACCGTTTATTGTGTGTTTTAAAGTACCAACTAGAACCATGTGTAGTAGATACGATAGACAGTTATTTATGGGAAATATGAGTTTTTGATGCGCAGTAGAAATTTTAAGCTGCATGCTATTAATAAAATGTAAATATGCTTTTCATTTATACGATTTAGTCCTTTTATATTGAAATAAGAGCTCAACCAAACTTTTATGTGAATCTTATTTTAGTCATACAACAACTGATTGGTTTTAGCTCCACCAAGTGCCAAGCAGCAAGAATCCTGGGCATCTTCCCCACCCCAGGTCGAAGCCACTACATCCTGGAAAGCACCCTGATGACGGCTTTGGTTGATGCTGGTCATGACGTCACAATTGTAAGCCCGTTTTATGAGGAATATCGATCAAAAGGCAACGGCACCTATCGACAGATAGTACTGACAGGAATTGCCGAAGCTCAAAAAGGTATAAACAGTTTTTAGTGTCCCCAATAAATATACAGGATTTATTGGGACATATTAATCGGTTCATTGATTCATGTAAATATATAGTATATTCCTAAATTTTTATCAAAAAATACCAACGCTTATTACTACGCTATTGTTATATTGAAAAGAAAATACATACTTGATAAGCAATCTATTGGTGTAGCAATTTTATTTTCGCAATAAGTGCAAAATCACAATAGATTAAGAGGCCACTTGAAGTCGCTAAAATCAAACATGAAATCACTATTTAAAAACCCATTTTTTCAGAACGCAGGAAGGCCATCAACCTATTTGAAAGAAAATACATCAACCCCTTGGCAGCCATCTACATCATGAATAAAATAGGACTGAAACAAACCGAAAGTACTTTGAGCCACGATAATTTCCAAACCTTAATCCACTCGGGAGAGAAATTTGACGCGGTGATAGTGGGTCAGTTCATGAACGATGCCCTGAAAGGTATGGCCCATCACTTTGGTGGGCATCTCATCCTGTTTAGTTCAGTAGGCACCAGTACCTGGGTAAAATATCGCTAAATCCCCAAAAGGAATCTAAGAGTTATTTGACCAGTTTTTAGGTCAACCACCTTGTTGGTAACCCTTCACTACCTTCCTACACACCAGAGATGATTCTTAGTTACCCAGCTAAAATGACCTATTTCCAAAGGATGAAGAACGCCCTTTTTAACATCGTCTACAACATCAATCAGCTGTTTATATTTTATCCCAAACAAAACGCCCTCCTGAAACAGTATGTGCCCAATGCCGTTGATTTGCACGATGCTCTGTTCAATGTGTCACTGGTGCTCATGAATACCCATGAGAGCATTGGCTTGTCCACATCGACGGTGCCATGCATGAGGCAAATTGGTATGTTTTAGCCTAAGCATTGAGCTTAACTAGAATACTAATGATTTTCAGGTGGATTTCATGTAAAACCTCCCAAGAAGCTGCCTGAAGACCTTCAGAAATTCTTAGATGAGTCCGAAAATGGGGTGATCTATTTCAGTCTGGGATCGAACGTAAACACCAACCATCTCCCTACAGAGACAAAAAGAGCAATTTTAGAGGCTCTATCAGAGGCAGACGAGAATGTCCTGCTTAAATTTGAGGACTCTACCTTACACCTTCCACCAAAGATTAAAGTGGGGAAATGGTTTCCACAGCAGGACATTTTAGGTGATGACAATAGAAAGTCACCATTATCAACTCACTGTAGGTTTCTTGTGTAGCCCATCCTAATGTCAAACTGTTCGTCACCCATGGTGGCTACGCAAGTACCATTGAATCGGTGCATCGTGGAGTGCCAATTGTAGCAATCCCAGTGTTCGGTGACCAAAAAATGAACGCCGTTTACGCAGAAACTAAAGGATTTGGTAAAATCCTACCTTGGCAAGACATCACTAAGGACAAGCTAACCAGTGTGATAAAAGAGGTTATGGGCAATGCTTCGTAAGTTGGAATTTTCAGTATTTTGTCTAGATATATGAACTGTGCCGATTCACAGATATAGGAACACTGCTCAAAGAAAATCAGCCCTACTTCGAGACAGAGAAGTGCACCCCCTGCAGAGCGCTATCTATTGGATAGAGTACGTTTTAAAGCATAACGGAGCTCCTCACTTGAGAGTTGTTTCTCTTGAGTTGTCTTGGTATCAGTATTATTTATTGGATGTTTACGTTCCCCTATTCTTAATTTTGTATTCGACAATTTTCGGGTTGAAAAAATGTATTAGACGAATTAAGTTAAAGAGGAACGAAAAGTATAAGATCTCATAGGTGACTGATGTATCCTCTAATATTTTTAAATATTATTTATTTTTTTGTTATTTATTTATATAGGCGAATACAGGTACTACTTGATAAGATTATTTAGTGCTAAGTTGTAATTATTAAAATGAAGATAGTGTGTGGGGATAGTAGGAACTTACAGAGGATCCAGCGATACCACACTATCTTCATTGATACTGGAACATAAACACTTGAAAGTTATAATTATTCTGCAGGTGTTACTTTAAACTTTAATGTTTAACTGATATGTAACAATATATATGACAATTAACATAACGAAATAAGCGCGAAAAGTGTAAAGTGTAAATATATCCAAGACCATAAACAGTTATATTTTAAAGTAAATACATTTTTAGACCCTCGTTTTTCTTCTTTTCCCTTCAGAAATCAGATAGAAAGCTGCTGTGTATTGGAAAAGATTAAAGCTTACTTGAGTATTGTTTTACTATAACATCAGGAGATACTTAAATATTCAGTTTGTATAGAAAACGTGGAGTGAGGCGTTGGCCGGCCTCAGTTGGGTTTACGTTGGTAACTGGTATGAGACTGTTCTCGTTGACCTGCACTTCCTGTAAGCGGCGTTCACTACCAGGTGGAGAAAGCATTGTTGCCACTGTTCACAGATACTCAACATCCCTCCTCTATGTTTTTAAGCCAGGTAACTGATTTGTTAAAATACATCACAGCTCTGTACGATAACGTCGCTTAGACATCCTGATAGAATCCTGCAGCCCCATATTACAAACATTGTAGTAAACAAAACGCGCTCCGCCATGTCGTCAAGATGTTTTCCGCTCAGGTGTCTTAATGTTTTACAAATTTTCCTATAATTATATGTAATCCTTGAATTTGCTAGGCATTTTTCTGCCTCTCTCCTGTCATTCGCGGTTCCTATGTTAATTCCATCGTTATACACTACCATAACTATGTCATCCTCTCTCTCTTCACTCTTTCGTACATCCTTCTCAACCTCTCTCTCACTCGTTTGGCCGTTTTCAGCCTCCATCATCACAATTCCGCATGGAGAAGGCTCAATGTCTCACATGGAACCGGATTCAATCGCACCGTTCCCTGGCATATCCGAATCTGGTTTTCATGCCTCTTCCATAATATTCCTTCATCGAGCATGCATAAGAATGTTATCCAGCCAAATTTTCTGATAATTAGGGCTTTCACCCAAATAATTGGTTTGTTCTGGTTTCAGTAGTCCTTGACGTATCGACTATATCTCCTAATGTTACAGTAAAACGACAATACTCAAGTAAGCTTTAATCTTTTAATAACCAAAAGAACCCAATACACAGCAACTGGTAGCTGGTATGAAACTGTTCTCATTGACCTCCACTTCCTGTAAGCGGCGTTCGGTACCAGGTGGAGAAAGCATTTTTGCCAGTGTTCACAGATACAACAAAAGCTATCAGACTTAAAAAATATGGGTTAATGGTTTTCTACGTAGGTACTTTTATTTATTCTATCTATCTAACTAAAGCGTTTCAAAAAAAAAAATTTCTGAATGTTATGGTGAAGGCAATATTTCCACATAAGAAACAATCTGATTGCCCATCTGCAATTAGTTTCTATAACTTATTCTATAACTTACAGAAGATTATTCAGCACTTCATCTAATTCTTCAGTTTTCTCAGGAAAATAGACACGTTTCTTGACTTTTTCGTTTCGTGCGTCTTTGTCGGATTGCGGCAATTCAAGAGTTTCTCATTCTGGTGAAACATGATAAATATATTGTAAGGTTTAAAAGGTCAAACTTTTTGTTCTGTCTCTTTTAGGCTTAGCAGGGGCCTTATCTTTTTTTCTCGGGTTATTATTCGTTTTCTTTTTCCGTTTTCTTTGTTCCGTATCTTCTTCTTTTCGTAAATTCCTATACCTGAGTAGAAAAATCCTTTTAACTTTCTTTTTTTAGGCTTCTCGAACAATATCTCATCAACTGTTTCTAATTTTTTCTCTAGCAATTACTCAACTTCAATATTCAATTTTTCCAAGTCTTCCAAATCTTTTTCAACATCAGTTTGCCTGAACTTATTTTCTTGTATTATTTCTGTCTCGGTCTTTTCAATAGGTACTGGGAGACAATTTTCCGATATTGCGATAAATCGGAGTTAATTCAGTACCTAACTGAATGATTTAATCTAATTCGTTTTGAGAAAAAAAAAGTGAAATTGAAAACATGAAAGTGGATATCAACAAAAACATGGAAAATCATTTTCAAGAGTTCCTTAATTGAAGAAAATTGCAAAAATATCGAATTGAGGAAGATTGATTTGGGAGGAAAAATGGAAAATCTTCAAAAGCTAATTATTCCAGCCATCCTTGAATGGGGGGCCCCCTAATACCTCACTAGACATCTGATCCAATAGTCTAGGGCTAGTCATGGAGGTTTTGCTCCCTTGAGGCCTCTAAATATAAAAAGTTCCATAACAAAATATTTTTCTGAATAATATGGTGAAGAAACATTTCACATATTATGTGTAAGCGAATCTCTTATTATCATGAATGTAATTGTTTTTCTAGGTTACTATAACTTACAGAGGATTACTCAACCCGTCATCACCTAGTGCCAAGTGCAAAGCTGCCTTTGATGAAATAAAGAAAATAATAGGAAAAGGTATAGTTTTGGCTCATTTTGATCCCAGTAAAGAAATAATATTAACTACCGGTGCAAGCCAATAAGGACTATCGGCTGTGCTGTACCACGGAAAAACGAGTGGAATGGAGCGACCCATAGGATGTGCATCAAGGACATACACCTCATCTGAAAAGAATATGGCAACGCTGGACAGGGAAGCAGCGGCCTTAAATTTCGGATCGAGATACTTTGAACAACACCTACTGGGAACGTCTTTCACAATTAGAACGAATCATAGGCCATTCTTGGGTATTTTTGGCGAACACAAAGAAATGCCATTACGAAAAAGGGATAGACTGCTATCCCTTTTAGGGGATGTCGTGAGCCACATATATGTCAGGGTTTGACTATAAGTTGGAGTACTTACATAAGAGGAAATGATAACCAGGTTGCAGACTTTTTGTTTAGGCTTTCCAGCAGACAGACTAACATCATGGCAGAGGAGTTGGACGAGGAGCAGAATTATTTGAACTTTGCGACAACAACTTTGGAATGGCCCATTGATAACACTAGAGTAGCCCAAGAGACCAAGAAATAACATGTACAGAGGAGAGTCCTAGAATTTGGAAACTGGGGATGGTCGCCCAGTGCAGCCATCAAGGATTTCCGTTTATTCTGGAGCAGAAGGGACGAAATTTACGAGCAGAACAGTTGTCTAATGTGGGGCCACAGACTAATAATCGTGAAGGTGCTGCAAAATAGTTTGCTCAGAGAGCTGCATGGTTCTGCGCATTTTGGAATTTTCAAGACCGGAGCAATAGCGCGATCCTACCTGTGATGGGAAGGACTGGATAAAGAGCTGGAAAGAAAAATTAAAAAGTGTGAGGTATGTCTAAAGACCAGAGACCAGCTGCCCAAGATGGTAATACATGTGGATCTTCTACACTTGGAGCCAGGCGTAGAATATTTGACTGACAAAATTTGCTGACATCATAGATAAACTAAGGACATTATTTGCAACCTTTGGACTGCCAGACACGATATGCTCGGACAGTGGAACACCATTTGTGTCGAGGGCAATGGAATAATTTTTGAAAAACAATGAAATAAAACACATAGGTAACAATTCCACCACACAACGGCCAGAGGAATGGAGCGGCAGTGAATAGCGAAAACGTTCAAGACAAAGATCAGAGCAGCGAGAGGCGACCCTCAAAACCGAACAACACCTTTATACACCTTAGTAACGAGATTCCTACTAACATTTCGAGAGAAAGAGCACTGTACCAAAGGAGCAGCACCTGTAGAGCTGACGTTTAGAATAAAATTGAAAACAAGATGGGACTTATTAAAGAAAAACCACAATGCTGACAACCATGACGAAAGAAAAGTGATTTGCTAAAAGAGAGAGAAAATTTAAGAAGGGAGAAGAAGTAATGATTTACTATTACCGAACACCAAACTGGTAGAAGGTGGACGAAGGCCAAAAAGATTGTAGGAAACACGGTTTACTTATGCAGACTACCGACAGGACACCTATGGAAGCGTCACGCCAATCAAATTCAAAATGTCACCCAATTCAGAATGAGGGAAGTGAGTGGTGTTGGTAGGTCCCCGGCAAAGGAGGATGAAGGACGAAGAGGTTTTGGAAGAATTGGCAGGTTTCTGGGAAGGCCAAGGCAGTGCCGAATTCCGAGAGAATACTAAGGCGCCGCCAGATGAGACCGATCAGGGAAGCAAGGAAGAAACTCACTCAGAAATTGAGGGCGCTGGGATTGTTGAAAGCTCAATGGTAGACGGCACCTCTGTAACCTCACATAGCAACGAAGGGGTACAAGAAAGCAACCCGAGCCCATTGCCCTCACAATATCATAAAATCATTGAACAACATATTTACAGTAAAGGTGAGGGAAAACTGGGCACGGACACACCAATGTACTGAATCGCACAAAGCGCATACGCTGGCCTTAAGCCAAATAATTTTATGGATTTTAGAATGTAAAAACATAACTTGTTTATACTAGATGCATAAGTATACTTATCTGATTTTATTGTATTTCAATGGGTACCAGACATGTGACGATTGTATTTAATTGACTGTATGGTATCTCCTATTTAACGTATCACATGTCGCATTTTATATGGTTATGACTTAGACTGGGAGTACTTTGTGATATAAGTGTGGAGGGATGAAATGTATGAGACATAAACATAGCACTTATTTTATAAAATGGACAAGTTTCTTGATTTTTTCGTTTGGTTTATCTGTGTCGGATTGAGGCAATTCAAGAGTTTCTCTTTCTGTATATTTTGGCTTTATCAGAGGTATTATCTATTTTCTCGGGTAATAAGGATTTTTTTCTGTTATTTTTTTCTCGGTATTTTCTCCTTTTCGTAAACTCCTAAACCTGAATAAGAGTCCCTTTAACCTCATTTGTTTTTAGGCTTTTTGAAGCTTTTCGAACACTTTCTTGTCAAACTGTTTCTAATTCTTTCTTTAGCTATTGCTCATACTTCAATGTTCAATTTTTCCAAGTCTTCCAAATCTTTTTCAATATCATTTTGCCTGAACTTATTTTCTTGTATTAATTCTGTGTACCTTTTCAATTCTGGGAGACAATTCTTCGCTATTGCCATAAATCGAGTTAATTCAGTAACTGATAAATGATTTGCTGATACGTTTTGAGGAGAAAAAAGAGTGTAATTGAATACATGAACGTGGATAACAACAAAAACATGGTAAATCGTTTTTAAGTGTTTTTTGATTGAAAAAAATTGCAAAACTGTCGAAGTGAGGAAGACTAATTTGGAAGGGAAAATGGAAAATCTTCAAAGATTAATTATTCCGATCAGCCTTGAATGGGGAGCCCCCTAATACCTCACTACACATCTGATCCAATAGTCTAGGACTACAGTCATGGAGGTTTTGATCCCAAGAGGCCCCTAAATATAAAAAGTTTCATAACAAAATATTTTTCTGAATAATATGGGGAAGAAACATTTAAACATATTATGTATAAGCGTTTCTCTTTATTATCATACAATATAATTGTTTTTCTAAGTTACTCTAACGTACAGAGGATTACTCAAAACGTCATCACCTAGGGCTGAGTTAAAAGCGTTTTCGGTGGTTCCCAGATTTCAACAAGATATGGAACACGTATTTGCGTTTGCTGCAAAATCCAATCTACTAAATGGAGATTAAATAAAGTGGTTTCTTTCATGGAGCTCTCAGTGAAAATTTATCTATGAGACGTCCAGGCAAAACCAATTAAAGACCGAAAAAAAGTTCAAAATGATGAAACCAGATTTGGTAACTTGAAGATAGGTCAAAGTTTTGTTAGGTGGGAAAATGATGTACCTAGGTAAATGATAAACTAGCATTTTATTAAGTACGTGCCTGTGAAATAATAATTAGGGAGTGTTAGTTCAGATTAGAAAATAGTTAGCTGCAGCTGCATTTGTTCTTCAACACGTACCATTTTTAAATAATATTATCGTGTTTCAAGCAACCTTCCAAACAGTCCAAATTACACTTTACTAAACCGCAATAGGCGCAATAGCTTTCTCGTCAAAGCTCCATCATCAGGACAAACGAGACCTGCTCATTATTTTCCCATCAAATCGATGAAAGAAATGAAATATCATTCGATTTTTTTTTATTTCAATTCCAGATAAACGAAATACGACGACAAAATGACCGCGGTCGTGCTTGGTATTATTAACCCCAAATGATCCTTCTTTTAATGGCTCCGGCAATTCAGATCCATCTTGAAAATAACTACCTTATAAACCTTTAAGTATGGACGGCCAAATGGTTCTAACGACGTTTTAAAGTGCGGAGACACCAGTTTTTAATCTGTTCTTTAAACGATCAGTGTCGGGACCATTAGGGTTTGATTACATGTGGATTGGATGTTTCGTGTCCGGTTATTAGGGTATAACAGAGGGTTATATTAAATTCAATCACGAAATTGATGACGTTAGAGCCTTCAAAAGTTTCAAAAATAATGTGTCAAATGATCGAGTATTGAAAATACTAAGTAAATGTTACTAGATTGAGTTCATGAAAATCTTTGAGCATAGCACCCGATGTCGTTGTCTTATATTCACTAGGACTAAATTTGAGTCCGAGTTGGATATCAAAAGTACGTATACTAAAAATGATATCACATGGATATCACTATTAGTATACATAATCGGATTTTTTTAAGGAATATAATGAAACCCCTGGTTCGAGGGAAAAAATAAAAAATCTAATTGAAAAAGAAAAAAAATGCAAAAATTGAAATACTTAAAATCTAAAGAAGTACATTTCAAGTTTCGTGCAAATCGATATACATCAAGAATGTTATGTGCGTAGAACAATTTAGCAACTAATTATTGTTACTTCACCCAACATTGTTGTTGTTGACTTCTAGATGGCGTCTGCTCCAATACAACGTGATAATGGCCAATTGCAAGCTTCGCGAGTAATTTTTGAGTGTCCAAATAAAACAATTTATTTTTTGTAGCGTTTTTTGTTTTTGCCCCCCCCCCTCCTGGGGAAAGTTCTGGCCACGCCCATGTTATGTGCTGTTTTCCCTAAAGGTAAACACATTTCTATCTACAAGTAAATTGATGTATTAGCCATTTACTTATTATTAACATCGCCTTAAGCCATGGAATTTACCCTGTACACCATCGATAACAAATGGTCGTCAAAACAAATTTGTTAAAAAGTGTTACTAAAATTTAATTGTTGCCGGCTTTTTAACATATTATGAAGTGTATTTTGTATGTTATACCTATACAATTTAATTGTTCAACTAAGTGCCGAAAATAATTGGTATAGAGATCCGAACTTGCTCAGCATTACCCTAGTTAAGATGTTCAATATATTTGGGGTAAGTATGCATACATCTAGACATTTTTCAGGTATTGCCTGTGGGGCCTATTTGCAAACTGGAAGTACTACTTAATACCTTTCTGCTTACGCTATTCATGCAAAGTTATAGATGTTCAAAGTTAAAAATTACTAAAAGAAATGAAACCCCCCTCCACTCCCGTTTAGTCAATTTGATAAAAAATAAAAAATTTTTTTTTGGTTTTACCCGAATGAGGCGATTTCAATGCGCTCTGAATTCTGAATGTAGCAAACCGAATTTTATATAATAAGTAAGATTGTACCTATAATAAGGTTGCTTTTAATGATATGTGTTTACACTAAAAAGAAAAAACCGTTAGATTCCCTCCACTCCAAAATTTATGTTGTTTTTCATCTGAATGGGACGATTTCGATACTCTCTGAACCTAGCAAATCGAGTTTGAGTGAGAGTTGTGCCACAAGTTGGTTTTTTCAACGATATGAGTTTAAAGCTGATTTCTAGAGAGTCCAGAAATCGACCACTGAACAACAAAAAAAAAAGATAAAACCGTTAGTTTTTCTTTAATTGGTTTATTATTTCTGAAGGTATGGCGGTTCAAAGTTGAAAATCGCTAAAAAACGAAGGAATACCCTTCCTCCATTTGGTCCCCCCGCTTCCTTAGGTCAACTTGTAATGCCAACTTAAAAAAAAATTGATTTTTTTTTAAGTTGGTTATTTAGCTACGCGTACTTAAAGCTGATTTCTAAAAGGACAACAAACTGACTCTCAAAACTGCAGAACCAATGGAACTGCGGTTTGCGGCATCTGAAAGAGCCGAATAAAATCGAATTTGAATAAAAGTTGCATAATAAGCTGTTTTCTAAAAGATCTGTGTTTAAAACTTATTGTAAAAGGGTCCGAATCGACTATCAAATGGGTCTAACTCCAAAACTGTAAACTAATCAAGCTGCGATAGTTTGCAACATCTGAAAAAGAAAAGCAAGAAAAAGGAGAAACTGTTAGATTCACTCCAATCGGTCTATTATTTCTCAAGTTATAGAGGTTCATATTTGGAAATCTGTTTGTTTTTATTCTGTTTGTGTTGTCTTTGTTTTTATTTGGAAAAAAGAATTAATACCCCCCCCCCCCTTTTTTTTTGACAAGTTGACCACGTTCAAACAACATTAAAATCTACAGAAATTTCATTAAAGAAAATTCGGTTATTTAACTGCTGACACTCAGTTACAAAATCCACTAAAAGGACATCAGAATTATATGGTTTCTCAAATTCGTGGTAGACTCCTATCAAAAAAAACTCATTTATTATTTTTTTATTGACTTTATACAACATAAAAGTGGACAAAACTGACTACCAGAGCTTTTGCTAAGAGGCAATCCATCAATATTGTTTGCTGAATTGATTGAATCAGAATCTGTAATTAGTCTTTTATGTTTCTTGGATAAATGATTTTACACCAAAGTAAACAAAATTATTTGATATTTTGTAGAGAAAAAAAAGCAAATTTGTAGTTTTTGAAAACAAAATAGATTATGGATAGGGCAAAAATTGGTTAAAAATGACACAAAGCGTAAAAAAAATCAATTTTTTCATATTTTCATATTTCTGCAGAAATTCTATTCAATGAGAAAATTAGGCAAAACTGATTAAATCTTCTAATTTGTTGTTTTTGATAAAGTTACATTTTTGGTACACCAAAATAGGTAAAATTTAACTGAAGACATCCCAATATGCATGTTTGGCTTTTTTGAAAAAGTCAGGTATGAATTAGGGCCAAAAATCAGAAACTATTTACTTAAAACTACAAAAAAATGCAAATTTGAAGTTTTTGAAACAAAATAGATTAAGATTAGAGCCAAAAATTGGTAAAAAATTACTCAAAGCGTCCAAAAATGTAAATTTTCAAGTTTTTGAAGAAATTCAATTTTATGACAAAATCAGGCAAAACTGAATAAATCTTCTAATTTGTTGCTTTTGGTAAAGTTACATTTTTGGTCCAAAATAAAACAAATTTGACTGAAAACGTCTCAAAATGCAAGTTTGATGTTTTTCGAAAAAGGTAAGAATTACGGCCAGAAATCAGTTACAAAAGACTTAATTAGTCTAGTAATGTGAGTGTATATTAATTTATAATTTTATTGATAAGAGATGGTGTGTAATAATTGTAAATTGTGTACTACTTAGTTTGAACAAATTGGAGAAAATGTTTTTAGTTCAGGTAATTTTTTTACTTTCAATAATTTTTTTAAGATGTGTTTTCATATTTCAATTACTTTTAAAGGACCCGTCTGTGCAACGAAAAATCATTAAATCAAGGAAATATATAGATTTTTTCTTTTCTACTTCCATTTTAAATTTTCAGTACCCTCGCAAAGAGATTGAATCTCTGTGATCACAAGTTTACGTCAGATCGTGTCCACCCTTGTTATAGTTTTGTATAAGATACTGTTACGCCAACCGTCGGTCCACAGAGATTCGGGCCGAAGCGGCAACGCCGAGCGCCGACCGCCACCCCGGGAACCCATCTAGACTAAACGAGAACCGAGAACAGTCGCTTCCGTTCTCGAAAGTACTAGAGTGTGTTCAGGCCGAGTATATAAAGCGAGATGGGATCGAATAGATAATGCAGTCTAGTAAATAAGCAGACAAGCGAACAGTGCGAATTGTTAGTAGAGCGTAGTTGTGTTTTAATCGTGTTGTAATAGTTAAAAGTAAATAAAAGTGTGTAGTTAATTGACGTTAAATTATTGGAACCCGTATCCCGTAATAATATATTATTGTTGCGGGCTACTATGCTGAGGGCACAGGCCGTATAGAAGTGCATGACGAAGCTGCATTTCCCGGCCTAGTGCACTCCATAGTAAGAGTTGAGTAGTAGTGGTCAGGAGTTGAACCAGTTGAAATCTATTGATCATTGGTCTACTTAACCCTCAAGACAAGCTAAACTGCTTTCATTCACATATAGTTTCAAACCAGAATACTCTGAGGAACTACTCAGAGAAGAAAACTAAATATCAGGAGCTCGCGACTGAAATTGAGAGGCTATGGAAACCAAAAAACTGTTCAGATCATTCCTATTATTACTTCTGCGACAGGTGTTACCCGATCCACATTTGCTAAACATCCGGACGAGCTGGATCTACGCAGCATAGCTACGCTATACAGCACACATGGAACATCATGAGATCGTTTCTTAATGAAAAATAACTCCTTCAGAGAGGAAATCTGCCAGCTAAACATCTAGGTGTGAATTCCTTACCAGAAACGACGCATAATAATAATAAATAGTATACTTAAAGAAGTGTAAGCAAAAATCGCGATCAGTTGAATGACTGGAGTTAAACCTAACTTATCAACCTATAACACATATAAATGTACAAAACCACATGCCAAAATGAATTAATTGAATATGCACATTCTAGCACTTCTAGCTGATGTAAGAAATTCAAGATAATTTTTTATTTAAATTTTCAAAAATAAAAACCCAATAAATCGGTTAATTACATCTATTATACATTGTCCAGACCTGGATATTTATAAGATGTCCATTGGGCATCCACCATAGAGTGATCCGCTCACGTAAAAAGCGGCATGGATCTAATGGACCTCCAAAAACGATATCCTATTTGGGATATCCATTGGATATACAATGGATATCAAATATCCATTGAATGCTATATGGACTTGAACATAACAAACCGAATTTGAATGAAAGTTATTCTGTAAATGAGTTTTTAATTCTAAGTGTTTAAAGCTGATTTCTAAACGGTTCAAAAATCGAACATCGAATCTTCAAAACTACTGATCCAATTGGACCGTCGTTACGGTATTTATCCCAAAGACAACTACCCCAAAGCAAAACCATTACATCCATAACAAAGGTTCAAAACCAACAACTTCACAACGTTCTAACCATATACCTACATTGTGTTTCGCCAAATGGCTTTCCAGGCGTTATGAAAACCAAAAATATGTATATTCAGAAAAGTTGATAAAGTCGTCAAAAATGCCCCTCTATGTACAATTGTTTAGGACGAATTAAACTTAACAAACGCCCTATAAAATTACCCTAACGGCAAATCCATTAGCTCCAAAACCGAGCGAGTTTTATCGCCCCAGCCTCGTATCTGGACAATATAAAGCCATTCAGTTAATTGAAGTTAAAAAGGGTTGCATAAATATTTGATAAAGATTTAAACTGCTCCTGTTGACTTTATACAGTTTCTGAATATTATCGCGGCCCTGAGACGGCTCCCGCTGGTTGGCTAATTATTAAAATGGAAGCTAAAATGAGGCCAAAAAAGAGGGGATTAAAAATTTAAACGCCCCCCCCCCCCCCCCCGTATACTTAGAGAAACTTGAGGATTAGTTCGAACGAGCAAGAGCATCGATCAAAATAACCTTTCACTTTGAAGTGCTTTTGAAATTGATGATCAAGCTATTGTTAATGGTGAATTTTACCTTAAACAATCGTAACCTATCATTGAAGTCCGTTATTACGTTAAAAAGGGAATGATGATTGTGGGAGAGCCTCAATACCGCCGCTTATGAAAATCGTCTTCGACATCACGACCAAATCGATAATCGCCGGCAATTGCCCATGTATAAAGTTAATAATTTACCATTAAGAAGTTGCGTTCGCCGTTTTCAACTGCTCATTAAAGATAATTATTTTCTTGGCGAGATCGGGCCCCTGACCAATAGGAGCTCGCTAAAGCGGCCGATGCAAAAAGGGTTCCACGTCAAATCAAACTGCTAATTAACTTAATAGCAGACGTCGGAATATAAATTTATTTCTCTCTTCTGTTATTCCTGTTCTTTCTACATGCATAATGCAGAAACCATCAGGGGGGAATGATTTAAGGTAAGTCGTTTCCTTAGCACAAAGAAGTAGGTTGAAAGAGCATCATACAATACATGTAATAACAAGTGCAACTTTTGAATATATAGTTTCCTTACAACTCAATGCAAGTAATTGGTCAAAATTATTGTTGCATTTGTCTCCAGAAGGGGGAAACCTACTTTGGAGAAATTAGGTTTAGAATTAGAGCTAAAATATAGGTTCGAAATGTATTTAAAAAAATTAAATTTTAGGACACAAAGCAAGCAGAATTGACTCAAATCTTCTAATTTGTTGTTTTTACTAAAAATAACTTTATCGCCTTTCTTACCCGCCTCGAAATGAATATTTAGTATTTTTCGAAAAAGTCAGGTTCAGGTATCAGTCAAAAAATCGCCGAAAATGCCTCAAGGAGCATGTAAAAATACTAGTTTTTGGAAAAATTTAACTTACCATTAGGCCCAAGTCGATTAAAAAACGACTTAAAGCGTCTAAAAACGCAAATTTGGAAATTGTGGAACAGGCATGATCTGGGCCAAAATCGGTAAAAATTACTTAGAGCGACAAAAAATGCAAATATCGAATTTTTAAAAAAATACAGGTTAGGATGAAGGCCAAAATCGAAAAAAAAATAACTTATAACATCTAAATATATAAATATGGAATGGTTGGAAAAATACAAATTAGGATTAAGGTCATAATCGGTTGAAAACTGTTTAAAGAGTGTAAAAATGCAAATTTGGAAATTGTAACAAAAATGTATGTTAGATTTATGTCGAAGATATTTTAAAAAATACACAGGCCTCAAAACATGCAAATGTGGAGGCTTTGAGGAAATTAAGGTTATGGCTAATTTATAAATGCAAATATTGATGCAAATTTTGATGATTTTAGAGAATTTTAGGGCAAAATTGAATCAAATCTTCTAATTTGTTGTTTTCAGTAAAATTAGTTTTTGTACCAAAGTGAAATCTAAGTGAAATTGGACTAAAAACGCCACAAAATACAAATTTTATATTTCTCGAGGAAGTCAAGTTCAGAAAGTCAGTCCAAAAATTGTTGAAAATGTCTCAAAAAGCGAGCAAGTTTCTTTTTATTTTAGGTTACCATTAGGGCCAAATCGGTTAAAATTTGCAATAAAAATGCAAATTTGGGGATTATGTAATAAAGCACCTAGCATTAGAGCCAAAATCAGGAAAAAATGACCTAAAATGTCTAGAAGTGCAAATATGGAATTTTTGGAAAAATACGTATTTTAGGACTAAAGCCAAAAATCCGCCACAAATCGGCTAAAAATGACTTAAAGCGTGTAAAAGTAAAACTTTGGAATTTGTGGAAACGACTCAGGTTAGGATTAGGTCAAAGATCGTTTAAAAAATACACGAGTACTCAAAAAATGCAAATGTGGAGCTTTTGGGGAAATTTAGGTTATAATTAAAGTTAAATCGACGAAAAATTACCCACAAAAACCGCCACAAAAAATGCAAATTTTGATGTTTTTGGACGAATTCAATTTTTTTACAAAATCATTGAAAATTGATTCAAATCTTCTAATTTGTTGTTTTTCGTAAACATAATTTTTCGACCATACTAAATTTCGACTTAGACTTGAATAAAAACGCCTCAAAATAGAAATTTGTTATTTTTCGAGGAAGTCACTTGAGGTTAGATTTAGTTTAGTGAAAGTTCAGAAAGTCAGTCCAAAATATCAAACTTGTCTTAAAAAAGCCTGTAAAAATATAAATTTAAAGTTTTTGGAAAATTTTTGATTACCAGTAGGAAAGGAGCGGTTAAAAAATTGCTTAAAGCGTCAAAAAATACAAATTTAGAGATTGTGGAATAAAGCAGGTAGCATTAGGGTCAAAATGTGTAAAAAATTATTGAAAGCGTCTAAAAATGTAAGTATGGAGTTTTTACAGAAATACGGGTTAGAATTAATGCCGAAATCGGTACTTTAAAAATACAAGATTTAGGTCCAAGATATGTTAAAAAATACAAAGGCCCCAAAACATGCAAATGGGGAGCTTCTGAGGAAATTAACGTTAAGGCTAAGAATTAAGGCTAAAATCCGTTAAAAATGGTTGTCCAAAAATGCAAATCTGATTTGTTGTTTTTAGTAAAATTAGTTTTTGTATCAAAGTGAAATCATAGTGAAATTTTACTAAAAACGACACAAAATTCACAATTTACATTTTTCGAGGAAGTCAAGTTCAGAAAGTCAGTCCAAAAATTGTTGAAAATGTCTCAAAAGGCGAGTAAAAATACAAATTTAAAGTTTTTTTTTATTTTAGGTTACTATTAGGGCCAAATCGGATAAAATTTGCAGGAAAAATGCAAATTTGGGGATTGTATAATAAAGCAGGTAGCATTACAGTAGCAGGTAAATATTTAGGTTAAAATTAAAGTTAAATCGACGAAAAATTATCCACAAAAACTGCCATAAAACACACCAAAAAGAATTTAATTTTATTACAAAATCATTGAAATTTTATTCAAATCTTCTAATTTGTTGTTTTAATAAACATAAATTTTCGACCATACTAAGTGAAATTTGACTAAAACCACTTCAAAATGGAAATTTGTTATTTTTAGAGGAAGTCACTTGAGGTTAGATTTAGGTTAGTTAAAGTTCAAAAAGTCAGTCCAATAATCAACAATCATGTCCTAAAAAAGCGTGTAAAAATTCAAATTGAAAATTTTTGATTACTAGTAGGAAAAAAAAGGTTAAAAAAATGCTTAAAGCGTCAAAAAATACAAATTAAGAGATTGGGGAACAAAGCAGGTAACATTAGGGCCAAAATGTGTAAAAAATTATTGAAAGCGTCTAAAAATGTATGTAAAAAATTTCTAGAAAAATACGGGTTAGGATTAAAGCTGAAATCGGTTAAACAAATGACTTGAAACGTATAATGTGATGATGTTTTTGAACGAATTCAATTTAGGACAAAATTAGGCAAAATTGATTAAAATCTTCTAATTTGTAGTTTTTAGTAAAATTAATTTTTGGACAATATTAAGTGAAATTTGACTAAAAACGCCTCGAAATCAAAATTTAATATTTTTTGAAAAAGTCGGTTGAGCTTAGAAACAGGTTAGTACAGGTTCAGAAAGTCAGTCCAACAGTCGTCAAAACGGTCTCTGTAAAGCGTGTAAAAATACAAATGTAAAGTTTTGGAAAATTTTTGATTACTATTAGGAAAAATTCGTGATGCACGCAGACCCGATAATTATTGTAGAGTTGGCAACGCTGTTTGGCTCAAAACGCTTCAAAATACAAATTTTGTATTTTTCGAGAAAGTCTTCAGAAAATTAGTCAAAAAATCGCTGAAAATGTCTCAAGAGGAATGTAAAAATAATAGTTTTTGGAAAACTTTAGCTTACCATTAGGCCCAGGTGGGTTAAAAGCGACTTGAAGCGTCTAAAAACGCAAATTTGGAAATTGTGGAACAAAGCAGAATCTGGGTCAAAATCGGTAAAAACTAAGAGCGTTTAAAAATGCAAATATCGAATTTTTTTAAATTACAGGTTAGGATTAAAGCCAAAAAAAAATAACTTAAAGCATCTAAATATGTAAATATAGAATTTTTGGAATAATACAATTTAGGATTAAGATCATAATCGATTGAAAACTTCTCAAAGAGTGTAAAAATTCAAATTTGGAAATTGTGACAAAAATATTTGTTAGATTTAGGTCCAAGATATGTTAAAAAAATACACAGGCCTCAAAACATGCAAATGTGGAGCCTTTGAGGAAATGAAGGTTAGGGCTAAGAATTAGGACTAAAATCCGTTAAAAATGGTTGTCCAAAAATCCAAATTTTGATTGTTTTAGAGAAATTCAATTTTAAAGCAAAATTGAATCAAATCTCCTATAATTTGCTGTTTTTAGTAAAATTAGTTTTTGTACCAAAGTAAAGTCTAAGTGAAATTTTAATAGGAACTCCACAGAATAGAAATTTTATATTTTTCGAGGAAATCAAGTACAGAAAGTCAGTCCAAAAATTGTTGAAAATGACTCAAAAGGTGGGTAAAAATATAAACTTGAAGTCTTTTTTTAATTTTAGGTTACTATTAGGGCCAAATCGGTTAAAATTTGCAATAAAAATTCAAATTTGGGGATTGCGTGATAAAGCATGTTGCATTAGAGCCAGAATCAGGGAAAAATTACCTAATGTGTCTAGAAATGCAAATATGGAATTTTTGAAAAAATACATATTAGGACTAAAGCCGGGTAGAAATGACTTAAAGCGTGTAAAACTCAAAATTTTGAATCTGCAGAAAAAATTAATGTTAGGATTAGGTCAAAGATCATTTAAAAATACACAAGCCTCGAAAAATGCAAATGTGGAGCTTTTGGGGAAATTTAGGTTATAATTAAAGTTAAATCGACGAAAAATTACCCACAAAAACCGCCACAAAATCTACAAAAAAACGCAAATTTTGATGTTTTTGGACGAATTCAATTTTTTTACAAAATCATTGAAAATTGATTCAAATCTTCTAATTTGTTGTTTTTCGTAAACATAATTTTTCGACCATACTAAATTTCGACTTAGACTTGAATAAAAACGCCTCAAAATAGAAATTTGTTATTTTTCGAGAAAGTCACTTGAGGTTAGATTTAGTTTACTTAAAGTTCAGAAAGTCAGTCCAAAATATCAAACTTGTCTTAAAAAAGCCTGTAAAAATATAAATTTAAAGTTTTTGGAAATTTTTGATTACCAGTAGGAAAAAAGCGGTTAAAAAAATGCTTAAAGCGTCAAAAAATACAAATTTAGAGATTGTGGAATAAAGCAGGTAGCATTAGGGTCAAAATGTGTAAAAAATTATTGAAAGCGTCTAAGAATGTAGGTATGGAATTTCTGGAAAAATACGGGTTAGGAATAATGGCGAAATTAATTAAAAACGACTTAAAGCTTGTAAAAATGCAAATGTGTAGTAAAAATTGAAGTTAGGATTAGGTTCAAGATGGTTTAAAAAATATCTAAAAAAATGCAAATGTGGAGCGTTTGGGGAAATTAGAGTTAGAATTAGGGCTAAAATGACCCACACTGTCCAAATATGCAATTTTTGTTGTCTTTATTTAATTTCAGGACAGAATCAGGCAAGAATGATTTTTTTTTCTACGACTGCCTCGAAAATGAACAAATGCGCACTACTAACTACCGTTGAAAATCCAATATTACAAACAGCGTGCGCAAAGTACACTTTGCGCACGCTGATTGTTTTGCACACGCCTTGCATATATATATATTTGATAATACGAATGACCATTTATGAAGCAAAATCGCAGTCGCAGAAAAAGAATAGTGTGCAACTCGTAAGAAAATCACTCTTTACACTCTTGTGACGTTGAATTACTCGCCTATGGCTCGTATCCAAACCGTCACACTCGTGTGAAAAGTGCAATTTTCGACACTAGTTGCACAATATGCATGCTTTTATGAAGCAAAATCGCAGTCGCCGGAAATGTATAATGTGCAATACGTACGAAAATCACTCTTCACACTTTTATGACGTTGTATCACTCGCCTACGGCTCGTGTCCAAACTCGTGTGAAAAGTGCAATTTTCGACACTAATTGCACAATATACTTTTATAAAGCAAAATCGCAGTCGCAGAGAAAGTATAGTGAGCAACACGTACGAAAATCACTCTTTACACTCTTGTGGCGTTGTGTCACTCGCCTACGGCTCGTGTCCAAACTCGTGTGAAAACTGCAATTTTCGACACTAGTTGCACAATATACTTTTATGAAGCAAAATCACAGTCGCAGAAACAGTATAGTTTGCAAACACGTACGAAAAAAGTGCAATTTTCGACACTACTTGTTGGTAAATCGTTGTTATTAAGAAAATTAATTGTTGGGCTACACTAAGTAAAATTTGACTAAAAAAGGCTCAAAATAAAAGTTTCATATTATTCGAGGAAGTCAAGTTCAGAAAGTCAGTCCAAAAAAGTGTAAAAATGCAAATTTAGATATTTTGGACCAAAACAGGTAGCATTAGGGCCAAAATGTGTAAAAAATACTCAAAACATCTAAAAATGTAAGTATAGAATTTTTAGAAAAATACAGGTTAGGATTAAGGCTGAAATCGATTAAACAAATGACTTGAAACGTATGATGTTATTATTATTAGTCAGATGATGTTTTTGAACGAATTCAATTTTTATCCAAAATTAGGCAAAATGATTAAAATCTTCTAATTTGTTGTTTTAGTATAATTTATTTTTGGACCATATTAAGTGAAATTTGACTAAAAACGACTCGAAATTATAATTTAATATTTTTTGAAGAAGTCGGTTGAGCCTAGAAACAGGTTAGTCAAGTCAGTCCAAAAATCGTCAAAACTGTCTCTAAAAAGCCTGTAAGAAACAAATTTATAGTTTTTAGAAAAATTTTGATTACTATTAGGGGAAAATCATGATGAATGCAGAACCGATAATTATTGTAGAGTTGGCAATGCTGTTTGGCTTAAAACGCTGCAAAATACAAATTTTGTATTTTCGAGAAAGTCAGGTTCAGCAAGTCTGTCCAAATCGCAAATGTCTCAAAGCGTATAAAAATTACAAATAGTTTTTTTAAAATACTCGGGTTAGAATTAGGTCTAAAATTAATTAATATTATCTAAAATTGCAAATTTTGAGGTAATCTTGTGAAAATTTAATCTTAAGACAACTTACACAAGTTGTCTAATTTTTTTTTATGCAAAATAACATTTTTTGACTAAAACAAATTAATATTAGTTTTGAGATAATCGGCGCTAAAAGGCTTTCAAAAACAAAATACAAATTCTCCTCTTTTTTTAAGAAAGTTGAGATTAGAATGAAGTATTGGTGAAGGTAGCAGGATTAGGACAAATAATACACCTCTTCTTTATGGGAAAATGGCCAACGTTTTGACTATTTATTTAGTCTTCCTCAGGGCTATCTTCCACTAGAGAGGATAGTCCCAATAATCGAGTGAAGTTTACAATTTAACCATATTGAAAACATTTCAAACTGACTATCCTCTCTAGTGGAAGATAGCCCTGAGGAAGACTAAAAAAATAGTCAAAACGTTGGCCATTTTCCGATAAAGAAGAGGTGTATTATTTGTCTTAATCCTGCTACCTTCACCAGTACATACAAGTCAAGGACGCTAATCACAATCCTGAATTGAAATGGGGGATTTATTGACCACATTCGAGGTACCCATGGGAGCGATGGTGTGTGAATTCTTAAGGTTTGGCTTAACAGGGACATAAAATTGGCTGCATTGAGAAATATTTTCGTACCCTATGCAACAGACTTGTGGTTTGTCTAGCCAAACATACCAGGGTCACCCAATAATCGAGTGAAGTTTACATTTTTAACCATGTTGAAAACATTTCAAACTGACTATCCTCTAGTGGAAGATAGCCTGGAGGAAGACTAAATAAAGAGCCGATACGTTGGCCATTTTCCGATAAAGAAGAGATTTGTCCTAATCCTGCTACATTCATTAGTACATACAACTTAAAGACGCTAATCACAATCATGAATTAGAATGAAGGCCAAAATCGATGAAAAATATCTCACTACGTACAAAAATTATTGGATTTAATAAATTTGTAAACATTTATAAAGAATTCTGAGATAACTTGGAATTGATACTTGTTATTCCATCATATTATCTATAAGAGTCAAATTTGTCTTTTAAATGCCCGAATTATTATAACACTCATTACCAATTATAAACCTTCTTCTTGCTTAGTCTATAAACGTTACCCTTAGAAAGTCTGAAGAATTGAAAAAAATCAGTAATAGATTAAGCATACCTACCTACCACAATAATTACTGGTATTTCAGTTAAGAAACCTTTGTTAGGAACCCCAGCATTATAAACAAAATATCAACCTGTACCATCAAAACACGCAATCCTAAATGTCCCATAATAATTTAATTCAGGTTTGGTAATCGTTTGGGTTTGTGTGTTGGGTTATGAAGAGAACCCAACTTCAACCCTACATGTTTATTAACGTCTCTGGTCGCAAATCGGCCAAATGTCTACAAACTAGCTATTTTTACCAAAAGGGCAATTTGCGGTGAGCTGTAGGTACCCACGGAGGTACTCGTAAAATTATTTGTTCCATTTATTTATCCCTGATCACCTGCTTTGTGGTGTATATTTACCAACTATATTATAATATAAAGTAGTCGTCTGGAAACAATAAAATAGACGACAAAGACTCATAAAGACTCTGTTACAACCGTGTAACTGTCTGTTTAACTCTTAAACACTTTTAAAGCTGATAATCGGTAAACAAGCAAAGTGCATTAGGAAGGCTTCGGCCATGTGGGCTTTACTTGGTCAGCGTGATGTTGAGCTATTAAAGCCTGATTTCACTGGGGTCATTGGCAAATTAAAGAGGTGTTCCGCAAAATTAGTAGGCACTTAGTGTATTAAACGTTTTATAGTCTTTGATGAATCAACACTGGAACTTCTTCCGATGGAACTTTTACTAAACCGCCTCCGGCTTATAAGATTCCTCACAAGAAAAAGCCATCAGGAGCGACTTAACTCGAACCCAAATTAATTACAGTACTGCGAATTAATTAATGCACATGTAATTAAGAGGATTTAATGTGACGACCTGGGATACACCGTTTATTGTTTTTGAGACATATAACATTTTACGAGGATATAAAGATGATTATAAAAGCTCGTATAAAAATGTTAACGATCTGTAAAAGAGATAACTGACCGAAAGGTAGAAGTATAGACGTAAGGACCTTGAGATTAAATTTTAAAGCGAATTAAGGTTTATGTTTTTGGGATATCTATCGTCGTCGTAAAATTCGGAACGAAAGATTGTATTTTGAAAGAAAAAAATTGCCAGTTTAGATATTTTGAGGGTTATTTTTGTAACCAAAACCCTCTATACGACTTTCGGTGTGTTGCTACTTATTGGTATTCTTTTTTGAAAAATTAACTGCCAGCTTGCTAAAGATTTAGTAAATTCCTTTAATCGCGGACTCATTGACAGCGATCGTGCACTTTTGCACCGTTACAAGAAAAAGTTGCGTTTTTTTTCCAAACTGGATTGTGGTTACATAAATCTTTTTTTTTTTCAGTCCTCTCTAGATGGTTCTTCTCAAAGCTGTTGTGTCTAGAAACCAAAAACCAGTATAAATTAACGTATTCAATAGGAAAAGCCTCAAATTGACTCTGAAACATATATTTTTATTATTCTAAGCTGCTAAATCCAACGCTACACAACTACGAGAACCCTGACATAAAATAAAATTAAACAACAAACTAAAAGCAAGACTACTATTAGAGAAAATAAAACGAATTCAAATAAAAGAAATTGAACTAGAATGAATGTCTACTCAAAAAATTAGTGAACACTTGTAAACTCCAACCCAATACCTTAACAATTCTCAAAATATGACGTGTTAATGAGAGATCGAGGGTCAGGCATATTCAAAATTTTGAACAAGAAAGTGAAAAAGTAGATTTAAAGGGACAATAGAAACTACACCTACACAGCAATAAAAATAATAAAATGCTGAAAATTAGCAGCAGAAGACAACAGAACAAATATTGGAGATTGCATTCAATAAAACAATTGACGAAGGAAAGATTCCACAAAATTGGTATAACTCAGAAGTTATCTTAATAGTTGAAAAGGGAGGTCAACAGAAAACTACCGACCACTGTCTATACTGTCACACCTATACAAAGACCTCATCAAAATCATAATATTCCGAATAACAAATAAACTTGATTTCTACCAACCTGTTGAAAAAGTTGGATTCAGAAAACACTTTAACACCACAGATCACCCATAAGATCACTAATAGAAAAGTGCATTGAGTATGCGCGATTAAAGATAAGTGCTCGCTATCTGGACTTATCATTTTGATTGGCTGCGATAATTAAACCCTTTCGCGCCCTTTCTTGTTTAACCAATCCCAATCTTGAAAGCCTGACTATTATTAATTTATAAATTCATGACTTGGCGCTGCGGTTTTTATTTAAATCGACAATAACGTATTCGATATGTGCCCTTTGTCGATCTGCAGAAACCATTCGACTCTGTCAAAATATGGGTACTGTTAGACCCTTGAAAAAACGCAAGAATCGATTCAAGATACACGAACCTCATAAAGAACCTATATAAAAGTACAGCTATTCAAATAAAATTGGACGATCGATGGCTCAAAAACGAACCCGATAAAAGTACAAAGGGTAGTGAGACAGGGAGACACCAGGACTTAAAGACTTGTCCTTGAGAGAGTCCTTAAGAAATTGGAACTGGAAACCGAAGGTATAACCATCGACTGAGGATATTTAAACGATCTATTACAAAACAAAACTAGTGAGCCAGGAACTGACACATTATTTAACAATACAGAACCAGTACAAGAAAAAAATGTCGATAACTATGTGAAGAGTGGAAGTGGTGAAGGGGTATGGTAAAGTGGTAAAGGGGGTAAAGTGCTAAAATTTATATTTTGAGATAATTGCACCTCTCTGTCTTGTTAATCTAGGTCAGATTAACCACGGAACATACTCAGCAAGATTTGGATGGATTTTCCTTGTTGGGTAAATAGATTTCTAGGACAACCCTACAAACATGGCGATTTAATAAACCTTGACAGGGTTTGAAGCCATGGCTGCCAAGGTCACCGAGTGCGTAGCCAATAGAAATTCACTTCTCGCCTCAATAGATAATAATGAGTTGCAGGCTTACATTTATTTACCCTTTTTAGATCCACTAGGTCAGGGGACTGGTAATTTTAGCAGGTATATAATTTTTGCGGCCTGTTTAAGCTATGTTTTTATATTTTGTTATCGTCGAACTGAGAATTGAATGTAAACTTTGAAAATTCAGGTCAAAATTTTTTGAAAAAAATCGAAAGGTGAAAAAATAGGTAACGTAAAAGTTCTATTAAAATTATTCTTTTCGTAAGATGCCAAGAGATTAATCTGTTGGGCCTTACACTCTATTCACTCTTGCTCCATAATCACTCTGCCATAACATTATTGCTATTTCTCAGCCATTTCTATGGTCTTATTTGAATCAATCTAAGTCAGAACAGGTAGGTACGGCTTCATCAAAGATTTGGAGCACATCAATGGAATTTCCTCGTTATCTTAAGGTAGTCGTGCACTTTATAGAACAAGCCTAGAAGCACGACAATTGCATAAACCTTGACGCTGCTTGACGGCGCAGTTACTAAGGAGACCGTCTCTGTAACCAATAGGAACTCACATCCCGCCGCGAAGGCTAACAATAATTTGTAGGCTTACCAATGTCTCTCTACAGTTAAAGATAGGCGTCACTCGGATTATTCTTAATTGACGTGTTAGGGTATGAAGGAAAAAAAATCTCAGTCTGTTCAGAAATATTTCATTGGCCAATGATGGGGGTGAGTTTGGCACTTACCCTCATTATTACTTCTACCCTTCATGTATATTCATTTCTTTTCTATAAATGAAGAAACTTTGACATACTCAGGATATCAAAATCAGAAGAACAAATTACAGTTAAGTTTAAGTCTCGATGCGAAAAGAATGAAAAATCGTGTAAGCAGTACCAAGTACGGATACTTTATATATACGTCTTATTACGATAAAACTATTGCAAACATCATAAAAAGTGTTCATAAAAAATCTCATAGCAAGCCATAGAATTAAAACTCTTGCCTGAAATAAGTTAATAAAATAATGAAAATCAGAACATTTTATAACATTTTTCAATTTTAATTTTTTTATGAAATCATGGCCTACTTTAGAATTCTTTTTTTAAATAAACGCATTATATTACCCCTAACAATGTGTTTCGAGTTTGATATCAAAAACTGAACTCTATCGTGCCCATACGCTTTGCAACACTGAAGGACGTGCTATTTGAGATAATATTGTTTGACTATTTTCCAAGAGAAAGAGGACAAGAGGGCGAGAAAATGTTAGGGAGTGAAAGTTCAGATCTGACGTTTATATTGCATTATTTAACTGGCAAAATGTTACGTTTATCTTCAAAATAAAGTTTAAACTGAACTCGTAATGCCCTAAATCTCACTTCTACAAATTTAGTTAAAACTTTATTTTAATGATAAACCAATGATTTTGGTAGATAAAGAATGCAATGTACGTTAAATTTGGAGTACAAGATTCAAACTGAAGTTTAAACTGAGGTTGTAAAAACGACACGAAGAGCAGCTTTTACAAGTTCAGTTTAAACTTTAGTTTGAAGATAAAGGAAAGATTTGACACATAAACAACGAAATATTCATCAAATCTGGAGTTCAAATTTCAAGCTAAAGTTTAAACTGAACTTGCAAAAGTCGCATTAAATGCCACTTCTACCAATCAAGTTTGAACCCTATCTGTTTAAACTCTAGATCTGACCTTTGTATTGCATTATTTATTTGGAGAAATCTTACGTTTATCTTCAAACTAAAGTTTATTTTGAACTTGTGAAAGTCGCCCTAAATCTCACATACAAGTTTAGCTTAAACCTTAGTTTGATGATAAACCAAAAGTTTTGATAGATAAAAAATGCAATGTGCGTTAAATCTGGAGTACAAGATTTAAACTAAAGTTTAAACTGAAGTTGTAAAAACGGCATTAAGAGCGACTTTTCCAAGTTCAGTTTAAACTTTAATTTGAAGCCAAAAGAAACATTTTGACTGAACTTGCAAAAGTTACATTAAGTGCCACTTTTACAAGTCAAGTGTGTACCCTAACTGTTTAAACTCCAGGTCTGACCTTTATATTGCATTATTTAACTGGCAAAATCTTACGTTTATCTTCAAACTAAAGTTTATCTTGAACTTGTGAAAGTCGCCCTAAATCTCACTTCTACAAGTTTAGTTTTAACTTTAGTTTGATGACAAAACCAAGGGTTTTGACAGATAAAAAATGCAATGTACGTTAAGTCTGGAGTGCAAGCTTCAAAATAAAGTATAAATTGAGGTTGTAAAAACGGCACGAAGAGCGGCTTTTACAAGTTCAGTTTAAACTTTAACTTGAAGATAAAGGTTTTTGATCATACAAAGATTTGGCAGATAAACAACGAAATATTAGTCAAACCTGGAGATCAAACATCAAGCTAAAGTTTAAACTAAATTTGTTAAAGTTGCGTTAAGTGCCATTTTTACAAGTCAAGTTTGAACCCTACCTTTTTAAACTCCAGATCTGACCTTTATATTGAAATTATTTATCTTGCAAAATCTTACGTTTATCTTCAAACTAAAGTTTATATTGAACTTGTTAAAGTCGTCCTAAATCTCACTTCTCCAAGTTTCTTTTAAACTTTAGTTTGATGACAAATTAAAGGTTTTGGCAGATAAAAAATGCAATGTACGTTAATCTGAAGATCAAAATAAAGTTTAAACTGAAGTTGTAAAAACGGCCCTAAGTGCGGCTTTTATAAGTGTAGTTTAAAGTTTAATTTGAAGATAAAGGAAATATTTTTATAGATAAGCAACGAAATATTCGTCAAACCTGAAACTCCAGCATCAAATTAAAGTTTATACTGAACTTGTAAAAGTTGCATTAAGTGCCACTTTTACAAGTCTTACAAGTTACAAGCAACGTTTTGACAGTTAAAAAAATGCAATGTACATTAAATCTGGAGTTAGTTTAAGCTGAGGTTGTACCAAAGAACACAAAAAAGCCAGATACCTTTATTTACTAGACACCAATATGGTGAAACAACTTGTTACCAAAATATGATGCGCACTTTTTTTAATCTATTTCTTTTGCCACAAAGAAACTCCGATATTTTCTTGGCACCGGGCCACAAGAGGAAAGCAGGCCGTATGAGAGACAACCTTATTAATTTGATAAACTAGTCAATATTCAAAAATATTGGTTATACTACAACCCTATGAATACTAATTATCATACAGAGTGTTTCAGAAAGGTGTTGACCAATGATCTAGCAGATATATTTCCCCAAAAATGGCTCCCTTTTTTTGGCCGCAGGTCCGCCTCTTTTAAGGTTACCATGACGTAATTTTGTCGTCAGCACACGTCATCGTCATAGCTTAAAGCCAGGCCGGATATTGTTTGTCGACTATTCTTGGTTTTTGTTAGGTTAGATGTTAAAGTTTTAGCAATGACAGAAGATATAGACAGAGCCAGCAAATGCCGATATTTCCCTAAAATTGGTCCCGTTTTTTAGTCGGTCGTCCGGTACTCTTAATATTCCCATGGCGTAATGTTGTCGTCAGCGTACGTCATACAAGCGTCATAGTTTTGCAATAATTTGACGTAAAACGTCATGACGTCACCGAGAGGTCACTTCCGGAGGATATTATCGCTATTTCTAAGATTCCTACTGCAAAAAAGCGGGGTCAAAATTCTAAAACAGAAAGGTCGCTCCAGTTGGTGTTGACAAAACTTTAGGGGTTATAAAGGACGCCAAGTCATCCAGCTTTAGCTTATAAACCACTTTTTGCTCACAAACGCACCATTTTTGAGATACAGCGTGTTAAAGAATTGTTTTTTATGAGCTTTTTGGCAACATTTCAGGGACTAATTGAGATCAACAAATGAATTTTTGTACACCTTTTACCATTACTTGGACGTACTCTATGAGTATCAAAACGCGCTTTTTCATGTGAGTGGCGTACATTTAGGGTAGCCTGGAATTGTTTTTCTCTGACGTCTACGCGACTGGAGAAAAATACAATTTGGAAACACACTGTTAAAGGCGAATATTTTCTACACAAAAAAGGCACTCTTAGTCAAAAGCACTAAAGTGTGCCGTTTTTGAGATAAGTGATATTTCATGATAAAAAACATGGGTAAAACACTCGGTAAAACAAAAAAAAATATTTCCTATTATTTCTATTTATTATAGCAAACGAATTTCTTAACATTCATCCAATTAAAAATTAGTTTTTTATCTGCATGATTAATTGTCCATTTCATTGAAAACGTCATTAACAACTTAGTTGTATGTTACATGTATCTCAAAAATGGTGAGTTTGCGGATAGGAGTTTATAATCAAAACTTGGATGACTTGATGTCTTTGATGTCTTCTATAATCCCTTAAAGTTCGTCAGCACTTTTCTGAAACACCCTGTATATTTAATTAATCAACAAAGTACACAAGCACGAGGCATGTAAACCATGAGAAGAGTTTTTGCTTGAATACCGTTTTTACAGGATATACCATCGAAAGCGTTTTAAATAATTGATGGGGCGCATTCTATACAAATGGTATAGTATGAAGTTAACGCTGTTAAAGTGGGGGTGAGCAAATATCAAAATTCGTCCCCGGGGTGACATTGTTCCCGATGCTGTATTACGGGACAGCCCGTATTTTTCGGCGATGCGCCATTTTTTGTAAAGCGAGTGAAAATAAATTGGTGTTTTTACTTTCACGTCAGTTTAGTTTATCGTTGTGCAAGATAATACCTTGGAGATTCAAGCAATTTTCATGTGAAACATAAAAAAGAGTGATGTTAATGATATCTTTAAGTAAGGTATATTCTTAGTGGTGACCACCAATGGTTACGATGAAACTCGATAACACCTAAAGATGCCCCAAAGTTGGATCAATTTCGTTAGTAGGTACTGGGAGAAATATTGCATATCCTATATAGTATATTATCCAAAGCAAATAAATTCAAATAATGGTATCTAAAAGACAGTTCCGTTTATCGTGTAGCCATTTCCATAGGAAATATACGACAATGTAACCCACAACCATAAATTAGTAGTAAGTGCACTTCAACCTACGTATAAAAGATTGGAACTGCATGTTTATGTGGCTAGCTGTCATTCGCAATTTTAGAGAAAAGTCGTAACAAAATTGAGCTCATAAAGCGACCGAGCCGACGGTATATGGCAGCAAAGACTTATTGGCCCAAGAAAAGTAATCCCGGAGAGTAATAAAAAGCAGACAACGGTTGAATCCGCTGCCCCTCAAAGATTTATAAAATCCCTTAAACATAACAATAGAGCGGCAGTTGGCATCGCATAAAACAAAAGCTAACCGCTATTTCTTACTCCAATTTTCCGTGTTGCTCATTTGTTTCCGCGCCATGTTTGAAAAATTGATGTGACGTCGACAAAGACGAAAGACTAACAATCAGATCGGGCAAGCGATAAGGGATTTTGCTTTAGGCGAAACAAGGACCGATTCGGTCCTTGTCGGTTGAGGTATGGCCCGCCGACCAACCGCATGAAGAAGAGCAAGGAAAATAAAACAGGAAAAAGGGATACACAATACTACTGTGGAATACGAAATCAGTTAAATGGCATCAGGGAACGTGGAGAAGACTATAAAATATTATTGATCTAATCTTGGAATTACGAGCACTTTTTCGGTTTAGTTGGCCACGGAAATGTTCATCCTACTTTTATTGTTCCGACTCCTCGCGAACAACATAATGAACACATTTTAAAGTCATACATAATCCCATATATATTCTTATACTATCCCGGATATGCTAGTTCTGTTCCCCTTCCCATTTGCTACTTGTTGAAAGAAGGCAACACAACTACACTTTCTTTTCTGTCAGTGTCTTCTGAAAAATAATCTAAGTGGCCAACCCTGTTATATTACATTTTGTTTCTTGTTTAGCTCAAAGTCAACCCAACTTAAATTCTTAAATAAACATAAGAGGCCATTGAGATCTTTAAACACGACAGCAATTTTAACAGGAAGGATGATATTACGTTTCTAAATGCAGACTGAAAGTGAGTTTTACGAGATAACAAGTGCGCCGAAACCCCGCGCTACCTCTACCCCCACCCCAGTCGGCGGGGGGATAAATAACACGGAGCTCACCACAGTCGAATCAGTCAACGTCGGGAAGCACGGGAGATCACTTCGCCCATTGCCTCATGGCTTTGATAATGTCTTTTTTAAATTTTGGCAGATATACCTTTCCGATTGTCGAATTATACGGTTAAAAAAAAAAGGTTTCGGACAATCTTTACTCGGATTTTGTTGGTCGCGTTCATAATAATCTGAAATCATCTCATTCTGATCAAAAACAGCAAATACTTTTGAAATTGACTAAAGGGAGTTATTCCGTCTTTCATTTGTTCCAACAATCCTTTTTCCAAAATGTCCAACTTTGAGCGTCCATAACTTTAAAATTAGTAGACTAATTGGAGTCAATTCAATGGTATTTTAGATTTCTACTTATCATCTTTTACCCTCCATTAGCTGCAGTTTAATTGGTCCAATAGTTTGGGAGATAGACACTTTCGATAGTCGACCTTAGGTATTTAAAAAATCGCGTTACAGACCATTTAAAAAAAAAACGACTTTTCTGGCTAATTTTGCTCAGGTTTGATTTGCTACGTTCATGACACACTGAAATTGTCTCACTCTAAACAACAAAAAAAAATAAAAATTTGTGAAATATTTTTGCAATTGATATTGAGTTATTCCGACGTTTTTTCTCAATTTCCAACATTTCCCTTCCATAACTTTAAAACTAGTACCCTAATCGGAGTCAATACAACAGTTTTTTTAATTTTTGGTTTTGCTTCTTCATGGTCCATGAATTGCAGTCTAATTGATCCAATACTTTGGAAGATAGAACCCTTCCATGGTCTAATCTAAATATAACTAAAAGTTGCTGAAATATTTTTAAATTTACCAGAGATTTTTCCCAATTTCAAAAATTGAGGAGGCGTAATCAAACCAAAAACTCAAACCCTCGCTCTTGATGAGGCCAATAAAGAAGCAAGAAAAAGTAGAAGAGGGACCAAGTTTTTTGGATACAATTTTTCAGATGTAACAGACAGATAGAAAAGAAAGAAATTTTTTTTGGGTCGACCAACAAAAAGAAAAATCGAGGATTCAAACCAAGATGCTAAACCCTCACCGATTGGTGAGGACAATATAAACGAGAGAAGAAGAAGATGAACCAAGTCCTCTGGGTACAATCCTTCAGATAATTGAAGAGGCGTATTCAAACCAAGAAGCTAAACCTTCACCCATTACACACCAAGAAGAATAAGAATCACAAGGTTCTTTGAGTGCACCCTTTGAGATGTAACAGTGTAAATGCTGTGGACACTCTTTTTCGATGTTGATGGAGACTGGTGAACATTGACCTTCCATAACTTTAGAACCAGTAGACCAATCGGTCTCAATTCAACGGTTTTTTAAATTTCTGATTGTCATCTTTCACTCTCCATGAAGCACAGTCTGATTGGTCCATATCGTTGGGAGACAGAACTCTTGAATGATCGGTTTTCAGAAAAAAAAAATTTACAAGCTAATTTTACTCGAATTCTGTTTTTGGCTTCATAAGAGACTGAAATCGCTTCACATCATCTCACTTTGATCAAAAATAGCAAATAAAGGATCCTGAAATATTTTTGAAATTGACCAAAGATGGGAGGGATATTCCCTTTTCTTAATTTCCAAGATTGATCTTCGATAACTTTAAAACCAGTAGACTAATCGCAGTTAATTCAACAGTTTCTTTTTTTTTACTTTCACTTATCCTCCTCTGTCCTCCATGAACTGTCTAACTGGTCCAATACTTTGGAAAAAAGATTTTTTTCATGGACAATTTTCGGGGTTGAAATTAAGTCCAAAATCATATAAAAATGTTTTAAATATTTAAAAAATGCAAATTTATAGTTTTCGGAAAATTCAGATTGAAATTAGATTTAAGATCACTAAAAATGACTTAAATTGTCCACAATTCAAAATTTGGTATTTTTGGATTAATTCAGGGTGAAATTAAGTCCAAAATCAAATTAAAATTTTTTGAACAATTTGAAAATGCAAATTTGGAGTTTTGGAAAAATTCAGATTGAAATAGGAGCTAAAATCGGTAAAAATGACTAAATTTGTCGAAAATTGAAAATTTGGTGGTTTTGAATTAATTCTGGTTGAAAGTATGTCCAAAATCATATTAAATGGTTTCGAACGATTTACAAATGCAAATTTGGAGTTTTTTGAATATTCATATTGAAATTAGACCTAAAATCGTTTTAAAATGACTCAAACCGTCCAAAATTGAAAATTTGGTGTTTTTTGACTAATTCAGGTTGTAATGAAGTCCAAACTCACATTAAAATTTTTTAGACAATTTAAAAATGCAAATTTGGAATTTTTGGGAAAATTCAGATTGAAATTTGAGCTAAAATCGGTAAAAATTAGTCAACCAGTCCAAAATTAAAAATATAGTGTTTTAGGAGTAATTCGGGTTGAAATTAAGTCCAAAATCACATTAATATCTTTTGAATATTTAAACAATGCAAACTTTCAGTTTTGGAAAATTTAGATAAAAATTAGATCTAAAATCGTTTAAAAATTACTCAACTCGTCCAAAATTTAAAATTTGTTGCTTTTGAATTAATCCTGGTTGAAATTAAGTCCAAAATTATATTAAAATATTTTGAACAAATTAAAAATGCAAAATTCGGGTTTTGGGAAAAATTCAGATTGAAATTTCTGCTAAAATTGGTATAAATGACCCATACCTACCGTTCAAATTTGAAAATTTGTTTTTGGATTAGTTCCGGGTGAAATTAAGTCCAAAATCATATTAAAATGTTTTGAGCAATTTGAAAATGCAAATTTGGAATTTTGGGAAAATTCAGATTAAAATTGGAGCTAAAATCGGAAAGAAGGACTAAATTCGTCCAAAATTGAAAATTTGTTGGTTTTGAATTAATTCTGGTTGAAAGTATGACCAAAATCATATTAAATTGTTCTGACCGATCTATACATGCAAATTTGGAGTTTTTGGAATATTCAGATTGAAATTAGAGCTAGAATCGTTTAAAAATGACTCAAACCGTCCAAAATTGAAAATTTGGGGTTCTTGGATTAACTTAGGTTGAAATTAAGTCCAAAATAACATTAAAATTGTTTAAACAAAAATGCAGTGTTGGAATTTTTGAGGAAATTCAGATTGAAATTTGAGCCAAAATCGGTAAAAATTACTCACCGTCCAAAATTAAAAATACAGTGTTTTAGGAGTAATTCGGGTTGAAATTAAGTCCAAAATCACATTAATATCTTGTTGAAATTAGATCTAAAATCGTTTAAGAAAGACTCAATTCATCCAAAATTGCCAATTTGGTGCTTTTGAATAAATCCTGGTTGAAATTAAGTCCAAAATCAAATTAAAATATTTTGAACAATTTAAAAATGCAATTTGGGGTTTTGGGGAAAATTCAGATTGAAATTTCAGCTAAAATTGGTAAAAATGACTCATACCTACCGTTCAAATTTGAAAATTTGGTATTGGATTAATTCAGGGTGAAATTAAGTTCAAAATCATATTAGAATGTTTTGAACACTTTAAAAATGCTATTCTGGAGTTTGCACTAAATTCGTCCACAATTGAAAATTTGGTGGTTCTGAATGAATTCTGGTTGAAAGTATGTCCAAAATCATATTAAATTCTTATGAACGATTTATTGATGCAAATTTGGAGTTTTTGGAATATTCATATTGAAATTAGGGCTAAAATCGTTTTAAAATGACTCAAATCGTCCAAAACTGAAAATTTGGTGCTTTTGGATTAATTCTGGTTGAAAGTAAGCCCAAAATCGTATTCAAATATTTTTAAATAGATTAAAAATGCAAATTTTGAGTTTTGGGAATAATGAGATTGAAATTAGATCTAAACTCGTTTAAAAATGACTCAATTTGTCCAAAATTAAAAATTTGGCGTTTTTGGATTATTTCAGGTCGAATTAAGTCCAAAATCACATTGATTTTTTTTAATCTGGGGTTTTGGGCAAAATTAAGATTGAAATTTCAGGTAAAATCGGTAAAAATGACTCATACCTACCGTTCAAATTTGAAAATTTGGTGGTTTTGAATTGATTCTGGTTGAAAGTGTGTCCAGAATTATATTAAATTTTTCTGAGCGATTTATGCATGCAAATTTGGAGTTTTTGGAATATTTAGATTGTAATTAGAGCTAAAAAAGTTTAGAAATGACCCAAAACGTCCAAAATTGTAAATTTGGTGTTTTTGGATTAATTTAGGTTGAAATTAAGTTCAAAGTCCTATTAAAATTAAAAAAAATGCAGAATTGCAGTTTTAGGAAAAATCAGATTTAAATTGGAGCTGAAATCGGTAAAAATGACTCAAACAGTCCAAAAGTGAAAATTTATTGATTTGGATTAATTCAGGTTGAAATTAAATCCAAAATCACATTAAAATTTTTTGAACAATTTAAATATGCAAGTTTGGGGTTTTGGGGAAAATTCCGATTGAAATTTCAGCTAAAATCGGTAAAAATGACTCACACCTACCGTTCAAATTTGAAAATTTGGTTTTTGGATTAATTCAGGGTGAAATTAAGTCCAAAATCATATTAAAATGAAAATGTTTTTAATAATTCAAAAATGCAAATTTGAGGTTTTGAAATAATTCAGATTGTAATTGGAGCTAAAATCGGTAAAAGTGACTAAATTCGTCCAAAATTGAAAATTTGATGGTTTTGAATTAATTCTGGTTGAAAGTATGTCCAAAATCATATTAAATTGTTTTGAACGATTTATAAAAGCAAATTTCGAGTTTTTGAAATATTCAGATTGAAATTAGAGCTAAAATCGTTTGAAAATGACTCCAAAATTAAGTCCAAAAATCCTATTAAAATTAAAAAAAAAACGAAATGCAGAATTGCAGTTTTAGGAAGATTCAGATTGTAATTGGAGCTGAAATCGGTAAAAATTTCTCAAACAGTCCAAAAGTGAAAATTTGTTGATTTGGATTAATTCAGGTTGAAATTAAGTCCAAGATCACATTAAAATTTTTTGAACAATTTAGATATTCAAATTTGGAGTTTTAGGAAAAAAATTATTTAAATTAGAACTAAAATCGGTAAAAACGGCTCAAACCGTTTAAATATGAAAGCTTAAAATTAAAAAATTCGGTGCTTTTGGAATAATTCTGGTTGAAGTTAAGTCCAAAATCAAATTAAAATGTTTTGAACAATTTAAAAATGCAAATTTGGAGTTTTGAATAAACTCTAATAAACACGCTACGGACCAGTTTAAAAAAAGCAATTTTTTGGCTGATTTTCTCGGATTCAGTTTGTTACGTTCATAAGAGGCTACAATCGTCTCATTGTGATCAAAATAGCAAATAAAATGTTATGAAATATTTTTGAAATTGACCAAAAGGTCAATTTTGGATCCCTTTTGGGTGGGGGGTTGAGTGTTTTTTTCTCAATTTCCAAATTTGACTGTCCAAAACTGACTGTGGGCCAATTAGACCCAATCTAGTGTTTTTTTTTTCAATTCTTTTTGGGCTCTTATCCTCCGTAACCGCAGTCTAATTGATCTCTGACGTGTAATAATGACATGCCATAGATGGGAAATGATAGTGAAGTGAAACCAAGCCAGTTTTCTGCCGAAGTTGACGCTTCCTACAGACAGATGGCCGAGATTCGTACCTATACTGCCTGGGGACGACGTTCAGTAGAGTATCAAACTCATTTCTCCATCAGGCAGAGGAACCATAGACCGATTTCGCTCTTATTAGAGCTCATCAGTATGGTATATCTCAAACCTGATAGAAATACGAGTTCGAAAAATACGTGGTCTCTTGCTCAAGGCACTGTGTATGTATGCAAGTGGCGCCATCGGACGAAAGCAGGTGCTTTCACTAGGGCATGCGAGATAATAGTGAAGTGAAACCAAGCCAGTTTTCTGCAGAACTTGTCGCTTCCCACAGACAGATGGCCGAGATTCGTACCTATACTGTCTGGGGACGACATTAAACAGAGTACAAAACT
Source organism: Taphrorychus bicolor (assembly GCA_951812265.1). Classification (NCBI taxonomy): domain Eukaryota; kingdom Metazoa; phylum Arthropoda; class Insecta; order Coleoptera; family Curculionidae; genus Taphrorychus; species Taphrorychus bicolor. Next base: position 20,182,253 of record OX638305.1, read on the forward strand.
CATTTCTCTATCAGGCAGAGGAACCATAGACCGGTTTCGCTCTTATTAGAGCTCATCAGTATGGTATACCTCAAAACTGATAGAAATACAAGTTCGAAAAATACGTGGTCTCTTGCTCAAGGCACTGTGTGTGTATGCAAGTGGCGCCACCGGACGACGGCAGGCAATTTTCTCCAGTTTTCTGCCTATACTCTCTCGGGACTCTTCGTACCTATACTATCTGGGGACGACGTTCAGCAGAGTATCAAACTCATCTCTCCGTTCAAACGTCGTCCGCAGAAAGTACATTGATTAATGCTGCCACCTGTGAGTCGGTGGATGAAGTTCCGCCACAATACTCACCACACAGTGACAACGAGGACGGAGAGATGTGTATGATGGGAGAGAAGCGAGGCTCTTTTTGCGAACTGAAGGGATGAAGTTGTGTTGCTATTGCTTGAGCAAGGTGAGTGATGAAGGATGTGCCAGTGTTGCCGAGAATGGTAACAGAGAGTGACGTGTGTGAGATTATTCCGCGTTGCAGTGAGTGAAGAGAGAGTTTGCTGGATGTTGCGTGCGGTGGGTATAAGCGAGCTGCTGCTCTGGTAGTCTCGTGGCATTGAAGCGATCCTTTTTACTGGCGTGGTAGACCGCTGCTACGCCGGGTTGAGAATTCATAGTTGGAACTTATGTTGGAAGACAAATTCGGCGCAGGAAAGGCGGTGTGATGTGATGAAGCATTTCGACTAATGCTGCCACCTGTGAGTCGATGGATGAAGTTCCGCCACAAATCCAATAGTTTTTCAGATATTCCAAACAGAATTTTTAAGATATTTCAAAAAACTATTTTAAGCGACATTTTTTCCAACATGGCATTGCCGGCGGTAGAGCCAGGTTTGTGTAAAATATGGATTTTATTTCTGGATATCGAGATCTACCAACCTGCGAATTTCAAAACTTTCTTATTTAATTCCAGGTAAAACTTCCTGACCGATGGACTATATGGTAATTTCCCTGGCTAAACTCGAAATTTTAGCAGATCTTGGTACGATTTCCTGAGTGAGACCAGTGCTTCCGAAATCTTATTGCCTTTCTCAGATGTTATTCCTACATCTATCTATCTATACCTCAACCTTCCAAATTCCGACAATCTCCAAAACCACGGCTCAGCATCTTGGCCTAGCTCCAATTGGTTGATTTGTTCAATTCTGTTACCGAATAGAGCAGTCATCATTCGATGATCTCATATATTGTGTTTTTGTCAAAAGTCTTCGATTGATTCCGTTTTCAAGATCCTTTCAAATTTTGTTACCGTATATAGAATTTTCATAATATGACAACTCAGCCAGTAAATCATCATTCGATGACCTTATTGCATCTTGATGGATCCTACAGTTATTGCTGTTGCTTGCCCTTAAGCCGGCATGCACTTCAAAGAGAGCTTTGTTATTGTTATTCAAATCGCCTATTACTTTATCTAATTTCTTGTTAAACTGCACAATAAATGACTAAATATTTCAAGTTACGATTGAAACAGCATTGAATCCGGAATTTTTGTATTTGCTGGTTGTTTGTTTTCAATTGACACCAAATCCTACTTGTATCTATGCAGATGCTCTATGATCTTTTCATAAAAGGCTACTTTGCCAGATTATATTCACTATTATTTCTGCTCATTTTGAAATTTAGAAAACACTTGAAATTTTATGAATCTCTTCCATCTATATGTTTTATGATCTTTTGCACGAGAGGCTACTTTGCCACCTGGACACTAGCAGTCTAGACTCATTTTAAATTTAGAAAAAGACTTGAAATTTTATAAAACTCTTCTATTGAGACTACCATAAACACACCCCCACCCACGCTTTCAAAAAGGCCTGCCAACCCGAAGCCTGTTATGCATTTAAGGAAAATTGCGTACATTAGGATTAAAGTTGCATAAAGCGATCCCCACAAAAGCGGGCCCGAACACAAAAGAGGGCCGAGTGGATGGTTTGACTGGCAATTTCTTACTGAAAAGTAGCAATAGCAATTCCCCAAGCCATACCAAAACGCGGGGCAATACCGGAATACAAATCGCATAAAGAACCTAATTTAGTTAGCACTTGACCTCCCGCTGCCCGGCAAATAAAGCAATATTAAAGTTTAGTACTTTCAGTCTCTGAGGGCCCTACATTTCGTCTTCGGGATGTTTTATTTAAGATTGGCGCCGTGATTTTTTTCTCACAAGGGAATAAGTGAGAGCCGATATAGAGTTAAATTTCTTAGACTCTTATCTCTGCCGGTTGAGCTTGGAATAGCTTTAGCCGGCAATCTCCGGCACTATTCTGAGAAAAAAAGTAACAATCATCACTAAAAAATATACAGTGCGTTCTATTTAAGACGAGTCACCTTATATATTTCCAGAACTACCAAGTTAAAAAAAATCCTGATACACGTCAACTTGATGTACAAGAGGGATATCTTTTGACCTAAGAATTGAACTGTCATTCTGACAATTCAGCACTATTCCTGTGAGTAGGAGGTAGAGCAGCACCTCGCTAGAACAGGTATTGACTTATTTATTTCTACAAAAATTCACACATAAAGTACAAACACATTTTTATAAGATTGACATTTGCTATGACCAGTCAGTCAGCGAGTCACCATTCGTTGACTGATGCAAAAACGTCTCCTCTCTCTCTCTATACATAGGTAATATTAATGTTCAACCATTATATGCTCATAAATTTTAATACATTAATTATTTACACATTAAAATACCTGCATGATGGGAATTCTAACAGATGGCGTGGCTATTGAGTTAATAACGTTGCCAATAAGAAATCCATGATGGTATTTATATGAATTGCCATCATGGATGAAAGCCACAGTATGGTCTATAAAATCGATGTCATATTCTTTTATATTTCCGGGAATGATTGTTTATTTTATAACATTAAGTCAGACATTAAGTTCGTTTTTATGAGTGTCTTAACTGTCACATCGAAACCATTATTCCGCAATATAATCCTGATGATTGTTCCGTAATCGGATTTTTTTTTAACAAACAGATTGATGATGATTATTATGGAAAGCCAGTTCTTACGAAACTGTCATATTTCTGCTCCAGTAAATTAGCTTGTAATGCAATGCAATATCCTCATTAGTTTGGAGACACAATTATGTAATAAGAGTGCCATCTCACAATATAAAAATTATACCATACGATGTGTAGCTACATAATATCCATGATTTTTTCAGGGTTTTTAATTAAAACTGTATTGGAAATGATAAGGGAAAGGAATAGAGGAAAATGCAGATTCGTCCGACACGTTCAAGTTAATCACATTACAAAAGAGTAATTTCGTTTATTAAACAGCCGAGCGAGCATAATTGGACAGCGATTCTAGGAAAATCAAAATGGCTCCGACGAGAAACAAAACGAAAGAGGTTTGCCTTAAAAAAATGACAATTAATTCTTGAAACAAAACACTTGACTTGGTTGCTTTTGCTGTGAAATTGTTCGGTTGGTGGAACTTGCCCGAAGATGAAACCTTCGTTCATGTTATTGATTATTACCTATTTCAAATTCAATACGTTTTGGAAGAGTAAAACAAACATCATTTGGACAAACACCAAAGGTGAAAGAAATATCTCTTTCTGCATACTTCGTCCTAATGCTGGTTTTAAGAACAAACCTTGTACAGAGGTTCGACGTTCTCAAAAACCTACGCAGTTTCTTGACAGTCTCTCGTCGCAGCTATGATTTAATGTGAAGACCGAGTACTTGCTCTTCACGCTAGATATCCAGAAACCTTACTAAAACATTCTTGAATTTGGTGTGAAAATGGTGTCTCTATAATGGTTGCAGATGTTCTTCAAATCAGCTCAACGCCACGAGAATGACATCAATAAGAAAGTAGCAAAAGTTTAATTTTCGTATCACATCATGGATGAACATCTGAAATGCGGTTAAGAAAAATAGAAAACAATTAATCATATAAAAATGTTAACTTGAATTATTTGGAGACATTTAGGTTAGAATTAGTAGAAATACAAATTTTGGGAGGTTTGGAGACTTTCAGAAGAGGACTGTGGCCAAAATTGGTTAAAAATAACTCAGAGCGTCTAAAAATGTAAAATTAAAGATTCTAAAAAAGTTCAGGTCAGGATTAGGGCCAAAACAGGTTTTATATGATTTAGTTTACACCGTCTAAAATGTAAATTTGAAGATTGTGGAACAAGCCAGGTAGCATTAGGGCCAGAATCGCCAAAAAATTACTTACAGCGTCTGAACATCCAAATGTGGCTTTTGTGGCAATCATTCAGGTTATAATTTGGTCCAAGATTGTTTAAAAATCCACAGGCCTAAAAAATACAAACATAGGGCCTTTGGGGAGCTTAAGGTTAGACTTAGGGCTAATATCGGTTAAAAATGACCTCCATTGTCCAAAAATGCAAATATTGGTTTTAGAGAAGTTTTATTATAGGACAAGATCAAGCAAAATAGATTAAAACTTTTTGATTTAGCAAAATTAGTTCTTGGACCAAACTGAATAAAATTTGACTAAAAAGGCCTCAAAATGAAAATTTGGTATGTTTTGAGGAAGTCAGGTTCACAAAGTCGATTCAAAAATCGTCTAAAATATCTCAAATAGCATGTATAAATACAAATTTGAAGTACTTAAATGATATTAAATAACTTAAAAGGTCTAAAAATATAACTTTGGGGATTGTAGAACAAAGCAGGTAGCGTTAGGGCTAAAATCAATAAAAAATAGCTCAGTGTCTAAAAACACCATTTTCAATTTTTTAATGAAATTCAGGTTAGGATAAGAGCCGAAACCGGTTTAGAATGATTTCCAGCATCTAAAACTACAAATTTGGAGATTGTGGAACAAAGTAGGTAGCATTATGGCCAAAATCGGTAAAAAAAATATTTAAAGCGTCTAAAAATGCAAATATGAATTTTTTTGAAAAATGCAGATTAGAATTAGTCGATTGAAAATCACTCAAAGCGTACAAAAAATGCAAGTTTGGAATTTCTGTCAAAAAATCCGGTTAGGAATAGGTTCCTTCTAAAAAATACTCAATCCAGAAGATATGCAAAAGTGGAGCATTTTGGCAAAAAGGTTAGAGTTAGGGCTAAAACCGATTAAAAATGACCCATATTGTCAAAAAAAAGTGCACAAAATGCAATCTTTTTAAAAAATTAAGTGTTAGGAAAAACTCAGTGATTCAAATCTTCTAATTGGTTGCTTCTATTAATAATTGTTGGACCAAACTAAATGAAATTAACTAAAAACGCCTCAAAATCAGGTTCAGAAAGTCTGTCCGAAAACTGAAAAATGTCTCAAAAAGCGTGAAAAAATACAATATTGAAGTTTTTGGAAAAATTCAGGTTAGGATTAAGGCCAAAATTGGTTAATCATAACTCTTGGAATTGGAATTTGGAAATTGGAATTTGGAAATTTGCACAAAATGCAAATATTTGAAAAGAATCCAATATTAGAAAAAAAATCAGTGATTAAAATCTTCTAATTGGTTGCTTTTATTAAAATTTATTTTTAGACAAAACTAAGTAAAATTTACTACAAACGCCTCAAAATCAGGTTCAGAAAGTCAGTCCAAAACTGTGAACAATGTCACAAAAAGCGTGTAAAAATACAATATTAAAGTTTTAATGATTTTATAGTAAAAATTAGTTAAAGCGACTAAAAATGCAAATTTCCAGATTGTGAAAAATGCAGGTTAGGATTAAGGCCAAAATTGGTTAATAATGACTCAAAGCGTGCAAAAATGGAAATTTGGAATTTCTGCCAATGTACAAGTTATTAATAGTTCTAAGATCCTTCTACTATTATAATATACATAATCCTAAAAAAATGCAAATGTTGAACATTTTGGAAAAAAGGTTAGAATTAGGGTTAAAATCGGTTAAAAATGTCCCATATTGTCAGAAAAAAATGCAAAAAATGGAAATTTTTGAAAATATCAGTATTAGAAAAAAATCGGTGATTCAAATCTTCTAATTGGTTGTTTTTATTAAAATTTATTTTTAAATCAAACTAAGTGTAATTGACTAAAAACTCCTCAAAATCAGGATCAGAAAGTCAGTCCAAACACGGTAAAAAATGTCTCAAGAAGCGTGTAAAAATACAATATTCAAGTTTTTGCAAAAATGCAGGTTTCTGTTGGAGCCAAATCTATTAAAAAATTACTTAAAGGGTATAATAATGCTAATTTTCAGATTGCGAAAAATTGCAGGTTAGATTAAGGACAAAATTGGTTAATAATGACTCGAAGCGTGCAAAAATGGAAATTTGGAAATTCTGGCAAAAATTCATGTCAGTAGTAGGTCTAAGATCCCTCTAAAAAAACACATTCCTTAAGAAATGCAAAAGTGGAGCATTTTGGAAAAGGAGCTTAGAATTAGGGCTAAAATCGATCAAAAATAGCCCACATTGTCAAAAAAAAAATGTACAAACTCAGATTTTTGAAAAAAAATCAATATTAGGAAAAAATCAGTGATTCGAATCGTCTAATGGGTTGCTTTTATTAAACTTAATTTTTAGACCAAACTAAGTGAAATTGACAAAAAACGCCTCAAAATCAGGTTCAGATAGTCAGTCCAAAAACTGTAAAAAATGTCTCAAATAGCGTGTAAAAATACAATATTGCGGTTTTTGGAAAAATTGTGGTTACTACTACAGCCAAATCTATTAAAAAGTTGCTTAAAGCGTAAAGCGTCACAAAATGCAAATTTTTGAAAAAAATCAAAATTAGGAAAAAATCAGCGATTCAAATCTTCTAATTGGTTGTTTTTATTAAAATTGATTTTTAGACCAAACTAAATGGAATTGACTTAAAACGCCTCAAAATCAGTTCAAAAGCTGTAATAAATGTCTCAAAAAGCGTGTAAAAATACAATATTGAAGTTTTTGGAAAAGTTCAGATTACTATTAGAGCCAAATATATTAAAAAATTACTTAAAGCGTCTAAAAATACAAATTTCCAGATTGTGGAAAATGCAGGTTGGGATCAAGGCCAGAATTGGTTAATAATGACTCAAAGCGTGCAAGTTTTGAATTTGTGACAAAAATCTCGGTTGGGATTATGTCCTAGAACCGTTAAAAAAATTTACAGGCTTCAGAGAGTGCAAATGTAAACCCTTTGGAAAAATTAAGGTTAGAATTTGGGCTAAAATGGTTTAAAAATGACCTATATTGTCAGAAAAAAAATCCCAATCTGCAAATTTTTCAAAAAGAAATCAATATTAGGAAAAAATCAGTGATTCAAATTTTCCAATTTAAGTAAATTGACTAAAAACGCCTCAAAATCAGGTTAAGAAACTCAGTCCAAAAACTGTGAAAAATTTCTCAAAAAGTGTGTAAAAATACAATATTGAAGATTTTGGAAAAATTCAGGATACTATACTATTAAGATCTATTAAAAAACTACTTGAAGCGTCTAAAAATGCAAATTTCTAGATGGTGAAAAATGCAGGTTAGGATTAAGGCCAAAATTGGTCAATAATGACTCAAATAGTGCAAACATGCAAGTTTTGAATTTGTGACAAAAATTTAGGTTAAGATTATGTCCTAGGATCGTTTAAAAAAATATACAGACCTCAGAAAATGCAAATGTAAAGCTTTTGGAAAAATTAAGGTTAGAATTTGGGCTAAAATCGGTTAAAAAGGACCCGCATTATCCAAAAAATTTCAAATTGGGATGTGTTTGGAGACATTCAATTTTGGGACAAAATCAGGCAAAACTGATTCAAATCTTCTAATTTGTTTTCTTTTTTAGAAAAATAGATTTATGGACCACACACATTTGGCTCAAAACGTTTTAATGCTTTCAAAAATACAAATTTGGAGTGTTTAGAGAAATTGTTTAAAAATGACTTAGGGAACAGCTCACGAAATCAGCCAAAATAAACTCAAATTTTTGGACCAAACTAAGTGCATTCGAATAAAAATGTTTAAAAATCAATATTTGGTATTTATCGATGCTCAGGTTCAGAAAGTCATTCCAAAAATGGTAAAAAATGTCTCGAAGCGTAAAAAAATACAAATTTGAAGTTCTTGAAAATATTTTGGTTATTAATAAGGCTAAATTGGTAATAAAATGACTTAAAGCATGCAAAATGCAAGTTTTGTATTTGTGACAAAAATTTAGGTTAGGATCAAAGCAATATGAAAATTTTTGAAAAATGCGGGATGAAATTTAGTCATCTAAAATACAAATAATTAAAAATGACCCATATGGTTTAAAGCTGCTAATTTTGAGATGACCCATATGGTTTAAAACTGCTAATTTTGAGGTTTTTTTTGTAGAAACTCAAGTTTAGGATAAAAGCAGGCCAAATTCACGCATATCATCTAATATTTATTGTTTTTTTTATAGAATTACATTTTTTGGACTGAAGTTTTTAGACTAAAAAATTTTGCTCAAAACGCTTCAAAGCGCAAATTTTGAATTTTTTAAAGTCAAGGACTCAAAAAATCTCATAGCTTACAAAAATCCAAATTTTGATTGTTTGGTGAAATTCAGATTGGGAGTGGCCAAAATCTATTACAAGTTAGTCGGAGCGTCTAAAATTGCCTCTGTTCTTAATTTTTGAACCAAATTAAGTGAAAATTTGATATTCTTTGAAGAAGTCATATTCAGAAAGTAAGTATAAAAATGGTCGAACAATTCTTAAAGCGTATGAAAATACAAATTTGAAGTCTTTAGAAAAATGTAGGTTATTATTTGGATCAAAATTTTAAAAAAATTACTTAACGCGTCTTAATATTCAATAGTAAAAATATTTGAACATGGTCTAAAACTATAAATTTTGAGAATTTCTTGTAGAAACTCAACTTTAAGACAAAATCAGGAAAAAATTATTCAAATCTTTTATTTGTTATTGTAAAATTACATTTTTGGACGAAAATAAATTAAGTTTGACTAAGAACGATTCAAATTGTAAATTTTGTATTTTTCGAGAAAGTCATGTTAAGAGATTAATGCCAAATTCGATAAAAAAACCAAAGTCAACGCTTTCAAAAATTTGCAGTACTTGGAGAAATTCAGGATAAAAAGGGCCAAACACGTTTAAAATGACTCAGAGCGCCTAAAACTGCAAAAAAAAAATTTGGAGCTTTTAGAAAATATCAGATAGGGTATCAGAGGGGATAAAATCGGTTAAAAATAACCCACATTCTCTGAAAATTACATATTTTGATGCTTTTGGATTAACTCAACTTTAAGTGATAATCAAGCAAAACCGAAGGCAAAAACGACCCATATCTTCTAATTAGTTGTTTTTGGAAAAAATACATATTTTAACGAGAATATATGAAATTTTCGCTCAAAACTCATTAAAAATGCAACACATTTGGTATTTAGAGTCTAAATTTGGGAATTAGGTCCATTAACAACAATAACGGAGTTTCTTTGCGACAAAAGAGATAAGTTAAAAGAATTACATGAGGTAGCATAGACGAACGAATTCAAATTTGAATATGCGAGTCATACACTGTTGCGTTAAGAATTAGATTTGCCTGGAAAAAAATCCAAGTTAGTAAATAAGACTAAACAGCCACAATTTTAATAATAATATAGTGAGAAAAAAAAAAGTGAGTTGTAGGTGTCAAAAAAAAAACAAAACAGTCTTAATAATATTTTTTCTTTCACTTATGCCACTACATAGTTTTCTTCTATTTTATCAACTGCTACATTTCTCTCATTTAATTGCCAATGAAACTTTCCTGAACTAGCTTGAATTAGATTATTAATCAACCTTTTCACACATCTTAATTTAATTGTTTTTTGCTATTTTGTCATAATATGTAGTAGCGTCCTATCAACAATGTTGTGAGACAACAAGTGTGACAGGTTGAAGCCTATAATACACTATTTTCTGTTGAAGAATGTGGATGTTTCGAGTATTATTAGCATTCATCTTATATTTGTGTTTATGATTCTGACTAAATCCCTTCGGAGCGAGTGGCTTTGAGAAAGACATAGACGATGTTTGTGATTCTTCAATAGAAGATAGAGAGTGAGTTATTGTTATCAATCTGCTACATATAGAATAAAAAAAAACGTACTTGTTTACTTATTTTATTTTACCTCAAAGTCAAATAAATCAAGTGTGTAAAAATGCAATCGGCACCTTTACCCATTGTCCCACGAAAAAACGGGCAACTGCGACCAACCGAACGAAGCAAACCGCTTACCTGATCCCCAAAAAAATTAACAGAAAGATATTCAATTTAGTCGGAATCAGTTTAATCCAATGGGAAATGGGGTGGGAGGAGCCACAAGAGCCAATCTGGCCAATGATTGTGTCCGTGTTAACTACGCTTTTGATGCCATGGCAACCGCTTAGTTGCTGGCTAGTGTTCAGCTGGCATTCGTTCGTGTTGGCTGAGAACTGCGCTCTCCCTCGTCACTTTACAGCCCTCGAGCCGGATACTTTGCGCCAGTTTGCTGTAGAATTTAGTTTTTAGTTACATACACGCAAAACCGATGGGTATTATAACTTGAATTGACAAAAAAAAACTAAAAATGTCCGACCACGAACTTACGGAAGAAGACCACGAGATCAACATACTGGACACCGACTCCCGGTTATCGCACAGTGATAGTGACGCCCGATCACTACGAAGTCACTGCAGCAGTCCGGAAAACGAATCCTCGTCACACACCTCAACGAAAAGCGCTTTACCTTTTAGTATTTCGAATTTGTTAGGAAAAAATTTCGAACACAAGTCGGACACTGACACATGTGGGACTTTATATCCGAACACTGCCGGTCTGTTTCAACCGAGAAGTGCGTTAGGGGGTTTAGTTCCTACGGGATTTTACGGACATGGAGTACTGAGGGTACCCGCACATCGGCCGCTGGGTCCAGGCAGTCCACCTGGGGCCGGTGTGTTTAATCCGTGGACGCTGAGTTTAGATCCTGTTTTGCAAAGATCAGCTGCAGCAGCTGCTTTTGCGTCACAAGTTGTTAAAGATCGACTAGCTGGTAAGTGTCAAAGATTTTGCTGGCGCCAAATTTACTGTTTGAAACCTATTATGAAATAAACAAATAATATAAAGTGACATCTTTCAAAATTAATGCAAGTTCCAGATGTCTGGCAACATGTCTGAGTGGTATTAAAGAAAACAGAGCAGATTCCTATATTAAAAAGTGTAGAGAATTCTGATGCTTTTCTAATCTTCCAAAGTCCTTTTATAAATCACTTTGCACAACTCAGTTACTAAAAGTAGAACTTTTCGTAATGGAGTAGCATGAAGTTCTTTCTCATCATCATCAGTTACCAGCAAAATTATAGTCCATACATGATATTGTAAAACTTCTGCGTGAATAGTTGATTGCTCTTGCATGTCTTCGTTAACATCACTCGGGATATTGCGTTTTCCAGCATTCTCTTCTTTGCGATTGTGGACATTTTAGCTTTTTGTTAAATTATTTATTAATTAAAATTTTTGTATTATTTATTAATAAGGATTTAGCTCAATAGTGTTTTTGTTTCCAAGGGAGTTCAACGGCGGGCAAACATAAAAGTTTTCAATTTACGATTTTTAATGTAGGGATAATCTTTATGCTCTAGATATTGGTTTTCTTGTTTCATACAGTCTTCATGGTTATTTTCTGGAAAGGTAAAAGTTTTTATAGTTCTTTCTCTTCAAAAAATTTATTTGACTTTAACGATTTTTCCTGCCATCGTCCATACCTCCGACACTCTCATTTACTTCTTTTCTTTTTCACTACCATCCTGTTGCACTTCCTAAACTTCTTTTTTTGTTATTTTATATTATTTAATTCGTCCTTTCTTTATACCAATTTCCTTCATTACTAAAATGAAACAAAATTTTGTCGATCCGAGAGATCTATTCTTGATGACATAAGATAGGTAAGACTTACTTTTTTAGACAATAAGGAAAGAAAGTTCTACCATTACGTCAGTGGTGACGTCACCTCGGAACTTCAGCGTTTTAACAATAAACCTGTTTTATCCTCTTCTCTGTCAATGCTAAAAATGCAAATTTGTAGATTGTGGAATAAAGCAGTTAGCCAAAATGCCCAAAATCGGTAAAAAATTACTTAAGGCGATTAAAAAGACAAACTGATGATTTTGGAAAAAATACAGGTTAGGAATAAGTCCGATATCGAACAAAAATGACTGAAAGCATGTAAAAATGCTATAAAATGACCCACATGATCTAAAACATTAAATTTTCTTGTAGAAACTCAACTTTAAGACAAAACCAGAAAAAAATTACTCAAATCTTTTATTTGTTATTGTAAAATTATATTTTTGGACTAAAATAAATTAATTATGACTAAGAACGTTTCAAATTGTAAATGTGGTATTTTTCATGAAAGTTATGTTAAGATTAATGCCAAATTCGATGAAAAATGTAAAGTCAAAGCTGTTAAAAATTCACATTTGCAGTATTTGGAGCAATTCAGGATAACAAGGCCAAAATCGTTTAAAATGACTCAGAGCGTCTAAAACTGTCAAAAAACACAAATTTGGGGCTTTTGACTAAAATTTAGATAGGGTATCAGAAGGGATCAAAAATCGGTTAAAAATGGCCCACATTATTTGAAAATTACCTACATGTTTTGATGTTTTGGATTAACTCAACTTTACGTAATAATCAGGCAAAACCGAAGGCAAAAACGACCCATATCTTCTAATTAGTTGTTTTTAGCAAAATTACATATTTGAACTAGAGTAAATGAAATTTTGTTTAAAACGCATTAAAAATGCAATAAATTTGGTGTTTAGCGTCTAAATTTGCGAATTAGGTTTTTTAACAACAAAAACGGTTTTTTTTTGTGACGAAAGAGATAAGTTAAAAGATTTACATGAGGTAGCATAAATAAACGAGTTTAAATTTGAATATGTGAGTCATACACTGTTGTGTTAAGAATTACATTTGGCTGGAAAAAATTAAATAAAACTGCCATGTTAAATAGATAGATAGATAGATAACGTTTATTTGCTCTAATAACAAAGTTACAATAAATCAAGCGTGTAGAACAATGTCAGAAAAAAAAGGACAAAAACAGAACAATAAATGAGGAAAGTGAGTGTAGGTACATTGCGTGAATTTCTAGGATCTAAAATGTAATTTCGGATTTGTGGCAAAAATTCAGGTTAGGATTAGTTCTAAGATCGTTTAAAAAACACACAGGTCTCAAGAAATGAAAACCCTTGGGAAAAATTAAGGGTAGAATTAGGGTTAAAATCGAAGAAATAGCTCAAAAGGTCTAAAAATGTTAATTAAAATTCTAGTTAGGATTAGGGCCCAAAGTGGTTTAAAATGTTTTACAACGCCTAACAAAGTGGAAAAAAGCAGATAAAAATTAGGGCTAAAATCGCTAAAAAGTTACTCAAAAACGCCTAAAAATACAAATATGAAACATTTTTAGAGAAATACAGGTTAGGATTAAGATTGAAATCGGTTTAAAATTACTTCAAACCTGTAAAAATGGAAACTTGTTATTTGTGGCAAAAATTTCAGATTAGGATTATGTCCAAGATCCTTTAAAATGTACATAGGCCCCAAAAATTGCGATTGTGAGGTTTTAGAAAAACTAAGATTAGAATTAGGGCAAGAAATCTGTTAAAACTGTCCCATATTGTCCAAAAATGCAAATTTTTATGTTTTTAGATACCTATATTAAATTTTATGACAAAATTGATTCAAATCTTATAATTTGTTGAACAGTTTTAGTGAAATTTATTTTTGGATCAAATTAAGTTAAATTTGACTAAAACTGCCTCAAAATAAAAATTCGGCATTTTTGGAGGAAATCAAGTGCAGAAAGACAGTCCAAAAATTGTCGAAAATATCTCAAACTTGTGTAAAAATACTATTTGAAGCTTTTAGAAAAAATCAAGTTACTATTAGGGTCAAATCGGTCAAAGATTGACCCAAAGCGTCTAAAAATGCAAATTTGAAATTTCTGAGAAAATTCTGGTTAGAAATAGATCTAAAATGAATTAGAAATCACCCGTATTAGAACAACTGCACATTTTGCATTTTTTTCTTTTAAGAACTTGATTTTAGGACAAAGTCCGGCAAAACTTGCCCAAATCTTCTAATAGATGGTTCTTTTTTAAGTTTCGGACTAGGATATATTGAAATTTGGCTCAAAAAGCTTTTAGATACATTACAGTGGTTGGAAAAAATCAGGTGAGTTACTTAAAAACTACTCAGAGTGTACAAAATTGCCTCTATTTTGAGTTTTTGGAGAAATTCAGGTTAGAATTAAGGATAAAAATCGTTAAAATAACTCTTATTGCCTAAAAACTGCAAATTTTAATATTTTTGCTCGTCTTTTGCATTGTTTGACATTTGATCGACAAGAACGAAATGAAGTACTACCGTAAATCATGCCAACAATGACATCGTCTTTGAGATTTAACAATAAACCTTTTTTTTATCTCTTCTTTGTTAATACTTACTTTAGTTCTACTTTATTTCTTTCATTTCCTGTGTTGTCTTTTTTAATATTAGTAATTAAATATGACTGAAAAGGGATTTGTTTGTCATCAAATTGCTGGGTATTAATAATTAAGCTCAACACTAGTTTTTAGATACCTCTCTGTTTGTCCAATGTAGACACCATCGCAAGGCTCACAGGAAATTAGGTGTATAAAGTTATAAAATGATTATTATATATAATTTTGTAGCTTTCAACCCAATTTTTATTCGTAATTTAATTCTTCAACGCTACTGTGATGACGGGCACTTACGAAACATCACTCAAAAGAATTTGAGAGACATCCTCAACATACGGAATATTTTGTTTCTGACAACGTCATGCATATCCATTTGTTACTTCTTCTGTACTTTTCTGCATTTTCTCATTTTCTTAACAATCACTATATTTTTTATTTAAAAGGCTTCAGAGCATCTGTCGCCATTTTTGACAAAGTCAATTCGACAGGTTGCGTCCTTCTTCTTCTTATTGCGCCCTCTCCTTTCGAAGGTTGGCGATCCACACAGCTAACATTGCTCTGGATACAACAACTTGAAATATTTCAATGAAAGTGCACCCAAACCACCTTCTGAGGTCTTTCAGCACGGAGTTCTGACGTCTCCTAATAGATCTTTTTCCTTGAGTCTTTCTTTCAATTATTAGTCTCAGCATTTCATACTTGTTGCGTCTCATAATGTGGCCTATGTATGTAGTTTTTCTTTCTTTGATGAGGGCCATTAGTTCCTTCGCCTTCTTCATTCGTCTAAGTACTTCTTCGTTCGTAATTCGTTGGACCCATGATATGCGAAGCATACGGCGATATAAGTACATTTCAAACGCCTCAATTTTCTTTTCAATTGTAGGGTCCAGGGTCCAGCATTCACACCCTTAGAGCAACACACTGAAGACATAACATCTAATCATGCGAACCCTAAGCTCCAAACTCAGATCAGGACTAGTAAAATATCTTTTCATGTTTATGAACTAGACCACTCGTTAATGGTACTTATGGTACCCAGATATTTAAAACACGAGACTTGTTCGATCTGATTGCCGTTAATCAAAATTGTTTCAGCAGTGTGTCCCTTGGAGAAGACCAACAGTCCGGTCTTTGATATATTCATGTCCAATCCATACTGCTCACTACACTCAGTTATTTATTCTATTCATCATATTTTGCAGATCTGATATGTTATCGGCAAGGACTACGGTGTAGTCTGCGTATCTGATATGGTGATACATACTCCATTTATTTTGATACCTGCCATGTCTTCCGCTAAAGCCTCTTTGAAAATTGCTTACGAATAGATGTCGAACAGGAGTGGTGACAAAATACAGCCCTGTCGTACGCCCCTTCGAATTAACATAGTGTCAGATGTTCTTCAGTTCAGAGAAAAGGGACTTTCGAGTGCCTAGTCCATTCTGGAATCCAAATTGAGTGTCGCTTAATTGTTCTTCGCATTTCTTGTATATTCAAGTGTGGATTATTCTCAGAAAAACTTTAAGAATATGTGGCATTAGACTGCGATCATGCGATAGTCGTCGCATTGTGATGCGTTTGCTTTCTTCGGGATCGTTACAAAAGTAGACTTGAGCCAGTTGGGAGGAATCTTTCCGGTTTTGTATATGGTATTGAATGGTTCTAGCATAAGCTCCAGTCTTGGGTCTTCTTGGCTAGCAATGGTTTTAAGTACCTCCATATGCACCTTGTCCACTCCTGTAGCCTTTCTGTTTTTCTACGTCTTCAGCGCGTGGATGACCTCACTTTTTTTCATGGCTGGTCCTCCTTCTCCATGTTCAGTTACTACATTGGTAATCTCATGTCTGTCATCATCAAAAAGCTCCTCTACGTAGCTCTTCCATCTTTTTAGTTTCTCCTCGATACCAGTTATGAGTTCATTATTTGTATCTCTGAGAATTCCTGTTTGGCGTTTTCTTCCTACCTCAGCTACCTCCCTAACTTTCTAGTGCACATTAAACGAGTCATATTTCTGTTGAAGTTCTTCGATCTCTGTTCATTTCTCGGCCAGCCATTTTTTCCTTTGCCTCTCTGCATTTCTTCCTTACAACTTTATAGAGTTCTTTATATTTTAACGGTGTAGATTTCGCCATCCTTCTCTGTGTCATAAGATCTAAAATTGTATGTCCTTATTGTCATTTAATCCTGTGATTTGCTTGTACTCACAGAGCATCAAAAAATACTCCAGTTTCACTAAAAAAATGTTGTAATTATTCTGTAATTATGTGTATACTAATTGTGTACCTTGTATGTATACTAATTTTCTAATTATTGAAGTCGGAGTGTTAGCAAAGAATTGAACTCTGGTAGATAACAACATGCAATTAAAGCAGCAAACCTATTTTCTGGTACAATTTGAAACGTTTTTAAGAATTTTTAGAAGTTTTAGCTTTGGATGAATATCGTCGAAAATTTCTCAAAGCTTGTAAAAATATAAACTTGAAGTTTTTGAAAATATACAGGTTATTGTGGAGTTGATTGGCGCCTTATAATTGTGTTTATTCTAATGCGTATTATTATCATTGTCTTCCGTAGTTCTTCTTGGGCAAGAAATGTATCTACATGCTTAGGACATGAAAACTTCGGCGCATTCTACAGAATAGCCTTGATAAAGACGTAGGTAAATAAACGTCGAAACGTCGGCAATTTCTGCGTAAAGTAGAAGTTTTTATTCACTCTCCTCACCCCGCTATACCATTTGCCAATACAGGTTCTGTTAAGGCAAAATCGATTAGAAACTGACTTATAGCGGTTAGAAAGGCAAAATTGCATTTTTTTGTAAAAATTTGCTTAACAATTAAGCCTAAATTTAATTAAAAATTACCCACATGATCTAAAACTAGGCAAATTTTAATTTATATTTTTTGTAGAAACTCGGCTTTAGAATAAAATCGGGCCAAAGTTAGTCAAATTTTGTCATAAAACGCTTCAAAATCCAAACTTTGTAACTTTCGAGAGAGTCAGGTTAGGACTAAGGCTAAAAATAGGTGAAAAATATCTCAATGCTTGAAAAAATACCATTTTAGAGTGTTTTGAGAAATTCAGGTTAAGAATGGCCTAAATCGTTTAAAAATGACTCAGAGCGCCTAAAATTGCTTTTATTCAGAACTTTTGAAGACTTTCAGATTAGAATTAAGGATAAAATGACCCACATTATCTAAAAGTTGTAAATTTTGGTGTTTTTGGAGTAACTAAATTTTCAGGACAAAATCAGGCCAAACCGAGAGCAAAACTGTTTTTGGTAAAATGAAATCTTTGAACTAAAATAAAGGAAATTTTCCTCTAAATACATCGAAACGCAAATTTGGGATTTTGCTTCTAAAGTTGCAAACTTGAAGTTTTTTTGAGAAGTTGAAGTAATAATTAAGGCCAAAATCATTTAAAAATGACTCCTATTGGGATACCATGAGAGAGAAGAGCTACCAAACGAATGTTATGTTATTAAATATGTTATTAAAATAATTCCGATTTAACTGAAGTAGAGAACATGGGAAATGTAACTCTTTGACACATTTTTGTCATACTTTAAAACCTTTAAAATCTCTCTTTTTAGGAAACTTGCAAAAATACGATAAAAATTCAGATTTCCAACGCCTACCTAATGTCAATAAGTGAATGGCTTGTAGATATTCAGCAGTAGCCGCATCCAATGATCGCCAAATATTATAATTGCCAACAGTTATTTCAACAACCAGTTTTAGCTGATTTCAATTGCCTTTAGTGAAATTACACAATTCCCAAAGCCCATGATTATATAGCGAAATAAAATTGTCTAACTCAACTTAACCTGTTCTTTATATATATATTTCTTTAGTTTCTTTAGATAGCAAGGGATCCAAAAATGTAAATGACATAAATCAATCAACATTTTTTTTCTTTTTGACTTTCAAGAAGAATCATTTATTAAGATTACCTGGATCTTATATGGAAGTTGTGGGTTAAATTTGTGGGTTTGTGCGAACCACAATTATAAGAATATGAACCTTTAGGTTTATAATAAAAAGAGCAAACTTTTAAAAATGAACACCCAGAGCACGGCAAACTGTTTTTATGGCGGTCTTTTGCATTTATAACAAACTAAGTCTCGATATTTTCAAAATATCCTAAGAACCCACCAAGAATCCTTACCTAATATAAGAATCTTTCAATCTAATAGAAACGCTTAGCTAGTCTGAATCTAAAATTTATAAACACAACGGTTTTGTAACCTTCAATCTTCAATACACAGATAGCGGAATGTATAAACAGAACATCTTTTTCAAAGCAAAGTTCGTCATCACAATTCATAGTTGGAACTTGTATTTGTAGACAAATTCGGCGCAGGAAAGGCAGTGTGACGTTATGAAGAATTTCGACTAATGCTGACACCTGTGAGTCGGTGGGTAAAGTTTGGTCGCTGCCACCTGTGAGTCGGTGGATGAAGTTGCGCCATACTAAGCCAGATAGAAAATTGATTTGTAAATAATAGTATGTTTTATTTAAAATAAATATGAGTACGACTCATACATAGAAATATATAATTTAAAAGGTGAGGGAGGCTAAGGTCATAGAAATATGTAAATGCAAAATCCTACATCAACCGTTTATTCCAAAAACCGACAACAATCACTAATTAAGTTGACCTAACGCCAAAAATACCGTCGTAAACCCCAACAATAAACATCAAATTCAACTTAAGCTGCTACCATCATCATCATCATACACAAATACAAAAGTACACTTTTATTTTATATCCAATAAAATTCCCATTAATGTGAGGATAAGCTACGTATGTCTCTCTATATGAAACATTGTCAAAATGAGTCTCATTACTAAAATAGCTTTCTAACCATTACAATCCTCATAAAGAGAACGCACATTGGCTTTCAATTTAATACCTGTAATGTAATTTGCCCCAATGTTGTTTGGGCAATAAATTTATTATGGCCTATACGATGGCACTTTGAATACCCACATTAGTATTGATCTTTTCCAAATGTTGGATATGTTTTTAAATATTTATTTTAATTGTAAATTCGCCTTTTTATTTCAATGAATAAAGAAGCAAAGGTGCAGTAGGTAGGTACTTAAGACCCGTCCAATGCCTGCGTACACGCCATTATTATCCTCCATATTGAATTTATAATAAAAATGAACATTTCAGCTCCGCTACATTAACCACACGTAAAAACATCATTAAGAAACCAACCAATGAGAACGGCCCCTGTAATAGGTTTTTTAGATTACCATCTGACGGCCTAAGTATTGGCAGAGTAATACCACCCTAATAACCCATGGTTGTAATGGAGTTTGCTTCTAATGTGCTTTATATTAATAGCGCTTGCAACAACACGTTTCAAAAATGATGTAATTCTATTGTGTACTCACTGTAATTTTATATACAGATTGCTGTGTTTGTAAAAGGTGTGTAATTATTTAAATATTCACATTGTTGATTACGGTATCTAACATAATTTTAGTTGGGAGTGTTCTGTTGGGAAAGTTAGTATTTCCTTTATTACTAGCCAAAGGTTAATTATTACGTTATAATTCAATCTAATGCTAACCTTAAATAGTAAATATTCACCTGAATCGATAACTTTATTTGTTACCGTGCTACTGAATCAATTATTTATATTTGATTAAAATTTATATGCACTTTATTTATCTTTATTCGATTGTTCCATATTTAAAATACCAAAATTTAAACGGTCAGCGCTGAGAATAATTAAGTTAGTAAAATTATTTCATTTAATAAATTCATTAAACATTCAAGAGATATTGACGAATTTTCAGGTAAAAAACAATTCGAACCTTTCAATTTTATATAGATTGGTGCAAATGGCTTATATTTTATTAACAATAATTTCAGGGTTTTAGAGAAAACATGCCAAAATATATACTGTTTGTTCGTACGAAGTTCAGGTCAAGTTGATCATTATAATTGTTTCCAATACCATGACTTTTTCTACATGCAGAGATTTATATTTTTGGAGAACCTTAGTCTTTAGGAGTTAGATAGGGCCACATGTCGGGAGTACAGTTCGAGTTTTTAACTTTAACTAAAATATATTTATGTGTCTGTGTCTGTGTCTGTCTAAAATTTTTTAAAAACTATATTTCCATATAACACCAGAATTTAATTTGTTATATGGAAGTTTTTCGCGACGATTTGAAAGTAGTCTATTTTATTAAAAACAAATTTTCAAATAAAATGTATGATTGCAGATCAAACTAAACTACTTTAAAGACATGGATAATTTAAATTTTCCTTTTGTTATTTTAGGCCAACTAAATCTACGGTTCTTCAAATACTAGACCAACATAGCATTTCTGCCATTCTTGATTTCTTTTACAAAATTTTATAGTGTTTTTAACTGAGTGGGCAATGAATGTATTTCCGCCTTTATATTTTGGTTGAATTGACAAAGGATAGAAATACAATCAGTGCTCACTAGTTTTGACAGTAAAAAACGCTATTAATATGACTTGTGATTCCTAATTCCCTCATAAACTGCTCAATAGAATCATGAATTTGTGTGAAACGATCTTAGAGAATTGATTTATCTGATTTTGGCCTCGAAATTTGTATCTTCCACTTTTTGTCCGTTAAAGACCAAAAATGATCATATATATTTTTTTTCAATTTTTTCTTTGTTACACATTTTTCATTCAATTTTGGGCTAATAAATCCCGTAAATAACCAGTTTTTCTTTAAAAATTGTCAAAATCCCAGTCAAGGACCTTGTTCAAGTCACCAACTCGAGACCGTTCCTTTAGATTGGAACCCAAATGAAAAGCACTAGACAGTGAAAAATATTGAAGTCGAATTACTTCAGTGTTTTCGATCGAAAACCGAACTGAAAAAGTCAGAGGAAAACGTATTTTTCTAATACGCCCTTGCATACGCGTCAATATCACTATTAGATGTCAATTGTCATTGATGAGTTTTTATAAATAATGGACCGCATTAATCCCAATCAAATATTTGCAACATTTGAAAATTGAGTGTTATTAACAATATTTATATCCTTTAATCAACAGATTGTCCTACTTTTTTTGTAAAACCCTGAATAAGCGGTTCCTCAGAACGTATACATTCACAGATTAATGAGACCAATAAAATGATTGTCTCAAAATGAAAAAAAACTCCTCTCCTTAATTCAATATTTAATGTTGTTTACAGGATTTTATGCTCGAATTGCAGTAAATCATATGTAAGGCACTAAGAACAATACTAAAAATTCAACACAGTTTTGAACTGTCTTAAAAGAAGAGCATAAAAATACAAAAAATATGACACTGGTCTCTTTACTCCATGCTGTTTTGATAATAGTAATCCCAAAAAAAAAAGGATTTGTGGAAATAGTTAGAAAGAGGCTTAAAAGCCAAAACCAATCGAGCACAATTTCTAGGTCTTACACGTTTTATATAGTTAAAAAGTGGAATAAACAAAGGGAGTAAGTGCCAAAATTCGTCATTTAGAGATAGATCCATAGAAAGGAAATTTGGATTGAAAGATGGCGAGAATTAAAGAAAATGAAAAATGTACGCACATCGTTATTCAAAGCAGTGTGGAGAGATATTAAGAATTAAGCCTGCAACTTATTATTAGCCCTTGCGGCGCAAAGCGTACTCTTATGGGTCACTGAGGCGGTCACATTGGCAACCGTGCTGTTAAGCCGCGTCAAGGCTTATAAAATCGCCGTGCTTCTAGAGTTGCTCTGTAGAGTGCACCACTACCTTAGGCATCGAGGAATACCATTAATATCTTCCATGTTTAATTTTATCTTCCACTTTTAGGCTCTTCTTTTAAGGTAGTTTTTAATTGTGTTGAATTTTTAGTATTGTTCTATTTGTCTTACATGTGATTTACTGCAATCCGAGCAGAAAATCCTGTAAACAACATTCATTAATCAGTTAAGTGGATTAGGTCTTTTTTTTTTGATAAAGTTCAATGGCTAAATTCGGAAGTAGAATGACATAACAAATAATTACAATAACTAAACAAATGGTAGAGAAATCAGCAATGTAATAAAGAAAATTTATAAAACAAATAGAGCATCATTAAATTGAGGCCAACAGATTAATGGCTTGGCAACTTACCAAAATGGTAGTGATTTTCTAAAACTGGTTTTACGTGTTTATTTTTTCTCCTTTTGACTCTCGTTCTAAAATGTGTAAACTGGATTTTAAAAATGTTCGGTTTTCACTTTGAATATAATAAAATATCACAGATGACTGATTGGAACGATGGATGTAGACCATTGGCCAGTGTCAATGTTCATCGACAAGTTTGTAGGGTTGTCCTATAGGTTTAGAACTCGCGACTACCTTAATCCAAAGAGAAAAAGTCATTAGAATGCTCAAATTTTGTTTATAAATTTTTCGTGATACTTTGACGTAGATTAATAGTAATATTAAGTAGTAGATAGAAGAGTAGAATTAAAAATAGTAGATAGAAGAACAATTATCTCGAAATATAAATTTTGGCTCTTAACCCCTTTATTGCTGCAAGAATTATAATTATATTTATGAATCCAAATACGCTGTCCTACACGTGTACAATCGCATGCTAATTAATTTATGTGAATCAGTTAGTCACCTGTCATCTTATATCGCTATAAGCCTCCAAGGTATTTATAGACATGTATTATGTATCTGCCACACGAATACTACAGGCTAGATGATATATATGTCCTCTATTTGTTTTATGATTTAATACGGATTTGAGCTCCTGGGAAAAGCACTTATGGCAACTTGACACCAATCAGAATACCCTAATTAATTTATCACAGCCCCCGGTTTTCAACCGAACTGAATTCCCCGAAACGTCTGACCATTTACCTGGACTAAAAAGTCAATTAAAACATTAAAAGCGTCTATACATCACCAACGATTCAATTTAATTTATTATCATAATCCTTACATATCTCTTTTAAAAAAATACATGCCATTCGAGTCCATTACCTCGGGTCGTCGATATGAGAAGAACAAGGATCACGTGACTGCATTATGTTTGTTTGAACAGTGGACATTTTTTGATGAATGGTAGCGTCATTAAGCGGCTTAAAAAGCTCTGAGCATTTTCTTCCATGCTACTGTTTTGTGCATAATAAACCTCCATTTTCTAAAACACATTCCTCCCTTTCAACGCGGTTAACAGGGGGATGGCTAATGTGCTAAAACACTTTACGATATCACCGCCATAACGACTCAATAACTTTGCAGAGCGCTATCAACAGCAGCTCCTGGCAGAAATTATGGTAGAAAATTACGTGTATACGACAAAGTATTCTTAATGGATCTATAACGCCTGTCCTCTTAAGGAAGAAGATAAGCGTTATGGGGCTACACCGAGGAAAATGAGAAAAGGTGAAGTCGTTTGATGACATAGTTTACCTCAAGTAATCAGGAAACGAAAGTAGTGCGGCACTATTGTCGGTGAGGCCTAGTAATTAGAAATACCTCCTCAAGAGGTTGAATGAAGCAATTTAGTTTTTTCGATATCGGTGTATTTCTGTTTCATCTAAGAGCAGACAGTCGTACTTTTCCTTCATCTACTAGTGTGACGACAAAAAAAAATGTTCTCCAAACAAATTGATTGATTGATTGATTGATTCCAAATGAGTGGCCTCAATATTGTACCTCAATATCAATTAAAGTTCACTGAGAAGAATCAGTCCTTTTAGAAAATCCATTATCTTATTGAATGAGATTTTGTGGAAGTGTTCTACAGTTTCACAGCCTCCACGCACAGTCTGCATTCGGCATTGCCTGCCAGGCCTATTCTATGCATGTGGTGTTTTAATCGACAATGCCCAGTGTATAAGCGGATAGCGGCTTTGAGCTGTTGTCTGTCGAGGTTTAATAAGTCTTTTGTCATTTTCTTACAGGATCCTTATATAAACGCCTTTGAATAGACAAGGCCCGGGCAGTCTATCGAGGATAGCACTCATCACTTCCCTTACAAAAGCATTGGCGATTTCATTACCCTCAAGAACTTTGTGATCTAGAATCTAGATTAACGTTAACGTATTATGCTCTCCAATGGGGTTCAGTATGCTCCGAACTCCCCAGACAGTTCTCGAAGAGATCCTGCAGGAGTCAGATATTTCAATGACATGCAGCTCCGCCTGAAGTACCGCGTGCTTTCCCAGACTGTCATCTGTCTACCGCCACACGCCCCAGCTCTTACTCCCTCTGGAGTTTTCGAGCCATACGGTAACAGAAGTGGTGCTCGCTCAGTAGCCTTAGTTTATTCGGGACCCACTCCTCCTTTGAAGGGAGGTTTACCTTGTAGGCTGAATAAGTGTAGGTGACAGGAGGCATCGTGTCCGAAGGCATACCCAGCAAAGCATGGCCTTGGGGTTTGGGTTTGGTTCCAATGTAAACTCTCCCCCTGTGTGTTGTCCCAGTCTGTATATACACCGCTAGGCTCCCCTTTCCCCCACAACGTGGAGAGGGAAGCCAAAACAAACAAATTAAATTTACAACGTCAATAAATTACTATTTTATTTCATACAAATGACGAAGCAAAAACTATTTATTCCCCTATTGTCATCACTGGATCCAGGGGGTGGGGGGCGGGGGAGCAATCTTCCTTCCTTTTTTTTCAACTCCTTTTAGATTTCTTTGGGATTCTTGTTTGACTGACTGATAAACGCAAACGCACAACTGAAAAGAGTCATTTTCAATCACGACTTTTGAAATCGACATCCGAAGGGGTATCTCCGAAAATGTTGCACCTACCACCTACGGACCCTCCGATAGTAAGAGGTGAAAGAAAACATCAAGAAGAGCAAAAAACAGTTGGATTTACTCCAGTTGGTCGCGGCGATCTCAAGTTGCAGGCGGTCAAACTTGAAAATTGATAAAAAAAGTCGCAATAACCCCACTTTGAACTTTTTCGAAAAAATTTCGGAATTTTTTTTTGCTGTTTTTGGTCGGAATAGCATGCATGCAATCCCCTAAGAACATAACAAACTCAATTAGAATGAATTTTACCTCTAAAGAGGTTTTTTTAAAAATGGTCAAAAAAACACGATTCTAAAAGTACTTAAAAATCGACCTCCGAAGGGGTCTATCTCCGAATATATTGCATCGACGAAACTTCTGATGGCGGGAGGTTAAAGAGAACACCAAGAAGAAGAAAAAACAGATTGGATTGCTTCGATCTGTCGAGGCGTTCTCAAGTTATAGGCGGTCAAACTTAAGAATTGACAAAAAAGTCGTAATAATCCCCCCCCCCCCGTGGACATTTTCGAAAAAATTTCGGAAACATTTTTTTGCTGTTTTTGGTCGGAATTGCACGCATGCAATCCCCTAAGAACGTAGCAAACTCAATTCGAATGAATTTAACCGAGGTTTTTTTTTAAATTGTCAAAAAACGCATTTCTAAAAGTGCTTAAAAATCGATTTCCGAAGGGTTCTATTTCCGAAAATATTGCACCTACGGAACTTCCGATGGTGGAAGGTGAAAGAGGACATCAAGAAGAGGAAAAAACAATTGGATTCACTCCGATCGACAGCGGAAATTAACAGTCGTCTAGACAACGTGGAATTTCCGCTGAAATGTTTTGAAAATTACACTCCTAAAAAAGTGGGCGTGGCACCTCAAAAAATGTTTGCGCGCTATTTCCCCCCCCCCCCCCCCACTTCACAGAAATCTGGATCCGCCACTGACTGTCATCCCGACGGCAGGCGAAGTCTTTTTTCTGCCGCCCGTTTCTGACAGAAAAAATCTGTTTCAGCCAAGGAAACTTAAATGTAAATATACAGTTTTGAATAAATTTGTGCTTGAAGGCAATTATATAAACCTCCATATCTTTTAGTTCTTAGGACACAAAATTTGTTTTTGTTTTGAAACTCCTTGTCTCTGTTTCAAGTTAATATTTCAAATTCTCATGTGTCTCTGTCTCTTTATTTTAAGAACGTTTATTCCTTACGTCATCTAAATGTCCTTAAACAGTGTATTTATGCATTTTTAAGGCACAAAGCAATCTTTCCTTTCGAAACTCCCTGTCTTTCCGATTTTCTGAATTTCTATCGTTATCAAAGTTTTTAAGTTTTTACTCCATCTATAGCTTTTTAGATAGGTACTTAAACACTTTTCAAGATATGACAACCGATGTCTCTTTTGTAACAATTTCAAAATGTTGTTTTCTTCTGTGGCTTAGTTGATCTTAAATAGCGTATCCATAAACTTTTTGAGGCACAAGCAATTTTTGGTCTCAAAACTTTCTTTCTCTCTTTAGTTTGCAGAGGCAGATTTTACGCTACTCAAAAACTTTTAAAAACATGATTTGTTTTCAATTTCTGTGGCCTTAAAAAGCTGAAATTTTTATAATTTTAACTCCTTTCGATAGCCGTTGTAAATTGATTTTTGGAATAATTTCCTCGAGATGTCATTATCTCTGTAGGTATCCTAAATTCCCAGTTCAAGTGCTCTTTTGTGTCATTTTTACTGCTTCTTACGTAGCCTAATTCGTAGACATTTTGTGTATATGTGTAAATCAAAGCGTCTAAAACATTTTATTCCAGCTGTAGCTTATCACACACATAAACACTTTACAAGCCATGTAAAAGTAATTTTATAAAGGATTTCTGTACTTATACCAATAATTTACTTTTTATCAATTTTGTCATGTCAGACCCTATATATAGCCGTTTCGAGTTAATTTTTTGAGATGATTCTTTGGATGGTAGAGTCTTTTTAACCTTTTAAATTCCATCCAAATTCACTTTTTTTGGGGTTTTAAGAACGCTTGTTTTAATAATGTGTATCATACATATTTGGGACAGAAAGCTACTTTTTGTTTCAAAACTCTGTAGTCTCTGTAGTTTTTTAACTTCTATCATAGTTGCAAAAATGTTTTAATTCTTACGTAGCTCTTAAGATACTCAAACACTTTTTAAGACCTTATAAAATTATTTTCAATAGTGTTCTTACAAAAATATAAAACTTCAGTACAATCAGTAACCTTCTGTTAATCGTCGAAGTTACTACCACAAAATAAATAAATAAAAATAAATAAAATCTTTATTGCACAAACATGTACAAAAGGTGGAAAGTACCAGCTACACCGTGTTTTAATAACCACCCGATTCCTGGCGTCACCTAGGCATATTGTATACGTATTTACAATAAGAAATTATGTTCATGCACAAATTGAGAAATGTTAATTTTTGCAGTTGTTATACTATTATACGACTTGAGTGTTCGCGGTAACAAATTATCCCCGTATAGAAAGGAAAGATCAAATGGAAGGGTCGGTTAATTGTTTTAAGTTTGCCTTCCTATTGTGTAAGACCTCCACTAGTACTCCATTATGAAAGGTTACAGTTTTCTTCAAAAAATACCAAAAAACTGGGTTAAGTTGAAGGTGGCAATGACGGAACACTTAAAATTCACGTCTTCTTAACTTGGCAGTACTCAAATTTTGGCACAAATTTCGTTTAATTTCAATGATTTTGACTTGCTACTTATTGAGTGTATCATTTAGTTCAAAAGAGTTAATTATTGCAAATATGTGGTTACTTGAGGATAGTAGAAATCTTACTCCAGGCGCTTTTCCTGTTTTATGTATACCCCAAGGTAAGATTTGTCAAATTTATAAGGAATACCTTTGTAAAATATACTTTATGGGATTTTGTGGTTTTGAATGTATTTTGACAAACAGTATCTCATAAAAAAATTGAAAAGAAGATGATTTTTGCGAAAATTTGCATAATGAGCCCATCATCATTCTAATTTATATACTATCTAATATTCTCTTATGAATATGGAATTCAAAAAAAAAACAGTATATATGAGCCAGATTACCATGTTGAACATGATATGGAAAGCATAAAATATTTGGGTAAAAAGTTAATTTTATTAAAAAATATTAGAAATTGATATTTTATAAATCTATTATACAATTGCACATGTATGATAGAAAGTATTATTTCCTAATGTTCACATGTTATTTCTGCAAAAAAAAAATACATATTTACATCAACAACATTTGCAGAAATTATCAAGGAAATTAATACTCTGAAGAACATTGATAGTCCATTTGAAAAACATAGATATATGCATCATAAAACAAAGAGATTCTAGTAGATCATGGAAATGCATCTGAAGAATCCTAAGCACACCGTCAACTTAACTCGCCTTCTTTCTCTGGCAATGCAATCCATCAAAGAAGATTTATTCTAGATTGTCAAACATTAACAGGTATAATACTCCATAAATGAGTTATTATGCATTCTTGCGCAATATTCATACATGAGAAATGTACTAGTGTACTAATAATTATAGTGACATGTTACGTACGTCTTGCCAGTGTTACAATAATTTTAGGAGGTGACAGAGTAGATGATTTTCTATCCATTTAATCAAATACTACCTACTAAGTGCAACAATATTTGTGAGAAAACCTACATTTGAATTCTCTTTTCTTTGTTTTGAAATGCTGTCTTGTATACACTAAACTTGTGGTCAAATAACGACTTGCAAGACATACTGTATAGATACATACCTGTATTTATTTAGATACCTAAATTATAAGAATTATCTATATTTTAATTAATTTTAGTTAATGCCACAGCACTTTTATGTTTTTATTTATTTCATAGAATTTAAACCGTGCAGGACTATTGATTACAAAATCAAACACTGTTTAATAGAAAGCCTCTAAAAACACAT
The DNA here is from genome assembly GCA_951812265.1 of Taphrorychus bicolor. Classification (NCBI taxonomy): domain Eukaryota; kingdom Metazoa; phylum Arthropoda; class Insecta; order Coleoptera; family Curculionidae; genus Taphrorychus; species Taphrorychus bicolor. The sequence continues at coordinate 20,211,404 of OX638305.1, forward strand.
AAAATTATAATCTATTAACTTCATGTGTTAAGAAACTTTGGTGTCATTATGATATGAATCATAAATGAACAAAAAAAAAATAAGAATGTTTTCTCTTCTTTTTGACTGATTTTTGGAGGTTTTACTAATAGTACTTTTCTATGTTTTTATCTTTATGCTTCTCGTTTAAAAAGTATCATTTGAAATAAGCTTATAACCGAAAATGGGAACTGGCAAATGATTTCTACCAGCTAAAACCAGTAAAAAAAAATTATTCATTTTTGCTTTATACGAGACAGCAAGTTTAAAACTATATGGAAACATTTTTGATTTTTTACGTTTATACAGGCATACATAGTGCTTTTTCATTATTTATTTTGCAGTTTTACGCTTTAATTTCCAATAGTTTTTTTTAATCTACATAGAATATTTAGTTACTACCCTTAAGTGTCGTCCACAAAAGTTTATAATATGTTAGACACTTCGTAGCTTTTGTAAAAAATAGAAAACCACATAATTTTGTTATTTTCAAGTATGTTTTAGAAAATAAAATACAATTACCACATACTAAAATACTAATAGCGACTTTATTTAAAACACTACTTATTTGTATCGCAATTTAAGTTAACTGGATTCAGTTTATACTATTTATTTGCTTAATCTGATAGAGACTCGAACTCACAGCAGATAAAAGAATATCTGTGTCACTTATTTTAATATTGCTAACTTCAATCGCAATATAAAAACACAATAGTCCGTAAACTATTCATACTATTATATATAATTAAGGCTGTTAAATATAAATCGTTTAAGATTATTCACATCAAAAACGCCTCTCTATAAATTCAATACCATAATCTATTAGATAGACCAGTAGGTTGTTTCAAGAAGAAGATATGTGCTTCAATATCTCATTCTATATATTTTACGTAAAAATGTTCCTATAAACTTGGGATATAATTAGAGTGTATCCTACATAAAGCCTCTGCCGATATAAGTGTATAAAGGAACATTTTTGCTTAGAATACAATGTAGAATAACATATTGCATCACATGCATCTTCTTCTGAAACACCCTGTATAATGGTGCCTTCCAAAAAGCGGAATTAAAAGTGGTGAATGCGCCAGGATTCCCAAAACTATGCTTTCTTATTAACAGATGGCGCTGAAAGATATCCCCAAGGTGTAACATTTCACTTTCCGTTCTATATGGGGATGTTTTGTGGTTACTACATGGCCAATTATCAGCTGAACCCACACATCAAAGCCCTCTGTTGCGTGACAAAGGGGGCCTTCAAACTCTCTCTACGGAGAAATAAGACCTCAACAAACAATTTGGCTATACATAAGAGTAATTAGACCGATCATCGACCTTAAAACTAGACAGACTCAGTGAGTCAATCATAAATTGTCAGGTTTGTTTACTTCCACATAAGGACCACATAAGGTGGACCATATAAGCCTGGCACAGGAGGACCACAGCGGGCACGCGTCGCGAGGTGAATGAAAAAATGGCCGCCTAGTCGGGTAATCAGTGAAAAAATGATACATGCACTTACCGGTGATACGAAAGATTTCTGTCCCGGCTTTTATAACTAGAAGTCTTCCATATGCCACAATATCTCACCACTCGCGGGCAACATCGCACCGAACCTTTAGAAATGATGCCAGACAAAATTTTGTAAATAAAGGACTCTAGTTAATTCTTCCTCTGTGAGTGAGACCGATAATCAGGTATGGAGAAGTTTTGGTACAAGAAAAGCTAGGAGATAGAGTGACGTTAAATGTCAGAAATGGTGGAATTCTTTTCCGGTCTGGCACATCCCAAAAAAAAATGCCTTACAGAACTCAAGTGCTTCTGCATTACGTAGTATTGATTGAACAAACCTAAAACGCCTTGATGTTTAGAGGCCTTGGCGCGGTTTGACAGCGCGGTTACTATGACGACCACTGACGCTCACATATAAAATAGGAAAGCGCTGGGGTCAGTGTTAAGGTTAAATAAGTTACAGGCTTTGGAATCCGTGAGGTGGGCGATAAAGATTCCAAAAGTTCAATTTCGGATGACTTTTAACACTTTTATGTAGCCGTTTCAAAATGATTTTTTAAGATGATTTCTCGAGGTGTCATCAGTGTCTGTGTAGCCTTCGAGATTCTTATTTTATGTATCATTTTAAGAAAGTTTTTTTCATTACCTGGTTTTAAGTTCCTTAAATAGTGTATTTATGCACTTTTTAAGGCACATATTAACTTTTTATGTCTACACTCTCTATTATAATTTAATCAAAGACGATGATGATTATTGAATAAAAGACGTAATTACAAAGAAAAAAGGAAATTTCAATAAAAAAAGGGTTGGTTTGTCGGGGATTCGAACTCGGGTCGTCAGGGATGGGAGTCAAGATCTAATCATCGAGCTATACTTGGCACCTCTTGCAAAAACTCTTTTCCGCCCTCGTCTGCTCTATTGCTAGAAAATAACTACCTATTGCCCAAGGAAAAGAACCAAAAAGAAAAAATAAAAACTCATAAACCTGATTGAAACAGGTTTCAACTGAGACCTCAAAAGAAAACGTAAACAGGGGTCCTCTTTGCCGCAAGTTACGTGACGGGAGTTTTTCGCGGAACGTGTCGGCGTAACTTCGTATATAAAACGGCTCGTTTACATCGGATCCCTCCATCGCGGCCATAACTCGAAAGAATTTTAATATAGCGTTCAGAATATTCAGGAGGGCAAATTACTTTGCCGGCATCTTAACGGGCGCCATTTTGTCCCGGGAGGATGCTCGGTTTAAAAGTTCGTTGCGAGAAAAGCCACCGCCTGGATTTGAAGTGACTTCATAACGTTTGATACGTTATTGATCGTATATCCGACTCGGGTTTTTTTAGTATAAAGATGTGCGGGATGTTTGAGGTTTGGGATTTTTGCTACATTTGGATGTCGAACTTTTTTAGGAAATAGAAAAGACGTTACTAAACTGAATAGAATTAAAAACTTAAAAGTTTGCCATATGAGAACAAATAAACTTTTTTTTGTCTAAAAATGATCGACGTTTCGACCGTTTATCTGGTCTTCTTCAGAACTATTCTGGCCTTAGAGAAGCCAGTCCAATGGATTTTTTTATGATTTACAATAACAAACTTTATCAGATAAGTATACAGTAGACAATACATAATGCCCTTAAACAAGCTGCAACAATCGTATAATTATTGTAGGTATAGCCCCGAAGAAGGGCACATAAATAGTCGAAACCTCGGCTACTTTTTGTAAAGGAGAAACAAAACTACTTTACGCATGATATAGTTTCATGCATCAGTAATGGTTGCTGTAGTCATCGATCGTTGATGTCTCTACCTGGTGTGGTTTTTGTTGGGATTAAGTCCAAGTTGCATACAAACAAAAAATGTGAAGCTCACGGCGGGTCAAAAAATATTTTAAAGTATTTTCCGGGCTTCGATCCAGGAATTTCTTCCTGACATTTCGTCCACAATTGCTGCGGACATTATCAAAAGCTATGAGGCAATGTTCTAAATTTTCTCTTGACATTTAGCAGAGAATTTGATTACTTCTTCTATTTTATTCCACCTTACTCTGTAGCCTTATTTGTCTAGTTGCAGTTTTCTCTAACAATATAATATTTCAGGTTTTTATAAATTTATGTTGAAACACTTTTAGAAATTCATTATTCGAATAATCTCTGAAATCCTCTCAGAGATGACTCAACAGATGCCTGATTGAAGTGTCTGGCGGAACGAAACATCTCCCATGATAATTAAAATAAAAACCACATATATTTAACTGTATAAACGAGCTATTAAATCCCTACGTCCTATCAAAATAACACAATTAATCAAGACCGTTTTAAGTTGCCTATAAAGCAAAGACAAAACGTGATGCACTTAATCAGTTGTTTAATGCAAAACAACATAAAGCTTTCAGGCTCGATAACAACGAGCTTTCTTGCTAAGGCAAAAAACCGCTCTCTAATGTGAGGCGAAAATAAGTCGCCACTTTCGGTAGGGTTTAATTAAAACTTGTGAAATCGGAACGGTTTATAAAAGTGTTGCTAAATCACCTTTTGCAGCTCGAGGGTTTTAATCAGGTATGAGAACATTGTAAAGATTTGTCTCGTTGCTGTCGACAAAGTAAGTAAATTCTACAATCTGAAGGGTTTTCCAAGCGTTGAAACCGTGGTCCAATGTAGTTTCTTCCAAACGTTTCGCCTACAGCTGCGGCAGATGGGCAGAAGGCGATGAAGCTATGGGCGAAATGCTCTCCCGTACTTTCCGACTTTGACTGAATCGACGGTGGTGCAACGTTGCCTACTCAAAAATTTTAAACTCGCTCATTTAGTTCACCAAAAACGCTCCCAAGGAGCTCTCGAACCATTGAAAATCCTCGCCGTAATCCTCGCGCGTTCTCTATTCTCTACACTCTAAAGCAGATTTTAAAGTTAGTTGAAACCGTCATTTCTATGGGCTTTTAGTTGCGCAAAACTGTGACAAAAAAGATTTAAGAAAAAATAACTCTGATACTACAAAATATAAAGCAGACAGTATTCTTGACCGACTAGTATAAACAGGTCAAAGTGTATTCGGTCTGACAGACCGTCAGGCTGTTCACTACAAAATATGACGGGAAAATAAATTGAAGAAACAAACATAAAAAGTTGATAAATGAAACCAATTTAAATGAGCGGAACACAAAGAGATCGAAGAAAAAAAAAATAATGAGAAATTAAGTAAATAAAAATAACAGCAAAAACTTTTTATAAACAAAAAATATAAACAAATTTTATTAAAAAAATACAGAGTTATCGCAACAAACAAGGAAAAAAAGATACGAAAAAAAAACAATTTGTGAAGCAAATACTTATAGGCTCATTAAGAAAACAAAAAGAATGAATAAGAACAATAATCACAAAATACTACAAAAAAACTGTATTAATTCAAAAGGTGGAAAGGCTACATTAAATTTGGGAAAAAGCACAAAAACAAGTATGTGTTTTAGAATGTTTTGCGTGGAGAGTAAATAAAAAAACAGGAGATAAGCCAATTTGAGAAGCAAAAACTATCATTAAAAAAGAAAGAAAATAGAATTAATGAGCCCTATAAGTAAAAAAAAAGAAATAAGCGAATAAAAATTATAAGTGCATAAAAACACTATATAAATTATAAAAGAGATATTAAATATAAAGTATAAAAACACTGTATTAAGTAACTCTATCGAGTTCAAAACGCGATTTCCCCATGCCTCAAACGGAGTTTAAAAGTGTAAAATATGAATTCGCGCCAATCAGAACGGCGTAGCCAAGATCTAGTTTGGTCTGGCGACAAAGTCCGAACTTTTCCTCCCCTGTCAGGTAGTAACTCTATCGAGTTCAAAGTAGACGCCTAAAAAATGGCGGCGATATCCGTTGATGTAGGACTTTAGGCCAAAAAACCGGACCATTTTTAGGGAAATATCGGTTTTGGTTTGCTCTGTCCCTATCATATAGGTCATTAGTCTACACTTTACATTACCATAGTCATTTTCGTTCTGGTCCTGGTTAGCATTAACCTGACAGATCATCTGATTTTCGACAAATCTGATTGGTTGATTATACTGATGGCTGGTCTGCCATTTTAATGTCAACCAGAACCTGAACCGGTTCTAAAAGCAAGACGGCTCTAGCACTAAAAAACGTCAAACATCAATGATATCTTTTTTTGGTGCTCAATAGGCGGATAGGGACTTGGCTGGAATTGACACCAAAACCAATCTACCTGGGACGCAATTTCCTAGTTTCAATCAATGATATCATTTGACATTGTTATCCCTTCGTTCGCATTACTAGAAATACAGAAGATCCTCGAAAAATCCTCGCATCAACTCAAAGCTGCCGATTCGCTTATATCAAGGAGGAAATGCTCCGAAATGGAGCGTTTTTGCTCGAATTGGCAACACTGCGGTGGTGAGCTCCATGGTATTTATTCCCCCGCCACCGCGTTGCAGTCAAGGGACTGCGGTGGGGGTAGTGGTGGCGCGGGGTTTTGGCACACTTAAAGTATGTCGTAGAACTCGCTTCCAGTCTCCATTTAGAAACGTAATTTCCCTTCCTGTTGAAATTGTTGTGGTGATTAAAGATCTCAATGGCTTCTCTCGTTAGCCTCAGATAGAAACTCTGCGATTGATATAAGATATCCACCTCGATAAGGTGGATATTTCGAACGGAAGGACGCTTACCGTTCTTGAATGTCTTAACTAGTATCAAGGAGGCCGAATGGGAAGCTTGCGCACACCGTTTATAGACGGCGACCAACACATACCTGACCGAGAATCAATAACGGATCAAATCATCATTCCAGACAGAAAAGGTGAGTCATAAATACTCCGTCTGTGAGAACCAAGAGAATTTGTGAGCCAGCTGATTTGGAACGGAAAATAAACCATTTGGAAAGAGCCTTCGGTTGGAATAGATACAGAAAGCACCAGTTCGATAGGCCGTCTGTCCAAGAAATGTAGAGCGCCAGGAAAGAACACCGGGAGAAGATGAAGAAAAACGCTGATGGACTAGTCTATCATACATCCACAAAGTAACGGACAGGATCGGCAGGTTACTGGAAAACCACAATGTTAAAACTGTGTTTAAATTCACTCGTACAATACAATAGAACTTGAGATCAGTCAAAGACCGCAGAGATCTCCTATAGGCACCCGGAGTTTACCGATTTGTTTGACAGCTGTGGCTCGGTATACATTGGCACCACAAAACTCAGTGTCAACACGACGATTATGGAACACAAGAGGAGTTGTAGGCTGGATCAAACACAAAAGTCAGCAACTATAGCAGAGCACACTCACCCCGAAGGTCACGACTTCCTTTTCAACGAGGTGGATATCTCGTTGATCAGTCGCAGCGTTTCTATCCGAGACTAACAAGAGAGGCCATTGAGATCTTTAAACACGACAACAATTTCAACAGGAAGGGGGAAATTACGTTCCTAAATGCAGAATGGGAGCGAGTTCTACGACATACTTCAAGTGCGCCAAAACCCCGCGCTACTACTACCCCTACTGCAGTCCCTCCACTACATCGCGACGGCGGGAGAATAAGTACCAAGGCGCTCATCACAGTCGAATCCAACAATGCCAACCCTAGTAAAATTTCCCTATTTTAGGGAAATTTAAGAGTGTTTAGGGAAATTGAGAAATTTCTTTAAATCTAGGGAATTTTTTAACTCATTATGAAAACACCTCAGAAATTGGTTACTCTTACACTCTGAATGCATTAAACTCTTGAGTCTAGAATTTGCTCATCTGTCGTAAGTCAGTTGTTATTGGGTCTATCAAATGGTCATCACGCTGTCATTGTCGTAAAAGTGTCGCAAACTTCAAAATTTTGAATTAAATAATTGATAATAATCAATAATAGATATTGATGATAATAATAATCAGAAATATCTAAAACACAACCACAATAAACTGCAATAAAATAAGTAATAAATCATTTATTAGAGGTTCTCGGCCTTGTACGAAATATGTAGGTAAGTAAATTGTTTTCTTTTTCTGTTTCATAGAAACGACAAATATTGTTGTTTTTATTTCTTCTCGTTTTTTGTCAAAATGAAGTCCCTTGTAGTTTACGACCATAAGGTGCAGAAAGCAACTGTTTCTGAAGGATCAGATTAAAAGCGTTTTTTAATTTTACAAGTTTCTAATTTTTGTGATTTTTTGTTTTCAGAATTCAATTTTTATTTATGTTTTTTTTTTTATTTTGTAGATGTATATTAACGCTAAGGAATAAAATGTTATTTTTTACCTACATAAAGCATTTTATTTGTTGATATTGTCAAATTTCAATTACTAAACTATAATTTTACTTGCTAGCTATCTGCTATATACTATATATTTATTGTTTATGTTATCGTGTAACAAGTAAATGGAATCATTCACCATACAACCCAAGTAAGAATTACATTCACCATACGGGGTGTTCATTATAAAACTTCATCTAGCAAGCTATGAAATTTTGACAGAAAAGGATGACATAATCAAAATAAATGGACTTTTGTTTATCCATCCTTTCCTTTTGACATGTCACAGCCAACTAGATGAAGTTTTATAATGAACACCCCGTATGATTCAGATTTAGATCTAGGGAAAAATCTACTAATCTAGGGAGATAGAACGCTGGTCGAATCAGTCAAGGTCCGGAAGCACGGGAGTTCACTTCGGCCATTGGCTCATCGCCTTCGATAATGTCTGCCGCAGCTGTAGACAAAACGCCAATAAGAAATTCCATTGAACCACGGCTTCAAAGCCCGGAAAACACTTTAGATTGTATTTTGACCGGTCGTGAAATCCTTCACAGTCTTAATTATCTTAAATATTGTTTGTTCTTCGTATATCTTCGAAAGCGATAAAAATTTTGGAAATATTGAAATGGCACTATGATTTGCACCCAAATGCGCAATTTTTCCCCAATTTAACCGAATCTGTATCTCTTTTACGGTTTTCATATTTCTACGTTCCTACCTGTCATTAGTTAGTCAAAATTTGACAAATACAAAAAAAAATACGGAGTATGCTATATAAAATGTTTTTTGGAAAAATGCAAAATGCATCTACGTGGTGGTTAATTTAAAATAACAAAGTTATATAGAGTTCTGGTAAACGTTGTATATCTGAACGTAATTTATTTCCATAGATATTGAAAATTATAAAATTTTTTAAGACAACATTTTTTTTAAAAATAATACAGTAAGGAAGGCCTCTCGCTTAGGTAGAACACCCTGTATACAAAATTGTCTCACATAGAAGCTGGTCATCGTCTAAGGGCAAATAAAATAATGTTGGAAATTTTTGATCTTGTTCATTTTTTCAAGGTCAATTTTGGATTTTCAAATGGAAAGCTACACTTTTTTTCTCTGAACTTCTCCTTCTATACGAAACACTTTTTAGTATATTTTTTTCAGTATTACAATAAATTAAAACATTAAGTAACACTCAGTCAGACACCTTATTTGAGTCAAATACCTCATTTTAGCAAATAACCACTAAGTTCACATAAAAAGTATTACATTCCCAACAAATTTTCGAACTGATGTCTATTAACTTCAATACGCTTGTCAAATCGCAGCAGATTTGTGACATGGGCATTTCTTATTTTTAATCTTTTCAAGTGTGGTAAGAAGATCCTTATTGGGAATTGTCTGATTTATTGACCAGAAAAAACCGATTGACTGGGTAATTATTCTAATCAGATTTACATCAAACTCGGTACAAATGATGCCTCTAATCCGAGGCATAGACTGTTAAAATTTCAGATTCGGATGTCCATTCTAAAGGACACCACCATCTAGAAAAATTTTATAAAAACCGATTGACTGGTTTTTTATTCTAACCAGATTTTCACCAAACTCAGCACAAATAATGATTCTGACCGGGGGCATACACTGTTAATATTTCAGATTCGGATGTCCATTCTAAAAGACACTACCCTCTAGAAAAATTTGATAAAAAACGATTGATTGGGTATTTGTTCTGACCAGATTTACACCGAACTCGGTACAAATGATGCTTCTGAACGGGAGCAGACACAGTTAAAGTTTCAGATCCGGATGCCATTCTAAAGGACATTACCCTCTAGAAAAGTTTGATAAAAGCCGATTGACTAGGTATTTGTTCTGATCAGAAGCATCATCTGGACCAAGTTTGGTGCAAATCTGATTAAAATAAATACCCAGCCAATCGGTTTTTATCAAATTTTTCTAGAGGGTAGTGTCCTTTAGAATGGACATCCGAATTTGAAATTTTAACAGTCTATGCCCCGGTTAGAAGCATCACTTGTACCGAGTTTGGTGTAAAACTGGTCCGAACAAATACCCAGTCAATCGGTTTTTAACAAATTTCTCTAGAGGGTAGTGTCCTTTAGAATGGAAAATCGAATCTGAAATTTTAACAGTGTAGGCCTCGGCTCAGAAGCATCATTTGTACCAAGTTTGGTGAAAAGCTGACCAGAATAAATACCCAGCCATCGGTTTTTGATCAAATTTTTCTAGAGGGTAGTGTCCTTTAGAATCGACATCTGAATCTGAAATTTTAATAGTGTATGACCCCGTTCAGAGGCATCATTTTGCTCACTGAAAGTCAAAAGTCGAAATTCTAGATCACAAAATGTCCAAACTAGAAAATTCCAACCTCTACCTTAGAGCCAAAACTGGCACAAAATTATTTCTTTCTATGATTGTATTATACATAATTAATTTTCAAGTCAAAACAGTGTCCTGTGTATAACCCAAATCTTAATTATTGATTTTCTAAAAACAATGTTTTTTTGAGTTGCGCCACTATTGCATTCAATGAGCGATTCGTACCGAGTTTGGTGTACATCTGATCCAAATAAATACCCAGTCAATCGGTTTTTACCAAATTTTTCTAGAGGGTAGTGTCCTTTAAAATGGACATCCAAATCTGAAATTTTAACAGTGTATGCCCCGGTTAGAAGCATCATTTGTACCGAGTTTGGTGTAAATCTGGTCCGAACAAATACCCAGTCAATCGGTTTTTATCAAATTTCTCTAGAGGGTAGTGTCCTTTAAAATGGACATCCGAATCTGAAATTTTAACAGTGTATGCTCCTGTTCAGAGGCATCATTTGTACCGAGTTTGGTGTACATCTGATCCAAATAAATACCCAGTCAATCGGTTTTTACCAAATTTTTCTAGAGGGTAGTGGCCTTTTGTTCTTTAGAATGGACATCCAAATCTGAAATTTTAACAGTGTATGCCCCCGGTTTGAAGCATCATTTGTACCGAGTTTGGTGTAAATCTGGTCAGAACAAATACCCAGTCAATCGGTTTTTATCAAATTTCTCTAGAGGGTAGTGTTCTTTAAAATGGACATCCGAATCTAAAATTTTAACAGTGTATGCTCCCGTTCAGAGGCATCATTTGTACCGAATTTGGTGTAAATCTGATCAAAATAAATACCCAGTCAATCGGTTTTTACAAAATTTTTCTAGAGGGTAGTGTCCTTTTGTCCTTTAGAATAGACATCAAAATCTGAAATTTTAACAGTGTATGTCCCCGGTCAGAAGCATCATTTGTACCGAGTTTGGTGTAAATCTGGGCAAAATAAATACCCAGTCAATCGGTTTTTATCAAATTTTTCTAGAGGGTAGTGTCCTTTAGAATCGACATCCGAATCTGAAATTTTTACAGTGTATGCTTCGGGTCAGGAGCATCATTTGTTTGGCGCAAATCTGATTAGAATAAATACTCAGTCAATCGGTTTTCTTCTGGTCAATAAATTAGACACTTCCTCCTTATTGGTACACAAAACGTTTAAAGATGTCAACAAAAAGACAAAGTTTTCAAATTAGCATCCAAACAATAATAACGTCTATTATAAATTCACCATATAAACAGCCAACGCGTGGCCAAAAGTATCATGAATAATTCATAACACCCAACGAAGAAAGTATATGGGCGGACCTCGTTGCCCATGGCCCCAGATGATACTAATCAGCTGTGTTGTTATTATAATGATTACGCCTATTACATTGCCACTGTATACATATACGTCGCGTGCTTTATATTATTATGTAGATGTAGCTTTTTTTTGCTTTGGGATCAGTTATTAGGACAATTTTATTAATTTAGAAACGTTTTTGGAGACACCAAATCTTTTTGGGACCTCATAAAGGTACCACTTAAAAAAAATTATTTCAGTTTAACCAACATTATTGGCATGAGGTTTCAATCATAGAGAAAGGGAAAAATAAATAGAGTTTTCAATTCAATCGCATTGAATAGAAACACGTTTGTGCGAATAATAGCCGAGTGGGTCGTGGCGTGGTGTAACTCCGAACTAAAAATTATGTTTGAATGGACGCACTGCGTCAAACAAATGTCAATATTGTCAAATTAGAATAATAACGGCTTACTCGTATTAGAACAAAGCAGCAACTAGAAAACTGAAACTGAAGATATCTAGAACTCTTTTAGATACAATGAAAATATACTAATTATAAATAATATTACAGCTTAATTCAGTTCAATAAGTGGCTATATACAGGCAAGTATAAAGAGATATATTAGGTACCGAATAGGTCATAAATATAGGTACTTTATCAAGGATGTAGTTTGACAAATCAGCAATTTTTAATTCAAGTAAAAAACACAATGTTTATAATATGTAGAACATGCTTATCGTTATTTTTGGGTTTATTTTGTTTATCGTTTTGTTAGTTCGTTGATTTGCTAATTCTAATTTATTAAGAAACATAACGTTTTTATATAGAATGCAGGTGTAAATTACTTATGTTTTGAAAATTATTAATTATTTGTATTAAAAATTGTCAAAACTCTGTTAGTTAGTTATTGATTATTATCACAAAATAATCCTACTTCCTTATACAGTCCAAGTTTTAACTCAATTTGAAGTGTTAACTGCAGATTGAGCATTGCAGTATACAATTTAAATGTATAATTATTAATCATATTCAACCATTAACCCTCATTTGCACCGACGTTATTTAAGCCAATCTTAAATTCAGTTTGGTTTTGACTGTTAACTTTTTCATATGATATTTTACATTGAAAATAAAACCTAATTTAAGCCCGGTCTAAATAAAGTCGATCCAAATGCGAGTGACAAACAGATTCTGATTTTAAATTACCCGCCGTTCACCCTTACTTGAGAGAATAGTATAAATAGTTAACAAGGAGGGCTCCACCATCTAATATGGTGCCCTCTGTTGAGAAGATATTGAAAACTCTATGTATTTTTCCCTTTCTCTATGGTTTCAATGTTAAGCTAGTTAGTTCAGCCGTTAGGCAAAAGTGGAATATGATGGATAACCACTGGTGCTTTATTACTCTCAGCTCAATAAATGAGGCAACGATTTACTAAACCACTTTCTGTCTCTCTCTAATTTTCAGCTAGTTTTCCCATGACAAGGCGAATAGGCCACCCTTACCAGAACCGGACCCCGCCCAAAAGAAAGAAACCCAGGACCTCTTTCACGAGACTTCAAATAGCGGAGCTGGAAAAGCGGTTCCACAAGCAAAAGTATCTGGCTTCGGCCGAGAGGGCGGCACTGGCCAAAACGCTGAAGATGACTGACGCCCAAGTGAAAACGTGGTTCCAAAACCGGAGGACCAAGTGGAGGTAGGCTTTTACTTTCGTTTCGAATACCCATTAGTGTCGTTAAAACTCGTAGCTAATCTTTTGAAAAATTCGTTTTATTTATTCGTATTCTTCGGCATTTCGAGGTCGGACTACCCAAAAAAGCGCGATAAGGTGACGATACCTCGGGCCGTTGTTAATGGCCCAGATTCGGATATAAAAGATTAGTCAATATAAGTGTAGGGATAAAGTGGCTTTAAAATGTAACATCTTTTTTTGATGTCGATTAAGGCCGTAGTTATGTCGAGTAGTTCCCCCAAAACAAACAGCCTCCACTTTTAATTACCTGTCCGGTAATGGACATACCGTGTTAAACAGGTAACTGGCGCCGACCGGTGACAGTTGACAGTCGCCCCACATCGCGACAAGATTTAAAACGAACCCGGGCCATTCCTGTCCTTTTTTACTTCGTCTTATGTATATTAGTCGTGTCGCTATCAAGTGCAACTTGGTATCTTTAATTTTAATTTAAAGGAATCTCTTAATAGCCTTAATGGTATTAATGTAGCGCGTAATTAGGTACTGCCTTTAAGTGGAACTTCTGGTTTTCGAGTCGGTTCGGGGAACGTGCGCCCGCATTTTATCTGCCTTTTAAATAGCCCATGTGTATGCTGTCTAGTTTGTTCGGTCATTGTTTTTAAATATTAATGATTATTGACCTACTGGTCATTCAAATTTCTGGTATGCTATTTTTGTACCAGGTAAGAGTCAGGACCGGATTCTTCTCTTGTATGCATGATTTTAAGTTAAAAAAAAACTTTAAATTCTGCAAAAAAAAAGCATTTAGAACTGCACGTTTTTCCAAAATAATGGTTTAATAAGAAACCTTCTAAAACAAATAGGACAAAAATTATGTGATGAACTCCTTTCTAGGGTTGTGACGGAAGGGGGAATGTATATTACCAGGTAACATAAATTCTACTGAACCGAAAACACATTCTTATTACTCTTTTTGAGAAGAAAATCATTCAAAAGCCCTTGTGAAGGGGGCAAGGATTTCAATATCCCGCAAACCAGTCAATACCTTAAAAATCGAACATAAATCCAATAAAATCTAAGCCGAAAGCCGTAGTACATCACGCAGTCAAAAAAAAACATAATTTTGATTTAGATAAACTAAAATCATAACACTTGTATAGCGGAATACACATAAGTAGAGATTCGATCGATCTTAGAAATTAAATGGATACAGTTTTACTTACTTTGCTATAGGAGCTTACTTACTAGGTCCAGAAAATTTGTTGCCTTGGTCAAGCACGACCAAAGCCTTGATGATGAGCGATATAGCTCGAAACCGGTCACTTTTCACAGTCACGGAAAATTATTTTTTAATGTAAGATTATCGATAAAATTTTCAAAAATGCCCGAAGCAACGACGTAGCATATTGTATTATATGCCGCGTCCCGTGTTTTTTTCTAGCCTGTGATAGATGTAAGGGTGTTCATTTGGAAACGTCATCTAGTTAGCAGTGACACGTGAAAAGAGAAGGATGAAGGAACAAATGATGAAGTCCAATTACTTTGATTATGTGATCGTTTTATTTAAAAAATTCATATCCTTCTAGATGACATTTTCTAATGAATTTTATACAAAATTACAATATTTTGGCTATTTTGATAATTCAAAATTAAAAGTCTTAGGAATACATCAATACTAAATTTTTGTGGGTTTTTTATTTTTTTAAAATTTGTTGTAAGCAGAATTTATGCAACTACATTTATAACAAAAAAAATGGTCTTAAAATTGCTAAAAAATTAGTTAAAATTTGAAAAAAAGGTCAGGTAAGTTCTCTTCATTCTTCGAAGATGCAAAGCTTTCTGCTGCTATCGATTTTCTGAATTTTCAGGACGGGAAATTAAAAAAAAATAAATTTACTTTTATGAGTTTCGGCACTGACCAAATGATAGGTAAAGAAAGTTATAACAGACTGAGTTACTAGAGTTTGAAAAATAAAGAGAATATATGCAAGGTAAAAGTTTTTGAGCCTATTTCAAAATACGTTTTTTTGAGATATATCACTTTGTGAAATTAACGACGAAATTTCTTTAAAAATAACATTTTTTGCATTTTACCCCTAAAATTCGCTAAACATTTTTTTAAGTTTTTGAACTAGATAGCAGAAGTGACATCTCATTTTTAGCTATTTTTAGAAAATTTAATGGTGTCAACAGAATTTGAGTAACTATATTTATAGCCCAGAAATGAGTCTAAAAATGAAGTAAAATGGAAAAAAGCCTGATTTTTTACCTGAGTAAGAAGTTATCAATTGGAAAAAAGGTCAGGTAAAAAGTTGCTTTTTTGATGCTAAAACGACACGAATAATATTCTAAAAGATAAATTTCATTAAATACTTGAATTTTTGCATTGCTTACCTAAAATTTGCCAAAAAAACTTTTATTTATCGAAGTACATAGAAGAAGTAACACCTCAGTTTTAGCTATTTTTAACTAAGGAGTTTAATGTTGTCAACAGAATGTACGTAAGTACATTTAAAACCGAAAATGGTCAAACTTTGCTAAAAATGAAGTAAAATCGAAAAAAGAACCAACACAAAATTCGCAACAAACCTTTTTAAGTTTTCGAAGCAAATAGGCAAAGTAACATCTCATTTTTCGCTACTTTTATCTCAGTAATTTAAGAGTATCAACAGAATTTGCATAACTACATTTTAAACCGAAAAGTGGGCAAAATTTGCTATAAATGAAGAAAATTGAAGAAAGATTAGGTAAAAGTTACTTTTTGGCCTATAAGAAACAAGATATATTCAAAAAGACAAATTTTATTAAGAAAAAACTTTAATTTTGCGTATCTTACCTAAAATTAGCCAAAAATTTTTTTTTATTTTTCGAAGCAGATAGGCGAAGTAACACCTCATTTAAAGCTATTTTTAAATCAGAAGTGTAATGCTGTCAACAGAATGAGTAACTATATTTAAAACCGAAAATCAGCAAAATTTGCTAAAAATGAAGTAAAATGGAAGAAAGGCCAGGTAAAAGTTATTTTTGACGCTAAAAAGAAACGAATAATGTACTGGTGAAAGTAGCAGGATTAGGATAAGTAGTACACCTTTTCTTTATCGGAAAATGGCCAAAGTTTCGACTGTTTAAAATTTACATTTTTAAGCATGTTGAAAACATTTGAAAACTGACTATCCTCTCTAGTGGAAGATAGGTAAGTTGTGTTTTTCCACAATGTACGTCCCACTCCTTATTTTCTGTTTGGTACTGTCAATTGCTAAATGTTAAATGCTAGTATGGTTTGTACACTTTTTATGTATTATTTTATTTATGAGTTCACTATAACTATAATGTTGATGGGAATGACTATTACTTTCCATCATTTTTCTAACAGACATTGTGGTTGAATGTTGAGCCTTGAGTTTTGTTACACCGACGTTTTCTTGGGTTTCAGCCCTGAGGAAGACTAAATAAATAGTCGAAATCTTGGCCATTTCCCCTATAAAGAAGAGGTGTATTATTTGTTCCAATCCTGCTTCTTTCACCAGTACATACAACTCAAGGGCGCTAATCACAATCATGAAGCGAATAATATTCAAAAAGATAAAATTTATTACAAAACATTAAATATGCATTTCGTACCTAAAATTAGCCAAAAAAACTTTTTTAATTTTTCTAAGCAGATAGGCCAACCTTCGCCTCATTTTTAGTTATTTTTAACACAGGAATTTAATGGTGTCAACAGATTTTGCGTAACTATGTTTATAACGAAAAAATGGGCAAAATTTGATGTAAAATTAATTAGTAGAATAACGATCCGGTAAAAAGTTATAAAAAAGAAGAAAGATCAGAAAAACTTACTTTTTGACGCTAAAACGACACGAATAATATTCTAACAGACAAACTTCTTTAAAAAACTTAAATTTTGCATTTCTTACCTGAAGGTAGCCAAAAAACTTGTTTAATTGGTCGAAGCAGACAGGCGAAGTAACACCTCATTTTTAGCTATAATTTACTCAGGAATTCAAATCCACAGAATTTGAGCAACTAATTTATAACCGAAAAAGTGTTAGAAAATTAACTAAAATTTAAGAAAAAATGAGGTAAAAAGTTACTCTTCATTCTTCAACGCAGCAAAGTCATCAATAATGTTTTAGAAAGCAAAATGAAGTAAAATCGAAGAAAGAACCAACACAAAATTCGCAAAAAACGTTTTTAATTTTTCGAAGCAAATAGGCAAAGTAACATCTAATGTTTGGCTATTTTTAACTCAGGAATTTAAGAGTATCCGAAATAAAACCGAAAAATTAGCAAAATTTGCTAAAAATTAAGAAAATGGAAAATAGATTAAGTAGAAAAGTTACTTTTTGGCCTTAGAACAAGAGATATATATATTCAAAAAGAAAAATTTTATTAAAAAAACTTTAATTTTGCGTATCTTACCTAAAATTAGCTAAAAAAATTGTTTATTTTTCGAAGCAGATAAGCGAAGTAACACCTCATTTTAAGCTATTTTTAAATCAGAAAGGTAATGCTCCCAACAGAATGAGTAACTATACTTAAAACCAAAAATGAGCAAAATTTGCTAAAAGTGAAGTAAAATGGAAGAAAGATCAGGCAAAAGTTATTTTTTGACGCTAAAAGACACGAAAAAGATAAAATTTATTTCAAAATATTAAATTTTCATTTCTTACCTAAAATTAACCAAAAAACTTTTTTAATTTTTCTACGCAGATAGGCGAAGCATCACGTCATTTTTAGTTATTTTTAACTTTAATGGTGTCAGCAGATTTTGCGTAACTATATTTATATCCGAAAAATGGGCAAAATTTGCTACAAAATTAATTAACAGAACAAAGGACCGGTAAAAACTTAAAAAATGAAAGAAAGATCAGGAAAAAACGTAACTTTTTGAGGCTAAAACGACACGAATGACATTCTAAAAGACAAACTTCTTTAAAAAACATAAATTTTGCATTTCTTACCTAAAGGTAGCCAAAAAACTTTTTAATTGCTCGGAGCAGACAGGTGAAGTAACATCTCATTTTTAGCTATTTTTTTACTCAGGAATTCAAATCCACAGAATTTGAGCAACTAATTTATAACCGAAAAAGTGTTAGAAAATTAACTAAAATTTAAGAAAAAATGAGGTAAAAAGTTACTCTTCATTCTTCAACGCAGCAAAGTCATCAATAATGTTTTAGAAAGCAAAATGAATTAAAATCGAAGAAAGAACCAACACATAATTCGCAAAAAACGTTTTTAATTGTTCGAAGCAAATAGGCAAAGTAATATCTCATTTTTAGCTACTTTTAACTCAGGAATTTATGAGTATCCGAAATAAAACCGAAAAATTAGCAAAATTTGCTAAAAATTAAGAAAATGGAAGATAGATTAAGTAGAAACGTTACTTTTTGGCCTTAGAACAAGAGATATATATATTCAAAAAGAAAAATTTTATTAAAAAAACTTTAATTTTGCGTATCTTACCTAAAATTAGCCAAAAAAATTGTTTATTTTTTGAAGCAGATAAGCGAAGTAACACCTCATTTTAAGCTCTTTTTAAATCAGAAATGTAATGCACTCAACAGAATGAGTAACTAAATTTAAAACCAAAAATGAGCAAAATGTGCTAAAAGTGAAGTAAAATGGAAGAGAGATCAGGCAAAAGTTATTTTTTGACGCTAAAAGACACGAAAAAGATAAAATTTATTTCAAAATATTAAATTTTCATTTCTTACTTAAAATTAACCAAAAAACTTTTTTAATTTTTCTACGCAGATAGGCGAAGCATCACCTCATTTTTAGTTATTTTTAACTTTAATGGTGTCAGCAGATTTTGCGTAACTATATTTATATCCGAAAAATGGGCAAAATTTGCTACAAAATTAATTAACAGAACAAAGGACCGGTAAAAACTTAAAAAATGAAAGAAAGATCAGGAAAAAACTTAACTTTTTGAGGCTAAAACGACACGAATGACATTCTAAAAGACAAACTTCTTTAAAAAACATAAATTTTGCATTTCTTACCTAAAGGTAGCCAAAAAGCTTTTTAATTGCTTGAAGCAGACAGGCGAAGTAACACCTCATTTTTAGCTATTTTTTAATCAGGAATTCAAATCTACAGACTAACTTTGCGCAACTAATTTATGACTGAAAAATTGTTAGAAAATTAACTAAAATTTAAGAAAAAATCAGGTAAAAAGTTACTCTTCATTCTTCAATGCTGCGAAGTCATCAATAATGTTTCAGAAAGCAAAATGAAGTAAAATCGAAGAAAGAACCAACCCATAATTCGCAAAACACGTTTCTAATTTTTCGAAGCAAATAGGCAAAGTAACATCTCATTTTTCGCTACGTTTAACTCAGGAATTTAAGAGTATCTACAGAATTTGCATAACTACATTTAAAACCGAAAAATGGGCAAAATTCTCTAAAAATTAAGAAAATAGAAGAGACATTAGATAAAAAGTTACTTTTTGGCCCTAAAAAAAAGATATATTCAAAAAGACAAACTTTATTAAAAACAAACTTTAATTTTGCGCATCTTACCTAAAATTGGGCAAAAAAAATTGTTTATTTTTCGAAGCAGATAAGCGAAGTAACACTTCATTTTAAGCTATTTTTAAATTAGAAATATAATGCTGTCAACAGAATGAGTAACTATATTTAAAATCTATAGTGAATAAATTTTGCTAAAAATGAAGTAAAAGGAAAAAAAGTTACTTGTTGGCGCTAAAAAGACACCAATATATTAAAAAAGATAAAACATATTACAAAACATTAAAATTGCATTTCTTACCTAAAATTAGCCAAAACGTTTTTAATTTTTCAGTTATGTGGCAACAGATTTTGCGTAACTATATTTATAGCCGAATAATGGACATAATTTGCTTCAACATTTATTAATGGAAAAAAGATCTGGTAAATAAGTTATAAAATAGAAGAAAGATCAGGAAAAAACTTACTTTTTGACGCTAAAACGACAGGAATAATATTCTAAAAGACAAACTTCTTTAAAAAACATAAATTTTGCATTTCTTACCTAAATGTAGCCAAAAAGCTTTTTAATTGCTCGAAGCAGACAGGCGAAGTAACACCTCATTTTTAGCTATTTTTTAATCAGGAATTCAAATCTACAGACTAACTTTGCGCAACTAATTTATGACTGAAAAATTGTTAGAAAATTAACTAAAATTTAAGAAAAAATCAGGTAAAAAGTTACTCTTCATTCTTCAATGCTGCGAAGTCATCAATAATGTTTCAGAAAGCAAAATGAAGTAAAATCGAAGAAAGAACCAACCCATAATTCGCAAAACACGTTTTTAATTTTTCGAAGCAAATAGGCAAAGTAATATCTCATTTTTAGCTAATTTTAACTCAGGAATTTAAGAGTATCCGAAATAAAACCGAAAAATTAGCAAAATTTGCTAAAAATTAAGAAAATGGAAGATAGATTAAGTAGAAAAGTTACTTTTTGGCATTAGAACAAGAGATATATATTCAAAAAGAAAAATTTTATTAAAAAACTTTAATTTTGCGTATCTTACCTAAAATTAGCCAAAAAAATTGTTTATTTTTCGAAGCAGATAAGCGAAGTAACACCTCATTCTAAGCTATTTTTAAATCAGAAATGTAATGCTCTCAACAGAATGAGTAACTATATTTAAAACCAAAAATGAGCGAAATTTGCTAAAAGTGAAGTAAAATGAAAGAAAGATCAGGCAAAAGTTATTTTTTGACGCTAAAAGACACGGAAAAGATAAAATTTATTACAAAACATTAAATTTGCATTTCTTACCTAACATTAGCAAAAAAACTTCTTTAATTTTTCTACGCAGATAGGCGAAGCATCACCTCATTTTTAGTTATTTTTAATTTTAATGGTGTCAGCACATTTTGCGTAACTATATTTATAACCGAAAAATGGGCAAAATTTGCTACAACATTAATTAACAGAACAAGGGTCCGGTAAAAACTTATAAAATGAAAGAAAGATCAGGAAAATAGTTATTTATGTATTAAGAGCGAAAAGTTACTTTTTGCTCGTAATGTATACAACGTCAATTTCAAATAATGTGAATCACAACTGAGCTTAACTGAAGTCACAATCTGAAAATTTAAATCAAGGTAACAATGACGTTTTAAATATTTGGTTGAGTGGTGGTAGTTGCTATTGACAGCAAGCGAAAAAATCTTTTATCCACGACCATACTATAATAATCACATTATTCTTGTACATTCTCAAGACTAACGCTAATAATGTTCATTATTCACAAGTGAATAATGAGTTGTCATGGAAACGAAACATGTCGTAGGCAACTGACAACTCAAAAAGTAAACTGCTCTAAACATGAAATCGGTAGTTACCACTGGTTCATTCAAATAATTATCCTTCTATTAGGATGTATTGAGGCAAATGTAGGTTACAGTGTCTCTTTTTCCCTAAAATTTGTACTTTTCACTGACAAATACTTAAAATAGGCCATAAAATCAAGTAATTTACCGTTCACCCTCGTAGCATTGAAATGAACATGCGGTGACATGCGCGGGTGACTAGACCGTCATCTATCGACAAGACGCATCAAACGTCGCGCCATTGAATAGCGAAACCAGTCGTGGTCGTGGTTTTAAAATTGTAAATTATCTTTGTGGCATCTATAACCTATCATATTTGAGAAAACCCAGAATCTTGGTCGTGGATAAAGTATAGTATTCAACGCGCATTTAATGAGCGTTATTCTCTCGGGCAACTTGTGCCACTCGCTTCGCTCGTGGGCTCAAACGTTACTCTCGAGAATAACGATGCTTGTGGTATAATATACTATTTCGCTTGCTGTCCTAGGCATCGCGCGGAAAAGTAAACTCACATTCTGATCCTCAAAAAAGGTTAGGTTTGTCTAATGCAAGCGTAAAATGCGTCATTATTTGACGTTTGTAGAAAAAACTTATTTTTTGAGGCTAAAACGACACGAATGATATTCTAAATGACAAACTTCTTTAAAACACTTAAATTTTGCATTTCTTACCTAAAGGCAGCCAAAAAAAATTTTAAGACAGGCGAAGTAACATTAAAGCAGAAAACTAACTAAAATTGAAGAAAAAATCAGGAAAAAAGTTTGTCTTCATTCTTCAACGCTGTAGTCACCAATAATATTTTAGAAGGCAAAGTTCATTAAGAAGAAGCAGTATTTTCACATTTCACCCCTAAAACTATGTCAATTCACTTAAAATTATCCAACGTACTTTTTTTATTTTTAAATCATACCAGTGGTGTTCCCAAATACCTTGGGAATACATCGGTGCTATTAAGGTTGATTGCCATCCCTACCGGTTTTTCAACCAAAATAATAATAATAAAGTGTCCTCTTGTACAATTTTTCAATGCATGTCCAATTTCTAATTCTCTTGGGTGTAAGGGGGATGAAGTGCGTTGTCAGAAAAATATCATTGGTGTTCCCAAAAACCTTGGAAATACATCGATATCATTGTGGTTGATTAACTGAGACCTATAAGTTTTTAACAAAATAATATAAATAATTTTTGTCTGATTTACGTTTTATCAATCAACTTCTAACCAAAAATAAGACTTGCATTGCAAAAAAATACAACAGGTGGGAACTTCCTATGGGGATGGCAATCAACTGCAATGATACCGGTACCTCTAATCCAAAACCCATCTATTTAAATGGTTAGTAATTCTAGATACCTATAACTCATGCAATTATTATTGACATCAAGTAGGCGTTGGAAATTTGACTTTAACATTTTTATCGTATCTTCTCAAGTTGTGCTAAAAGGAGATAAATATAAAAACATTAAAATTTCATAGGCGAAAATAAGTGAATGAGTTTATACCTATATGATTCTAACCAATACTAAGTCATAATGGCTGGAGGTATTGGTTAGTTATGGAAGGCTGGGAAGCACTACTTAATAAAGCATTTTGCAAGTTCGAATTATCTAAATAGCAAAAATATTTTAATTCTGTATTCAATATACATGCCCTAGAAAAAAGTCGGCATGCGGCCTGTAACACAGTAGGCCACGCCATCGCTTCAGGCATGTTCGGAAATTTTATGTCTGGCATTTTATGGATAACTTCACACTAACGTCAACTGATACGTCCAGATATTTTGTTCTCGTTTTCAAGTAAGACCAAAGCCTTGAGATGAGCGGTAAAGAGCTCGAAATCGGTTACTGTCTAAACAGACTCTCTGCCATGTGAAAATCGTTTTCCAGACAAGAATAAAATTTATGTTTCCTAAATCTTTATGAAATGAAGAAACGTTTTTATAAATGGCATTTTCAACTACCATTAATTAACCCAGACATTGTTGTCAAAACAGACCCCGTAAAACATGTATATAACGGCACAAATTGTTGTTTCATCTAATTTCCAACCCTTTCGGCGTAATTTGTTTTCATTGTTAAGCGGCCCAGTCATTTTGTATTTCATATTTGTCCGGGGGGCCCGGAGTATAGTTAATTCCCGCAAAGTTTCGGCAACTTTTCGACGTCGTAAATTTACCGCCGCCAACTAATTTTCGCAAAAACAAATTAGGCAATACCCTAAAATTAGGGAGTAATGAAGGCGGCGCCGTTGCCGGCACGAAAATGGCACGGCGCATTATCTAAATAGCGTTAGGTGTTGATACAATGAGGCCTTCATAATTAATTAAAACCGTAATTAAACTACGCGGGCGCAACTGTAATTAGTACCCTTATTTGGGGAGAACGGAACGGATAAACAGAATCCCGACGATTTTAATTAGTCTTCTGCGATTAATAATTAGCGACCGTCAGCCATTTTGCTCGTTTACCCTAGGGGTCAACAGACGTTTCAACTCAAACAGCTACCGTCACAAAAACATAAATACAAAAACTGGCAAATTGACATTTTTTGGACCGTTATACTAGTGGAAGAATAATCAACGTTTCGCTCGCAAATATAGGGGCTCCATCAACCTGCTTCTTTCCACTCAATTACCTATTTAACTCTTAAGCCCGCTACTCACTCTGCGCCAAACGTTTTGCGTATGAGCGATTTTTGAAACAAACTGCACCGACGAACCCTCGCACTGTATCTCACTCATTACGCGTCGATCCGGTTTGATAGTACATTTCAAAACTAGGCCATTGTAGGACCACGAAAGTTCAGTGGTCTAGACAAAAGCAGAAGACAGTGATGCACCACCAAATCATCAAATAAAGTACGAATAAAATTCAAAGTTTCAATTTTAAAAAAATGTGTTTACGAAAACGCGATACCACAGATTAAAAATTTTCAATTTTGCCTTAATTTTTGTAAAATTCAGTTTCCTCAAAAACATCAAAATTTCAATTTTTAGATAATGTAGGTGGCTATATGCTGCGATTTTTGCCCTAGTTATAACCAAAATTTCTCTAAAGGCTCCAATTTGCATTTTAAAGAGCCCTGATGAGTAATTTTTAAACAATTTTGGCCATGATCCTAACCTGAATTGTTCCAAAAACTTTAAAAATTTGCATTTTTGCTGACACAAGTTAAAAAGGTTTGAATCAGTTTTACCTGATTGAGTAGTAAAATATAATTTCTCCAAAAACATCAAAAGTTGAATTTGAAAAACTTGAATTTTTGCAAAAATGAAAATTTGCATTTTTAAACGTTTTGAATGAAATATAAACGTTCTTGGCCCTAATCATATTCTGAATTTTTTCAAAAGCTCCAAATTTGTGTTTTTACACGCTTTGAGTAATTTTTCGTCGATTTTTTGGACCTAATCCTAACCTGACCTTTTTTCAACAACATATTTTTATTTTGAGGCGTTGCTAGTCAAATTTCGCTTATTTTGTTACCAATCCTACACCCATTAAAAAAATTTTTAATTAGTTTTGCCTTAATTTTTTCCTAAAATTAAACTTTTCCAAAATCATAAAAATTTGCATTTTTTAATAACGTGGGTCGTTTTGAAAACGACTGTATCTCTAATTTTAACCTAAATTTTCCAAAAGCTCTATTTTGAACTTTTAAACGCTTTGAGTAATTTCCAAGCAATGATGATCGCAATCCCAAACTTAGCTTCCCCAGAAACTTTTAATATATATTTTTATTTGCTTTCAGTAATTTTTAACCTATTTAAAACATCACAACCTGAATTTTTCACTAAAATTTTGTATTTTTACAATCTTTGAGTAATTTATCACCGATTAATTACCCTAGTCCTGAGTTGAGTCTCTGGAAATCTATTAAAGTTTAATTTTGTGACGTTTTTAGACAAATTTTACTTGTTTTGGCTCAAAACTTAGTTTTACCAAAAAACAAGAAGTTAGAACATTTAAATCGGTGATACCTGATTTTGTCGTAAAATTGAATTTCTCCAAAAACAAGCATTTTTCAGAATTTTGGCCTTAAATCTAACCTGTCCTCGAAAAACTACTTATTTTCATTTTAAGGTGTTTGTAGGAAAATTTCAATTATCTCGTTTAACATTTTTTTACTGCAAGCAATAAATTGAAAAATTTGCTTTATTTTGTCGTAAAAATTGAAAAACATCAGAACTTTAGACAATGTCGGTAGTTTTTAATCGATTTTAGGCCTAATTCTAACCAAAATTTTTTCAAGGCTTCAAGTTTGCATTTTTAAATGCTTTGTGATTTTGGCCCCAAGCTTCACCTGGAAGTCCCACAAATTTTAAATTTGTATTTTTAGACGCTTTAAATCATTTTAAACCGACTGGATTTTGGTCTAAAAATAAGTTTTTAATTTATCGTTAGTTCTAAGTTAAATTGTCCCACAAACTCCAAATTTGCAATTTTAGACACTCTAAGTCATTTTTAATGGATTTTACGTGTTTTCGAAATACATTTCGTTTCCCGTTTAATCATTCATTTATTGCCACGTTTTACGCGTTACTTTTTCAAGATGTTTGAAAACGATTGTATCTCTAATTCTAACCTAAATTTCCCAAAACCTCTATTTTCAACTTTTAAACGCTGTGAGTAATTTTTAAACATCAATTATGACCGCAGTCCCAAACTGAGTTTTCCCAGAAACGTTTAATTTAGATTCTTATTTGCTTTCAGTCATTTTTAACCTATTTCAAACATCCTAACCTGAATTATTCACTCAAAATTTGTATTTTTACAACCTTTGGGTAATTTTAACGTAAAATCGTAATACGTAAAAAAACAAGAAGTTAGAAGATTTGAATCAGTTTTACCTGACTTTGTGATAAAACTGAATTTCTCTAAAAACATCAAAAGTCGAATTTAAAAAGCATGAATTTTTGCAAAAACTGAAAATTTGCATTTTTTAACGTTTTGAATCATATTTAAACGATTTTGGCCCTAATCATATTCTGAATATTTCCATTAACTCCAAATTTGTGTTTTCACACGCTTTGAGTAATTTCCTAATCTCCTCATAATCCTAACCTGACCTTTATTCAACTACACATTTTCATTTTGAGGCGTTGTTAGTCATATGTCACTTATTTTGGTACTAATTCTACACCCATTAAAAAACTACTTTAATTAGTTTTGCCTTATTTTGTCCTAAAATTAAACTTTTACAAAACCATCAAAATGCATTTTTAAATAAAGTGAAAAAAACAAGAAGTTAGAAGATATGAATCAGTTTTACCTGATATTATCGTAAAGTTGAATTTCTCCAAAAACATAAAAAGTTGCAATTTAAGGCGATGGATTTTTGACCGATTTTAGTCGTACTTCTAACCCGAATTTCTCCAAATTTGCATTTTTAGATGCTCTGTGCAATTGTTTAACAATTTTTATTATCAATTAGTGTATTCTACCTAATTTCAATATTTGACCAACTTGAATATTTGCAAAAAAATCCAAATTTTCATTTTTAAACCCTTTGAGTCATATTTAACTGATTGTGGTCCTAATCACAATCTCAATTCTTCCAAAAACTCAAATTGTATATTTTTACATGCTTTAAGCCATTTTCGCAGGTTTTTGAACTTAAATCTAACCTGTCTTCGAAAAACTACTTATTTTCATTTTAAGGTGTTTTTAGGAAAATTTCACTTATTTCGTTTAAATTTTTTTTTACTGCAAACAATAAATTAAAAAAATTGCTTTATTTTGTCGTAAAAATTGAAAAACATCACAACTTTAGACAATGTCGGTAGTTTTTAATCGATTTTAGCCCTAATTCTAACCATAATTTTTTCAAGGCTTCAAGTTTGCATTTTTAAATGCTTTGTGATTTTGGCCCCAAGCTTCACCTGGAAGTCCCACAAATTTTAAATTTGTATTTTTAGACGCTTTAAGTCATTTTAAACCGACTGGATTTTGGTCTGAAAATAAGTTTTTAATCTATCGTTAGTTCTAAGTTAAATTGTCCCACAAACTCCAAATTTGCAATTTTAGACACTCTAAGTCATTTTTAATGGATTTTACGTGTTTTCGAAATACATTTCGTTTCCCGTTTAATCATTCATTTATTGCCACGTTTTACGCGTTACTTTTTCAAGATGTTTGAAAACGATTGTATCTCTAATTCTAACCTAAATTTCCCAAAACCTCTATTTTCAACTTTTAAACGCTGTGAGTAATTTTTAAACATCAATTATGACCGCAATCCCAAACTGAGTTTTCCCAGAAACGCTTAATTTAGATTTTTATTTGCTTTCAGTCATTTTTAACCTATTTTAAACATCCTAACCTGAATTATTCACTCAAAATTTGTATTTTTACAACCTTTGGGTAATTTTTCACCGATTAATGACCCTAATCTTAACGAGGGTCTCTAGAAATTTATTAAAGTTTAATTTTGAGGGGTTTTTAGCCAAATTTTACATGTTTCGGTTCAAAAGTTAGTTTTACCAAAAAAAAAACAAGAAGTTAGAAGATTTGAATCAGTTTTACCTGTTGTTGTGATAAAACTGAATTTCTCTAAAAACATCAAAAGTCGAATTTAAAAAGCATGAATTTTTGCAGAAACTGAAAATTTGCATTTTTTAACGTTTTGAATCATATTTAAACAATTTTGGCCCTAATCATATTCTGAATTTTTCCGTTAACTCCAAATTTGTGTTTTCACACGCTTTGAGTAATTTTCTAATCTCCTCATAATCCTAACCTGACCTTTTTTCAACTACACATTTTCATTTTGAGGCGTTGTTAGTCATATTTCCCTTATTTTGGTACTAATTCTACACCCATTAAAAAACGACTTTAATTAGTTTTGCCTTATTTTGTCCTAAAATTAAACTTTTACAGAACCATCAAAATGCATTTTTAAATAACGTGAAAAAAACAAGAATTAGAAGATTTGTTGAAGAAAGTTGAATTTCTCCAAAAACAAAAAAAGTTGCAATTTAAGGCAATGTGGTCATTTTGGACCGATTTTAGTTGTACTTCTAACCCGAATTTCTCTAAATTTGCATTTTTAGAAGCTTTGTGTATTTGTTTAATAATTTTTGTTATCAATTAGTGTATCCTACCTAATTTCAATATTTGACCAACTTGAATATTTGCAAGAAAATCCAAATTTTCATTTTTAAACTTTTTTAGTCATATTTAAGCGATTCTGGTTCTAATCATAATCTGAATTTTTCCAGAAACTCAAATTGTGAAGTATTTTCAAGTACAGTTCAAGTACAATCAAGTATTTTTACACCCTTTAAGCCATTTTCGCCGATTTTTGGCCTTTACCTCTCCTCGAAAAACTACTTGTTATCATTTTAAGGTGTTTTTAGGAAATATTAACTTATTTCTTTCAAATTTTTTTTTACTAAAAGCAATACATTGAAAATTTTGCTTTATTTTGTCCTAAAATTGAAAAACATCAGAATTTGCAATTTTAGACAATGTTGGTAATTTTTAATCGATTTTAGTCCTAATTCTAACCCAAATTTTTCCAAGGCTTCAAGTTTGCATTTTTAAACGCTTTGTGATTTTGGCCCCAAGCTTCACCTGGAAGTCCCAAAAACTTTAAATTTGTATTTTTAGATGGTTTAAGTCATTTTAAATCGACTGGATTTTGATCTAAAAATAAGTTTTACAAAAGCAAACAACAAATTGGAGTATTATAATCAGTTTTTCTCGGTTTTGAAATAAAAAATCAGATGAAAGGAGACCAAAATTTGCACTTAACGATTTTGGTCTTAACTCCAAGTTAAATTGACCCACAAACTCCAAATTTGCACTTCTAGACGCTCTAAGTTATTTTTAATCGATTTTAGGTGTTTTTGAAATATATATCGTTTCGTTAGCTCATGTTGCCACGTTTTACGTGCGTTTTTGGCAAGATGTTTCTTGAAATCAATTTTTTACCGGCTTTGGCGCTAATTCTAACCTGCGTTTTTCCAAAAAATTCCACTTCGCATTTTTGACACTTTAGGTCTTTTTTTTAGGATTCTTGGCACTAATCCTAATCTTAATGAACAGTTTTAATTTACATTTTTAATTGCTTTCAGTCATTTTGAACCAATTTCGGCCCTAATTCATACCTATATTTTTCCTAAAATGTTCAGTCTTTTTTAACACTGACTTCGAATTTAAGTTTTTCCGAAAACTCCAAAATTAGATTTTTAAACGCTCTAACTAATTTTTAACAGATTTTGATGTGTTATTGAAATTCGTTTCTATTGAAATTCGTTTCTTTTTGTTTGTCCCATGAGTCCGTTGCCATATTTTACGTGCTCTAATAATTTAACTCTAACCGATTTTGGAGCTAATCTTAACTTTAGTAAAAACCTTTTATTTTAATTTTTTATTTCTTTCAATCTTTTTTAACCAATTTTGGCCATAAACCTAAACTGAAATTACACGCCATAAGTCATTTTTAACCGGTTTCGGCCGGAATTCTTACCTAGATCTTTTCAATAACTTTAGTCTTTTTTAGCACCGACTTTGGTCTTAACTGAAATTTCTCCGAAAACTCCAAATTTGCATTTTTAGGCGCTCTAAATCATTTTTAACTGATTTTATTGTGTTATTGAAATACGCTTTTTTGCGTTGGTCTATGTGTATATTGAAAAGTTTTACATGCTCGTGCAAGATGTTTCTTTTCGAGTTTATATATTATCATGTTTGCTTTGGTGGCGTTTTAAATGACCGAAAAAGCCGTGAGGAAGACCACCATAGAGGTCGAAACGTTGGCAAGTTCGAGAAAATGAAGTGGCTATTTTTCTCAACCCTGCTATCAAACACTTTCTTGTTTTTTATGTTTACTGTAGCCTCCTTCATTCTGACATCATCACACAACATCTCTGAAAAATTGTCTTAATCACTTTTGAAAGGCTTCAAGTTTGCATTTTTAAACGCTTTGTGATTGTGGCCCCAAACTTCACCTGGAATTCCCAAAAACTTTAAATTTGTGTTTTTAGATGCTTTAAGTCATTTGAAATCGACTGGATTTTGGTCTAAAAATAAGTTTTACAAAAACAAACAACAAATTGGAGTATTATAATCAGTTTTTCTCGATTTTGAAATAAAAAATCAGATGAAAGGAGACCAAAATTTGCACTTAACGATTTTGATCTTAATTCCAAGTTAAATTGACCCACAAACTCCAAATTTCCACTTCTAGACGCTCTAAGTTATTTTTAATCGACTGTAAGTGTTTTTGAAATATATATCGTTTCGTTAGCCCATGTTGCCACGTTTTACGTGCTTTTTGTCAAGATGTTTCTTGAAATCAATTTTTTACCGGCTTTGGCCCTAATTCTAACCTGCATTTTTCCAAAAATTCCAAATCGCATTTTTGACACTTTAAGTCTTTTTTTTAGGATTCTTGGCACTAATCCTAATCTTAATGAACAGTTTTAATTTACATTTTTAATTGCTTTCAGTCATTTTGAACCAATTTCGGCCCTAATTCATACCTAGATTTTTCATAAAATGTTCAGTCTTTTTTAACACTGACTTCGAATTTATGTTTTTCCGAAAACTAAAAAATTTGAGTTTTAAACGCTCTAACTCATTTTTAACAGATTTTGATGTGTTATTGAAATTCGTTTCTATTGAAATTCGTTTCTTTTTGTTTGTCCCATGAGTCCGTTGCCATATTTTACGTGCTCTAATAATTTAACTCTAACCGATTTTGGAGCTAATCTTAACTTTAGTAAAAACCTTTTATTTTCATTTTTTATTGCTTTCAATCTTTTTTAACCAATTTTGGCCATAAACCTAAACTGAAATTACACGCCATAAGTCATTTTTAACCGGTTTCGGCCGGAATTCTTACTAGATCTTTTCAATAACTTTAGTCTTTTTTAGCACCGACTTTGGTCTTAACTGGAAATTCTCCGAAAATTCCAAATTCACATTTTTAGGCGCTCTGCTCTAAGTAATTTTTAACTGATTTTATTGTGTTATTGAAATACGCTTTTTTGCGTTGGTCTATGTGTATATTGAAAAGTTTTACATGCTATTCCAAGATGTTACTTTCCGAGTTTATATACTATCATGTTTGCTTTGGTGGCGTTTTAATTGACCGAAAAAGCCGTGAGGAAGACCACAATAGAGGTCGAAACGTTGGCAAGTTCGAGAAAATGAAGTGGCTATTTGTCTCAACCTTGCTATCAAACACTTTCTTATTTTTTATTTTTACTGTAGCCTCCATCATTCTGACATTATCACACAACATCGCTAAAAATGGTCTTAATCACGTTTGAAAGCAGCTGCTGGCTAGGTTTTTGTCATTGCAAGTGCTGTTTTGTCTGAAAAGGTATTGCGTATAGAGGCAACAAACTTTTGTCTTCTTTCTAAGTCAGATAAAACAATGAGCACTGCGATCTGCAACCTCGCTACCTAATTCTAGTGTTAACAAATATTTCTTCGAAAGTATGTATACTCTTGTTGATCTCCTTGATAAATATTATATATGAATAGAAATTTGCATCTCTTTCGAAGTACTAAACACTCTTTTCTCATAACTTCGATTCGTCTTTAAAACAAATAAGGAATGTTTTATCATAAAACTTGTTCTATTAACGATTTCCATTGTTAAACTGAGACTAAATCCAGAGAGATTGCATGTTAATGGGGAGGAAAAGTGGATAGAAAGCAGAACCGCACGAAACAAAATAAAAGCAATATAAGGCTTACAAACTCGATTAGTGTCTCTTTAGTTGAGGGAGCAACGCTGGAAACGTTGTTTCGGATGCGAAAGAAAGTTTCAAGCCAATTAGACTAAAACGATTTCCGTTTGTTAGGCGATGTTGCACAATAATCGTTGCTGGTTTGTGTTAGGAAATACCCCTATCAATTCTAGTTTTTGAGAAAAGTCTCCCCTATATTTACTCAAAGATAGTATGTTACACGCGTCTTTTGCCATCCCTCACAGCCACAAGAGGCTTCTACTTCTATTTGTGAAGTGCTTGAGTATGTATCTATCATTCAGTAATAAGTAGGAGGAACGTAAAACGACGCTTTTTGCCAAAGCTCATTGAACTTGACTATACAAAATACACCTACAATATACAATGAAAATATTCCCCTGGGCTTCCTTGCTTCATAATAAATAAGGCTTTAAACGATAGGTTCTGCGAAAGTGTGAAATTATTAAACGGTTTTAAACTAAGGTTGACAGAAGTTAGGGACCCGACGGAATTTTAAAGTGAGGAAATGTGGAGATATCCTTTATCAAATAAAGTTACAAACCGCCCACCCGAAGGAGGGCTGACGTGTACAATCAATAAGGCCAGTAAGGCTCTAAAGGGATGAAAACCATGTTTAAGTTAGTTGTTAATCAACTTTTGCAATAACATTTATCGCTTGAGTTATTTCATATTTCATACCCCTCAAAACTGCGAAGCAATAATTTTAAGAAGTTATTCTTGTTTGGCTCGATAAGTACCAGTTTTTAACACATTAAAATAGAAGAAACTGGTGTCTAAATGGACCACTCTTGCACAATTTAAATAAAACCGAGAACAAAGCCACTTCTGAACTGGGCACTTGTCCCGGCTATTACGGCCAATGTCCGGGCGATGTTCCGCACCGACGGCAATCCGATTGGCGGCCGGATTGCCAATTTGACACCCTAAAAGCCGCTGAATTATTGAGGAGCCGACAGAAGCGATACGCTGAATAATGTAAGCTGACACAGGTCTAGTGTTTAGAACGTTAAATATTTACAGGTACTTTCAACACCGTAAAACCAGTTCTTTTTCCAGTCTTTTATTGTCGAGTTTTGGCGAGTTTTAAAGCACTTTTAAGAGCTAAAATGAAAGTTTCATATTGTTGTTAAATGGCACTATGAGGTTTGATTCGAATAAGGAACGTCTCTGTGGGTGGTGTAACACAAGTCGAGAGCAACTTGTAGATGACAGGCTAGCACCTGTCAACTGTAACTAAATTTTTCCGATTTTAGAGCTCCAATCCAAAAGCCTCTAAAGGCCTCTTTAGAAGCTTCCTGCAATTATGGTAAATATGTTTTTCAGTCGGACATTAGCACGCACAACATGTTCAAGCGTTTATTCCTCCTTCATGCACATTCAACACACCATTTCTTCAGGAAGCTCAAGTTTGTGCATGTGCACAAACTTAGGCTCCTGAACCACTTAACTGAAGCACTCCTGGGCACTTAACTCAGTGTGAGATTTCCATTGCTGGTTCCGGACTCTACAAACGCTAAGTCTGCCGCTATTGTTAGAGTTCAATTTTCAGATAAAACAGAATTTGCAATGACAAAAACTTATCCAGCAGATGGTTTCACAAGTGATTGAAACAATTTTTCAGCAAAGATATGTGATGTCGGAATGAAGGAGGTTTGCAGGTGTAGAATAAATAGCTGCTTTACTTTATCGGAATCGCCAACGTTTTGACCTCTATTGTGGTCTTCAGCAGGCCTTTTTCACTGAGCAAAACGGCACCAAAGCAACAGTAGATAGTACATAATTCGAAAGGAAATATCTTAAAGAGCACATAAAACGAGGCAACAGACACATAGGCCAACGAAAAGAAACATGAGATGTTGTATCTAATACTGCATGGCAGATGGCTCTCAGTTCGAGAATTGCTCTGTACCTGGCAGGTTATCGGAACCAGAACGAAGTGTAAAGAGTAGGTGGTTACCAATTGGAAAAGAAACATTTCAATAATACAACAAAATCTGTTAAACATAACTTAGAGCGTCTAAAACTGCAAACTTAGAGTTATTCAGAGAAACTCAAGTTAAAATTAGAGCCAAAATTGGCGTTTAAAAAATATTCAAAATTTTTTGGAAAAATCTTGGAAAGAATAAGGCCAAAAAGGACTTAGACAAAGTAAAAATATAAATTTTTAATTCTTTGAGAAATTCAGTGTAGGTTTATGACAAAATCGTTTACAAGGGGCTGAAACCAATTAATAATGCAAAGTAAGAGTTTTTATTAAAATTAGGATTAGGGCCAAAATCGGAAAAAAATGATTCAAAGAAACATCGAAAGAGCATGTGAAACGTGGTAATAGACACATGAACCAAACAAACGAATCACATTTCAATAACACACTAAAAAATCCGTGGAACAACTCAAGTTAAAATTAAGGCCAAAAATCGGCGAAAAATAAGTTAAAGTGTGTAAAAAAAATGTTTTGGAAATAATCAGACTATGATTAGGACTAGAATTAGTTAGTTATGCATGAGCAGCTTATTGGTTGTATAAAGGAAAAGGTTGTATAAAAAAAAAAATGCTTTATAAAGGAGTAAATTTCTTAAAATCTTTGGATTGGGATTATGGACTAGTGTAATAAAATATTAATTGAAAAATATCATTTACAAAGTCGTATTATGTGAAGCGCCTCAGATGACAAGAAAAAATACAATCATATGGTGTAGCAGAATTCTTAGAAACACCAATCGGTCCACTCGTTCTAAAGTTATAGGCTTGAGTTGGACTTTGGAAAAAAAGGAATACCTTTCTCTCTTCTTTGGTCGTTTTGTCAAGTTTTTGATCGAAATGAGACGACTTAAATCCTCTATGAACGTAACAAACTTAATAAGAGTTAAATTGGTCCCATAAGTGGACGTTCTTCTAAATGCCTCCAAAGCATATTCTAAAAGTAGCTAAAAATCGATCACCGAAGGGATTTATCTCACAGACTATTGAGAACCTACGAGGCTTTATTTAGTGGGAGGTGAACGAGACATGGGGAGGAAAGGGGGGTACCCTTTGGTCATTTTCACAAAATATTGAGCCTCAGATGACTAGAAAAAATACATTGGTATAATAGAATTCTTAGAAACACCAATCGGTCTACTCGTTCTAAAGTTATAGGCTTGAGTTGGACTTTGGAAAAAAAGAAATACCTCTCTCTCTTCTTTGGTCATTTTGTCAAGTTTTTGATCGAAATGAGACGACTTCAATCTTCTATAAACGTACCAAATATAACAAGAGGCAGATAAATTATAGTCCCATAAGTGGACCTCTAAAAGCCTTCAAAGCATATTCTAAAAGTACCTAAAAATCGACCACCGAAGTGGTTTATCTTACAAACTATTGAGAACCTACGAGGCCTTATTTAGTGGGAGGTGAACGAGATATGGGGAAGAAAGGGGGGTACCCTTTGGTCATGCCACAGATGACAAGAAAAAATACATATGGAGTAATAGAATTCTTAGAAACACCAATCGTTCCACTCGTTCTAAAATTATAGGCTTGAGTGGGACTTTGGAAAAAAAGGATTACCTCTCTCTTTTCTTTGAACGTAATAAATATAACAAGGGACAGATAAATTATAGTCCCATTAGTGGACCTCTAAATGCCTCCAAATCATATTCTAAAAGTACCTAAAAATCGATCACTGAAGGGGTTTATCTCACAAACTATTGAGAACCCACGAAGCTTTCTTTAGTGGAAGGTGAACGAGACATGGGGAGGAAAGGGGGGGGGGTACCCTTTGGTCATTTTCACAAAATTTTGAGCCTCAGATGACAAGAAAAATTACATATGGTGTAATAGAATTCTTAGAAGCACCAATCGGTGCACTCGTTTTAAAGTTATAGGCTTGAGTTGGACTTTGGAAAAAAAAAGGAATACCTCTCTCTCTTCTTTGGTCATTTCGTCAAGTTGTTGATCGAAATGAGACGAGTTCAATGCTCTGAACGTAACAAACAAGGGACAGATAAATTATAGTCCCATAAGTGGACCTGTAAATGCCTTCAAAGCTTATTCTAAAAGTACCTAAAAATCGATCACCGAAGGGATTTATCTCACAAACTATTGAGAACCTACGAGGCTTTCTTTAGTGGAAGGTGAACGAGACATGGGGAGGAAAGTGGGGGTACCCTTTGGTGATTTTCACAAAATCTTGAGCCTCAGATGACAAGAAAAAATACATATGGTGTAATAGAATTCTTAGGGACACCAATCGGTCCACTCGTTCTAAAGTTATAGGCTTAAGTTGGACTTTGGAAAAAAAGGAATACTTGTCTCTCTTCTTTGATCATTTTGTCAAGTTTTTGATGGAAATCAGACGACTTCAATCCTCTATGAACGTAAAAATATAACCAGAGATAGATAAATTATTGTCCCATAAGTGGACCTCTAAATGCCTCCAAAGAATATTCTAAAAGTACCTAAAAATCGATCACCGAAGGGATTTATCTCACAAACTATTGAACCTGCGAGACTGTCTTTAGTGGGAGGTGAATGAGACATGGGGAAAAAAGGGGGGTACCCTTTGCTCATTTTCACAAAATCTTGAGCCTCAGATGACAAGCAAAAATACATATGGTGTAGTAGAATTCTTAGAAACACCAATCAGTCGTTCTAAAGTTATAGGCTTGAGTTGGACTTTGGAAAAAAGGAATACCTCTCTCTCTTTTTTTGGTCATTTTGTCAAGTTTTTGATCGAAATAAGACGAGTTCAATGCTCTATGAATGTAACAAATATAACAATGGACAGATAAATTATAGTTCTATAAGTGGACCTCTAAATGCCTCCAAAGCATATTCTAAAAGTACCTAAAAATCGATCACCGAAGGGGTTTATCTCACAAACTATTGAGAACCTACGAGGCTTTATTTAGTGGGAGGTGAACGAGACATGTCAAGGAAAGGGGGGTACCGTTTGGTCATTTACACAAAACCTTGAGCCTCAAGTGACAACAAAAAATACATACGGTCTAGTAGAATTCTTAGAAGCACCACTCGTTGTAAAGTTATAGGCTTGAGTTGGACTTTGGAAAAAAAGGGATACCTCTCTCCCTTCTTTGGTCGTTTTGTCAAGTTTTTGATCGAAATGAGACGACTTCAATCCTCTATGAACGTTATAAACATAATAAGAGTTAAATTAGTCCCATAAGTGGACTTTTTTCTAAATGCTTCTAAAGCGCATTCTAAGGATTTACACTAGTTATCCTATAGAAGTTACTAGAGCAATAATAAAATATATTAATAGTACTATTGAGTTTGATAAAATGTGCACATTTTGCCTACATAACAATTATAAAACTAGAAATTATTAATTGGGCAAACCGCAACCCGGTACGTTGGATTTTTTGCCTTTCAGGAAAATTAACGAACTTAGGAATTAAAAAAATATTGAAAATTTGTAGAAAACTCCCAAGTAGCACTGTATGTCATATAGTCATAAAGTAGTAAAAATAGCCAGAATTTGGTTGTCATTTGGCCATTTATGTAAGATAAGTTTTGGCCAAAAAAAATTGGCCAGAAGAGCGCATCTATGGCCAAGATTTGATCATAAAGAAGCATTTTTCGTGATGGCAATAACTTAGCAAAAATTTTGGTAAACATTACATTTTCTTGGCTGGCTACTACTTCCGAATATTTACTAGATAAAATATCTATTTTATTGTTGCAGTAAATTTGTGGCTTGTCTGACCAGAAGTACAGCCAAAAGTTGTGTTAGCCAAAATGACTACAAAATTAACAAATAATAGCTAATTTATAAGGCCACAGAATATTGACATAAGATAGCCATAAAGTAGCCAATTTAACTCTTTTTTTTCACTTCGTTGAGTGCCACTAGGGGGCGTAAAATGCTATTTTTTCGCCACTAATTGGTTTTTATGGCGGAACGGCTGCATTAGCCTCTTCACGATCGTTGTAGCCTCGATAAATATCTGCAACAACCCAACGGCCCTGATTTTTAGACTGTAAAATTTTCTAATTTAGAAGATATTTGTTAAGTAATAAAATATACATATGCAACTATTGAATATTTCACACTTTTATCGTTAATTTAAGGCATTTTGATACATTGAGTCGTCAAGGGGAGTGTTTTCGGAAAAGTTTAAACAAAATCAGAAAAATTTAGTTCAAGGTCAATTATTTTTTATTATTAATGTAAAATATAGGTTGCAAAATAATGAAAATTATCTTGGCGCTTTGAAATATATTAAGTATCTCCTCTAAATTCACAGTAAATTTGCCTTGGCACTAAGATTTTAGTCGATTATTTGCAATTCGATGTAATCTGCAACCAAATTATTCAGGATATAATATACTTATCCACACAAAACAGTCAGTCCGTTCATGTCGGCATTTTGAATCTCCATGCACAGTTGGTTTGATGAAAGGAACGCAATGCAAACCTGGAAATTAGCTCTAAATATTAAAATCTAGCATAATTTTTAGTCATAAAAGCTATTTTTTAGCACCCAAATTTTAGCGATTATATCCATAAAATCTAGCATTCAATGCTAAAATATGGCCAAAATACTGGCCTAAATATATTGGTTAAAAAAGCGAAATAGTAACGAAATAAAAGTTCCCCATTATCGCCAAGGTGTCGTAATAATTTCGTAATAGATTGGCATTTTTGGCAGCTTTTTTAACCAAATGGCCACCGATTTTAGCAAGGATTACGAAACGATCGCCAAATTATGGCTTAGAATGCTACTTGGGCTATAACTCTGGCTATAAATTCAAGATTATTTTTGGCCCACAATTGACATACAGCGATAATTACAAAGGTGAATAAAAAGGAGTCATGAAAGAATAAAAATTTGAATAAAGTGCCCTACACAAAAAATAAAGAACAATAATTTAAAATACACCAGTTTTTGGTCAATAAAAATAAGAACAACTGAATGAGATACTGGACTTTAGTCCCACTATTATCTG
The DNA here is from genome assembly GCA_951812265.1 of Taphrorychus bicolor. Classification (NCBI taxonomy): domain Eukaryota; kingdom Metazoa; phylum Arthropoda; class Insecta; order Coleoptera; family Curculionidae; genus Taphrorychus; species Taphrorychus bicolor. The sequence goes on from OX638305.1 coordinate 20,250,547, forward strand.
CTCTTTTGAGGTAGAATTCCCTGATATTGTCCTCTGCTGCTCTATTGAGCACTACTCTTTTTCAAGTGGTTTAATCTGAAAAACGTACAGTTAGAGAAAAGGATAAAAGGTAGTACTGATCATAAAAAGGGTGAACATTTTATGTTTGCTTTCCTCTTGTTAGCTTGAATCACATTGGTCCAGTAGGTAAGACTTTTGAAGCATCCTCATTTACAGATGAATTTTCTTAACTTTTCTTCGTTTTCTTACTGTATTCTGGATGCAGAATCGTTTTTTTACTTTTCTGGTATAACCTGCAATTATTAGGTAATCTGCATACTTTTGTGATACTCCACACGTTTAATGTATTTTATGTAGAAAATAAGAAAATTATTCCTTTTCTATACCTTCTCATCTTCTCTATCGCTCTTCTTTCTCCTTTACCTCTTTTTTATTAACTACTTGCTGTGACTTCATAAAAAGCCACTTGATCTCTAATGGTATATTTTGGTTTTTCTGCCATTTTTTTGGTCTCTTAGCTGTTTGATCTGTTTAAAAGTAGGTTGCATACCCGAGCTTAGAGGTCGATAGCTTAAACTAACCATTGCAATTTATTTGCTATAGCTACTCTATTTCTATAAGGCACATGTCACACGGTTTAATACATTACCTGCAATGACAAAAAAAAATCAGATCTTCCATTTAGAGCCCGTACCGATAACGTGTATAAGCTGAACGCTCATTAACGCAATTAAGCTTGCAAATGGGTATTCCGCTATCTCACAAAAACCCATAAAAGAAACGAAAAAACTCGTGTTTGTTTCTTTTCATTTCCCAACTACTCGAGAAAGCAAAATGATGTATGAGCGCGATACGTCGTAATTAAGTGCCGTTCCAACAATGGTGCAGAAAATACTGCGATGTCGCACTTATCGGCCGTGTTAAGTGGCTTTCATGTTAAGGTGTGCATCACTCAAGTCAAACGAAAAAAAAACAAAAGAGAAACGCGGAAACGGACATGTCACTTAATCGGTATCCTAGGTCTTGGACAGTGATGTAAAGTGGTGTATTTTGTTTCAGGCGGCAAACTGCTGAAGAACGAGAAGCTGAACGACAAGCTGCTAATCGCCTTATGCTGTCACTGCAGGCCGAAGCTCTGACCAAAGGGTACATGAGCGAAGGACCACCCACAGCTGCCCAGGCGACAGACACAGCGCTCAGCGCACTGCAGAATTTACAGCCTTGGGCGGGGCCTTATAGCGCACCTCAGCCAGCGTTAGCTGAATCGATGTGTTGAAGCAGGACCCATCAACTACTGGCAAGAAGTTGGAGCAGGTTCTGGGACAAGACAGTGTTGTGACTGACCAGTAAACGATGTCTTTTAATAGTGTCAAGGCTTCGTTGTGATGTACATAGTATATAGTGATAGATGGTAATCAGTATTGTGCAATACAAAACTAGAAATTGCAGTAAAAATTAAAAAAAAATCTAATATTTGAGATTAAAGTCGAACGCAAATTCTGTACATAATCTGTTAAATTGTATATCTAGATTAAAACTAGGCAAGTTAATTCTAAGTTTCGTGAAGATGAGAAACCGTACTAGAATGAAAAAGAAACATTTTTCTCCGGTAATTACGGAAAAGTAGTGTGATTTGAATTGTAGATACGTTATTATTGTATAAGCACAAGAACAGTCGTATTGGAAAATAAAAATATGACACCGCTATTAGTTGTTTTTAATGGAGAGAGAGGGGATCCGCAGTCATGCAACCGCGAGTGGATCCTCTAGAGCATAACGCAATCATGGCGGATAATTGGTTGGGAATGAATGCATGTTTCATTTTGTAATCTAACATGGCTTAATTGAAGTGAAACAGAGTGTGACGACCATTTAACCAGAGAATTTTTGTGTGGTACTGCAGGCAGGAAGAAGGAGTTCGTTGTGACGTATAATAGCATCCTTCTTTCGAACAGGTAATTTGGAACAAAGATTTGGTGAGAGTGGTAAAAGCTAAACGTGTTGTGGTGACCAAAGAAAGTTTTGCTTTAACAGGTGACTTTTAATATGAACAGGTGATCTTACTGATAGTATTGACAGTTTGATTGACAATTGATAATGATTTTGTGGTACTAGAGGCCAACATCTAAGTACCTGCCTTGAGACTAATGACAAAATATCCAAAACTGTTTTTTATATCTACGTGTCCAAATACGGACTTGGATGACAGTAATGTAATGGGTGTCAAATCTGTCTGTTTGACTGTCTTTTTCTTCCTCGAGTAGGTTCGAATTAAGACTGGTCTGTTAGACTTTGTTGTGGCCAGAGATGGATAGTGTCAACAATTCCTCTCAAAAACATAATCGTTGAGATGTCAAAAAATGGGCATACGTCAAAAAATTTAGCCATGTCACCATAGCCCAGAAGTCAATATTGTCAACTATGACTGTCTGACATCACAGCCAGTCGAATCAGAATGAAATTGTGATCACAGATGATCACCATTTCAGCAACATATACACACATGTTCTAGAATACTTATATTTCGATCTGCGGGGAGTTAAACATTGTTTTTGCTCTTTTATATTTAATTCGAATCTTTTATTTTTCAAAAATTGTCTCTCATAGGAAACTACAAATAATGTATATGTTGACAGTTGTTAACATTCTTGACAAGAGTAGGTGGTCACCAATTTGTCGATCAACCCACCTGCATACTAGTTTCAGGGTCTACCCCTCATCACTACAGCTTTGGCTAGTCGACAAATTGGAGACCGTGAGTTCGTGGCTTAAAGCCAAAAATGTACAGAAGACCGGTGAGATGTTGTATAGAGCATGTGCAGGCGACATCCACCAGAGTACTAGATCGAATACTGCATGGCAGATGGCTCTCAGTTCTAGAAGCAGCCCATATTTCTCTGTACCTCGCTGGTTATCGGAACCAGAAAGAAGTATAAAGAGTAGGTGGTCACCAATTTGTCGATCACTGCGTAATAGTTTCGGGGTTTACTCCTCATCAGTACAGCTTTGGCTGGTCGACAAATTGGATTGCGTGGCTTAAAGCCAAAAATGTAGGGAAGACCGGTGCGATGTTGTACAGAGCAGGAGTAGGCCATATTGTTCTGTACCTCGCAGATTATCGGAACCAGAACGAAGTGTAAAGAGTAGGTGGTCACCAATTTGTAGATCAACCCATCTGCATACTAGTTTCAGGGTCTACCCCTCATCACTACAGCTGTTGGCTGGTCATCAAATTGGAGACGTCGTGGTTTAAAGCCAAAAATGTACGGAAGACCGGTGATATGTTTTACAGAGCAGGAGCAGGCGACATCCACCAGCGTATTAGATCTAATACTGCATGGCAGATGGCTCTCAGTTCGAGAAGCAGCCCCTATTGCTCTTTACCTCGCAAGTTATCGGAACCAGAACGAAGTGTAAATTCTCAACAATCTTCTCCCCTCTGATTCTGGCTAATCCGACACCAACGTCCATATTTAGAGATAACCATCTTTAGAAGAAAATGACTAGGGCTTTTGGACACTTAGACTTTTGAACACACTCTGTGTGTATATTTGATACTCGTATAAAGTGACTGCCCTATAGCAAATGCTGAAATTTGGAAGGATATAGGTGTTATGTAGGTTCTAAGTGATATCCAGGTTAATTGATTTGAATGGAGGTACTTGTAGTGCAGACTCTAGAACATACTTTTATACTGAGTATTGATTGTTGGTCTCGAATGATGAGAAAAATGTTCGGAACTAACGTGACTGAATAGTGACAAGTTCCACAATACCTCAACATGGCCATATATCTTGTTTATAACCAAAATATAAAACATACTTCTTTATTTATCTACTTCAAAACCTATCTCTTTCTTAGCAAAGAAACTCCAATATTTTATCTTTGTTTTGGCACCCGGACTATAGAAGAGAGACAACCTTATCAGTGATAGCAATGCAGAAAACGATGGATAGAAAGAAGAATGTTGGACACTTTGGCAAAAAAGTTGTATCTACTAATATAAGATCTCTGGGTAGGTATAAAATCACCCTATTCTTCGGTCACGTGACACATAATCGCATCTTTTAAAGGGCGATTATTTTCTCTCCACCATATTATCATTCGAAGTTGGATGTTAAGCTGTGGTCCGAATTCTTTTTGAACTTTGAAATTTAATTTATTGGATTTCAATGCACACTGGTCCATTAATTTGATATAATATACTCTTCAAGACGCATCTGCATCAAAATTGTCATTTCCTGAACTAGTGCAATTGTGAACTGACTAATAAATCTAAATGACGTAATTGGCGTGATAATACTTTTTCCGGTTTATATTTAAATGTAAATGTTAATGGTTTCTGATCCAGTTCGAAAACTAAGTCTACCCTTAACCAAAAAAAGAACGTTATAAAAATACGATGTTCCAAGATAGAACGACGACCATCGCTGAGTTTTGATCCTTTAATCTGTTCTTCTCTTTCTGTCCTGTCTGTGTTTTCTGTTCTTGTTTTAAATTTAATTTTAATCAGTAAGTTATTGATAATTTTAAACACAAGATCTAAAGGAAGGGACAGAAAAATGACAAATGTGTAACTCAGAGAAAGTAACAAATGTTTGAACGGTAAAAGAAAGAAGAACCAGTTGTTGAGAAAAAACAACAAAAACTTGAAAAATCGAGTTTTGATCCAACCTGAAGTAACTGAACATTGTTCGTTCTAAACAGAAGGACAGAAAAACGAAAACGTATAACTCAGAGAAAGTTACAAAAGTCAAAAGGAGCAAAAACTAGTTATTGGAAAAGAAAACAAGAAACTTGAGTGATCGAGTTTTGATCCAACCTGAACTAACCAAACATTTTTCGATCTACACGGAGGGAATGTTAAATAATTAAATGCCTTACCGTCCTAATTGTTGACATAGTTTTGTACAGCCTTTTCTATAGAATATTTAGCACCCTGAGAAAGTAAATAAACATTTCCGAAAGCTTTGCAACTTTCTTTCTCCATATCCCCCTGACCAAAAACAAATTTCAAAGTCACTTGTCACTTATCGAAATTCCGGTGAAGAACTTCTCACTCACTTAACCATTAAGCGAAGAAAACTGATGCTGCCATACACTTCCATATGTAGTGTAATTTTCTTCGGTTTTACTTGTCTTTTTGGAGAAGAATTCTATTAGTTCCCAATTACCATTTGTGACCTGTTTAACGGCATCAATAGCTTCATCTCAAGCGTCTGTATATCAGGCTATCGAAACATTGTGGTTTGAATGAATATTTAGTGTTGCATCAGCCAGTTGTTTCTTGCACTGCTCAGAGGTTTCACTTAACTCTAAAGTCCAGAAAACGAGCCACTTGTCCTCTTAATGATGGTGTGTTTGAGGAAGGGGAGAAAACCTTGCTTTATGAATGAACAGCCAACTCAGTATCTAAGCTCTAAATGGAGAGTAAATCCAAAGAAGAAAATCCATTGAAGAAATTGAAAAAAAAAACTCAAAAGCTGAATGATTAAGGTTTGATATTTTATCTCAACGAGTAACCAATAACTAAATAATAGGTACATTAATAAAGACGAAAAAGGAAAAAGAGGGGATGAAGGAAATACGAAGAAAGAATTTGTCATAGCCTTAATATCTGTTTAATGGAGGTGTCCGAGCTGAAAACACAAACACTCATGGCACATAAAAAGAAGCAAAGATTCCCATTAGAGGGAGTCGTAAATGGGGCTTTCCTGTCAATCTTGCCAATCTTATCTTTTACGGCTCTTACAAACGATTTAAAAATAGTGATGATTCCTTCTTCGCTTGGTGGTCGAGTTTTTGTCTAGACAATTCAATATTTATTTCCGTTGCTACCTGTAATTTTACGTGGATTGCTTCTTCCGCCGACACGACACAAATTTTACCTGGTGCACCTTTATCGGCGTAGTGTGTAAATAATAGTAATAATAGACGTTGGTTTTAACACAATCGTGTAAAAAAACGTTTCTACAGATTAGTAGTAAACAATGCAAATCTTATATAGCTTGATTTGGAAATAAAGAGCTTTTACATAAACAAGAAAATAGAATGTTGAAATCGGTGGTTTCTCAAGACAGAAATCGGTCAATTATAACGTGAAGTGGAAAGCTGGAAACACTTTTTCAAGTATCTTTAAATTCAAGGTCGAAGACAATAGAACTCTAACTCTATTACTCTAAGTCAGCTATCTTTAAAATATTATCCCAACTTATCATAACAAAAAGTTTTAATACCAACAGCATTGGATTGTCTTAACGCCCAATCTTCAAAGCTCACCTACTTCCCCCTGAAAAACTCATAAACTCGAATTTATGCTCAGCTCCCTCATTTTCGCGTCGCCAATGACTAACAACTCGATTATTACTTATTTATAAAGCCGTTTCTTCTTTTAGTAATTATTTTGAGAGCTTTTGTCCATCTTCGTTACTTTTATTTAATTTATAGAGTTATTTCGTATTGCGTGTACGCACGTCGTACGTGACCTCATGAAACAGGGCCCAGAAAATGAGCTCCGGCTGAAGATTGTCCCTGGAGAGTCTTACATAGCTATTTTTTAAACACAACAATTGCCTATTTTACAAAATATTCAACTTCTTTTGTTGTTTTATAATATGGGAAATAAAACTCAAAGTTATGCCACCCAATAACTTATTGGGGGTGTTCATTTAAAAACGTAAAAAGATGAAGGAACAAAAGTCTTCTAGATGATGTTTTCTAATGAACACCCCGTACATGCCTCCGAAATTATCGCTCTCTCACCCCTCCCAAACAAAACGTCACTTCCGAGATGAGATTAATACATTAAACGGAAAGAAATTAAAGAGGGGTGTAACTAGTGGCATCATACAGTGGGAAAAGGCATGGGGGGCAAGTGGATTCCATTCACATGGAGTTTATCTCTCAGTTATTTGACTCACATTTAATGAACTTATAGTGTACAGACTGTCCCGAGGGATTCTGGACCATAAAATTAGTTTCCCGCCCCTGCGATATATTGTTATTCCCATGCTCAGGTCATAAAAAGCCCACGGAGACCCTGAATTATCAATCAATTGAGTGGTACTGGGAAAAATTCATTTTGTGTTAGTTGTAGTGTAGTTTATATTCTTGTTGTTTTGTGTTCTATGGTTAACTTTGACATACGTAAGTTGTCAGTTTTTTGACATATGTCAGTTTTGACATATGTGGGTCTCTGGATGTCGAAGGAAGGAGTCAGTTGTCGAAGTAAGTGAGGTCGTCATAAAGGCTTGAATTTTTTTTTATGCCGTTTTTGATCAAAATGAGACGACTTCAATCCCCTACGAACGTAACAAACATAATAAGAGTAAAATTAATCCCGTAAGTGGATTTTTTTTCTGAATACCTCCAAAGCACATTCTAAAACTACCTAAAAATCGACTACTATAGACATTGAACGAAACAAACAATACATATCCCACACTATTGAACTTACGGGACTTTCTTTAGTGGGAGGTGAAAGAGGACGTCAAAAAGAACAAGAAACTGTTAGACTAACTCCAATTGGTCCTCTCTTTTTAAAATTATAAGGCCTTAGAAATTGAAAAAAAGAGGTAATATTCACACCCACTTTTGGTCAATTCAAAAAAAAGAAATGTTTATGAAATAGAGACGACTTCAATCCCATATGAAGAAACGAACAATAAGAGTGACATTAGTCTCATATGTGGACTTTTTATAACTGCCTCCCAAGCACCCTTGTGGAAGGTGAAAAAGGACATAAAAAAGAACAAAAAAACTTTGGATTCACACCAATCGGTCCACTCGTTCTAAAGTTACAGGCGGTCAAAGTTGTAAAGTGAGAAAAAAAGAGTTAATAACCCCATTTTGGTGTTTTTCAAAAAACTTGAAAATCTTATAAGTACCTTTTTTCTTATCAAACTGAGACGACTTCAACCCCATTGAACGAAATAAACAATAAGAATGAAATTAGTCTCATACAAGTGAACTTTTTTCTAACTATTTCCCAAGCACACTGGTGGAAGGTGAAAGAGGACATCAAAAAGGACAAAAAAACCGTTGGATTCACACCAAAAAAACCTTTTAAAAAATTATTTTGCAATTTTTTGATGAAATAGAATACTACTTCAATCCCCTATGAGGGTAACAAACATAATAAGAGTAAAATTAGTGGCATAAGTGCACTTTCTTCTAAATGCCTCCGAAGCACACTCTGGTGGCAAGTGAAAGAGGACGTCGAAAGGAACAAAATACCGTTGGATTCACATCAATCGGTCCACTCGTTCTGAAGTTACAGGTGATCAAAGTTGGAAAGTGGAAAAAAAGAGGTAATACCCCCATTTTGGTCATTTTCAAAAAAATCTTGAAAACCTTATACCGTTTTTTTTACGAAAAGAGACGAAATTAATCCCATAACAACGAAACAAACAATAAGAGTGGAATTAGTCTCATAAGTGGGCTTTTTTCTAACTGCCTACCAAGCACACGGATGGGAGCTGAAAGAGGAAGTCAGAAAGAACAAAAAACTGTTGGATTGACTCCAATTGGTCCTCTCGTTCTAAAATTATAAGGCCGTCAAATTGGAAAAAAGAGGAAATATTTCCCCCCCCCCTTTTGGTCTTATTTAGAAAACCTTAAAAAAATTATAATGCCATTTTTTGATGGAATAGAGATGATTTCAATCCTCTATGATGGTAACAAACATAATAAGAGTAAAATTTGTGACATAAGTGCACTTTCTTCTAAATGCCTCCGAAGCACACTCTGGTGGCAGGTGAAAGAGGACATCGAAAAGAACAAAATACCGTGGACTCACACCAATCGGTCTACTCGTTCTAAAGTTAGAGGTGATCAAAGTTGGAAAATGAGAAAAAAAGAGGTAATACCCCCATTTTGTTCATTTTAAAAAAAATCTTGAAAACCTTATACCGTTTTATTTTTTTGACAAAAAGAGACGATTTTAATCCCATATGAACGAAACAAATAATAAGAGTGAAATTAGTTTCATAAGTGGACTTTTTTTTTAACTGCCTACCAAGCACACTGGTGGGAGGTGAAAGAGGAAGTCAGAAAGAACAAAAAACTGTTGGATTGACTCCAATTGGTCCTCTCGTTCTAAAATTATAAGGCCGTCAAATTTAAAAACTGGAAAAAAGAGGAAATATCCCCCCCCTTTCGGTCTTATTTAAAAAATCTTAAAAAAATGATTATGCCATTTTTTGATCGAATAGATATGATTTCAATTCTCTATGATGGTAACAAACATAATAAGAGTAAAATTAGTGGCATAAGTGCTCTTTCTTCTAAATGCCTCCGAAGCACACTCTGGTGGCAGGTGAAAGAGGACATCGAAAAGAACAAAATACCGTTGGACTCACACCAATCGGTCTACTCGTTCTAAAGTTACAGGTGATCAAAGTTGGAAAGTGAGAAAAAAGAGGTAATACCCCCATTTTGGTTTTTTTCAAAAACATCTTGAAAACCTTATACCGTTTTTTTTTTTTTTTTTTTGAGGAAAAGAGACGAATTTAATCCCATATGAACGAAACAAATAATAAGAGTGAAATTAGTTTCATAAGTGGACTTTTTTCTAACTGCCTACCAAGCACACTGGTGGGAGGAGAAAGAGGAAGTCAGAAAGAACAGAAAACTGTTGTATTGACTCCAATTGGTCCTCTCATTCTAAAATTATAAGGCCGTCAAATTTGGAAACTGAAAAAATAGAGGTAATTCCCCCCTCCTTTGGTCATATCCAAAAAATCTTAAAAAAATTATTATGCCACTTTTTGATGGAATAGAGATGATTTCAATCCCCTATGATGGTAACAAACATAATAAGAGTAAAATTAGTGGCATAAGTGCACTTTCTTCTAAATGCCTCCGAAGCACACTTTAAACCGTTTTTTTTTTGACGAAAAGAGACGACTTTAATCCCATATGAACGAAACAAATAATAAGAGTGAAATTAGTTTCATAAGTGGACTTTTTTCTAACTGCCTACCAAGCACACTGGTGGTAGGTGAAAGAGGAAGTCAGAAAGAACAAAAAACTGTTGCATTGACTCCAATTGGTCCTCTCGTTCTAAAATTATAAGGCCGTCAAATTTAAAAACTGGAAAAAAAGAGGAAATATTCCCCCCCCCCCCCTTTTGGTCTTATTTAAAAAATCTTAAAAAAATTATTATGCCATTTTTTGATGAAACAGAAACGACTTCAATCCCCTATGATCAAAACAAACATAAGGGTAAAATTAGTGGCATAAGTGCAGTTTCTACTAAATGCCTCCAAAGCACACTCGGGTGCCAGGTGAAAGAAGACATCAAAAAGAACCCGTTGTATTAACAACATTCGGTCCACTCGTTCTAAAGTTACAGGCGATCAAAGTTGAAAAGTGAGAAAAAAGAGTTAATACCCCATTTTGTTAATTTTCAAAAGAACTTGAAATTCTTATACCGTTTTTTTGACGAAATAATACGACTTCAACCTCGATTGAACGAAAGAAACAATAAGAGTGAAATTGGTCTCAAAAGTGGACTTTTTTCTAAGTGCCTCCAAAACACATTCTAAAAATCGACCACTGAAGGAAGGTAAAAGAAAACATCAAAAGGAATAAAAACTATTGGATTTATTCCATCTGTGCACTCGTTCTAAAGTTATATACCGACAAAGTTGGAAAGTGAGAACAACGAAATATTGGTCATTTTCAAAAATTCTTTAAAACAAATGATGTGTAGTTTTTTATGGAAATGAGACGACCACAACTCTCCCAAAAGATAACAACAGTAAAATTAATTCCATAAGTGGATATTTTTTCTAAAGGCCTTCTTTCTAAGACATATTCTAAAAGCAAAGGTAAAAAGGACATCAAAAAGAACAAAAAAAAACGTTGGATTCACACCAATCAGCCTCGTTTAAAGTTATAGGTCGTCAAATTTCAACAAAGAAAAAGAAGGTATACCCGTTTTCGACCACCGAATTGGTCATTTTCAAAAACTCCTGATTTTTTTTAATGCCGCTTTTGATCTACTTGATTCCCCTATGAACGTAATAGATATAATAAGAATGAAATTAGTCCCGTAAGTGGACTTTTTTCTAAATACCTTCAAAACGCATTCTGAAAGTACCTAAAAATCTGACTTTCTATCTCTCAAACTATTGAACCTACGGGACTTTCTTTAGTGGCAACTTAAATTAGGTGCAGAAGCGCATTAGAAGAAAAAAAACTCATAGGAACACATTACCGTTTTAACTTGCTATCCAAAATACAAAATGATAAAATGTTTGGATTTTTTTATCATGTTTTTTCTACAAAAACAGGAACTAATTTAAACATTTTTATTGATTTAACATTTCTATCAAAATTTTGATTTTAATTAAGTACTTAAGAACAAGTGATGCATAATTTTATAATGTTTGGTGAACTTAAATTAAGTGAAGAGGATCATTACAAGAAAAAAAAATCATATTGTGAGTGATAAAAAAAAATTTTTTTATCAACCTCTATCAGTAAAGTCTTTTTTTCTCATCAGGGGCAGTAAGCTTCTCAATACAAATCAATAAATCATACAGTTTTAAAGAAAACAAATTGTAATCAAGCAAAGATTTTTGATCAGCATTAAATTTTAAAGATAGCCGTCTCACACGTGTCTGCTCTCTTGATATATGATTTCCAAGAAATAAACTAAAACGTTTTCTTTTTTTAAAAAAAGTTTTACGAAAACAACAAATTTCTTTTAATTTCTTTTGATCACTATAAAACTGCTTTCAGTAAGGCAGCAAGTACGTTACTAAAAACTTTTCTTTTTTTAAAGTGTAAAAGAGTAGCAATTTTTGTTTGATCTTTAAAAAATAGTTTCCAAAAAAGCAGTAAGTAAGATAAGTTCTTGTTAAACTCGATCCGTCAATAGCAGAAGCCTTTTCAGGGACCTTAAAATTACAAATCAATGAATAATGCAGTTTTTAAAAGAAGAAACGTGCCAAGATTTTTAAGTAGTATTTAATTTTAAAGATAGCCTTCTCACATTTCTGCTCTTTTATACATGATTTCTTCGAAAAATAACTATTTTTTTTTAATAGCAAATTACTTTTGGTTTTTAAAAAACTGCTTCCAGGAAGGCAGCAAGTAAGATACTTTCTTCTTAAAATCAATTTATCAGAAGTAGAAAATTTCTCAGGGATCTTAAAAATACAAATTAATGAGTCACGCAGTTTTTAAAAGAAGAAAGTTGTTGTCAAGTCATACTTTTTGTACAGTATTTAATTTCTCTCTTGATACAGGATTCCCAAAAATAACTAAAAAGAGTTCTTTTTTTGAACAACTTTACAAGGAAACAGCAAACTTCTTTCAATCTCTCATGATTTTCTTTCTCTTAAAATTTCTCTGAAAAAACTGCTTCTTGAATTTCGTCTTGGCTTTTATTTATTTTTTTTTCTATATTAATTAAGCTTTGAAACAACTCGGAGTAGCTGTTTCCTTCTTTATGTTTAGCTAGCAAATTTCCAGATTGTAATTTAACATGTGCGATTTTCGCATATTTTAATAAAACCCTGTTTTTATTTTCTTTGCAAAAAGTTGCTTAATAATTTTTTGGTTTTATTCTTAAGCATTTATTATTTTAATAATTAAATTGAAATAAAAACAATTTTAATATATGTTTTTGCTTTATAAAATGCGCTTTGAAACAAACAGTTTAATTCAATGCCGTTAGGGGTATTAGCACCTCGGAGTAGGTGTGTTGTTTCGGTTTGTTTCCTTCTTAACAGCCGCAATATTTTGGAAATATAGAAAGCTGATAAGTTTTTAATTTCCAAATTGTAAATATTACCTTTTTGCATACTAGAATAATTTCCTGATTTGGCAATGTATAAGCTTCAGGCCATTTACTTAAATAATCCATGGCAACTAAGATATATTTGTTGCCATCGTCCGTTTCTGGAAAAGGACCTGCCACGTCGATGGCAATTCTTTCAAATGGGGCGCCAACATTGCATTGCTTCATTTGCCCCCTAGTTTTTCTTTGAGGTCTTTTTTATGTAAGGAAACTTGTAAAGTTTCAATTTTCTGTTGTCAATATTTGTTGTTCCGTTGTTGGTAATTCTATGCAGTAGTCCAGTTATTACTACTTTTTTGTCAGATATGGGATTATTCGAGTGGAAATTTAGTAGTCTCCCTGAGATGCTAGGTTTTTGAAACCAATTGGTTCTTAGCGAACCATAAAGACTATGGCATGTTTCTGTATCCAAAAAAGTAATTTTGTCAGAACTCTTTACCTCCATGGTAAATTTTAGATTTGGGTGGTATGAATTGAAGCAATCAAGGACAGTGGCATATTGGCCTTGTGGAACAGCCATTTTCGAGTCATCCACATATAAAGATTGGTACAGTGAATGGAAGTTTTTTTAAACAGAATGCCACCAAATCTGACCTAAGGATGTTTGCCAATATCGCACTCAAACAATTTTCCATAGCACTCCCATTAAGTTGAATATAGTGTGTTGTTGTATGTAAAGTAGCTCAATTCAAAGCAAAACTGTATCATATCCAAGAAAACACTCTTAGGTATGTCGAAATATGCAGAAATATATGGCCATTTCCTCGAAATCATTTCAATTATAAGACTCTTAGGGATATTCGTGAACAACGACACCACGTCGAGCGAGACTAACTTGTAGCCAGGAGGCAACACTTTGGATCTAGAAAAATCCACAAACTTAAACGAATTTTTAACATTGAATGGAAACTTTGAAACTGTGGGCACAAGAATTTCATGCAAATAAGAAGCCTGCATTGTAACATGGAGATCCAATACAACTAACGATAGGTCTCAAGCTAAAAGTTGTTTTATGCGGTTTTTTAACCCATAATTTGGTGGCACTGCATGGTGTATTTTTAGTCTCTTAGCTCGGACTCCATCAACACATCCCAGTTCTTCTAGTTGTTTCACAAATTCATTGGCGCGATCTGGAAACTTTTTAGTTGGGTCTCTGTTAACGACCATGTACACTTTATTGTCACTCAGCATGCTCAGCATCCTTGGTCATAGTCCTGTTTTTCCATCACCACCGTGGAATTTCCTTTGTCTGATCTTCCCACCATTATTTGAGGGTAATTCTTTAAGAACTGTCTGGTAGTTTTGACATTACTAAAGAGGATCCTGCACTGTTTACGAGTCCGGTAACTGTTGAGGAAATTGGTAAATATGTTTACGGATTTTGCCCTTAATTGGTTCTTTTCACCTTCAGTTATCGATTGGTTGTTTATGCAGTATTCTGTTTATGCAGTATTCTGTAATTCACATTTTTTAAAGTTATAGGTAGTCAAATTTGGAAAGTGAGGAAAAATCTTCGCTATTTTTCAAAAATTCTTGAAATTTTTTGATTTTTTATGCCGTTTTTTGATCGAAATAAGACGACTTTAATCCCCTTTGAGGAGTGGTGAAAGAGGACGTCAAAAACAACCGAAAAACTCTTGGTTTCATACCAATCGGTCCACTCGTTCTAAAGTTACAGGCGGTGAAAGTTGAAACTTCAGAAAAAAAAAGAATACCCTCTACCCTTGAACATTTAAAATTATATATTAGATTTTTTTTGCCGTTTTTGACCGAAATTGGACGACTTCAATTCCCTATGTAAGTAACAAACTTACTAGAAGTGAAATTGGTCCCATACATTCGTCCAACACCATCGCACAAACCATTTCTTAATAGACAAATATATTTTTTCATTTGTTCTTTTTTTTATTACTCCATAACTACAGGAAAAAAAGCATCAAAACACAGGTCGTAAAAGAAGTATACCCTCTTTCATTTCTCATTTCGGTAATGTGGTTACCTATGCGGTTTTATAGGCGTTTTATAACAGGTATTCTCTTTGTATTCTGAAAGCTTAGAGACATCTGGAAGCCGGTTGCCTGTAGTGTTTAAGCATTCATCGTTCCTATTAACTGAAGGAAGTGCATAATATACGAGGTGGTATGAATATTGTATGAAATAAGGACCCAAGTCCTTACACCGTTCCATCAGATATTAAAAGTTTCTGAATATAATGGCGAATGTAACACGTCTACAGGACATATCATATTATATAAACGTACTATATGATACCAGGACTAAAACATAATTGCTTATGCCAATCTTTAAAAAAGAACACCCTGTATAATAATCATTTTAAAATATTCAAAGAGTGAAATTATTTTAAGCTAAACTGGCAGAGCAAAGGTCGAGGGCGTCCAAAGTGAATTAAAACATCAAAACCCAATGATTTGAAGAGACGACGCCGACGTCGACGGCGCGTTTGCTCGGGGAGAAAAGCGACGCCGCCGCCGCCGCGCCGCGCAGCGCACAAAGCCAACTAGATCGAGCGATAACCACATATCGTTGGGGTAACAATTGGATTAGCCATTTAACGTCAAGTTTGAGTAATGGCCGGTAACCCGGCACCCCCAGTACAGTTGCTGCTGATTAAAATGTAATCTAATATAGCTTCCGGAAAATATACCGAACGCAAACTGAATATTTCGGCTTTGTTATTTCGATTCTATCGTTTTATTTGTGTTGCCGGATTAAAATCTCATCTGGTTCAGTTCATTAGTAGCAATTAAATTTCCATCGACTTTTCTCGTTGCTCAGAACGCGATGTGCTTCCTCTGCAAATTGCCCTTTTCCGTTTTGCTTTCGCCCCTTGTTCTTGTTGAGTTATTTAAACAAAAATTAATAATATAAAACCCCTGTCGCAAGTAACTATTACTCATTCACTTATTTTTGCCATCGTTACTTCCGAAATCATCTTTCAGCACATGTTGAGAAGATACGATAAAAATGTCAAAGTCAGATTTCCAACGCCTACTTGATGTCAATAATAATTGAATAGCTTATAGTACGAACTTCTTACATAAAACTGATATTACGCTCAGAAAATTATATATATAGAGCAAAGCAGCAATATGATTGGGCGGCAGTGGCTGGCGGAAGACAAGCAACTTAAATAAAAGTTCATAAAACCTCAGGCGCTAAAATGTGGTGCTTTTAAAAGTTCTCGAAAAAGAAATTAAGAAAATAACTTAAAGAGACGGGCAGATCGCAGAAGCACAACTTCACTGACTTATTAGATACTAAATGGTGGTGGACAAGCGATTACAGTGACGTTCAGCGCTTTTCACATCGGATTAGATCGCCTGCTTTTCGGGATTCAAGTGGATTCGCTTTGTTTCTGGGTTTTATTGGTTCTTTTAGATCTTTAGCTCGATGAATGAAAACCATTAAGAGAACCGCACAGTGAAAATGTGACTGAGAGGGCTTATCAATCATAAACATAATATCTTATCAATCATAAGCATTATTGATGGATACAATTGTAAAAAAAAAGAAACTCAAAATTTGCGTTTTTTCTGATCTAGATAATTGCTTCAGCGATGGAGTGTATTAGAAAATGAACACTACATTATAGAAGCTAATAAAAGCCAGATCAGAAAGAAATTAAAAAATTTTAAATGTAAAAAATAAAATTTACAGCCACCATCTTAGACCACTTATATTTAACTTTAAAGTGGGAATTAGTTTGAAGTGTTTATGCTAGTTTTCGCCTCGTTCTAGTAGCCTGAATAAAGTACGTATCTGAAGGAGACCTTGATTGTGAAAGGGACGGTCGACACTAACTACATCAGGCATCTGGCACATTGTAGTGGTAGACACTTCTCGAAGAAGACGAAAGCAACTTTAAAGTTACTGTTCCTTTTAAATTAGCTTAATTAGCTACCACCACTTCAAAAGAGGCGCGCACATAGTGAATGAAATCATATCGTCAAGTTCATTTAGTTTATTTCACATTTGTACTTCACTTTCAAAATCCTGTCCTTCACTTCACAAAAATCAAAATTTTGAAAGAAAAATGTTTTTATTTTTTCTATCCCTCTCTCCTTTCAAAGACTTCTTTTGGAAGGATCTTTGATGGAAACTTCCATGAAACCGGTCCTTGTGGCTCTTATACTGTGGAGAATATAAAATTGTATCTCTACGAGAGGTTTTTGTCTGTATTTTCTTCGAATAATAGTTTCTTACTTAAAGTAACAATATTTTTGACTACAAGCAGAAATGTCAGAGTTGTAAAGAGAAAACTGCCTCGAAAGCGGTCCTTGTGGCTCTTATACTGTGGAAAATGTATCTTATTTAGAGTAACAAAAATTGCGACTACAATAAGCACAAAGTCTCAGAGCTGTAGAGAGGAAACTGCCTCTAAACCGGTTCTTATGTCTCGTACACTTCGAAAAATGTTAAATTACCTGAAATTGTATTTCTACGAGTGGGCTTTGTCTGTATTTTCTTCTTACACTTATTTAAAGTAACTAGAATTCCGACTCAAAGCAGAAAGTGTCAGAGTTGTCGAGAGTAAACTGCCATCAAAAAACTCCTCGTGGCTCTTGTATTGTGAGAAATATAAAATTACCTGAAATTGTTTCTCTAAAAGTGGTCTTTGTCTGAGTTTTCTTCATATAATAGTTTTTTTATTTAAAATAATAAGAATTCCGATTACAAGCAGAAAGTTTAGCCGATTACAAGCAGAAAGCCATTAACTAGCCATTGTTGTTCCATAGATCATTTTTTATTACAATTTCACAAAAGCAGTCCAAAACTAATTTTGGACTGGTGCTACCATCTCTTAGGTATAAAATTTAACTGTGTAATGAAAAAATCGCCCTAAAACTGTATCGTTCACTAGATGGACTATGTTCGTAAATATTATTTCGTTCTATACATTTTTTTTACGCTCTTCACAGAATGGTGAAGGAAAGTGGACGTGAATATAGCGTTGACATTAGTTTCCCTTGATGATAGGCGATCCCTAGGCGGCTTTCCTGTTTTTATTACTACTAAAGTGCGCTCAACAAATATCCTTATGTAAGTCATGGAGAGTATTATGGATACTCTAAATTCACCTCTAGAATGTACCCATCAGGCGAATCGTCTGAGACGTACATCAAGATTAGCATCAACCTATTGAAATGCCCCATCAGCAAGACGTTGAGACATACTCCACCCTTACTGGTTATTTATATATATATAATAGATCAAAATAGATTAAATATGATTTCAGTCTTTCAGGATTATAGGTGGTCAAGTTCTTGTTGTTGTTATTGCTCACTATTGCTCACTAGATGGACTAGGTTTGTAAATATTATTTCGTTCTATGGAATTTTTATGCTAGTTAAAATTGAAGCTTCGGCATTAATCATATATTCTCATTTTTTTTCCTGATCCTGATTATCTTTATAATGTCTATTTAAAGATGAAGATACACTAATATCAGGCTTAGGTGCTAGATTGTGCATCTACATAATATATCTTAAAGGTAAATAAAAACGGGATTAACTTTACAATGTTTATTTAATGGCCAATTGCTTTTGACTATGGAAGCAGGAAACTGCCTCGAAACCGGTCCTTGTGGCTCTTGTACTATGAAAAATATAAGATTACCTGAAATTGCATCTTTAAAGGGTGTCTTTGTCTGTGTTTTCTGAGAAGTCTCTGAGAGACTTTGGTATAGTGTCTATCACAGGCTTTGCCTGCGATAGAGAGAAAAGAAAGTCTTTGCCATTCTCTTCTCTCTACCTTTTATCTCTCTCTTCTTTCTTAATTTAAAGAAATATCTAAAAATAATTGAGACCTCTTGCTCTCTTCAGCGTGGGATTTTCAAATTTAAAATCCGACGTTCCGTTTCCATGCAACCATCAACAACTTCATAAAACTAAAGGCTTTCACGGCCGGTCTGGAATGGAATCTCTTTCTGACCTTTCGTCTACAGCTGCGGCAGACATTATCAAAGGCGATGAAGCAATGGACGAAGAGTGATCTCCCGAGCTTCCCGGCGTTGACTGACTCGACTGTGGTGAGCTCCATGGTATTTATTTCCCCGCCGTCGCGCTGCAGCGGAGGGACTGGGGTGGGGGTAGTGGTGGCGCGGGGTTTCGTCGCAGTTGAAGTATGTCGTAGAATTCGCTTCCAGTCTGCATTTAGAAACGTAATTTCCTCCTTCGTGTTGAAATTCTTGTCGTGTTTAAACATCTCAATGGCCTCCCCGATATAAGATATCCACCTCATTGAAAAGGATGTCGTGACCTTTGATGAGGGCGTGCTCTGCTACTGCTGACTTTTTTGTTTGTTTCAGCCTGCAACTCCTCTTGTGTTCCGTAATCCTCGTGTTGACACTGCGTTTTGTGGTGCCAAAGTATACCGAGCCTAGGGGATCTCTGAGGTCTTTGGCCTATCTCAACGGGGATGATATATCAAGACTGATTTGACAACTGGAGAACCTCCGCAAGAAGAAAGCACAACTTCTGAGTTCACTGGCATTTCTGCTACAATGTTGTGACACCAGGAACATCTCAACCTTCATGAGGATGAAAAGAACATTCAGATCTAGTCAAGCGAGCAGGATTTACAACAGGACCGAACAATCGCTCCTCCGTGAAAGGATCCTTGTCATTGAGGATACCGTAGAGATCTTGCATATAGAAAAAAAAATTTATTTGTCAATTTAGAACTAGATAATAGCTTGCCTTGGAGCGACTGGGAAAATGTGGATCGTTTTGACACATCGGGTGCCATTTTTATGAAAATCAGAACCAGAACCGGTGTGAAACAAAAATTACTGTTATTGTTTTAAATCCAATAAAAAAATATATAAAACATAATATTTTTATGTGCAAGTGGCGCCATCAGACGACGGCTAAGTAAAGTGCTAACAGAAAGCAGCTGCTTTGGTTCCCTTTACGATAATATTTACATGGTGTATTCGTTTAGACGTTAATTTAATAACCGTAACATAGATAGTGTCAATTTATGAGTGCCATAATTGGAAAATGTATTCCTAGAAAATTTTTTTGTTATTCAGGGAAACACCACTGAGATGACCTGAGATCGTTATAGCCAATGTATGCTGTGAATCACCCATATGCCGGGGTGAGAGTTCATAGTTGGAACTTGTATTTGAAGACAAATTCGGCGCAGGAAAGGCGATATGATGTTATGAAGGATTTCGACTAATGCTGCCACCTATGAATCGGTGGGTGAAGTTCCACCACAATACTCCCCTCCCAGTGATAACGAGGTCGGAGGATGTATGATGGGATAGAAGCGAGGCCCTTTTTGCAAACTGAGCGGACAAAGTTGTGTTGCTGTTACTTGAGCGAGGTGAGTGATGAAGGATGTGCCAGTGTTACCGAGAATGGTACCAGAGAGTGATGTGTGTGAGATTATTCCGCGTTACAGATGCAGTGTGCGGTGGGTATGAGAGAGATGCTGCTATTATAGTCTCGTGGCGTTGAAGCGATCCTTGTTGCGGCGTGCTCGGAAGATTGCATGTTGCTTTTGTCGAGGTCATCAATTAAAGCGTCAATGGGCTTCGTGCACATGACGTCATTTTGCCAGAATTTTGTAAATATAACCTCACTTTAATAATTAATTATATAATGTTTGCAATAAAATTGGTCTTTTTGCATTAATTTTAAATCCTACTAAGGCATTTTTGGGGGTTACAAACTTTAAATTTAGTTATGTTGATGCAGAAGCACACAAACACAATATATTTTTTGTTTTCAACCAATGTTGTCACGTGCCGCACAAAACCCATTTATGAGTTTGAGAGACAATTGAGAAATGTATTCCCAGAAAATATTTTCGTTATTCAGGGAAACACCAAATTCAGGAATTATCGTTATAGCCTACGTAAGGGGTGTTGGCGTTTCGTCCCGGGGTCTACCTTGGACTCGTCAGTAAGGCGTGGTAGACCCTGCCTTAAACGCCGGGGGGCGAGTTGATAGTTGGCACTTGTATTGAAGACAAATTCGGCGCATGAAAGGCGGTGTGATGTTATGAAGGATTTCGACTAATACTGCCACCTGTGAGTGTCGGCGCTGCCACCTGTGAGTCAGTGGATGAAGTTCCGTCACACATATAAATCTAGTTTCATGTGGGCTTCTTATTGAGCTCTTTAATGCGCATTTTTTTTCCTCATTTAACCCGTTGTGTAATTCTTACCTTTTCGAAACTCCCAATGGTGAGCATTGTAAAAATGACTATACCCTGTATACTAGACCTCAGTAACCTCCTTGTCATATGAATCATGTTACTTTATGTGGAAAAAAGGCCTTTAAAACGTGCACAATACTGCTCTGGACAATGCCTCTGGACATTGCTCGAAACCAAAGTGTGAGGCATACTCAAGTATGATTATACTCGTAGGAGAGAAGAGCCAGATAAAAACGATTTCTCTAGTAGTGTCTATACTGATCATATCCAGAGTTCTGCACTGAAGCTCGGATTTTTTAAACATTTTTGCAGCCCCGACTAAACTAAATATCGAGTATCAATTAAATCTTTCAGTTACGGGGTAAAGTACAGGTCACATCAAAGATCCACTTTGAAGGCCAATGCAACCTTTTTGTCTGGAACCTTCACCCTCTCTGCCACCATCATTCAAATAAACCAACAGAGTACTTTCATCCTTACAAGTCACTTGCTTTAAATCTCATTATTATATATACTACAGTTTTTGAGACATTTCAAGCAACAACATTTTCTTTGCCAAATAAAAACCCTCCGCTTCGCGTTAGGCCCCAAGCTTGGTCCGCGGGAGTATTATTGTTCTTTCGATTTTCTACACGTACTAAATAAATATTTTGACAGGTTCCCTTAACAGTAAGGTACTTAATTAAAGACCCGATTTAATTACCAAGTGTGAGCCTTAACCCTACCAACGAAACCCTCAAGGTTCTAATTTTGCTCTTAATAATTATGTAGGACTTTCTTAGAGATTCCCAGGAACAGGATGACTAATACACAGTAGCCCCATCATAATGGTGCCCTAATATTGTTTTTTGCTTTTTACATCATCATGTTAATAACAGCCTGTTTCCATCAAAGAACCAAAGTCATAAATCTACCCAAAGACAAATTAGTAGCTCTTCCTTTTCAGCGGAAGTAACCGGAGGTCTTTTTCAACTACCTGTATACCTACGGCTTCATTCATACAGTCGCAAAATCTCGGTCGTAAAATAGCACGTTATTTATCTTCCCTGAATCCCCAAAAATTACGGGTTTGTTTTTCTTGGCGTACAAATTGCCGATGTTTATTGTCACATCAAGAAAACAGACTCGGTAAAAGGTTTGTCGCAGATTAGGTAGAACGGAGACACGAAAAATACCTCATTAGAACTAGATCTTTTGTCTGGGAAAAAAAGGGGATTCATACCCTGTCCTTTGTCCTCGAGATCTTGATTTCAACTCTAACTTCCTCAATTGGTAATTAACAAAATTAAGTGGAAACTAGAATTCAACGCCCTATTGAAGCATATTTTTTGATGGGTTGCGGCACTGGCCAGTCCAGTCAAGTCAAAACAAATAATAGAACTTTTAACTTTCAACAGATGGCAAGTGAATGGCAATAGGGGATCAAAAAGAGGGATGAAAAGACATTTAACAAAATTGTTTTGCATGTGCAAAGAGATATTTTACATAGTCAACAGAATTTTGCTTAGGTACTTAAAACGAAGTGTCGTTATGTGTGTCTTTTTATAACTTAAAGTGTTTTATTAATTAAAATAACAATTTTGAGACCTAAATCATAAAATATAGATTTATTTCGCAAGCAGTTAAACTATAATTATCAAGACTCGCCTTTCCCCTCCCCCTTTAAATCAATCATGCACGATGTATCTGGCCTGTCCCGAGGCACAAAGCCTTTTAATTGTTCCCTGATGAGCAGGGCGAGTGCGAAACGTCGCCCTTTTCAAGCATTCACCCACGAGTATTTAGTTACAAAGCCTCTCTTGAGTGTCGGGCTGATCTATGCGACAAACATCATTTATGCACGGATATCCTAACCCTACCTAACCGCACCTTTGGAGGTTGGAATAATCACAATTTCTGTTTAGATGTGTGGGCCCTAAGTGATCTAAATAGTTAGTTTTGTGCATTGAAAACCTAAACAGAAGGGTGTTGATTTGGAATTGTCATCTAATTGGTTGTGAAATGTTAAAAGAAAATGCATAGTTTTCTAGATGACTTTTTCTAATGAACACCGAGTATTCCATATTGCTAGATTTGAAAAAAAGCAAAAACGAAATATCTAAAACGATTTTTGATGGCAAATTTGAAATGTATTCCTGTTTCAGATAGTATCCAAATTGCTCTTTAATTTACGTAACGGAGTTGCATGCATCCTTTTCAACGAGGTGAATATCTTATATCAATCGCAGTATTTCTTTCCGAGACTAACGAGAGAGGCCATTCAGATTTTTAAACACGACAATACTTTTAACAGGACGGAAGAAGTTACGTTTCTAAATGCAGACTGGAAGCGAGTTCTACGAAATACTTTATAGTGCGCCGAAACCCCGCGCCACCATTACCCCCACTCAGCTCCCTCCACTGCAGCGCGATGGCGAAGGAATAAATACCACGGAGTTCACCACAGTCGAATCAGTCAACGTCGGGAAGCACGCGAGATTACTTCGCCCATTGCCTCATCGCCTTTCATAATGTCTGCCGCAGCTGTAGACCAAACATTAGCCGTGAAAGCCTTCACAAGTTTAATAATATGTTTTATATCTATTTTTTACTTTTATTGGACTTAAAGCAATTAAAGTCATTTTTGTTTCAAAACGGTTCCGGTCCTGGTTGACATAAAAATGGTAGGTGATTTTCAATCTATCAGGTGTTTTGAAAATCGGATAACTGTTTATGTCAATCAGAATCGGTGTGAGACAAAAATGACTCTTATGTGATCTAACTAGTTTCGGTGTTTTAGTTGTCTATGCCATTGGTTTTCGATGTTCTAGTTCAGTTCTTAAGTTTTATTTGTTAAATCCAAATTCGTTTTAATTAACATATCATTGTATAGGGTGTTTCAAATTCGAGCCACATCATTGGGATCTCAGCAACGGTAAGAGATACAGGGTCGGTTAAATTGAGGCAAAGTGGCGCAGTTTGGAGTTCAATAATATGCCGTTTTAACTTTTGAAAAATTCCGATTACTTCCGGAGATATCCGAAAAAATACGAAATTTTGAAATATTGTTTTTATTTTGTTTTAAGCTTATTCGAAGAAATAATTCAAAATGATTGACACTTCGTCACTGCAACTTCTTCTGCCCTGTAAGATGGAAAATATTTAGTTTCTTCCTGCGACGTTTCGTTTTTTGGGAACCATCATCAACTTTACTTTTTTAAATACGGACCTGGATTTTTTCTATGCTATTTTGATCGCTCTTTTTAATCCAAACAACCCGATATGCAAGATGACATATATTGCAATTAAAGTCTAGCTAGAAATCGTTTTTTCTTTAAATTTTATTATATAAAATTCTTATTTAATATATAAGACCGATTTTATTACTAAACGAAGCACTAAACAAAAAGATAAAACGTTAAAGTAAATACTCGAATAACTCTCCCTGCACCTTAATACATTTTTGAGTTCTTCTAAGCAAGTTGCTGGTAATTGAGTGTTCAATTGTTCTAGCTCGTACAGCCCTGGTTTCCGTTATTAAATTTTTCCTTAGAATATTGAGGTCATTGGTTGGGTATTTGAATATGCAGTTCTTCAAATAACGGTGGGGGGGGGGGGGGGTGGAATTCGTTGGGTACCTACACACTGCTAAGCACGCCGGTTCCCTTATGTTTGTCCACGCTTTGTCCGTTTTTGTTTTAATGTACGTCACTCCTCGTGGTTGTTCTGATAGACAATAAACATCGTTACTATCTGACGATAAACTTCTACAATTTAAAAAGACGTAAAATAAACGTCGGCAATTTCTGCGGAAGCGTAGAAGTTTTATTTTGGGTCCTTCTCCCGTTACCTTTCTCCTGGAAATAAAAATCTTGAGGACGCTACACTTAAACTACCTTTGAAATAACTCTAAAGAATCCAGAGGATGAAGATCGGGACTTTTTTCTGGCAAGTGGCACGAATTCTTGGTTTCCCGAGTGGTTTCCAATCCACTGGTTGGGAAAGAATTCGTTTAAAAAATGTGTAACATCTCTTCCGGTATGCGGCAGTGCGCCTAACTTGTGTCCATGGTACTCAAATCCACGGCACCCTTTTCAAAAATGAATTAATGCATTAGCGTTCTGGAAAAAGCCAAACAGGATTGAATCATTCTTAGAATTTAAAAACCTATATTATTATCTTAGATGGTTAATTGTAATTTATGTTATTTGTAAAATATCTATTAAAGTATTTTTCTTGTTGCAAGTTATGTATTTACAAATGAATTCAAAAATGTTTGATAAAAAAAAGGAAATATAATAGGAGAACAAGACTTATACGCGAGCTAGAATAATTCAACGGGCCATAACCAGGAAATTGCTTAGAAGACGTTTTGGTTAGTGCTTTGTTTGATAGTTAGAGATCCTATTACCAATAGGTAGTAAAGGAGATAATAGGTATATAAAAAGAAAAAACGATTTTTAGCTAAACTGTGATAGCAAAATATCTCATATTGCATATCGTGTTGCTTGGATTAAAAAGAGCAATAAAAATAACGAATAAAAAATCCAGGTCCGTATTTAAAAAAGTAAAGTTGATGATGGTTACCAAAAAACGAAACGTCGCAGGAAGAAACTAAATATGCCATCTTACAGGGCAGAAAAAGTTGCAATTCAAAATGACGAAGTGTCAACCATTTTGAATTTTCTCTTCGAATAAGCTCAAAACAAAATAAAAACTATTTTTCAAAATTTTGTGTTTTTTGGATATCTCCGGCAATAATTGAAAATTTTCAAATGTTAAATCGGCATATTATTGAACTCCAAATTACGCAACTTTGCCCAATTTAACCGACCCTGTATCTCTTAGCGTCGCTGAGATTCCAATGATGTGGCTCGAATTTGAAACACCCTGTACTTTATTTATTTACATTGTATTTTTTGTCATATTTCAATTAAATTTTGCCATGTTTTCTGCGAGACCAAAATATGGCCTTAAAAAAAATCTACTGGCCTTAAAAAACAATTGACACCAATGACACCAAGAACCAATAACATTTGAAAAAGAAATGTAAATAAATAACTTGTTATCATTAATTTGTTACGTAGAATTACCTCCCCAGTTTTGATTTTGGAAACGCCCTGTATAGCTTCGCATGTAGTTTTTTTGCATTTTGTCGTTTTTTTTTTGCAATGGCTTCCAAGAAAACAGTTGAAAAATGCTTTAAAATGAAAAATATGGGACTAATTTCTCATATGTTGAGAGTTATAGAAAAAAGTGGCAGAAAAGTTTGAGGAAAAAAGAGATTGTTGCGCCCTCTGTCTACGCAGCTGAGAATGATTCATTCCCAACTAGCAAACTTGTTTTATTAAAATTTGGTTAATCGACAATTGTATTTTATTAAGATTTTAATATTGATTTTTGAAGTCAAATGTGTTGTATACACGCTTCCTCTTATAGAAATATGTTTTCGAATGCAACAATGTTTTTTAATTTTGTCTTAAAAACGTTTCTACAACAAAATTACAATTTTTTTAAAAAACAATCATGTTATCGTTTTATAAATGCATCTTTAAATAACAGATCAACAAAAACAAATTATTTTATAAGAGGTTTATACCAAATAACTATAGAACTTTAAAGAAACTATAATGTGACCGTTTCGAGGGCGTTGTTAAAAGGCATTACAAAACTATTTTATTAGAGCAACGAAAACAACAGTTTAGCTTCTCGCAACAAACTGTTTTTATAAGAAGAAGGTATAAGACAATTTTTTATCAGTTCCTTTACGTGACATTTGGAGGTGTTTATGCCAGTATTATAAAACGAATATATTTGCTAATAATTACCAGACTGCAGCAGAATACCCTATAAAATTTATACGCAACTGGCTAGTCTTATGACGCATCCTAAAATTATTAAGAAAATTGCTAATGATGTGCTTGGTAGTATAGAGCTCTTTATATGAGCTTAACAAAATAAAATGTGGAAGCATGTCCAAATAAATATGCTACCTATTCCCATTTTCCTCATAGTGCGAATGAGTCTGCAAGGTTAACTATCATTTTATAATTATTGTGTGTCTCTTGTAATGTTATAATCATGTCTCTCAATACGTGAAAGAAAGTAAAAAGAAGTGGCGCGTTAAAAGAAAAGTTAAACAACGTGTTACCAACATCTTGGCTGCTCAAACAATAAGCTCCAATAAAAATCAACAAAAAGATTAGCACATCAGACTTCAAGAAGAGATCCTTGTGGAATGCCATGACGTTGACAAAAGTTTGGAGAATACTTTATTCGTTATACCGGGTGTCCAGCAGAACCCTGGACATAGGAGATTAACATGGGAAATCGGTTTTTATTTTTTTGCGCCTGTACGGTTGATTTGATTGAAAAACTTCTAAGAGAAAAGTTGTAGAGCTTATGGTCAGCTATCATCCTGTAATTTTTTCAATACCTCAGGTTTGGCTGTTTTTTGGCAAAACGCCTCGAAATGTGCAAGAATTTGACTTTGGCGCGTCACTCCCGCCATGCATGTGCAGTGTCGCCAACATAATAATTTCTTATGTCAGAGTGAAAGCCGATTTTTCTTTCTTATTTATTTTGAGGGACTATCATGTAGTAATTAACGTGATTATGCAGTGAAAATATGTTGGCGACACTGCACATGCATGGCGGGGGTGAGGCGCCAAATTCAAATTTTTGCACTATTCGAAGCGTTTTTCCAAAAAACAGCCAAAACTGGGGTATTGAAAAAATTACAGGATGATAGCTGACCATTCGCTCTACAACTTTACTCTTAAAAGTTTTTAAATCAATTCAACCGTACAGGCGCAAAAAAATAAAAACCGATTTCCCATGTTAATCTCCTATGTCCAGGGTTGTGCTGGATACCCGGTATTATGATAAAAATTATTAATTTAAAATTAATCAAATATCATTTAATTCGAGGGCGCGTTAAAATATTGGTCGATATAAACCCATATATTATCAAAAAATCTCAGTTGGCAGTTGAAATGTACCAGAGAATGTGCGAATCCTACCATAAACATATAATACGTCTCAACAACCAAGGGTACTCCATTTTGGTCGTAAATACTATAATGTTCAATAAGTTGAAACTATAACTATCAACAGTGCAGATGGCTAGCAAACTTTGTTTTTAAATTAAGAGCCTCTCAAGATAAAATAGCTATTCCACCTATCATAATTTGAAAACACTCGAGATTTATGCGCAAATTTGTCATTCTTACAATTTTTTTTTAATATTGATATTGTTAGTTGATTGAGATAAGAAAACGTATCTTGTAAAATTTGAAGTATAGAAAGAAACCCGGTGAAAAGCTGACAAAAGCTAACATAAAATAACCAAAAAAAATAGCTCAATAGCTGGAATCGATCTTCTTCAGCTAGACTCTAGTTGAGAAATGCTAGATTTGTCCTTAATACATGGTTTATAAAATGTCATAAAACCCGGATCTTTAGATATATTTGCAAACTTTATCTTAAATCTCAAGACTCGTTTTCTGATGCAACATCTTAAAATTTTTCGTCGTCCTGTGATTCAAAACTAATCCTCTTTATCACCTCCCTGTTTTCATCAAGCTCGACCACCTTAACCACTCTGACGTCAGCATCTTTCGCTACTATCTTGAGATTCTTGGGATTGTCTTTTGGATACCAATAACTTTCTGGGGCCTCGTACAAGTACAAGTTCAATAAAAACAGAAAGTTTTGTGTCTGGTAGCAACTAAAGAACAAATATGGATTAAGATTTTTTTGTTAGTGATGTGCTTGTAGCGGAACAACTACATAATAGAATTTACAGGATAACTATAAAATAATTCCTATTAGCATTTTATAAGAACAACTCGTATGACAAAACTACATATCATATAGAGAGAATAATGTAACTGTTATAAAATAGTTTCATTAGAGGGTTAGCGCAAGTTTTGTAAGACATTCGTAAACGTTTAAATAATATTTTTTTAAGGCTCGCAACAGATCTTACAAAATACTAAACTGCAAACAAATTATTTTATTACTTGGACCCTTTTTAATGGTATAGATGTTATATAAACGTTGTAGAAATGTTTCTGAGAATAATCATATTTTATAAAATTACTCTTGGAAATGTTTTCTCCACTTTTATGAAATACCAAATTGCTAGTTAAGTTACCTTGTTACGCGACTTTTAGTGATATTTAAAAGTTTATCGGTATTCTTTCATTGCTCGATGAATATTAAAAAAATTCCTAGTTTTATTAGCTTTAAGGCATAAAAAGCACGGACTGCTGCTGTCTGATAAGTCTAATTCTAAACGTTTCTTAAGCTAAAAGAACAGAGCAGTATTAGAGAACTATAGTAAAGTTTCAATTGTAAATTGTAGACTATAACAATTAGACGGATTGTATTTGTATTTGTTTGTCGAGTAAATAAACAAAGTTTTCATTAAATTTAGTTGCACTGGAATTTTTTAAATCCCGAATTCGTAAAAATATCTCTTTCAGGCTCCAAAGACATTCCATTTATGTTCTGTGAAGTGCCGCTTATACAATAAAAATACGTATGCAATAGACTCTTTACGTAACAATAATAAAGTATTAGATAACTATTCGCTTCGAGAGTGCATGAATATCACAATACGTTCTTATAATTTTATAATAAGTGTTCATAATTTATTTACTTTTAGCAAAACGTTGAAAAAGTAGTAAAGTGGTGGATGCTACTGGGTGCTTTCTGTTGTTATTAAAATTTTGATCCAAATTAAAATAAAAAAAAACTTATTTTAGGGTTTTTTTTATTTTTTAGCCCAAAACGTTACAGTGCTATTTTATGACGGCAAATGATGATTGATTTATTGACGACAATGATTAAAACAACACTTCTATGCCAGAAAATAAAATCCTCTTTTTGATAATGAAGTCCTTATTTCAGCCATGTAAAAAATGTAAACAATAATATTACATATATGTACTCTTAAACTTTATTTGAAATATTGAGATATTTGCACCATCATACGTTAAAGCATCTAACGAATACTTTGCCTCTGCCTATACCGGGTTCTCTTATTCGTAAGTTGCATACCTTGCAGACCATTTAGAGCCTTTTAACATTCCACTAGATAAAACCGATTAATATAAAGTGAACCTGTGGGGTATCGTTGTAACTTAATAGCAGTAAACGGGGAAATAAAAGCTGCAGTCGCGACTACTTAGTAATTTAAATAACCATTTGCCTGTCAAATATCTATTTTACTTTATATTTTATTGGTGGAAGTCTTTGTCTAGAGTGAACGGTCTGAAGCCGGTAGGTAATCGATTTATCAGTGAGTATGGTCTTTAAATATTTAAAACAAAAATGCTGAATTTCAAGACAAATGCAAAGCGAGTTTTGAACTGCATATTATTTTAATTATATTATTTGAACACTTTCAGCTTCTAAAGCAACTTAACTTTTAAATGAAAGAAATTATCTTCAAGATCATCATTTAGGCCAAAATCATATGAGAAAAATGAAAAACGTTTTAGGGGAAGGTATTCTGTGTTGTTGAGAAAAAATTTGTTTTTAGCCAAAACGAAACAATTTAAAAAGGAAATTTAATCACAAAACCACCTGCCTTCAGGGTGCATTAAAAACGCACCCCAATCCCTTCGTTACATGTATACAAATTAATAACGACCATCGACTACTACGACGTGGTGTCTCTGTTAAAACCGTAAGATTTCAGAGTTATTTCAGAAGTAAGCCACTTACTTTAAGTTATCTGCTGATTGTTGTGGACCTTATTTATGTTGGTTAAATGCAGTAGGTACTAAAAGGGGTAATAATTTGTCTTTTTTTTATTTGTTTTGTCTGGCGACATAAGGCGGTTGTCACGCGATAACGGCCAGACAATAAAATTACTCACGGTAGCTGTTCCATCTGAAACAAAAACCAATCTTTGTGGTGTTTAGTTTAGGTAAAAAAAAACATATAGGGTTTATTTAAAAACGTTTCGTGACTTCATCGAAATGTTCATCACTATTATAATAATATCTCTGCCGAGTTCGATTGGTAGGTATATCAGAAAAAAATAAAGGGCCCTGAACAAATAATTGACTTTGCACCTTCTTTTGATACAATTAGATGGTTTTAAGAAGGGTGATGCTCCGTGCTTTAAAATCCATCGTCTTTAAGCCGTCATCAGGGCCAAAATTCCTCAGGCTTAAGCAAAAACCGGCCAATCCCGTATGAATTACATTGCACATCGGAAAAGATTTTTGGGCTATTTTCAAATAATTTTAAATATAAGATTTTGTCATAAATTTTGGTTTGTTATGCATGTTTTTCACATTTTAAAAACTTAATGAGTCTAAATTCTAATGGTGTAACTTATCAATTTTTCATAAATTCAAGCCTGATCTGAAACTGAAACTGAACCACCAGATTGATTTTGTAAAGACGCATGCGTACTTTTCCCTTTTCCTTAAATGTTTATTTAGCGTACATACCTTATAAGAAGTTTTTTGGAAGAAAGTTACTTAAAAAAACAATTAAATATAAATATTAAGAGCAATATGACTTTTATTTACAGGATGAGAGAGAAGACATCAAGAAGAGGAAAAAGCAGTTGCATTCACTCTGATCAGTGCATTTGTTCTAAAGTTGTAGAGGGTCAAAATTGAAAATTGAGAAAAAAGACAAGGGGGGGGGTATTTGATAAATTTTAAAAAGTTTTAGAATTTTTTTTGATGCTATTTTTGTTCCGAATAGCACGATTATATTTTCCTAAGAACGTAATAAACAATTTGAATCAAATTAGCCCCATAAAAGACTTTTTTATAAAATGGCAAAAAAAGTAGATTCTTAAACTGCCTAAAGATCGACCACCAAAGGACATTATCTCCAAAAATTGCTAGATGTAGGGTCCTCAAAAACACACTCATAACACATAAAATGTTTTATGTGTTTTTGATTGGAACGGCACAATTGTAATCCCTTAAGAATGTGATAAACTTAATTCGAATTAAATTAGCCTTAAAAGTATTTTTTTTTAAGAATGATAAATTTTCCTAAAAAACGTATAGGGTTTATTTAAAAACATTTCGTGACTTCATCGAAATGCCCATCACTATTATTTTAATATATCTAGCTAGTCCAAATACGATTGGTAGGTATATCAGAAAAAAATAAAGGGCACTATGCAGCCCTGAACAAGTAATTGATTTTGCGCCTTCTTTTGATACAATTAGATTGACAGAGAGAGAGAGAGAGATAGAGACAAGAAGGGTGATGTTCTGTGCTTTAAAAATCATCAAAAAGTTTCGTCTTTAAGCCATCATCAGGGCCGAAATTCCTCAGCCTTAAGAAAAGACCGGCCAATCACTTACAAATTTCATTGCACATCGGAAAATATTTTTGGGCTATTTTCATATAATTTTAAATAATATTTTGACATGAATTTTGGTTTGTCACGCATATCTTTCACATTTTAAAAACTTGACGAGTCTAAATTTTAATGGTGTAACTTATCAATTTTTCTTAACTCCAAGCCTGATCTGAAGCTGAAACTGAACCATCAGACTGATTTTGTAAAAATGTGTTCACGAAACATGCGTACTTTTTCTCATTTTCCTTAAATGTTTACAACCATTTACCGTACTTTGTAAGAAGCCTTCTGGAAGAAAGTTAAATAAAAAAACAATTAAATATAATTATTGAAACCAATGTGAGTTTTATTTATAGGATGAGAAAGAAGACATCAAGAAGAGGAAAAAGCAGTTGCATTCACTCTGATCACTGCATTTGTTCTAAAGTTATAGACGATCAAAACTGAAAATAGAGAAAAAAAGACAACAGGAGTATATGATAAATTTTAAAAAAATTTTATAAATTTTTTTATGTTATTTTTGTTCCGAATAGGACGATTGTATTTCCCTAAGAACGTAACAAACTTAATTCGAATCAAATTAGTCCCACGGATTTTTTTTAAAAATGGCAAAAAAGCCAATTCTTAAAATGCTTCTAAGTTCGACCACCAAAGGACATTATCTCCAAAATAATTCATTCAATACTACTTTTGTGTGAGAGAGAAGAGAAAGAGAGTTAGGATCATTCTGATCGGTTCATTGGTTCTAACGTTATAGGCAGACAAATTTGGAAATTGGGAAAAAATACGTAATGTTACGAACTCAGGGTTCAATAATTCCAATGAAACGATTTAACACGAAATAGTTATTTTCCTAACTAGTGCGGAAAGTGATACTTTCCCGCACGCTGTCTGCCGATGCCCGAACGACGCGAGTGCGGGAAAGACACTTTCCGCACGAGTTAGGAGCAATATTTTTTCTACGAGCCCAAATAAAAAAACAGATAATCAGCCTTACGATAGGACGTTATCTTTGTCAAGAGTCTGACAGCTGAATTAATCAAAAATCAATTGGTTGTTATGACAAAAACTTGGCGTGATTGTTGGCGTGACGTAATGTTTCAGGCATGAACTGGTGACATTGGAATAAAAAGTACGTATATTATGGGTATATTTTGTATCAAAAATCAATAAAGGCAAACATAATAGTTCCTTAAAACAGATAAAAATGTTTGGCACGGATGTAAGGTAGGTGCACCTATCTAGATAAACAGACTATAAAGTCTAAATTATATTATAAAACAGTCATTCTTTAAATATTTACTTTCCCGCACGCCAAGTTTACTTTCACGCACGCCGTGCGGGAAAGTGAAGCTTTCAAAAACAAAATGCGTGCGGGAAAGTGATATATTAAGAACGCTCGTAGAAAAACACTTTTTATTTATCCCACAAATACACAAAAGTACATTTCGACCTCTAAATAACTCACTACTTAACACTTTATAGCCTTCTATTATCGTTTGGTACTTTAGCTTACTTATAGCTCGATTAAATAAGACTACTATAACGGCGGCGCTATTCGCCTTTTATACAAAATCTTAAAAATATTGAAAAGCCTAGAACATTCTTAGAAGAAAAATAACTGCGTTCTTAATAAATAGGGCAATGTTCACTCGTGACAGTCCCTATGTGAGTCCCTAATGCCTATCCATGATCCCTATGACAGTCCCTAATGCCGCAACGCCCGGATAGGCCGCGTGCCGCGAAGATCCAACCTCCAATGTCGCTCCGCCTCGCTGATAATCCACGCCCACAGCCGCCGCTTACCGTAACAGTAATATCTCACCTTTTGATCAATTTAAAAAAAGAAAATGGAAAATGTTTTATGTGTTTTTGATTGGATCCCATGGCACGATTGTAATCCCCTAAGAATGTGATAAGCTTAATTCAAATTAAATTAGCCTTACTAATTTTGTTTTTAAGAATGATACATTTCAGAAATAGACCATCGAAATGGACTATTTCCGAAATTATTTCACCAATTATTCTTTTGTTTGTAAGGGGAGAAAGAGAAGTTTAAGAAGAGGAAACAACAGTTGGACACAGTGTGATCAGTGCATTCGTTTTAAAGTTATAAGCGCTGAAAGTTACAAGTAGAGAAAAAAAAACCTAAAGAACTAACACTTCTTTAGAAGTATTAGGTCTTTATTACGACCAAATTAAAAAATATTTTGAAAAACTTTTGAATTTTGTTTTTGTTTTGATCGGATTGTATTTCCCCAAGAACGTAACAAATACAAACGAAATTAGACCCATAAGTGATTTTTTTAAGAATGGCCAAAAAGGCAGTTCTAAAAGTTCTAAAAATCGATTATCGAACGGGTCTATCTCCGATATTATTGAACCAGTGGGAATTTTGTTTGTGGTGAAAAAAGACATCAAGGAGAGGAAAAAGCAATTGTGATCGGTCCATTTGTTTTATAGAGTTATACACCTTCAAGTTGGAAATTAAGAATAAAACCTTATTCTCCCTTCGGTCAATTTAAAAAATATGTTGGAAATTTGTTTATGCACGATTGTAATCCCCTAAAAAAGTAAAAATTTTAATTCGAATAGAAATAGCCCTATAAATTATCAAAGGAGTGTATCTCTGAAATTATTAAACCAATGGGACTTTCGTTTAGGAGAGAATAAAGAGCACATCAAGAAGAGAAAAGAACAATTGGATTCACTAGGATCGGTCCATTCGTTTCAAAGTTAGAAGCGGTAAAATTTGGAACTTGAAAATAAAGACTTAATACCACTTTTGGCCAATTTTCATAACATTTTGGAAAAATTTTGAAAAATTAAGTTAGTGCCATTAGACCCAAGTAATTGTTTTAAGAATGACAAAAAATCTCGTTTAAAAGAGTGCCTAAAAATCGGCCATCAAAGGCGTATATCTCGGAAACTATTGAACCAATAGGCTTTCGTTTATAGAAGGAAAAAGGCAACATAAAGAAGAGGATAAAACCGATGGATACATTTTACCTGTCCATTCAATTTGAAGTTATAGACGGTCAAAATTGAAAATTGAGAAAAACCCACTTAACAGGAAACACAACCCCTTTTGGTCAATTTAAAAAAATATATATAAAACTTTTTGTGCTCGTTTTGATCGGAATGTCACTATTGTAATCCTTTAAGCTCTTTACAAACTTAATTCGAACTAGGCAAAAAACCTCTAAAAACCACCCAGTGAAGAGGTTCATCTCAGAAATTATAGGCCCAATTGAATTTTCCTTTGTAAGAGTAGTTAAGATTAAGAACTTAATCAAGAAATATCGCTTTAAAATCTGCCGCCAAAAAAATCATAATTCTATCTACTTTCATTTGGAGCGCCATCTCTGTGTGAAGGATAGAGCTAAGACAGAACTTCCCTAGCGCCTGCAGGTTTCTTTCTTTAGAGCAAAACGTCAAATGTCAAAACAAAATAAATGACTTAACAGATAGAAAAAATAAATAAATAAAGGCAAATGTCACGATTTCATGATGCATGTGTCAAAATTTTGGTGTTGGTTGTGTTATTGAATATTCTCGTGCGTGTGTATTCGACTCTGGTAATTTATTATTAGTTTTTACTTAATTTTCGTTTTTTGCTCAACTAAAACGTGTGACACTGTTACATACAGCAACTAGTTCGAGTTTGGTTTTACGTAAAATCAAATTCGTGTATCCATGATGGTTGCAAAACCACTTTTTTATGGGTCAAGAAGAGCAGGGGTATAACATGATGTTTTCCACAATCACACTTTCAAACTAGGAAATTCCCATTTGGAGTCGAAAACCGAGATATTAGAGACAAAGAATGGTGAGAGGATTCAGCTGATGACATTTTAAGTAGCCCTCACATCTAAATGGAGTCTCTGCGAAAGTGGCTGTATAAACCAAAGGTAAATAGGTTCATTATCACTACTTTTCTAATACGTCCTAAGAACAAACAATATAGTCATATCTTAGTATTTTTAACTAGGACATTTATCTTTAATAACTTATATAACCTTCACACTAATTAGTTTTCCTGTAATGTTTGCTGAAATGTAGGAAATAAGCGTTAAAATGCAATAAATATTGCAGAAATGAAACACAAAGACGGTAAGATCATGATCAGCAAGAGTTTCACTTTCTATATTTCGTGACGTCGTTATTTTTATATACAGCTATGATTATATTGAGGATTAGGTATATATTTCCTTGTTTACTTTTGTGACTCAAAATGTTTTTAATGATTATTGCTTAGTTGAAGATCAGTAACTTTTTGCTAAAGACTTATTGGTTCAGACTGAAGTAAGTGTCCTCAAACGCTTGCTTTTTGGAAGAGAAATGTGTACCCATCTTATGTAGGTATGGATATTATATTATATAGAACAAAGGTTAGGTATAACCAAGGGTATACTTAACTGTATATTTGTACTGTTTAGAACCAACTTCTAAATTTTCTTAATGGGTTTGAGGGGTCGGTGGGTTGTCTATGGTTGTTTCTCTTTTTGTTATGCTACCTACCCATCTTTTTAATTTGTTTTGTTTTTTGTTTCCAAATATGTTTTTAAGTGACCTGGAAATTTACTCCAAATCAAGCTCCAAATGGTCCTGATGATGCAATAAAACTATTGTGAAATGTTGACAAATTTTGGAAAGAAGACTTTCCTTTTCAGGCACTGACCCCTCAAACCCATTAAGAAAATTTAGCAGTTGGTTCTAAACAGTACAAATTTTCATATGGTCAATATCTACAACATCATTTATAACTGTATAATCTAATTTTGTAAGGTTCTTCACCTCATCCTTCAATGCAAACTTGGCTGATACTTCGAATTTTTTACTTGGCATCATTCAAGGTATCATAGATAAAAGTTTTCTTATTGCTATCAGGGAGATGCTGCAAATGGGTTAAACAAGCAAAAAGTTGCTTTTTGTAATGCTTTTTTTATAAATCTCTACAGTGTTGCCAAACTTTTATTGTTTTTCGAAATATTTATAAAATTGGAAAATTTATAAGGCGATGTGTTCTTGCATTATGGTCCTACAGATGTCCAAAAGAACCTGCATTGACATGTTTAAGCAATCATGTCTTTGATCTTGTGAGCAATAAAGAATTTATTTATTTATTTGTGATACAAAAAAAGTTGAACTATCAATGTTTCTCCACACTCCGCACCCTCCTCAAATCCCCTTAACGTGACATATCAACTAGCTTGATTATATACTAATAGAATGAAAACAGGTACACTGAGGGCTACACCTCCCATCATCTTCTCTACAATCTTTGACAAGATTAAGAGGAAGTATGGTTATAGAGTTCATGGAGTTTTTTTTTAATTCTTCACTTATAAGATGGAGAATTCCATTGCCTTTTTAAAGCAGTCCAATCAAAAGAGTGTATGGTATTTCTCAACCCTTCTAGGACATAATTAGGGCCTCGAATATCAGAATTGCAATCCTGTCATGCGGGGCAAAGGTTTTGTTTCCAATTTAAAGACAATTTATCAATAGAGAATTGTTTCAAACCCCAAGTCTAATCAATATTTTCAATTACTGTTCTTAGAAGCAAAGAGGAGGAGACTGAAGAACAGTTTTACCTGTTTTATGCAGGTAGAGTTTGGAGCAGATTACTAAAAGATTTCAGTGGAAGGGGTAGTTTCCAACTAACTGAGGTTTTTAGTCTTGGTTTAAAACTTTGTGGATGTTATTTTATTTATTTTTTTGGAAATTATTAGCCCGCTAGCCCGCTCTTAGATGTTTACAACTCACTCACAAAGAGCCCTTGCATTGATAGAGTGAGGAAAAGCTTCCATAAATCTCTGGAGGTGTATGGATCTCATCAAAAATCGTCATAAACTTCCTAGTTACATTGTAAAAAGAAAACTTTATGCATCTTCAGCTTTTTTTCAGCAGAAAATATAAAAAAATACTAAAATTTATAGGTTTATGGATATGATAAGTAACAATAAAAATTACCAGGAAATTGTTTCCAGTATTTTTTGCACAACGCAACAAATGCATGTAATCGTAATTTATGAATATTTTTTTTACATATATGCATAAATATAAGCCGTCATTGGTTTATCTTCAATCGTCATTTTACATATTTTATCATTAGTTCGACCGCTAAATAATATGGTTAAAATATCATAATTCATCCCGTGATAATTGAAATGCTTTAGGGAACAGAACCTTGAGACTTAAAGGTAAAATTCCTATACGTGTGCAGTACAAAAGAAACCAGCTATTTAGGTTCCAAATTAAAAATGTACCCACCTACCGTTGTTACAAGGTTGGAACCAAGACATTGAAAATGTTACGCATAATTGATTATTTATCTGCAACACAATATGTTTCTGCTCAGCCGATTTGTTTAACTTGTTATCGGAAACATGAGAATAATAAGTCTTTATTTTGCGTTACATTAAAGACGACGCAAATAAACCCACATGTAAAAAGTTTTGTCACTTTTGTCCATATTAGTAATCTGCTCTCCATTTAAAGGCATTTATGATTTTTTAGATAGGTGTCACCTTTATGTAGGTGTAATTAGTTTGACTTATTTACGTAATTACATTAGTCTTTAATATACAATTAGGTACCAATGTACCTAAAATCAGAAAATGTGATTCAGATTTTTTATGAAATTTGTGTTTTTTTTTAGAGGGGTGATAAGTCGCTTTTAGCTCAATTCTTCTACGCCGACGAGGATTTGAACATTGTGGCAAACGAGTTAGATAGCTTTGACGGCAGAAAAGACCCGGAAAGATGTACCACCCTGGTGAACCAACTTCGCCAAGCCCAAGACAAGGTTCTCACTATTACCAATGCCATTATGGATGCTCTAATTGGAGATCAAAGAGCCAACCGGGATTTTCGCGTTAAATTTCCCGAGGATGTTCTGCAGGACAACTTAGCTGGGCAGCTATGGTTTGGAGCAGAGGTAATAATTGTGTTACATTAATTTTGTGTTACCCAGTTTAATATTTCCATGGCTTTAAAAGAAAAACGTTGTTTTATAAAAGCATTTAATACTCATGACGAAGTTGATAATCAATGTTGTGCTGTTACTAGAAGAAAAAAAATCGAAAGTTTACATAATAACTGAATCACCACAAATAATAAGCGTGTTTAGCAGACATGATTGCAATGTTTAATCAACTGGTTGATTGTATCTATTAATCATTATTCTGTAACTTCGTTATCAGTAGTAGGTACCTAATTGATAACACTTAGTTTGAACAAAAACATTTGTGTTTTCGAGTGTGTAATACTGATCAGAATTAGCTTAATTAAACAGGATTGTAATAGCTTAGACCTTTGAGCTGATTGGCTTTTCCAGAGTACCTTTTTGGTTTACGAAACTAACGTATCTATCTCGACGATTGAGATATTTAATCTTTGGAATCTTGAAAAAACCGAAACAGCATTTTTGCTTAGCTATTTAGGGTATGTGACATAGATGAGTAGTTGTCAGAGCTAACGAGTCTCTGTACTTTGCTTATTATGTTGTAGTTTCTAGATGATTCGGAAGGC
The DNA here is from genome assembly GCA_951812265.1 of Taphrorychus bicolor. NCBI lineage: Eukaryota > Metazoa > Arthropoda > Insecta > Coleoptera > Curculionidae > Taphrorychus > Taphrorychus bicolor. The sequence continues at coordinate 20,290,413 of OX638305.1, forward strand.
TTGTCCGTCATAGGGAGACCATTACTTCAATGAGTGGGTGTAGTTCAGAAAGTTTCACTTTCTTGTTCAACAGTAACTAAAATTAACCCATCGTATGGGAGTTGTTTGTATGCCACTCAAAAAAGTTTGTCAAGTTCAGCTGTTCTGGAATGGTCAATCTTCCTATATCAGATGTTGATAAATGTCAGAAAATGTAACTCAAATGTGTCAGATTTTGCGGAAATGTGTTAAATATTGGGCAAATGTATACATTGTTAATCAAATGTGGCAACGTAATGGCCAAATGTCTCAAATGTCAGACAAATGTGGTAAAAGTTTTAAATATTGGCAAATGTGATAAAGGAATAACAGATGTCACAAATGTGGGCTACACCCACATTTGTTGCACATAAATTACACATAAATTGCTAGTGGTTAAAAACTCGGGAGTTCCCTTTCAGTTCTTGCAATAAAATCTTTATCCACGACCATACTATAATAATAACATTATTCTTGTACATTCTCAAGATTAATGCTAATCTTTATTCACTTGTGAATTATTCAATGATATAATGAACATTATTCATTGATAAAGTGAATAATTCTCATGGTAACAAAACATGTAGGCAACTGTCAACTCAAAAAGTAAACTGCCATAATCATGAAATCAGTAGTTATCACTGGTCCATTTAAATAATTATCCTTCTATTAGGATATATCGATACGAGTGTAAGTTACAGTGTCTATTTTTCACTAAAAAATGTACTTTTCACTGAAAAATACTTAAAATAGGTCATAAAATGAAGTAATTTACCATCCATCCTCGTAGCATTGAAATGAACATGCGCGGGCGACTAGACCGTCATCTATCGACGCATCAGGCCGCCGTCACATACAGCGGAACGGAGCAGAAATGTCAATAACGTCATTTCACATGTCAATTCCTATTTTAGCTTTTATCTGATTGGTTTAAATTCAACTGTCAAATTACGCTCCGTTCCGCTTTTGCCGTCCTGAGGCCACCATCACATACAGCTGAACGGAACGGAGCAGAAATGTCAATAACGTCATTCATTACACATGTCAATTACATCATTACACATGTCAATAACATCATTACACATGTCAATTCCTATTTTAGCTTTTATCTGATTGGTTTAAATTCAACTGTCAAATTACGCTCCGTTCCGCTTTTAACCAAATTCTGCTGTATGTGACGTCGCCCTGAGGCGGCCGTCACATACAGCGGAACGGAACGGAGCAGCAATGTCAATAACTTCATTACACATGTCGATTCCGCATTCTGCGTTTTTTGGTCCCGTCACGTAGCCATCAAAAATTCAAATATCTGTAGGGGGATTGCAGTTTTGAATTTGAAGCTCGGGAATCCGGAAAAGAATTTTAAAAGTTTTAGTAAAATTTGCAAGGCGAAAAAAGTGTTATGGAGTTTGCCTTAGTAACGTTTTCTGCTACCATCGTTCCGCGAAAGTTGAAGCTAACCGAACATTTTGCCGACCGACCTTGAAACTAGCAGAATTCTAATAGCTTTTATCTGATTTCTGTTTAAATCTGTTTTTTATTCTGTTAAAACCCAGAATCTTGCTCGTCGATAAAGTATAGTATTCAACTCGCATTTAATGAGCGTTATTCTCTCGGGCAACTTCTGCCATTCGCTTCGCTCGTGACCTCAAACGTTACCCTCGAGAATAATGACTCTCATTAAATGCTTGTTGTATAATATACTATTATATCATTGGCGTCATTAATATTCAAATAAGCTTTGTTCCTGTTATTGTCATGTCTAACCTCTTTCAGTGCTTAGCAGCCGGATCGTCGATAATGAACAGGGAAGCGGAAAGCATCGCAATGCGACCCTTAGCCAAAGCCGTGACCAAGAGCCTGGAAAACGTCAGAAACCTGATACGCGAAGCTTGCCTCAGAAACAACACCCCTAACGCACCGATCAAGCTCAACACCAACGATCTTTTCACCGAAATGGTGGTTGAAAGCCTAAAAATATTCGATAAGCTCTTTTCTCAATTTGAGCTGGCTTACGTTAGTGCTATGGTACCGGTCAAGTCGACTCAAGAATACGAGCTGCAAGAACTGATAGGAGTACTGTTTTCGGAGACCCTGCAGAGGGCGCTCAGAATGCGTTTGCTCACTCAAGAGATGGTTGACGACTGTGATCCGGCTTTAATGTTCACCATTCCCCGTCTGGCGATAGTTAGTGGGCTGTTGGTGTTTCCCAACGGGCCTTTGTGTATCGATAAACCGGTGGAGAAAATGAGCGAAATGTTTCGGCCGTTTAGGACTCTATTGCATAAGATTCGGGAGCTGTTGTTTATATTAAATAAACGCGAATTGTTCATGCTCGAAAAGCTTCTTTGTGATAACGAGCAAATCGACGATGTGAAGTCGGTTAGCGACGTAAATTTAGACGTAAATGAAGACAATTTTTTTGACGAGTTTTATAGTGGTTTTCCGTTTTGCCAAGAAAAACTATACCACAGTAGCCCTACAAGCTTAAGCGGATATGGCTTTGAAACACCTCCGGAAATTCCCCCAGCGACCATTAGTCTTATTGAGAACGACGGAGCTTTGGAATTGCCATCGACTTCTGGTTGTTTAATTCCCAGAAACGTTGTCCGGAATACTATTATTGCATCTTCAGCGTCTCCAAACCCCAGGAGGAATTCGATGTCCGCAGAGTCGCCCCCAGAACAAGATTCTTTGGAAGTAATTTCAGCAGCAGCCGCTACCTTGTCGTCCATACTGAATATAACAGAAACTACCAGTAACAAAAAAGAAAGCGTTGATCTGGAGTCACCAGATGACTCAGGAATCTGCACTGAAACCACCAGCCTTGATCGCTCACCCACCTTAGAAATAACGAACGAATGCTCGAATTGCAGAAACTGCCAGCTTAGACACCGTAAGGATTCGGGTAAGAGCACCGTTTCGCCACAGAAACCAAAAAACCCGTCGACTCGATGCGCTTGCAAGAAAACTGACTGCAAATCGACGTCGTCGCACTGCCAAATCAAAAGTCCTCAAAGGAAAAATCATCACCGGAGGCCGGAGCAGTCGATTTCCAAGACCGGAGTGGTAATTAGGAAGAGGAGTCCGGCGGTGGTGTGTTCCACCAACGAAGATTCGTGCTCAAGTAGTTCGGAAACGTCCTCGTTCAACAGCAACTGCGCCGACGATGAGGAGATTGCGTACGCGCTTCAGGCCGTTGAGATTGCCAACAGGGCGGAACTCCGCTCTAAATACAGGTATGAACAAACATTGTCATTTTTTGAGATATATAAGAGTTATATACCAAGTGCGGAAAGAGGTCTTTACTGGGCGCTATTGCAGTTGTACAAACAACGCAAAGCGCAAATTTTAATTTTAAGATTGTTTGGTTACAATTTCTTACCCATCTCCCTTTCTTACAAAGAAAACTGGATGAGTAGAGGAAAATTACTCTTTCTTCGATGCTAAGATAAATAAAATTTATTTTAAACAAAAAGGCTTAAATTTCATAGTTAGGTAATTAAATAAATAAAAAGAGAGAAAAGAAACATTTCACTTCCCAATGTGGGGCAAACTGACACTTAAAATGAAGTCATATAATGCAAAACTCACATGTAATGTAAACTCAAATGTAAATATGAGGTTTTTTCTAGTAAGTTTTTAAGAAAAAACATTAGGTGTAACACAGCATTGTATGCACATAGACGTTACGGATACTACAATTCCCGTCAGGCCCGCATCAGGCCAAAATCTGTCCCTGGGGCTACAGACCCTCGAGCTAGTTCACCTTGAGGGGTTCAAATTCTGTGTAACATCCTTGGTACATAATAGCTATAAAATGGAAAATGCTCTTAACTCTTTAAAGACACTATAGGGGAATTCATTTGAAAACGTTCGTCTATTGGTTGTGAAATGTCAAAAGAGAAGAATGAAAGAACAAAAGTCCATTTACTTTGTTATGTCATCCTTTTCTGTTAAAATGCATAGGTTTCTAGATGAAGTTTTCCAATGAACACAAGGTATATTATGTAGCAAGAGTAGGTTAAGAACAGATTATACAAGTCACTCTCAAAGTCGGGTTCAGCTAAACTCGTCTGGTAGTTGAACCAGCCCATAAGCTTGCTGACAGCAATGCTTTTCTTATGGGCAATCAAGTATCAAGTACCAGTCGAGTTTAGCTGAACCCGACTTTGAGGGTGACTTGTACAATCAAGCCTTTACTACTTACCTCTCTTGAGAGCACAGGCCCAGTTTTACTCTTTTTCTTTAAGTGATTGGTGCCCCTTATTATTCACATCCCAGTTGTGTCCTCATATACAAACATGGAGAAATAAAGTAAAAATTATATAAGCGCATACAGGGCAAAAAGTAGGAGTCCTCACCTCACTAACAATTTCATTTCTATAAAAGAGCGATGTGGCTAAAGATTTCTTAAAAGGTCGGGAATGTGTAGGGTCGCTAGATATTCATTAAACATACGAAACAAATAATGATTTATACTTACCGTGATGTTTCCTCCTCAAACAAAGGAATAAGGAATGAACCTTATTCAGCCATTTTTAAACGCTAACAGCCATAACCCACCTCAACGAGCTAGTATATTACATCTGGAGAACCTCCCCCGTTTGTGGGTGTCTCGGTGACGTCATGATGTCTTACGTCAAATTAATGCAAAACAATTGTCACTATTTGTTAATTGGCATTATTTTTATTCTTATTTCCAGTCCAATCTGCTGCTGTCCTAGCTAGAGCGCTTGTGCTCTAGTTAGGAGCTGAAAACCTTGGTCAGCTCTTAGCTGACCAAGGTTTTCTAAAATTTAACTTCTAACCTAACAAAAACCAAAAACAATCGACAATCAATTTCGGGTTTTAAGCTGCTATGACGGTTGTATGAACATTACGTCATGAACTAAGCTTAAAAGCGGTGAACTTCCGCCCAAAAAACGGGACCACTTTTAGGGAAATATAGGCATTGTGTGTAGGCTCTGTCCATATCTCTTAGGTCATTGACCCCATAACCCATAATGGGCGAATTCCAAAACTCACCAGATCAACTACCGGGTAGATCAGTCACCTGCTTAATGCATTAAATGGCTAGATGGCCATCACATGACTAGGTTAACCGGTAAATAACCCGGTGAATTTTGGAATTCGCCCAATCTAATAGCGTTTTCTTTTGGTAAAATCGGGCAGCACTAGTGTTGCACTCTGGCGAATTGTGTGTTCTTTTGGTAGAACGCGTGCATATTCGTGTCTTCTATTGGATAACCGGTTGGGCCAGTTTTGAACTGAGTGCCAACTTTTTGGGACGACCTCGTGTCGCACTCTTTACGTCGATACCTAATTCGTGTTATGTTGAGACTGCACCAGTTTTCCCTGATAGTAGAACTGGTAGATAACTAGTGCAACCCTCATGTGAAACGATATTTACCAAAAGAAAACGCTATAATTTGGCCGTTTCTTTGTGGGTGGCGGTTGACGCTGACTGACGAGTGTCTAATGACAGTGCGAGTGTCAATTGAATTGGGTTCACTTTTTTACCTTGCAGAGCAGGGTTTAACCACTGGTCACGCGGTTTTCAATGCACATATAAATGAATAGTCACGTGATCATTGATTAAACTATTAAACCCGTAGCAAACAGTGCGCGCTCTTCGAGGTCAAAACCGAACACAGTAAGTGAATATCAACACTGTCAGCTTTCATGTTTTGCAAAATTCCAGAATGATGCAGTAAGGAAATACAAAAATATGTCACAGTCACTTTCGCTATTTCCAAATCTCACCAAGACGCTTATTCTATAGGAAAGAGTGAAAGTGAGAATTGCTGGCCAATGAATTCGTCAACAGGATTTTTTGACCAATCAAGGTTGTCAAAATTCTCACTTTCACTTCACTCTTTCCTATAGAATAAGCGTCCAGATCATCTACCGGTTAAGCTAGTCATCGCCATCTAGAAATTGAATGGATTAAGCAGGTGACTGATCTACCGGGTAAATGACCTGGTGAGTTTTGGAATTCGTCCTTATAGACTAAAAGTTTGATATGACTCTTAACGGCGGTTTTAAAATATGTATATTTTGATTATTTTATTATACTTACCTAATCATTATGGTTATCATTACATTTCCAGGAGAAAGGTAGCGGGAGAAGGACCCAAAATAAAACTTCTAGCCTTCTGCAGAAATTGCCGACGTTTTGACGTTAATTTTACGTCTTTTTCAAGGCTAAAAAAAATTAAAAACGCAATAACGAAGACGTCATAAAAATACGCAAAAACTTATCACTTAACAAATTAAAAATTAAAAATTCAATTAAATACGAATGAACTCCCTTACCTATTCCACTTAAGTACAAACTACTCTCAAAGTTTCTCAAAATTAATGGGCGGAGGTTAGCAGCCGGCGCTTGCGCATCAATTGCTTTTCGAACTGGTTTTTCCTGCTGCACTTTCCAATGTTGCGTTCATATTATATTCAATTGTTAATTATTTTATTTTTCATAAATCAAAAATATTAAATGAAACTTGCCAACTTATATTAACGTTTTTTTTAACGTTGCTTTTAAACAATACCATTTCAACGAAAAACTAACAAAATTAAACAAAACTTTATGATAATTCACCCAGTAGAACCGCTCTTTAACTTCTGCCAGAGTCTTATTCACTCCAAAATGACTTCCACTTGTTCCTTTGTGCATTTCTTCTAGTACATCGGATTTTCTGTTGCCGGGAACAACCAATTTTTGTTAAGAGTGTGTGGTTTAATGACTCCATCTTTTGATTTTGTTTATCGCCATGATGTACTTTGGTTGGCAATAAAGGTGTAAAAGTTTAAATTTGAAGAAGTGTTGACTGACAATTTCTTTTTCAGGTCCAGTGAAGATTTAATTCACCGATTGTTCGTATGCATAGCTGGAGTAGCGGACCAACTCCAAACCAACTTCGCCTGCGATCTACGCAACATCCTCAAGTCCGTGTTTCTCATAAACGCGTCAGATTCCTCTGAGTCTCCCCCTAAGTCCCTTGAAACCCGATCGTTAGATTCCTCGATAGAATATCATCCGACTGAAGACGAAGTGATTGAAAACAACGAATTTTCCGTCGATCCAAACATATTGGCTCAAGAAGCCCTTTTCGACACCAACGTTTACTTCCACCTGGACACCGAGGGCTGTCCAACGACTGACTACACCAACCACCCCAGGATGGATGATAATTTGTCTTCGATGGGATCGGACATAAACTGGTACACGTCGCTTCAAGCCGACGTGGCCAATTTGGAATCGGACATAATTCAAGTCGAACCGCACCCCGAGCTCGCGGAACCACCACAAGCGCCTCCCGTCTGGATACCGGACATCCAGGCGCCGAATTGCATGAGCTGCGGCTCGAATTTCACGGTGATAAAGCGCAGACACCACTGCAGGAACTGTGGCAAAGTGTTCTGCGCCAGGTGTTCGTCTAATAGTGTTCCGCTGCCTAAGTATGGGTTGATCAAGCCGGTCAGAGTATGCAACAAGTGTTTTATGTACAATTTGACGCCGTTTACTATTCACTAGAGCCGCTAGTCGGGTAAGTTTTTTTTTAGTTTGTTTATGCAAATATGGACGAGTTATGGTCAATTTTTAACTAAGGTTACGACTTTTGCTGCGGGTTGTTTTATACAGGGTGAGTCATAATGATCGAGCTTGTTTAAAAAGTTGGAGGGTGTTGAAGTTGGAATATCAATATGCGTATGCCTTGTTGATTCCGAAAGCATAATAGTTATTTACGTATTAAGAGCGAAAAGTACAACTTTTGTTTAAGTTACATTTGCTCGTAATGCATACAACGTTTTTTCTGCAAAGATCAGATTCAAATAATGTGAATAACAACTGAGCATAACTGAAGACACAATCTGAAAATTTAAATCAAAGTGACAATGACGTTTTTAATAATTGGTTGAATGGTGGTAGTTGCTATTGACAGCAAGCGAAAAAATCTTTTTTGCTTGCTGTCCTGGGCAACGCGCGGAAAAGTACACTCACATTCTGATCCTCAAAAATCGTTAGGTTTTCGTTTGTCTAATGAAAGCGTAAAATGCGTCATTATTTGACGTTTGTAGAAAATAGTTATTTATGTATTAAGAGCGAAAAGTACAACTTTTTTGCTCGAAGAGTGAAGTTTGCCGCTCGACGCGAAGCGGAGAACGGCAATCACTCGAGAGCAAAAAAGTTACTTTTTGCTCGTAATGCATACAACGTTTTTTCTGCAAACGATCAATTTCAAATAATGTGAATCACAACTGAGCATAACTGAAGACACAATCTGAAAATTTAAATCAAAGTGACAAAGACACAATCTGAAAATTTAAATCAAAGTGACAATGACGTTTTTAATAATTGGTTGAGTGGTGGTAGTTGCTATTGATAGCAAGCGATAAAATCTTTTTCGCTTGCTGTCCTGGGCAACGCGCGGAAAAGTAAAGTCACATTCTGATCCTCAAAAAAGGGTAGATTTTCGTTTGTCTAATGAAAGCGTAAAATGCGTCATTATTTGACGTTTGTAGAAAAAAGATATTTTAATGAAATTTGGTATGTTTTGACTGGTATGGAAGGCGCATATTTTGCAATAAATATTTTTTATTTTCGACAGTGGCGTGTACCAGCACTTATTTTTGCGCAGCTTTGCCCTATTTCGGATCTTTTCAGGTCCCCATGGTTGAACTCGAAAAAGGGTCACCCTGTATTTTTACTCTAAAATGGCACGTCGTACTAAAAAAAACTGAAGAGGGCTTTTCTCTTCAGAAATTGATGGAAATTATATGTTATTTTTCCAAAAACCAGTGGCGTACCACTTTTTCTTCAAATATTATGATCAACGAGCTGGTATGTGCGCCTTCCAGAGCAGTAAAAACTTCTCAAATGTTATTAACATATGTCTTACTTTTTCAGAATAATCAAGGCATATGGATTTTTAAATGGTAACTTCAACACCGTTGACGAAGCTTGATAGGTAACACGATCATACGACAGACCCTCCTTAAAGACGGCGAAATATAAAATTTCATTTTCGACCATTCATTATGACCCTACTGCCTATTATAGTCTCCATTTCATCTATTGTTACACCTGGTCCACGTACAGTTTTCCAATAAACTAATTCCGTTTCGGAAGACTCTTATCTTCGTCACCTCTTGTCAGTCAGAGAGAATAGGGTGAAGGAAATTTTCCCAAATTTTGTCAGTCACTCAACCGATTTTCGTTAGCGATGCCATTTTGGAAATGTTCATGTATAGACTTCTTTAAGAGGTTATGCACTGGGTTTTATATGAAAGTTAAAAGAAAGTTATTTTCTGCGAAATACGTTAGTGAACGAAATTTTTAGCTTTTTCGCAGGAAACTCTAGTTTAAAATATGCAAAAAAGCAATATTTACTAATTGGAAATTGAAAACTTATCTGCTTTCAATATTTCCAAAAATATTGCAGCGTATAAGAAGGAAACAAACAGAAACAACTACTCCGAGGGCTAATACCCCTACCGGCATTGAATTACACTGTTTGTTTCAAAGCTCATTTTACAAAGCAAAAAAAATTAAAATGAATTAATAAAGTAATAAAAAATCAATGCTAAAAAGCCAAAAAAATATTAAGCTTTTGCAAAGAATATAGAACCAGAGTTTAATTAAGACATGCGAAAATGCACATGTATAATTACAATTTGGAATTATACATGTGCATAAGTTTTCAATTTCCAATTAGTAAATATTGCTTTTTTGCATATTTTAAACTAGAGTTTCCTGCGAAAAAGCTAAAAATTTCGTTCACTAACTGGGTTTTATGTTTTGCAGGCTTGCTAATACAGAATGCAACAAAACTTGATGTATTTTTTTCTTCTATTTTTCTCTCTTTCTATTTTTTTTTCAAACCTTTTGAGCATATAGGTTTGTGCAAAAGAAACTTAGAACAACTTTCGCTACAGGAATGGATAGGACCTCTCAGGATGTCTTACCTCGGGACATGTTTGGTGTTTTTTGGCGATTTTTCCTGGTTGAATAGATATTTAGTTTTTTTGATATCTGTAACACTGAGGGCTCCAATTTTTGGACTATATTGATAACCTAATATTACTAACATGGTGCAAATATTGATAACTTTTTTTAATTTCTAAAACTTTCATTCACTTTTTCGCATTCATATACATACAAAGTCGATAAATAACTCATAGCTTGAATGTACGTACTCATAAAATTTAAAGTAAGAATAGTTATCTTATAAGCCAAAGGAATATTTTTGGTTGGGTTCCTATAAGTTACTTTTCCTGAGCCAGTTAAGAGGATTTCAATGTCAGAACGACGGCAATTTCACAAAAGTGAAGTTGCCAACTACACCCGTTATTTCCCTCTTTCAACCTGGTAAAAGGACGTAAAACATATATGATGACTAAAAATTAATTTTAAAGTGCATTTTATTAATAACTCGTCCATACTCTAGCTGCTGGACGCCCCTGTACTTATTGAGTTGTGAGATTGTGAGAATTCTATTATGTCGTCCCTATTTTATTTTTATTATTCTATATGGTATGTACACGATGTACGCTTTAATTTATACTAAATATTGTTCTTATTATGAATATTACAAGTCTTTATTTATAGAGCTTACAATAGGTTGATTTTTTTACGCAAGTTTTTAACCGTTACCTCCACAGATTAGTGTAATTATAATACACAGAAGAGTGCTGCGTCGTGTAAGTACTGCTCATTATCAGAATCTGAGCTCTATATAAGTAAAACTTGAAATGTAGATTAGTAAATTAATGAATTATTCAAATTTATATAGCTGAAAGTACTACTGAACTAATTTCTCAGTTTCGCTTATGTTCGACTAGTTGCTCAAGCATTTCATCTTTTATAAAAAGAAGCAATTTACTTCAAAACTGTTATGTGCAAAATAAGCGCTAAAATTGTTATTATTTGTAAAAAAATATAGTTTATTTGGGAATAAAAGACTATTTTTTATATAAACAGTGTTGTAAATTGCTAAGCTCGGTTATTAGATAATATAAAATATTGATACCTACTTGTAGCATTTCAAATTCTGCCTTAACATTGTATAACAATAGCTCTAAGCATAAGTTGTTACGACGTAGGCCATAAGCTAAGTATACAACTTCGATATACCCACTAAATGGTTGTTTTTTAAGTTTTCAGTAAGTGCAACGTGTTTTAGTATTATTAAATACATTTTTATTTCATTACTCTATTAACTTATATAGTTAATATATTTCTGTATTGTTTTGTATAGCTCTAATTTTACGATTGAGTTTAACGATGCATGCTAATATTACGAATGAGCGTTGGTTTTGTTATTGTAGGTAAGCTTTGCATCATCAGATCTTGATCCTCATTTACTATTATAGACAAAAATTATTCCAGATTTTAAAGCGTATTATGTTTGTTTTCTTTAAGTACTGAAATATTTTGTGATAATTGTATATTTTATTTCAATGATGGTTTATGGGATTATCATATCCAATAAATGTAATTTTTCACAATTATTTGGTTATGTTTTTTCCCCCCAGTCATTTTCAAGCCAAAACATTTTTGTCTTTTTATTAATGACTTTTTAATGTGGTTTTTAGGTAGTTAGATAATTGGTTAATATAATAATCTTACGTAAGGAATAGTCGAGGGGATGGTCTTGACGATGGAAAAATCAATGAGGTTAATTTCCATTCACCTGCATACACGTTTTTATTAGTTTGATCGATACAATATGTTGTCAACCTGACGTTGATTTGATCACCACTGCACCAGAACGTAGAAATTATTTTTAGTTAAAAGTAGAAATGGAGGAGAGCGACCTCAGCGACCACGAAAATGAAGGCGATTCGGGCGATGAAGAAGCCCTTGACCCAAACAACCCTGAACACGCATTTGCAATTATTGAACGAAGTTATACCAAGGTAACCCAATACAAATCTAAGTACAGTACACAGTAGACCAAGCAACTTGTACCTACGTAGACTGTGGCTGAAATTGAACAAATTCCTGAAGCAGCCCGATTCGCGGATGACTTCAACAAACTATTCGAAGCGTTCTTCGACACCTACACGAAAGAAAGAGAGGCCGATCAGACAAATGCAATGTACGAGAAGGACTTGGAGGAGAAGAAAACGCAGCTGGAAGCTGCCACTAAGCTCGCTGAAGAAGACAAGATAACCATCGATACTCTTAAAACTGAAATTGATAAAGCTTGGAAACTGGCCGATGCCGCTCACGCAAGGGAGCAGCTAGCGCAAGAAATTATCGACAACCTGAGGGCGCAAGTAGAAAATTTAAATGCAGAAATTGAGTTTAAGAATAAGATGAACCAAGACTCTGACGAGTAAGTATGCTTTCAAGAGCATTAAGTTTGTGACCTCTGAGGGCTTGAAATCTCAAAAGTTGAGGGCTTAAAAATCTGGTATATACAAACTATTATTTCATCAGTTCAAAACTTCTGAGCCAAATTAAAGAAGAAAAATTTAGGGGGTGTTCTTTTGAAAACGTCATCTAGTTGGCTGTGAAGTGTCAAAAGAAAAAGATGTAAGGACAAAAATCCATTTACTTTTATTATGTCATCCTTTTCTGTCAAAAATTCATATCCTTCTAATGACGTTTTCTAATGAATACCCCGTATATCAAGATATGCACAATGACCCGCCGCTTTTACAAGTCGGATTGTAAAAGCGGCGAGTCCCGGTGTAAAAGCGGCGGTAGGGTTGTACCCCTTTTAGGGGTACAACCCTACCTAAAACTCAAACTCCACAATGACGTTTTTTTTACCGTTATTTATTTGTCAAAATGTTAAGACCAACTTTACGTTTTACGTTTAAATTTGAGATTTAAAATCGGCCTAAGGGCGACTTTTACAAATTCAGTGTAAACTTTAGTTTCAAGATAAACAAAAGTTTTTAACAGATAAACAATGCAAAATCTGGAGTTTAAACTTCTGGGTATGGTTCAAACTTAATTTGCAAAAGTGACTCTAACTCGTAACATGTGTGTTAATTAGAGTAGGAGAACTCAGTAAACATAAAGACGGCCTAGAAAGGGAGCGCGACAGATTGCTGAACGAAGTCACCCAATTAAATACAAAGCTGAACAATGCCATCAGTTACCAAGAAGAGCTCGAAAAAAAGAACTCCGAGGCCGACTTGAGAATAAATGAAATCGCCGGGCAGTTGGAGGTAACTAAAAAGCGTCGAATTCTCTTATCCGAGCCACTTTTAGCTAGTTTTTAGGATCAAGCCTCGGAAATTCTCAGAGCGAAACGCGCTAAAGAGAAGCTAGAATCAGACCTTATGGAAGTTAGATTGAGCATCGAAGACAAAGACATTACAATTCACAATCTCACAGGAGTGATAACTGAGCACGTCAAGAAGACTAGCAGGCTTGAGAATGAAGTAAAAGAGCAAAAGATAAACTTTGAGAAACTTGCAAGAGACCACGAGCAAAACATTGTCAAATTATCGAAGCTTCAAGATGACTACAATAATTCTTTGTTTGAGATCGATAAAGCAAAGAAGATGTTGCAGGAAAAACTTATTGATATTAAGGTTTTTAATACTTTTGCATTGCATGTTCAACCTGATTGCTATGAATACATTTTAAGGCTCAAGAAGACGAAAACAATCGACTGAAAAACGATATAGCCAAAGTAACCAAAGCCAAAGAAGTTGCAGAAAAACGCATCATTGTAGTGAATTCAGAAAAGGATGAAATTCAGCTAGACAAAGCGAGCATGCGTCAAAGAATAGCCTTATTGGAAAAAGAAATCGATGATCACAAAAGATTTGCCGACGAGGATAAGAGGACAATAGAGACGATCAACAAAGAAAAGGACGTGTTAAACAAAACTATACAAAGACAGCAGGTGGTTGCAAGGGATCAGTTAAAGCTGATTCAAATACAGGACCAAAGTAAGAAGAAATTGGAACTAGAGCTTGACTCGTTCTTCCTTGAAAGCGGAAAGCAAAAAAAGCAGATTCATCAACTTGAAAGGGAACGGGACAAACTAGCTGAAGAGCAACTAGAGCTAACTAAAACGATTGAAGATAATATGGATGACATACGTGAGAAAAAGGTTATTGAGATAAATATTTTATATCAATGCTTCAACCAGGTTTATTTTTTAGGGCCATATTTTCGATTTGAAAAAATCAATCACAGAAAATGAAAACAGAATCAGGCAACAACAGAACATTTACGAAGCCATTCGGGCTGATCGAAATTCACTTCAGAAGTCTCTGCAAGAAGCTACTGCTGAATGTAGTGAATTGAAGAAAAAACTGAAAATCGTCTTCCACCAAACTGAACAGTTGAAGGAAGATATTGCCATGAAGGAGAAGTTGCTGATTAAAGACGAGAATGTGATGAGGAAAATTTCTAAAGAGAAAGATAATTTAAAGTATGAGTAATGCTCAATACGTATCTAGGTAATAAAGTTATGTTAAAGGATTGAGGTGATGGCCGGTTTGGACCAAATCCGCCAGCTGAAGCAGGAAATTAAGGAGCAGAAGGAGGAGGAAAAGCGACTGCACAAGACGATTTTAGAGCACGAGCGTACGATTAGAGCACAAATCAAAGACATGGAACAGCTGATGAACGAACGTGACGTCTTGGGTTCGCAACTCGTACGAAGAAATGACGAAATAGCTTTGCTAAATGAAAAAATTAAAATACTTCAATCAACACTCTCTAGAGGTAGCCACAACTGTTCTTACCATAACTCCTCTACTTCATGTTGCGGTTTATTTTTAAGGTGAAACTCAATATGATCAAAGATTACAGGACATAAAGCTGTTGAAGATAGAAGTGAAACGACTTCGCCAAGAGAAAATGCTGGTGTCCAAGTCGATGACTAACATGATTGATTTGAGGCAGGAGATATTCCACCTCGAAAGAGATTTAACGAAGTCCAGATTGCAATGTAAAGCTTTGGAACAGGAGGTGCAAAACCCGTTGAACATTCATAGGTGGCGCAAGTTGGAAGGGTCCGATCCTGACGTTGTAGAACTTCTGCAGAAAATAAAGCTACTGCAAAAGTAAGGGCAGTGCCATATGATGAGTGCCATGTCACGTTTTTTACTGAACTGACCTATAGGAGATTGTTGCATCAGGCCTCGGAAGCAGTTGAAAGGGAGAGGCAATTGAAGGAAGCCGAGAGGCTTTATTTGAACTTGAGGCAAGTGTTGGCCAAGCAGCCGGGTCCAGGGATCCAAGATGAACTGGTTAAAACGCAGAGAGCATTGAAATTGAGAGGGGATAAGCTAAAGGTAAAAGAAAGGGAAACTCCTTATTTGCTGACCCATAGGAATTGCATTTATTACCGAAAACTTTGCTGACCCGTTAGAAATTTCTGCTGACCAACATTGATACACAAGGTGATCTGTCTACACATTGTGTGTAAATTTCGTAAAAATCAGGCAGTAAATGCCTGAGTTACAGCTCTGTAAAACCTTTAAAAGTGAGATTTTTTTGCTGACCCGTTAGAAATTCTGTTTCTAACGGGTTTGCGTTTGAGAAATAAAACATTTCAAAAATCAATGAAAAATCAGTCTGAGGTATCACTTTTCATACCGGTCAGCAAGAATTTCTATCGGGTCAGCAAAAAAATCTCACTTTTAAAGATTTTACAGGGCTGTAACTAAGTTATTTTCTACCCGATTTTTACAAAATTCACACAATGTGAAGGGTTGTATATCGATATAGGTACCACTGAATTTTGCAATATTTTCTTCTGTTATGAGTAGCAGGGTGTCTACTGAGTAGATCAAAAGAAAAAAAACTGTGGATGAACCATATTTAGTAACGAAAAACCAGTTTTTCTATAAGCGTATTAATTCTATACACTTGCTTCTGTTTGGCGTCCTGCCGAACTAGGCAACTTTCAATACTTTCATAGTGATCGTTACGCTCGGTCGTCGCGATGAAAGCAATGTTGCCAGTTGGGAAATTTTAAATTGTAACGTGTGGATGCAATGCAATGCATCATACGACATGCCACGTCGTAATTTTAAATTGTAACGTGTGGATGCAATGCAATGCATCATACGACATGAGAGCCCCGTAAGGGGCCCTCATGTATGTTGCCTTGCAGGTTAATTCAGGTTAGTTTAGGTCAGTTTAGGTTAGTGAAGGTTTGTATAGGTTAGTTTAGGTTAGTTCAGGTTAATTCTGGTTAGTGTAGGTTAGTTTAGATCCGGTTTGTTCAGTTCTGTTATTTATTTTCTTATGTTACGTTACATTTTGCTTGTAATGGCATTTATTCTTTTAAACATTTATTTTTGCGCAACAATCGGCAATGCTGTATATGGTAAATGATGGAGGGAAGAGTTTTAGCATAGTAAAGTGTGATAAATTGGCTGTTTTGTGATTCATTTTTTTATGTTAAACATGGTTCATCCACGTTTTTTTTTTCTTTTAATCTACTCAGTAGACACCCTGCTACTCATAACAGAAGACAGTATTGCAAAATTCAGTCGTACCTATATCGATACAGACCCAATGTGAAGTACTGTCTCAGCTATTATCCTGTATATATACCGGTCAGCAAGCACTTCTAACGGGTCAGCAACATTTTATTTAATAAATACAATTCTTATGGGTCAACAAATTAGGGATACCCAAAAGAAAGGGTACAGTTTTGATGGATTTTTAAATTTTGAAAATTTTATTTTTAAAAAGCTAGTAGCCGATAGCAGATACTGTGTATGGTTATGATTACTTGTTATGCCGCCATACTGGTTCAAATACTGGTTTACATTTTGCAGCGCCCCCATCGGTAATTTTAATCCCCAATAAGGCGTTTTCCAGTGTACCTACTCTTACAAGTTTGATGCCGTGTCATGCTACAGTAGTTTACTTTTAACTTTACTTTTACTCGAATCTTTATAAGTTACTTTACAAGTTTGTTCTATCTATATACGTAATAGGTCTCACTCTCAATGATTTTTTTTCAGTGTCTTGTTTCCGAACTGAATCTAGCCGAGCTGAAAGCAACAGAGTACAAATCTGATCTACAAAAATCCACGGAAGAACTCGCCGATCTGAAAAGAAAATATTTAGAAGAAAAAAAAGCGAACCGTGCCAGACGCACGACACTGGAATCGAGCGGGCGGGAGCGAAGCCTCAGTCGAACAGACGCAGGCGCAAATGCAAGCGCAAGCGAAGTACGTTTTACCGGTGGCGGTTTTCGAATGTCGGTGCAGCAAATCTCGTCAAAATAATGCTCTGTGCGTGAAAACGAACGGCGATAATTGTAAATAAAACTGTACTTACTTGCAACCGATCCTGTTTTTACCGTAAGTAATAAAATCTGCACGAATTAAGCGTTTATTTTCACTTAACAAGCCGTAAATTTATTGTAAACATTTCCTAATAGGTTAGCCAAACCAAAATGTCAAAGGTTTTGGAGGTTTGTGTTGACAGTTTGGAGTCTGCAGTGGCCGCCCTGAACGGTGGCGCGGACCGGCTCGAGTTGTGCTCCTCGCTCATAGAGGGCGGGCTAACGCCGACCCCCGGTTTATTGATTCAAATTCAAAATATGAATCCCAGAAAAGTCCCCGTTTACTGTATGTTACGTTGCCGACCGGGCAATTTTATCTACAAGGCGGAAGAAATCGAAATCATGAGAGAAGATGCCAAAGTTCTGCGTCGTTCGGGAGCGGATGGATTCGTTTTTGGCGCCTTGGCCGACAATGGGGATGTGGATATGAAAACCTGTAGGGAGATCATAAAAGCGTGTTACCCCTTGCCTGTAACATTCCATAGGGCCTTTGACTTTGTCCGGAGGCCGACAATAGAGGTAGAAGTGATCATCGATTTAGGTTTTGAAAGGATTCTAACCAGTGGCAAGCAGCAATCTGCCCAAATGGGCGTCAAACTTATTAAAAAATTAATTGAGCAAGCTGGAAATAGAATAATTCTAATGCCTGGTGGAGGAGTAAATAAAGACAACATTAAATTTATCTTAGAGAATACTGACGCCAAAGAAATTCATGGTTCATTTAAGAAACATAAGGACGAACCAAAAAGTGATGATACTTTGGAAGGCGAAGAAAAGGTAAACTTGACCGAAGAAAACGTGCCGATCTACGTTACTGATGAGGATACTGTCGCGGAAATTGTCAATATATTGAAGACTGTTGTATAAATATTGTTTTTGTTAAATATGTTTGCTACATTATTATAATGCATAGGTTACTTATTTTCATGCCAATGTAACTATAATATTATCGCTACAAAGTTTAGTATAAGTTTGAAGGAATTGTTAAGTGCATGACTGATTAAAAAATTGATAATGTTTAGGTATGCATTGTATTTTACTGCTATAAAAACTTCAATGTGCAACTAAAACAATGTAATTTTCTTACTACTTGTATTATTATTATATACAGAGGCGACATAGAAAAACAAATTATGTACTTCAAATAAATTATTAAGAAAATTTGGCGTAATGAACCGGTGAGTTTTGAGTTTGACCAACAGGAAAATGGCGTCAAAATACGTCTGTCAATAGTGTCAACGTTGATTTAAGTCAGAAATTTTTTCAAGAACATAACCTATATGTTTTTTTGTTTATTTATATTTATTATTATAAATTTATAGAACAAACTTTTCCTAGATTGATAGCCCTTTAGGTGGAGTTGGTAGGTTCATGGATACCTTTAACATAGCATTACCCAATATTCTCCAAGGGCTGGGTAAACCCACCCGCCGCGGTATCAAAAAATGCCCCAAATGTGGCACCTTTAACGGCACTAAAGGTACGTACTGCAAGAATAAACAATGCGGCGTTTCGCTCCGGAGTGCAAATAGTAACACATTCGATTTAGATGCCGTTAAACTAGTTAGTGGCACATATCGTCAGGTTTATTCAGTTCATGTTAAGGATGCAGTCTCTGAATGTCGAGGCTTTGTTCAGTTACCGCTGGTGCAGTTCTGCACTGAGGAGAAAGGAAGTGTAATGCCCGAAGTCGCCTTGTGCTTTGTAGACTCCTGTCAGAGATCTTTTGACAATTCAATACTAAAGTGCCATGAAGAAGGTGGAAACACTACAGAAAGTGAAAAGTGCATTCATATAAAACTGGCCTTGAAAAGCGAGACAGTTGCCAAGCCAATTGCTTTTGAGGGAAATGTATTAAGTCAGATGCGAATTCCTTATCAAATTAAAGAAAAATTGAAATTATTAGCCGCAGATAACCAGACACCTTTAGTGCAAAGAGTTTCCTCTAATGTCATGGCCGTGAAGTGCCAGGTTACCCCAAAACAGCCTCTGGGCTATCTGCACTTTACTTTTCTCAAGGGAAAGAACAAGGGCTATGAGAAGCATTTTTGCACTTGTACGGAATATATGAGTTCTGGTAAGTTTTTTGTGTTTAAACAATAAGTAGATGAGAAGTGTAGTCTCTTGACCACTTGATTGACTACTTAAGAGAGGAGGGGTTTTAGAGTATCGAAAAAAGTCTGAACTTCTATGGATTCTTAATCACTGGTGATTTTGGTTTAGAGGGTGTACAGGCCTTTTTGATGAATTTATGTGGTTTTGGTAATACCCTAATAGGTAGATGAATCTGATTACACATTCTCAACTCTGGTTTTCATGTTAAATTTGATGGTTTTATTAATTCCCAGTCAGCTTGATTCATTTTCTGTATACAGCACATTTTTGAAAAAATGGCATTTTTAACATGGTTGTAGTAGGTATCTCAGCTATTATGGGAAATAGAACAAAAAGGTGATATATTTTAAAGATTAACATATGTAGTTTAGCAGTGTATTTGTAGTTAAATATATTCGTTTATGTTATAGAGTTTTTCATTTATGATATAAAGTTAGGTTTTTTTAAATGGGGTACTCTATTTACCATTGCCATGTCAAAAGTGCAGTTTTTTTCTGTGTAGAGAAAACAAATCATTGTTTTCTCACTAGGGGTGCCTTATGGGATATAAGGCGCCACAATACACACTCACTGGGAATTTAGTGAAATTAAGTAGTATTTAGAGAATTTTAAGACGAAATATATGGACTATTCTTCAGGAGTTTTGCATCTCTCTTAAACATCTAGCACCCTGAGGAAGAAAAATAATAAATTCCAAAATCTTAGTAAATTCCACTAAATAGGTACCACTACGGGGTGTTCATTATAAAATTTCATCTAGCAAGCTATGAAATTTTGACAGAAAAGGATGACATAATCAAAGTAAATGGACTTTTGTTTTTCCATCCTTTTCTTTCGACATTTCACAGCCAACTAGATGCAGTTTTATAATGAACACCTCGTAAATTTTCCTCTAAATTCCTGATGTGTGTAGGTAAACCAAAATTCGCAAGTGATTTCCTCAATTGATGACCTAACACATGATACCTTTTTCTTCTGCTATAACTTTTAGTTTTTTGGATGAAAAACCGCAAATTTTATTTGCATGCTACTTTAAAAAATTGCATGCAAATAAAACTTCTTATGCTGCATTATTTTTAGCATGCCATGAGAAGTCTGCAAGTGTAAGATACAAATGCATCCATTATTATGCATGTATTGCTGCTCTTGCAAGTGACCGCACATATTTTGAAGAATTTTCACTTTTTATCAATAATGAGTTACATTTGCAAGGTAAGCTAGAAGTAAAATATCTTTTCTTAGTGTTTCATAATGGTGATTTCACCCTCTCACAAATAATGTTGCTAGTGTAAGGAGTAGTGTCTGATTATTTTATAGATAAAAGTCCTGGCAGTCCAAAAATTGTCAAACCAATTCAATCTGTTAAAGTAAAACGTACTAGAATTAATATCATATCAAACCAAGTGATTAAAAAGCCTAATAAGGAGCCTACAACATTGAAAAAGGTACAATGGTGTAAAGAAGTTTAGTGTTAAAGTAATTGCCAATATGACTAAAAATGTATTGCTTGTGTTTAAATCTAGGAAAATAACAACTTGTAAACATATTATTCTCAAAATTGTTTTCTGCATGAACTTGCTACAGCTTTGTGTCTCTAGACATTTAAGCACCACAGTTCAAAATATGCGGCAGAGAGAGCTGAACTCGGAACTGAATGTGTTTTTAACTTGTTGCAGGCATCCTAAATGCAAGTTTTAATCTTTTTTGCATTAAGAAATTGTGAAATAGTGTTTGGTGTGTTCATACCTCAAGACTAACAATTTTGTTTCTCAACTTCTACTATCTAAAATGATTTTAATTAAAGAAAAAGAATTGAAACAAACAATATTTATGTCAATATGTTTGCTCTTGTTATATTTAAGGAGAGAGTAAAGAGAACCAAATGTCTTATCAGGCGCTGCAAAAAAATTGTGCCAAAAATCTATCCAATTGAGATAAAAGTCTTGAACGATCCTTCTGATACCGAGAAACTTACCGACACCGACGTAAACTGGTCGTTATTGGATTGGTTAGCATTTGTCACGGAATCTATAAACAGGACAATGCAGTTTATCAACTGTGGGATAATCAACAGCCAGGTATTCTACATACCAGAGGTAATGCTGGACTAGGGTATGAATGATCCAGCAGTGCCATATGTGATGCTTTTAGGTATTTTATGACTCATTTAAGAAAAGAATTCCGGTGACATACCAGGAACAGGCTACTGACATAGGATCAGTGTTTTATAGTATCATGAACATAAATCATGTTAAAGATATATTTGACACGCCCAAGGTAAAGAAAGCTTAATAATTACATATATACTAGTAGTATTAGCTTGTAGGTAAAATTATTGTAGGTAAAATTACGCATCGCCAAAAAGTTCATTAACATTGAGAATAATGGTTATGTGGAATATGATGAAAACATCGAAAATGAAACAGTACAGTACAGTTCATCATTTATCTTCTTTCTGAACGTTGGACCGTCCACTGTAGATGAGAGCGATAACTGCAATAATGCGTTCATTATCGAGTGGCTTCCGAATATTTGCCCAGTCACTAAAATTGGACAATTAAAATTACAATATAAGTATGGCAGAAAAAGCATATGACAGGTACCTACCTTAGAATAGAATTGTTTAGTCAAATAAAATTTACTCTACCCCAATAATGCCTAGTTTCCCACATGATTGTGTAAGTCAGGCTATTGCGTTTTCATGTTTAATTAATCCCTCTCTACATTACACAAAATCACGTTGCTTCCAACGTTAGGATAGGTTCCAAGGTTCAAATAGTTTTAAACTCTCTTTGAAATATTTAGACAACAATGTAATAATAAACTAAAATTATTGGACATTTATTGTCTTTATTGAATTTAATAGAAGAATTATTCACTTTTGTCTTCTAAATACTGACATCCTGGCAACCGAAGCGACATCCGGACTCGTTTACTGAAGATACCTGAAATTGTTTCCAATAAAAACCTTCTTTAACGTTCTGTTACAAAAAATGTTATTAAAGCTGATGAGCTCTCATGTAGTTCCGATTATTAAGCTTGGGATATGGGCTAACAAACCAGACGTGAGCCAGAACACACTCTTGGAAGGGTATGTAGATGTCAGTAGTCAGAGTTACAAAATATGTAGTATTACCCTATAGGGGTTCCCCCCAAGGATCGTCAGCTGTTAATCCACTGTATTCACTACTGCATTGTTTAATTATACGCTTAAGGCAATTATCTGGAATAGGATATTATGACGTCTCTTATCGAAATGGTCCCCTTCTTTTATTATCAGCAAACAAATTTTTATCTTAGTCGATTAATTTTAATTATGGTGCAGGTTCCCCTTTGTCTGTTCTGACGATACTTTGACCCCTCCGACCTTTGTTTGAATTGCATGTACTAATAAGTCGGTTTAGTTGTTAAAACCCAGTTGAGTGGCAATTATTGCGAACTAACCGTGCTCAGCATGAATATACCAAGCGATTTGGATGAGTGCGCTAAAAAATATGCCATTGAGAACCTTAACGAAACCGATGCAAATAGAAATGCTTGTTTAGAGGAAATAAGACGGTGGTTGAACGAAGAAGTGCCTTGGATCAATGCTCGTAAGGAAGATAGATATTTGCTACCTTTCTTGCGTGGATGCAAATTTAACTTAGTGAAAACCAAATCGAAGATGATCAACTATTACATCATGAAACGAGATCGGCCCGAGTGGTTCGAAAGCAGGAACCCCCTGCTCCCCCAATTGCAAGAACTAATTAAATTGGGGGTTTTTGTTCCTCTGAAAGAGCATTATGAAAATAAAATGGTTGTCATTATTCGTACCGCAGGTCACGACCCTAAAAGAAACACCTGGGACGAGGTTTTCAAAGCTGGCAAAATGGTCTTGGATATAGCCTGCCTGGAGAACGAGTACGCTCAAATTTACGGTGTTATTGCACTTTTTGACATGACCGGTATGTCGTTTTCCCACTACAGATCTATGACGCCCTCCCTAATTAAGAAAGTGGTATTTGCTTGGCAGAACTACCATGTTCGTCCTAAACAACTAGAATTTATTAACTCTCCCTATTATATAAACATCGCGCTTAACATATTCAAGAGTTTTATGACGGAGAAAATGAAGGGAAGGGTCAAAGTGCATTTTGGAGGTGTTTCAAAAGCGTCGAATATTGTGTCCAAGGAGATATTACCGGTGGAGTACGGTGGAAATGGAGATAATTTCGAATCGTTGGGAAACTATTGGTTTGAAAAACTAGTGCAGTATCGGCAGTGGTTTGACGAAGATGAGGCTTATAAAGCCAGTATTCTTACTGAGTGAGAATTAACTAGGTACTTTATATTCAGAGTTGATAATCTAAGTGGGTAGGTGGCATTTGTATATAGTGACTATTATGTTAAAACTAGAGATGAAACGAGAGCGGGGTACTCGGTTATCTAGGAAAACTAGATCTTGATAATAAGTTTGGCATAACCGTATCCATTTATCTACGCTTGAATATAATAGAAATATCATTTCTCTGATAATGGACATTTCATGAAAAACATCCAGTTTTTCTTTAGTGCTCAATATCTCTCCATTAGAGTTTAATTGAGAAGGAAAATATATTATCGCTGCTATACCAGGAGGGTGAATGGGTCAATAAGCTTTCCAACCTATATACCAATTGGTTACCCAATCAAGAACTAAATTATGATATATATTTTGAGTAAAAAGCATGGGTTTGGAAAGAAAATATGGCTAGTGTTTCAAAATTTTCTATTTTTGTTAGTAAAAGGTGCACAGAAAGTTAAAGCGCCATAATGAGTTTGATATCACCGTATCCATTTATATATTCTTTATATAATAAACTTTATATAATAGCGATACCGTTCTCTTTTAATGCAAATTTAATACAAGAAAAGATCCAGTTTTTCTTTATTTTTTTATATCTCTCTAATAGAGTTCAATTGGGAACGAAAATGTCGTATCGCTGATATACCAGGAGGATCATCTGATATCTGAGTTGTATCTGATATACAATTTGAGTAAAAAACACTAGTTTTTAAATCAAATATGGCCAGTATTTCAAAGTTTAATATTTTAGTTAATACGAGGTTCACAGAAAACTATAGCTCCTTAATGAGCTTGGTATGATCGTATCCATTTACCTTCATGGATTTATTGGGGATACCTTGCTCGAGTACCTGGTACTCATCAAAAAAGCTAGATTCCTGTAATATTTTACCTAAATTGGGCATAACAACTTATTAAAATAAAGAAGTTTAAAAACATGTTTACGGGTACTTGTCCGTACAAAGACAGACGGCTTTCATGGTGGGACACCCTGTATAGGCGTCAGGCTATCCTTATAATTTCAGTTAGCTCAGAAAATTCAGAATTGTCGTCTTGATCAGAAAACCCATGTTTTTTTAAATATTTTTAGTGAATAGTGAATTTTTGAGATTTATTGTATTTTTAAGTAAAATAGTTTTTTTTTATATACTGCGGTGTGTTTATTGGAAAACGTCATCTAAAAGGCTACGAGTGTTCTACACAAAAGTATAAGTAAAAAATGATAATGCAAGTAAATGAAATTTTGTTCCTTCATCCCATCCTTTCCGTCCAACAACCGGTTGTTGTTGACGAAAAGTTGACGATTCCAAATGATTTTTTTTGCCAGTTAATAAAACCATGTAGTATTACTGTACCCGGCCAAATTCCGATTTAACCTTACATCTGTAGTTAAAACTGTGATTTTTATTTTCTTCATGTTGCTTTCATCTTGCTTATTGTATTATCCAAGAACGTGCCACTGCTCCCTCCTATTTCCTAGGTAACCACATTTCCGTTTCCCGTCGCAACACTCCTTGATAACTAAATATACACGAAATTTCTTTAATTATTTTTATGTAAAATCGGAAATAAACTTTTCATAAACATTATAGATAAACGCAAAAACCGACTCTAACCGTTATACAAATATATCAAGCTCGGCATGCTTGCATAGCAAGAAGAATTCTAGTTGTAGGGGCATCTAGGGCGTTCATAGAATATTCCCATCCTTTGTTTTCTAAAAAAAAAAAAAATAAAAAAATAGGAATAGCCTCAGTAATCAGGACAAGATCGTTCCTGCTTGTCCTTGAAGTTGCTGAAAAGATTATATACTAATTCGGGGGCGTAAAGCCGATTTTCAATTCGTGACTTTTCATCCAGGATGTGGTACAAAAGTACAGGTGAAACCTGTCCATTGTTTAGCCAGTTGGATATAATAAATGGTATATTAAAAATGTATGTTTTAAATGGGCATGAAGGGCCTTAGACAAAACCTGCAAAGCACCTGGTTTTTTTTAACTTACGTTTAATTCAAATAGACACTTAGAAATATTTTCAGGTCTCTCATGACGTGGACTTATTGGAGTCAGCAGGCCAACAAAATCTTGCCGACCAGTGACCAATGACAAGTACACGATATGTAAGTAAAAGATGAGTGAAAGTCGGAGTGTCGAAGAAAAAAGAATATCGCAAGTAGACCGTTACTTGGATTCCGAATATAATGGTGAATGAAACATTCCAAACACGTTTTATCTTCTATAAAAATTACTCTATTGACACCAAATTGCCGGGGGCTTTCTTTTTGGTTTATTTTTTATGTATTATCAACTATAGTCCAAATTAGGGAAAAGGCAGAGGTGGGTTGACACTATAGGACACATCCGAAAACACTCCGGGACGCTTTTCCGTAGGGCCGCAATACGCGATTTAAGGCACCAATTAAACAACATTTACTTACCCTTTTAGCTTCATGGCCCGACGGTTCGGTACTGCTCTGCATCAGGTACCATTCGGAGAGAAAACCCCCCAGAAGGCGACCTGAAGACGATTTTTTAAAACGCTCGCCATCATGGCGTTTGCGAAGGTGTAGGGCAAACATTTGGAAAACCAATTTTTCCGTAAAATCTATTTAAAAAATTTATGGTTCAAGAGAGCAAAGTCCCAGCAGTTGCCGCTGGAACTTCCTGGTACTATTAAGAATTTGTAAAGTGACAGAATGTGCAGTCTTGAAGACAAAAGGAGAATACCGCATTTAGACGTTAGTTGGATTCTGGACATAATGGTGAATGGAACAATACTATAAATCTAAACATGTTTTATCTTCTATAACAACCACTGTATTAATACCAAATTGCCGGAAGTCTCTTGCGGTAGCACTCTTTAATTAAAAAAATTAGGAAAGGCCAGAGTTGGAATGAGATCTAGGACACATCCGAAAACTTTTTCAGAGGTAATTAGCAATTAAAATTTTTACGTAAATTGATCATTAATCTCCAAACATGTACCAGGCTGAATTTATACTCAAAAGGTGCGAAATCTAAATTTTTATCTAATGAGAGAATAAGATATTAATTTCAATGAACGATATTTGCAAAATCCGCTTTTATTGTTCTATTGTTCTTGTCACGTACAGGACAGAAAGACGTTTGAGATCCTACAACACCAATCAAATGGGCGTCTTTGTTCATTTAAAGAAGGAAGATCTGACCGTTCGGAATGTTAGTCTGTACGTCTTACCAAAAGGTTTTTCACCTCGAGGTTGCCCTCTTAAAAAAAAGACCAGTTAAGTCCTGATTTTAAGATTTTCTTAATGACAGTTTTCCCATAATCATTCGATGTAATTGGGAATCCCTGGTACTATATATCAAGCAATAGTGAAGGTGTCAGAATGTACAGGGTGTACCGTTATAAACGCCACTCACTTAAACTTGGTTTTCATTTTAGGAAAAAAAGTTCAAGCGTCATAGTGAAAGATTAAGCACACGTATGTAGGTATGTGTAGCTCTTGTTATATTCTGTTTAATAAATTTATTTTCACATTTCTTTTATATAACAAAACACGTACATCACAAAACCACATCTACTATAACAATAAGTACATTTAACGTTTGAGCATGAACTTATGAAGTATAGAAAAATTGGAGCGCAAAATTTAAATACAAACCCACCAATAAAATAATGATATAGGTGCTTACTAAAATTTGTTCTACAAAGGCATTAAAAATTCATCTTTTAATGTTAACGATCGATCAATAATAGCGTTTTGAAGCACTAGTGATAAAAACAAGCATTTTTAAAGCTTTTGTAGAAAAAATATTGTACGATATTCGTGCTAAAAGAGTTTTTAAGGAATTTAAAGTTTCACACGCATACCTTAAATTCGCACTTTTAACACTTTTATCATAAATAGCTATTCGTTTGTTATATTAAACCATTACGATAAAATTCAACAAATCAGCATATTTTTAGGTGATTTTCGTCTGCCTTTCTTTTGATTGTTCTGATACAAAAAAATAGAAAACGCTGTAGAAAAAATACAAAATAATAATAATTAGCGTCCTAAATCTAAAGCCTACACTACATGCTCTATACAACTTAAACGCTAGGAAAGGCAAGGCATGGTACCTATAAATAATAATTCTTGCATGCAGGGTGGTACACGTGGAACGTGAACCAAAATTGAACCTATTCTATATATAACCACCCCGTATGTAAGCGCTTGTGACCGAACTGTCTACCTCACTGCTACTAATGACAAAATTTATTGTTAATGAATGTACAAGAATAATTTAAAGGTTACCTTCTTTCAACCTCGCTTAATCTTAAGGGCAATTAAACTGATTGTCAAGAAAAGCACTATCCATACTATAGTCGAAAGGAACCCGTAGTAGACGTCGGGTTCCAGGAATGACCAACCTCGGGTCATCATCGCTCGGAGTGATGTCGTCGCTAACGTCAATGGTAAGAATGTTGAAATGTATCGTAGAATCATGGGCATGCCTTCGATGGG
The DNA here is from genome assembly GCA_951812265.1 of Taphrorychus bicolor. Lineage (NCBI taxonomy): Eukaryota > Metazoa > Arthropoda > Insecta > Coleoptera > Curculionidae > Taphrorychus > Taphrorychus bicolor. The sequence goes on from OX638305.1 coordinate 20,318,653, forward strand.
CCAAATGACCCCGCTAAGGAGCAACGTCGGATAGAAACTTCCCAGCGCTAGTTGTATCGCGTTTCGTTCTAGTTCGCAAATTGCAGATATGACGAAGCCGAAACACATGCCGCACAGTCCTTGCAGGATGGTGAGGACGATCACCATGAAGATGTCGCCCTTGCATTCCACTTCGAAGACCAGGATCATGAAGATGAGGACTAGGGCGGTTTGGCCGCACATCACCACGAATTGGGTGACTACGTGGGAGAAAAGGATCTCACCAGGTGTTACTCCTAAAAAAAAAACACATGCTATAATTTGTTTTGAATGTAGGCCATCAACAGCGCAAGGACATCAGACAAATAAAACAAAACGCAGTTCCAAATTTTCCGAACTCTCTCATATTCTGATATAATTTATGTAACATCAGTTAATAACAAAAGATTTCTTACTTGATATATGCCAAATTCAATAATTAGACGTGGACTAAACGAAATTTTTTAAGCAAAGAACACTAAATCAATGAGCCAATGTATTACATAGAGACCCTCGTGTTTTACAATATTGGCTCCCCCTTTTAGCAATAAGTTACACAAAAATGACGACGTTATCCGTCAAGAAGAGCAAAAAACAGTTGGATTCATCTTGATGAAAGTTGAAAATTGAGAAAAAGTCGTAAAATCCCCCAAAAGTGAGTTTTTTTTTTGAAATGGCAGAAAAGTCGATTTTAAGACTGTAAGCATCGATAACCAAAGGGGTCTATCTGCGAAAATATTCCACCTATGAGAAGAGGTCAAAAAGAGCAGCAGTTGGATGACACCGTTCGATCCACTCGTTCTAAAGTAACTAGCGGTCAAAGTTGAAAACTGAGAAAAAAGACGTAATACCCCCACGCTGCCCTTGGTCAATTTCAATAAAATTCCGGATTTTTTTTCCAGTTTTTGATCGGAATGGACGTTTTCAATCACCTAAAAACGTAACCACTTAAATGGAATGAAATTAGCACCAAAAATTTGTTTTTGTAAAATGGCAAAAAGGTTGATTCTAAAAGTGCCTAAAAATCGACCATCACCGAAGGGGAGGGGGTTTCTATCTGCGAAAATATTGCTTCCACGGACTTACGTTGATGGGACGTGAAAGAGGTCGTCAAGAAGAGCAAGAAACGGTTGGCTTCACTGCTCGTTCCAAAATTACAGGCGGTCAAAGTTGAAAATTGAGCAAAAAGACATAATACCGCCCCCCTTTCTCTTCACAATACGATTTCGAATACAAATTCGACGTAATACCCCCCGCCCCCTTGGTCAATTTGAATAAAATTCCGGATTTTTTTTCTAGTTTTTGAAGGGAATGGGAGGTTTGCTATCCCCTAAGAACATAACAAACTTAATTGGAATAAAATTAGCCCCAAAAGGGAGGTTTTTAAAAATAGAAGTTCTAAAAAACGATTGCAAAGTTCCCAAAAATCAACCACGGAAGGGGTTTATTTGCGAAAATATTGCACTTACGGGCCAAAAAACGGGAACAATGTTAGGTAAATAGCGGCAAATACACTCATAAATCAACAAAATCATGATTTATAATAATCACTGTTTTAGACCTACCTGCGACCCAAGACCTGTCCAGCAAGCCCTCCATTCTTTCTATGATCAGTGCGGATGACGTAAGCGCCACAGCCAAAAAGAAGACAATGCTGTAAATGGTTCATGATATTAGTTTTAATTCTTGTCTTAGATGTATAGGAAAAGACTTACGTTAGAATTACACCTGGAGCCACAAAGTCCGTAAACGAGGGTTGATTCGAGCCATAAATCGGTTCCTTGAACGATATGGGTATCTCGGCTAGTGCCTCGTTTTGGTCGCAATCTCTGAGCAAGTCTTTCGTAAAGTTTTGGTATGTCAGCTGCAGGTCTCTTTGTAGAATAATTCCAATTTGCTGATCTGCAATGTTGATTTGTTACAAATCGGACGTTTAATGGGGAAATTTTTATTTCACTTACTGGACATATCCAGCCAAACTCTGATCTCACTTTGCTCTAAGGTTTCTTCGTCACTCTCTTTTCCTAAAGCAATTCGAGCCACCAAAGCGTCAGTAAAGTTCTCAGTAAAGTACATTGCCCCCCACGCTTCCCCTCTACTCACTGCTGCTTTTGCTGACTCCAGATCAGGATAATAAAGCTAGAATCCTATTATTAGAATAACCACTAAACCTGTCGAAGATAATTACCTTGGTAATCGTACTGGTATTTACCGCCTTTGTATACCGACAACTTAAGTTTCCAAACTTGCACCCTTCTTCAAACGGACAATCCTGGTAGGTCTGATTTATGTACCCAACTTCCTTATTTACTATTGCAATTTTTAAACCAGTAGGATCGCCACCAATAGCCAGACAGAACAGGATCACTTGCATTACAGGTAGAGCGAAAATGAACAGCATTACGCCCACGTTTCTCCACATCCGGAGGAAATTCTTCTGAAGAAGGGCTCTGATTTTTCCCCTTGTAGTCCATTCACTACAATTGCTGCAATCTTCGCATGCTTCTTGGAGACCGTGCTTCGCCGAAGAGGCCTTACCAGCGAACTGAAAGGAACAAAGATAGGAAAATCTCATCTCTCGTTTTTTGATCATTACCGGTGGGAATGCTTCTTGTGCATGTCGTTAAACTGTTTTCTTGTGAATTTTAGATCAAACAAGAGTGAACAGCAAGTTTTGAAAGAGTATAATATAGTAATTTAGGTCAAGAGGGCTGAAAAGAGAAAATTACGCCCGCGGCCGAAACTTGAAGCGGGGAGATTTTATTCGGCCAAGGGCGTAATATTCCTTTCTGGTTATTGTAAGCACAACGTTTTTCGCATAAATTATATATATATATATATATACAATTTGTATCTTTTTTTTTAGAGACGCAGTTTTTACGGAAGAGGGACCAGTGAAATGTAGCTTATCTCTAATAAGATCTTTTTTTACTAGAGATAAAAAAATTACGAAAACGTATTTTTTACAGAAGAGGGTCCAGTGAAATAGAGAACATCTCCAATAAGATTTTTGTGCCTAATGAAATATAACCCATCTCTAATAAAATATTTTTTAACTACAGATGGGCATGTAATAAAAAAATCCGAAAACGTAGTTTTTGCAGAAGAGGGTTTAGTGAAATATAGCCCATCTCTAATACGATTTTTTTTACTAACGTTGGGCATGTAATAAAAAATTGCTAAAACGTATGTTTTGTGCAAAAGAGGGTTTTACTAGAGATGGGCAGGCAATAAAAAATTCCGATAACGTGTTGTTACATAAGAGGATCTAGTGAATTATAGCCCATGCCTAATAAGATTTTATTTTACTAGAAATGGGCATGTAATAAAATATTACGAATACGCATCTTTTACAGAAGAGGGTCTAGTGAAATATACATCTCTATGACGATTTTTTTACTAGAGGAGAGGGGGTATAAAAAATTACGAAAACGTATTTTTTACAGAAGAGGGTCCAGTGAAATAGAGAACATCTCCAATAAGATTTTTTTTTACTGAAGGTGGACATGTAATAAAAAATTTCAAAAACGTATTTTTTGCAGAAGAATGTCTAGTGAAATAGAGTCTATCTCTAATAAGTTTTTTTTTTTATTAAAAATAGGCATGTAATAACAAATAGCGAAAACGTACTTTTTACAGAAGAGAGTTTTACTACAGATGGGGCTCGTAATAAAAAAATCCCGAAGACGCATTTTTTACAGAAGAGGCTCTAATGGGATATAGTCCGTCTTTAATACGAACTCTTTTACTAGAGATGAGCATGAGATAAAAAATTCGAAGACGCAGTTTTTTACAGAAGGTCTAACAGGATATAGCTTATCTCTAATAAGATCTTTTTTGGTAGAGATGGACATGTGATATAATATTGCGAAAACGCCTTTTTTCCAGAAGAGTGCCTAACGAAATATAACCCATCTCTAATAAAATCTTTTTTAACTACAGATGGGCATGTAATAAAAAAATCCGAAGACGTAGTTTTTGCAGAAGAGGGTTTAGTGAAATACAGCCCATCTCTAATACGATTTTTTTTACTAAAGTTGGGCATCTAATAAACAATTGCGAAAACGTATTTTTTTGCAGAAGAGGGTTTTACTAGAAATGGGCAGGTAATAAAAAATTCCGAGAACGTGTTGTTACGTAAGAGGATCTAGTGAATTATAGCCCATTCCTAATAAGATTTTATTTTACTAGAAATGGACATGTACTAAAATATTACGAATGGGCATTTTTTACAGAAGAGGGTCTAGTGAAATATAGCTCAACTCTATTAAGATTTTTTTACTAGAGGTGGGGATGTAAAAGAAATTACGAAAACGTATTTTTTACAGAAGGGGGTCCAGTGAAATAGAGAACATCTCCAATAAGATTTTTTTTTTAATAAAGATGGACATGTAATAAAAAATTTCAAAAACTTATTTTTTACAGAAGAGGGTCTAGTGAAATAGAGTCCATCTCTAATACGATTTCTTTTTACTAAAGTTGGGCATCTAATAAACAATTGCGAAAACGTATTTTTTTGCAGAAGAGGGTTTTACTAGAAATGGGCATGTAATAAAAAATTCCGAGAACGTGTTGTTACATAAGAGGATCTAGTGAATTATAGCCCATTCCTAATAAGATTTTATTTTACTAGAAATGGGCATGTAATAAAATATTACATAATAGGCATTTTTACAGAAGAGGGTCTAGTGAAATATAGCTCAACCCTATTACGATTTTTTTACTAGAGGAGAGGGTGTAAAAAAAATTACGAAAACGTATTTTTTACAGAAGAGGGTCCAGTGAAATAGAGAACATCTCCAATAAGATTTTTTTTACTAAAGGTGGACATGTAATAAAATATTTCAAAAACGTATTTTTTGCAGAAGAATGTCTAGTGAAATAGAGTCCATCTCTAATAAGTTTTCTTTTTATTAAAAATAGGCATGTAATAACAAATAGCGAAAACGTACTTTTTACAGAAGAGAGTTTTACTACAGATAGGGCTCGTAATAAAAAAATCCCGAAGACGCATTTTTTACAGAAGAGGCTCTAATGGGATATAGTCCGTCTTTAATACGACCTCTTTTACTAGAGATGGGCATGAGATAAAAAATTTGAAGACGCAGTTTTTTACAGAAGGTCTAATAGGATATAGCTTATCTCTAATAAGATCTTTTTTTAGTAGAGATGGACATGTGATATAAAATTGCGAAAACGCCTTTTTTTTTACAGGAGAGGGTCTAGTGAAATATAGCTCAACTCTATTAAGACTTTTTTACTAGAGGTGGTGTAAAAAAAATTACGAAAACGTATCTTTTACAGAAGAGGGTCCACTACATACAAAAACATTATTATTTAAAGAAAAACTGTTGGTCACCAGAGCGGCGTGCGTTATTTCTACTTTATGGCCCTTAGCAATGGGTCGTAAAAATTAAACAACGCCCGCTGGTCGTAAACTCATTATTTCCACTCTGAAAACAGAGATGTAAATAAGCGGTTTCCAACTAATAATAAGGCTTTTGTTGGTTAGAATTTCTTGTGAAATTACCAGTGATTTTAATTGACTTGAGATACTAAAATGGCGACTTGGCTTGTTGCCAAAATGTCAACGATTTATTTCTTTAAGTCTCTCTTTCGTCATAAAGAAATTTCCAATTTTAAAGAGCGACCTAAGAGAGTTATCTTATATCAGAGTACCATAAAAGTAGTTGGACTTAATATGATGTAATAACCTTCAACACCCTGTATTTCAATAAGAAAGTTGGGAGTATAAGGTTATACTTATCGAAACGTCACTTCGTTATATATATATGAAGAGTCGCTTCTTGAAATGAATCTCATCATGTACACCCTGTATATGTACTGTACAAAGATTATCAAGAATGAGAAAAATGAACGAATTTACAGACTAAGCAGAAATGACTAGCCGACGTTTCGACATTTGTTGACAGCTGTTTAAGGGCACCAACATCTTACAATGAAGAAAATGTATGTGGGCGTAATTATAAACTATTCACTTATTATTGACATCAAGTAAGCGTTGGAAATCTGCCTTTGACATTGTGAATACAAGTCAAAACGTCGGCACTTTCTGCTTGCGTAATACACATTTTTAGTTGTCCAATTCTTGACAAAATGTTTTAAAATTTTGAATAATAATTATCCAAGGATTCTCACCGCAGGATTTGATAGTATCTAAACCATTGTAGATATTGATTTCGCACAAAAGCTGTAGAACGTCAGAGCTTTAAAAAATAGTGACTATTATACAGGGTCAAAGATCCAAAGCCTTCTAGATGACATTTTCTAATTAAAAAGGGGTACTTACATCCAAGTGTCCGTTAGAATCCTGCACTAACACCTCTTTGCTCTGGTGGAAGTTGAGCCCCACCACTCCGCTCTCCTCCGAAACGTAGATGGGCTCTTTTTTGCCCCAGTTTAAGGTGGCTATACTAATGTTATTGCTAATGTTATTGTCAGTTTGGTTACCGCCGCCGCCACCTCCATCGCCGCCCCCGCCGACCTGTACCTGCTTCCTGGAGAGTTTCAGGAAGACTTCTTCTAAGGAGGTGCAATGGTACATCGAGAGGAGAACGTGCGGGGCCTCTTCGGCTAGAAATTTGCCGCTCCTCATGAGACCGATCTGTAATCGAAAATGTGTGTTAGATAAAGACGAATTGATGTTATATACCGGGTGATATAAGAAACCTGGCATTACTTTAGAGAGAGACTTTGTGTTCCTAGACACCAACATGGTGATGGAACTTGTTGGCAATACATAGCGCGTATTTCTTTTAACTTATCTCTTTATTCATAAAGAAACTCCGATAATTTATTTTTGTCTTTGGCCACAAGATGAAAGGAGAGGTCAAGAGAGACTGTCTTATCTAACGCAGAAAGAGATGGGTGTAACAAAAAAGGAAACAATCAACTCTGCGACTTGGTATCTATAGTAATACAAAGTCTCTGCTCCATATCAACTAAACTGAATTTCTGTTTGGCCAAATATCTACTTAAACTAATCAGAGGCAGTCCACTATTAAATGAAGCACCCTGTATATCATAATTTTCATGAGCAATTTTATCACAAATTATGAAATCATCACCAATAGAGACAATGAGTTAGACAAAGATCATAGCTTTAAACGAATGCATTGTCTAACTCAATTTTTTGTACAATTATATTTGAGAAATCGGCTAGACAGAATAAAAATATCAAAGCTTTATACAGGGTGGAAGAAATTAACCTTTCTGGCTTGACAGTTCGTTCGATTTGTTTCTGTTACCAAGGTTCCATGATGTAACATTTTGTATGTATAACCACTTGGGTAATATTTTTGTGACGCCTTGAGGCAGACCTCAATAAAAGTCGAAACGTAGATCTTTTCAAAAAAGTTAAATAGCTGGAAATTAAAACCAAGGACAATGATTTAAAGAGAGAACTAAGTAATATTCATCCGTCATGTTAATAAAAATTGATTTATATCAGTGTCAATTATTCCATTCAACTTAAACAGGCTTTATTGCTTCAACAAACGTTTGATAATTTACACATTAAACATGAATCGTGAAATAGACACACACTTGCAAATATGCCCGGTTTTACGTAATTTGTCCGTAATACGACCTCGCAAAAAAAAGTAATTTGAAAGTATTCGGAGAAGATACGACACAAACTTGACGCAATTAATATTAAATATTCACATTCTCGAAGGTTAAATTTAATTGTCCAGCATGATCCATTAAAGGAACGGGCATGTACATATTATATTTGCTTCCAATATGACATGAATAGAAAATGAACTGACCAATAGTTAACGAAAAGTTGGGGGTGTTCATTTGAAAACGTCATCTAGTTGGATGTGAAAAAAGTAAAAAAGTTTATTTACTTTCATTATGTCACCCTTGTCTATGAAAAATCATAGCCTTCTAGATGACGTTTTCTAATGAACACCCGGTATTTAGTGTGATTAAATTCTTGCTTACCGCATGTGCTTGTCTAGCCTCCTCAATATAATGTGTAGTAATGATCACAGTCTTATTTCCATCCTTAGTAATGTGCACCAGGTGGTTCCAAATACTTTGCCTGAGCAAAGGATCAACACCCACTGTCGGTTCGTCCAAAATGAGCAATTCTGGGTCGTGCATGAGGGCAACAGCAAAGGACACTCTTCGTTGTTGACCTCCACTAAGAAAGCAAAATTTTTGTTAACACAGAATTTTTGCCTTGCGTATACAGGGTGTCTCAGAAAATTTTACAACTAGTGATACTAAGGATCAAGATAGGTGGATTGAACCTTACTACATAAGTTTTTTTTTTATTTATTTTTCATTGCGTGAGAATTGTATTGAATGTTATCAGGAAATTTGATATACAGGGTTTTTTAAAGTGAGAAAACAACTATTTTGGTAGGTGGAAAAGTAATTTCCTTATTCCACCTTGTTATTGTATTCCACCTGCACTATCTGTTTACCTCGCAGAAGTGGGTAAAGTTAATATTTTACGAGATATTCGCATTTAAAACAAATATACATTTGACACCTTGCATATTTGAACTATTAATTTTTGGAACAAAATATGTGGTTAACTTTCAACTGATAAATTTGTGTGTGTGTGATATTTTCTGGGACACCCTGTATAGTCGAAGTATATTACTCATCATCTCACCTAAGATTCTTAACTAATCTATTTTGACTGGGCAAATCCAAAAAGTTCAGCAAAAACTGCAGTCTGTCGTTGATTTCTGCTGTGTGCATGCCGAAGATCCAGCCGAAGTACAACATGGTTTCTTTGATAGAAAATTCGCCGTAGAGAGCTATTTCCTGTGGCATGTAGCCGACACGTTTTCCCGGAACGCCAGAACCTCTGGTTCCGGGTTTTCCGCCCAGCACCCATATCTCACCCGCGTTCAGTCTTCTTCGGCCCACTATGCAAGAGAGAAGGGTGGTTTTGCCACATCCCGAAGCACCGAGTAGTCCATATCTGAAATCGTTAACAAGAGAATTAAATATTATATACAGAGTGGCTGTTTGTATTATGTCAAGGTACCATAATACTGGGTGTTGCGTAATGCTAGGCCGTAATTCCCCATAGACGCATTCTTGAACTATATTTAAATGGAACAGTTCATATACCTAAATTTGTCGCTTATAGAAAGTCTGGTTTTCAAGATACAGGGTGTTAAAAGTAAGCAAAATATTGCTTTTTTTAGACTTTCTAGGACATGTTTTATACGAACTTTCAAGTAACACCCTGTATATAGGGTTCTGCAATAGTGCGTCAATCGTCTATTGCCCATGAAGTATTTATCGTTAGGAATTTTAGGAACAGCTTTCCAGGTCCCTTTTAAAACAGCTCTCTTTTAAAAAATTGTCGAGGTTTCGAATGTGTATTACAATCTTCTTCAGGGCTTTTTTTTAAATTGAGAACATAGTTATGTCAGCAGAGTTTAATGCACCAGTACACATAGCGGAGGATTGAAATGAAACCAAAACCGGCACTGTCGCCTCGAAATAAATTGTAAACGGCGTCTTACTTCGATGTATGCTCGACCAGAAATGTCCTGAAGAAGATTGTAATACACAATCGAAACGTCGGCAGTTTTTTAAAAGACAGCGGGTTTTATTTAGTCGTATACCCGTAAACCTGTTCTTATTCATTGACAACAAAGACGTTAACCACGCCAATGTTTAGGAATTCTGTTAAGGTATCGATTTTAACTCTAAAGATAGACTTATTCTGGGAAAATATTTTTACCTGCATATACAGGGTGCTGTAAAAAAGTCTGACTTCATATTGATAATTATTTTTTAAAAGAACACACTGTATGCTTTATATATTTGGGTACTCTTAGGGTTCTGGACTACCACAGAATATTTTGTTTTATTTGCTTGAGCGTTTTAAGAGAAACTAATTAAAATTCAATAAATTTGCATTACTTATTCATTAGAAAAATATTTGAAAACTAGCGCTATGTAGAAATCATGTTGTGCTATGAAAGTTGTAAAAAAGTTTTGTTTTCTGCAGGGTGTCCAAAATTTGCTCGTAAAATTTGCCACTTTTGACGGTGGTTTCCACTTTGTTGTGACATAAAAAAGTAGGAGAATGCTTGATATCTGGGTTCAAAAGGGCTCAGAGCTTTGGTACACTTGAGGGAAGTCCTTATTACTCATTTTTTTGACATTTTTCTTTAGAAATTAATAAAATGGACAAAATACAGAATTATAGGTGTTGGTAGAACTTAAAAACATTTATAATAATATCAATTTTTCGCTTACCTGAAACAAACTATACAATGGAAGTTGACTTGTTTAACGTAGTGTGAGCTCTGCGGTTATGTCAAAACACTGTCATGAGAATATAAGCCCCGTCAGGGCCGCTTTGTTTTTCTATAAGAAATCTTTTGGCTAGGTTAATTTAGGATAGATCAGGTTGGTTCAGGTTAGTTCAGTTCTAGTTTTCTTTTGGTTAGGTTAGTTCAGTTATTTTTTTCCTTTGATCACGTTAGATTAGGTTAGATCAGGTTGGTTCAGGTTAGTTCAGTTACAGTTTTCTTTTGGTTAGGTTAGTTCAGTTATGTTTTTCCTGTGAAGAGGTTAGGTAAAGACAAAGCGGCCCCTCAGGGCAGCTTCTAGCATAGTATGAGGTAGCATTCTATGAGGGATCCTTTGGTTAGGTTAATTCGGATTAGAAACTAAACTGTAAAGTAGTGCCTTTTACCATATTTTTCAAGATAATCAACATAATTCACAATGTTACCCAGAACCCAGGGTTTCTCACCAATGTCACTTGCTGACATTTGTGACAAATGTCGTTTCAATTTATATCCCCATGACAGTGTTTTCACATAACCTCACACGATAGTCAAGTCCACCTCCATTGCATAGTTTGTTTCAGATAAGTGAAATTTATTATTATATTTATTTTAAAAATTGATATTATTATAAATGTTTTTAAGTTCTTCCACCACCTATAAGTTTCTATTTTGTCCATTTTATTAACTCCGAAAGAAACAATTTCGAAAAAAGTGACCCTCAACTCCCCAGTCCCTCAACTGTACCAGCCCCGGGCTCAGTTCTTGGGTCGAGACTTGTCTTAATAGTTGCTAGATATAGCTTCCTAAAAAGTATATTCAAAAGGTTATCGGGAACAGGACAAAAGAAAATTTCCACAAATTAAGCAGAAACTGCCGACGTTTCGACGTTTGTTGAGGTCTTTATCAACGCTATTCTATGACTAGAGTGGAAATTGTGACATAAACTCATACTCAAAAGCCATCAGCACACGCGATGCGGAGTAAACAAGGCGACATAAAACTGGTGTGAGTGTTTATTGACGGACGTACTAGTCACCAAGAGTGATTCGTACTGGTGGTCCCTTGGTGACTAGTACGTCCGTCAATAAACACTCACACCAGTTTTATGTCGCCTTGTTTACTCCGCATCGCCTGTTCTTCCTCGCCTGTGCTGATGGCTTTTGAGTATGAGTTTATGACACAATTTTCCACTCTAGTCGTAGAATAGCCTTGATAAAGACGTCAATAAACGTCGAAACGTCGGCAGTTTCTGCTTAATTTGTGGAAATTTTCTATTGTCCTGTTCCCGATAACCTTTGGACTATACTTTTCTTAATGTATGGAATCGCCAAGCCAGTTGAAGAATTATGTTTCCCATAAACTCTTGCTGCTAGAAAGTTTGAGGTGTACGGTTTTTGAGATCCAATGATTCAAATCATTTCTGGAACAACGTTCTTAAGTTGCCAAGTTTCAGAATCGTGTGTTTGGTAGGAAAATATGCTTGATGTAGGGGTTCAACAGATCTCAGCTGAAACTGTTTTTAGTGTATAGTAGCGAGTTACATAACCAAGGCCTTCGATTGTGTTTCCCATAAACTCTTACGGTTTCAGAGGTCCAATGGTTCAAATCATTTCTATGAGAACGTTCTCAAGCTGCCAAGTAAAAAATGGGAAATGCGTGTCCTTTGCCGATGACACTGTGGAGATACAAGGATCCAAGCAATGCTGATTGAGGCCCTAAATTAATGAAGATTTAGTGTCTTTTAAACTCCTTCAATTAGAAATTTTTAAAACCAATATTTCAAATGTAGCTTCAGCACTGGAAATAACACTACAGAAGTCCTGAAATGAACTAAATATCTGGGACTGGATTTGGACGATTCCCGTAGGTTTGACGCCCCTATTTTGACTTTGAACTTTGTTTACTTTTTTTCTTCTTTGTCTGTACTGATTGATTGAAAAAAGTTCATCTACGGTACCTGAGTACATCCTCTTCAGATTTTGCCAAAACTCTTCCACCGACTGAAATTATCTCTCAACGTCGGTGGGTTATTTCTAACTTTAGGTTTCTTGCTTCCATTTTGGATTTTTTGCTGTGTCACTTCAGACTTCAAGTAGTGTGTGCATAAATGTGGTTATTTGGTTTGTTGAGATACCTACTGATTTGGGACTTTTAAACACTCTGAAGATAATTGTTAAACTTTAATAAGGATTTGAAGAAATTGCACCAACATAAAAATCTGATGCACGATCTGGTCTCTGTACTGTTGTGGCTGTGAAAAAGAAGTTATGAGTGAAAGAAGTGCTCAATCAATTCCTTATATCAGCTTATGAGTTATCCAGGTATTTTATAAATGTATCGTTGCTTTTCTTTCCCCAAAATCAATAAATTGTTCCATCTAAGTACCTACCTACTGATAATTTATTATAGGAACATTCGTAATGCAAAAGTGTTTTAAAATTGGCACATACAGGGAAGGAGAACAGCTCTAATATCCCAGAAAAACTACACCTAACACAAATAAGAAATACTCCATTTTCTTGACTTGAATGCATGTGGATAGGAATAATTGTCAGCGGCATTCAAGAAAACAAAATAATCAAAACTTACACACGCACATCCTGTATGTAAATATATAACATCTATACAATATGTAATGCACTTTAGCTTTATGTAATGAAGCAATAGCGATCCGGTGCATTCATTTCATACTTTGTTTACTTTCTATTTGCAGATACGCTCTGTAAGGCAATGAGATGGGGGTGACAATTTAGCACACAGCTGGTGATACAAAGTCTAACGTTACTTACATAGTTCCTTTGGCCACGTTCATGTTAAGATCACTCAAAACGTGGTTCGGGTTCTTCTTGGAGCCGTAATGTTTGTAAGCGTGGCGAACGCATACAGCCTGCTGCCTCCTGTTCCATATTGAAGATTGTTGATGCGTCATCTGGGGCCTCTCCACGTTAACGCCCACCAAGTCCGGGCCTGGAACCGTCGGTTCCACGCGCTCCCCCATTACGTTGTTCTCACTGCAACAAACAGATTCACTTATCGTGTGAACGGGCATTACTTTATCACAGATTTGTTTACAAAAAAAAGGAAACTTCGTTAACTGCGAGTTATGTGACACTAAAATAAAATTCCTGCGGATGTTCCTTGCTGTGTAATTTGCAGGACAAGTCGATAAATTGATCAGAAACGTTAAAGTTTCAGGAGTTTGTTGACTCCCCTCAAAGTATAAAAGCAGGTTACCCTATATGTAGAGCTAAAGTTGTTCTAATATTAAATCAGTAATAATTATGCAACTTTTATTGACTTTATTGGTCAATAAACAATTGCCACTTCTCATGATTATGTTTTATAGAAATAATGGGAAAAGTTATGTGTAGGTATTATTCACACATATAGATATTATTATTCATGTGCGTCATACTTTTATTGCACTATTATACACCCTGTATGTACTGTAATCGCTATTGCAAATGTTGCACGATTACCTTACTTATTAGACAAGAACGTAACTTTCTCTCAAAGAACATTAATAGGATATACTTACTCGTATTTGCATATATTGTCTAACAAACGGCTTTGCCAAAAAAAATTTGAAATTTAAAAAATACATAAATTTTGTTTATGATAATAAGGTGTTGTGCTGTTATCTCACCAAATTTCTAACGAAATTTCTACTAGCAGGTAAGAATTATGAAAGAGAAAGCGGCCAAGGACATTAACCGTCTTCGGGCACCTACAAGTCAGCCTTCATTAGTAGACTAATTGGATCGTATTATGGTATAGTGACCACGTAATAAGATGATATCAAGTGGTGTGGGAGGTATTTTACGCGGGTTCTGTCTATCTATAGAATGGTTTTGATTTAAATTAGCTTTTACCTCATTATATGTCAAATTTAGCCAAAAGAAATCTACCAAAGTATCTTTGCTTTGTTAAAACCGTTAACCCAACTGAAGCCCTGATATGCACATTACGGTAAAGTTATGTTATTATGCGACTGGTGAAGGTTTTTAACCCTGTTTAGTAGAATTCTTTAGGAGAACACTTCGATATGCCCTAACCTTAAATTCCAGATTTTCGTTTTTCATTTTACAACACTCATTAAAACTTACTCATCAAACTTATAAGAAAACTTAAACTAAACTCTCCAACTTCTCAAATAAATTAAAATTGCAGGTAACATATATACGAAGTTTTCTTGTTAAAATTATCTCAGTTTTTACAGTCACATATTAAGAATGTTGATCTAATAGATATAAATTTTCTGGACAGAAAAGGAAAAATTGGGTGGTGAGGTCAGAAATGTAACACAACAGACTCGACAACGAAGCAAAATAACAAATGATGATCTTTTGAAAACTATAGGTTCCCATTGGGAAAAAAATAAATTTGACCTTGATGACGTCATCTAGGTTAGAAGCAAAATAACAAATGTTGAGCTTTGGAAAACTAAAACTGTGAAATCTAAGAAGTTGCAGGAAAGCTTATTGATATTTAGGTTTATAATTCTCTTCTGTATACCCAGATGGAGCTTAATTTATGTTAGGAAAATGTAATCACATCTATCTTAGAACTAACCTTGGAACCCCATCTTTTGGCAACCAGATTTTACCACCGTATTACCTCAATAGTAGTTTGTACTTTTAAAGGCCTTAATTAGTTACTTGGTATATCACTTACTACTCCCATTCCGGACGACAATGACGCCTCTTTAGACCTTGCTATTCGCCAGCTCTGTACTGTGTGTGCCATGCTGTTCGTCAGCCTTTCACTGTATGTGCTCTTGCTGTGTTTTTAGTCTTACACTGTGTCTCCTTGTGAATTGTCAGCTTTGCACTGTGAGTGATCTTGCTGTTCGTCAGCAAGAGCACACTCTGTTGCTTTTTGTTAGCGTTGCACTGTGTATACCCTTGCTGTTGTTAGCTTTGCATTGAGTGTGCTCTTGCTGCTTGTTAGCCTTGCACTATGTGTTCCTTTGCCGTTTGTCAGTCCTGTACTCTGTGTGCTCTTGCTGTTCGTCACCCTTGTACTGTGTGTGATCTGCTGTTTGTCAGCATTGCTCTGTCACTGTGTGTGTCTTTGCTGTTCGTTAGCCTTGCACTGAGTGTGCTCTGGCCGTTTGTCAAATGTTGCTATTCGCCAGCACTATACTGAGTGTGTCTTGGTGTTGGTCAGCATTTCACTGTGTGTGCTTTTGCTGTTGTTAGCTTTGCATTGAGTGTGCTCTTGCTGTTTGTCAGCCTTGCACTGTGTGTTCCTTTGCCGTTCGTCAGTCCTGTACTCTCTGTGCTCTTGTTGTTCGTCAGCCTTGTACTGTGAGTGATCTGCTGTTTGTAAGCGTTGCTCTCTGTCACTGTGTGTGTCTTTGCTGTTCGTTAGCCTTGCACTGAGTGTGCTCTGGCCGTTTGTCAAATGTTGCTATTCGCCAGCCCAATACTGAGTGTGCCTTAGTGTTGGTCAGCATTTCACTGTGTGCGCTTTTGCTGTTTTTTTAGTCTTGTACTGTATGTCCTTATAAATTGTCACCTTTGCACTCTAAGTGCCCTTGCTGTTCGTCAGCCTTGTACTCTGTGTGCTCTTGCTTTTTGTCAGCATTTCACTGTGTTTGCTTTTGCTGTTGTTAGCTTTGCATTGAGTGTGCTCTTGCTGTTTGTCAGCCTTGCACTGTGTGTTCATTTGCCGTTCGTCAGTCCTGTACTCTGTGTGCTCTTGTTGTTCATCAGCCTTGTACTGTGAGTGATCTGCTGTTTGTAAGCGTTGCTCTCTGTCACTGTGTGTGTGTTTGCTGTTCGTTAGCCTTGCACTGAGTGTGCTCTGGCCGTTTGTCAAATGTTGCTATTCGCCAGCCCAATACTGAGTGTGCCTTGGTGTTGGTCAGCATTTCACTGTGTGTGCTTTTGCTGTTTTTTTTAGTCTTGCACTGTATGTCCTTATAAATTGTCACCTTTGCACTCTAAGTGCCCTTGCTGTTCGTCAGCCTTGTACTCTGTGTGCTCTTGCTTTTTGTCAGCGTTGCACTGTGTGTGTTCTTGCTGTTCGTTAGCTTTGCACTGAGTATGCTCTTGCTGTTTGTTAGCGCTGTACTCTGTGTGCTCTTGCTGTTCGTCAGCCTTTCACTGTGTGTACTCTTGCTCTTTTTTAGTTATCGTGGAGTGTAGCGGGTTTGGGATAGATGAGAGTGAAACACCTTTATTATTTCAGGTTAGTTCTCTTTATTATTTCAAATTGCCGATGTTTCGACCATATATTTGGTCTTTTTCAAGGCTGCTTGGACCTAAAGGGCTTCCTGTCAAGGTTTAGATTGTGACACGGGTTCAGGTTAGTGTAACAATCTAGACCTTGACAGGAAGCCCTTTAGATCCAAACAGCCTTGAAAAACACCAAATATATGGTCGAAACGTCGGCAATTTGAAATAATAAAGGTATTTCATTCTACGGTGTCCCAAACCCGCTACCCTCCACGACCACTTTGCAACATTCGGGGCACGAACTACTAACCATGTTTTTTTAGTCTTACACTGTGTATCCATGGGAATTGTCAGCCTTGCATTGTCAGTGCTCTGGCTGTTCGTCAGCCTTGTATTCTGTGTGCTCTTGCTTCTTGTCAGCATTGCACTCTGTGTTCCTTTTCTGTTCGTTAGCTTTGCACTGAGTGTACTCTTGCTGTTTGTCAGCCTTGCACTGTGTGTTCCCTTGCCGTTCGTCAGCCCTGTACTCTGTGTGCTCTTGCTGCTCGTCAGGCTTATACTGTGTTTGCTCTGCTGTTTGACAGCCTTACTCTGCGTCACTGTTTGCGTCTTGGATATTCGTTAGTCTTGCACTGAGTGTGTTCTGGCCGTTTGTCAGACCTTGCTATTCGCCAGCCCTGCACTGTGTGTGCTATTGCTGTTTTTTTAGTTTTGCACTGTGTGTCCTTGTGAATTGTCAGCCTTGCATTATAAGTGCCCTTGCTGTTCGTCAGCTTTGTACTCTGTGTGCTCTTGCTTTTTGTCAGCGTTGCCCTGTGTGCGCCCTTGCTGTTCGTTAGCTTATTTGCACTGAGTGTCTTCCTTTGCCGTTCGTCAGCCCTGTACTCTGTGTGCTCTTACTATTCGTCAGCCTTGTACTGTGTGTGCTCTGCTGTTTGGCAGCGTTGCTCTGTGTCACTGTGTGTGTCTTTGCTATTCGTTAGTCTGGGCTCTGGCTGTTTGTCAGCATTACACTCTGTGCGCCCTTGCTGTTCGTCAGGCTTTGCTCTATACATGCCCGACGCAAACTTTGTTTTTAGTTACCTTAAACTATTGACGACTGATGAGTGACGATTAACCAAGTTGTCAAGAGGGCCTCTAGTAGACACTGAACTGGCCCTAGTTATTATTAATGGCCTAACACATGGATTTGTTCTTTAACTGGGTGGTATGTTGCAATTTCAAGCACGCACACCAACCAGCATGGTTCATTAGCCGAGACGAAATATCAAGTATTGGCTAGCTAGAAGGAATAGTTAATAGTTTCTTGGATTTCGTTACATATTGCAAAAATATTTGCCAAGGTGTACCTACTGATGGCGCCGCTTTATTAAATGAGATATTTGCAATTCACTCAGAAATGCTAAGATTGGGCAAAGAAAAAGTTGAAATAATTGGACGTGAAACATGAAACGAAGCCTGAAGAATTAGAACTTTAAAGAATTGATTGTCATGCTGAATTGCCAAGTTAATCATTAATTAGGTAATTAGTTGCTTCATTTATGGCCATTTTCACTAAGCAAATTTTAAGGAAACTTAAAGTTAAGAGCCCTTAAACCATATGTATTAGCATGAGTAACCATGGTAATAATGGAAACCATAACTAAGTGTACTAAAAAATTGCTTGGTGCGATCGGCCATTAAACACTTCGACTTACCGAGAGAGATAAACATATTATAATTGCCTTCACATAAGTACTTAAAAAAAATTAATGTTTGGTCACATAAAACAGATAATTATTTAAAATTGCCTAATCGATAATCAAGGATTACTGTGCCCGATATCACCTTGACCACGCATTGTGCCTTACATATTAATGTCAAAGAGTGGGGTCAAGAATAGTGCGCTGCTCGGTTTCAAGCATTTTATAAAGGATGTCCCAAATAAAGTCAGTGTGACCTATCAGATACTCTTTATTAAATATATAAAAATCGTTTTGGTCTGACTCTTCTCTCTTCAATGTTTCAAGTGTTGTAAACGCTTGAAAGGCTCTCTTTATTGTCATAACCAATTACAAAATTAACTCTCATTGCTCGAAATCTAGAAGGGCTGTAAAAATGCTGGAAATAATTTTAAATTTCGAAACTAACTTGAAAGGGCACACAATTTAAGTCGCCTCATATGTTTTATAGTTTACTTAAACTCGCTTTATTTTTTACACCCTGTATATGCTAAGGATATTACCTGCTTTACATGAGATGCGTTCGAGGCATCATCAGTGATAGTACTGGTGGTCCCATCTCACTCATTTGCCACCAAGATTATCTAATATGCAAAATTGCATTCATGATTGCAATGCATATTCAAAAAGCTTTAATTGAATTTATTTACTGGACTCTTGTTTGCGTTTATGGTAATAATTAGTGGCTTCTGTTTGAGCATCTGTGATTTTATAAAGGAGTTATTTATTAACATACTAAAATCCATCTAAGTGGCGAATATAGTGAGGTCATTACTATGGTGTTTTACACCTTAAATCATTTTAAATGTATTCGATGGAACAACCATTTGCTATTTTGCATATTCTGTACTAGCAAAATAAAATCTAGATTGGCAAATGCTAAATTATCTTGCAGAAAATAAGTTCTTTTTAACATTCATAGGACGCCTTCTGCCTGCAAATTTTTCGCATATTTTCCACTATTTTATTGTTTCTTCCTGTGTTTATACAAACCCTCATCCCTTATATTCTATTCTTTTTTTTCTACAATACGATGATGAGATGTCTAGCAGGTAAAGGACATGAAAACTTCGCTTGAAAAACACCGATGTTTCGACTATATTTTAGTCTTTCTTAAGGCTATCTTCTTTGAGTGAGAGATGATCAAAATAACTGTTATGAGATCCATATAGCCTTGTGTCAAATTTTTTTGGCCATTAGGATTAATGACCCTCAAATAACCCTCCGCGAGGCTGTAGACAAGACCGGCAGCTCATTTCTTGACTCGGTGAAACTAAACTTTCACGGGGAGGGATGTGTGTTTAATATCGATTGCTACATGCTTCTAAATATACAAATACGAGTCGTGAAAGACTTCAACTCTTCAGTTTTAAGAATCCAGCCTCAAGTACATAGGAGATTCAGAACTAGTTTCATATGGGTTAAAGACCATTCAACACGGATTACACACGTTTAGCGTTGGTTCTGAAGGTGAGACTGGAGGAAAGAAAAAAAGATACCTACACTTAATTTTTGGTATGGTAGCATCAAAGCGAAAATGAGTGACTGCATGAACGATGCCAATTAAAGAAAGAACATGATATATAATAAAGAAGTCAACATAATCTTGAGGAAATAGTAAAGGCAATGAATAAAGTTTCTGAAACCAAGTTAGGAAACAAAAGGGAAGTCCTACATCAACGACGAAATATTACATTTAATGCAACAGAGCAGTCTCTAAAAAGTTTGGTCAAACATATTTGGAGATATGTGTCTTTTTCAAAAGCACAGTGTACTTTCAATGCTACTTGAAGTATGAGCACCTGGAAAGCAGGCAAAAAGAGCAGTTGGTGTTCTACAAATAATCTACCTTTCATTGAAGTTTTTCATAGAATTATTTCCAAATTTTATTCATTACTCATTTTTTTCCGTAATATTTATCTCACGTCTTGTAATCGACTTGCTCCTAAAGGTGTATTACCTCAAGAAAAATTATATTATTCATACCAGTACCTATAGTAGTGACGTAGGACGTCCATGCAATAAGAACGTGCTTTAATACGCAGTCAGACCTATTGAAGAACTAACTGAACTCTAATACATCACTTACATTTCCTGTTCCGGTCTCGCAACACCTAGTACTCTATAAAGGATGTGAAGGAGTAACTCCCACATACCCCGATCAAACTTTAATCACAACCCCGATTCAGCGACACGCGTCATACCTTTCGCCCGACAGGAATAGTACTGACTAGAGCCCCATAGCAGCCCAATGAAAAAAAATAATTGGTCGAGTAATTATCATACAAGAAATTGTAATTAATTTTCTATGTACCTGTTTGTACGTGATGATAAACATTTATATAGCAAATGGATCAATAGGGTGTTCAATTTGGTTAATTGCCTTGTTTGTGTGTGATGTTTTTTTCTTTGATACACTTTGGAACTCGGTTTTTGCGAGTTGTACCGTATGGTAAAAGGATGGTGAGTCACCATAGATCTGGAAGGGAGAAGCAGTAGTACATTTTTTTTTAGGAAAATTTAACAATAATGATGTGACGTAATGGTACATCATCACCTTCAAATGAATGGACATACGCGAACCGTTGTGCAATACCAAGTGTAATTAAATAGACCGAATGGATAAACGTAATTGGTGGAAAAATTTAGGTCATATCGTATTGTTATGGGGAAGAGCATACCGCCAATGAGTTGGTACACTAATTTGAGAAGGCCGTCTAAGACAACCTTGTGCTTGCGAGCGTGCAGTGGTTTTGCAAGGAAGGAAAAAAGCCAACGAAACGAATTATTATTACGAATTAAAAAAAATGTCGGAATCTGCGCAAATTTTAAGATATTCGAGACAGGTAGCAGGCTTGTGTAAGATGACTAATATTTCCAACCATTTGAATGAAAACGATCATATTGTCCTTCTAGCTCGGGCTATACATGAATACTGATGAACGGCGTATAAGCGAAAGAACTGTTATTATAATGGAAGTGGACCATGAACTATGCAGCAATAGGTTACCAGAGACAAAAATACCTCATCATGTCAGAGCATAGATATTTCAAATTATTGGAAACGTCCTATTATTTAACTACCATAAGCGTCCCTTAGCCATCATCAACTGCCAATGGAAGTGTGAGGAAAACAAAACAGAAGAACGCTCTCACGTCAACTCACGCACTAATATTGTGTCTCTTTCTTTTTTGAATATATGAGCATTACGCCTTTCAGTTTCAAATAGCGTGTTTATGGTGTCAGAAAGACGCTTGTTAAAGTCGAGTAACAAGAATTCTAATTAAAATTGAGATGAGGGAGTTTTGCAATCATCACCAGCTTTCTTTAAGCGAGGTTTTTCCATTTGATGACCTTTTTGATGGGCTAAATTGATAGACATGAAACAAATTCACTTGTTTTTTAGAATAGATTATTAGACCAATCTGTATGTGTCTGCCTTACAACAGTAACATTTATTTAACATGATGTTAAATCTCGTGTTAAATCATCATCATCATCTAGCGCTACAACCCTGGGTGGTGTTACCTGACTGCACAACTCTCATCCAATACGATTTGCCATCAATTTTTGGTCGAAAGGGATATTCATTATCTGTAGGTCTGATTTGATGTTGTCTCTCCAACACATTCTGGGGCGCCCGAGTGGTCTTTTTCCTGTTGGAACCTCCTCCCACACCAATCTTACAAGTCTTTCATTCTGCAGCCTGTGTACGTGGCCTGCCCACCTTACTCGTTGGGATTTAATCTCTTGCATGTGATAAGTTGAATTTATTTCAATATTCGTTCTAATACGATGTCGATTTGTCGTCGGATCGTGGTGGGCTCTGAAGATTTTCCTGAGAATTTTTCGTTCAAAACGTCTGAGTTTTTCGTCGTTTGATTCGGTCATTGACCACATTGCACATCCATATGTTATTATTGGCCTGACAATGGTTTTATAGATTTTAGTTTTTGATGTTGCGGTCAGGTTCTTCGACTTAAGATAAGATTGTTAAGTGCGTATAGGTAGCGGTTTGCAGATTGAATTCTTTCTTTGATTTCTTCAGTAACGTCATTATCAGCAGTTATTGTAGCTGCAAGGTAATTAACACGCTCTACCCTTTAAAAATTAAGAGTGTTGATTGTGACGTTTTGCCCTATTCTATCTCTTCGTTCCATTCTCTTTATACACATGTATTTCGTTTTTTTCTCGTTGACTTTTAGTCCCACTTCACCTGTTGTTTTTTCGATCTCGTTGAAAATAACTTTTACGGATATGATGGTGTCTCCGACGTCATCTGCGTATGCTAGCAGTAAATTGGGACCTTTAGTTGTTAGCAGTTCGGTTTTTATTTCCGCTGGTCTCACGGCTTTCTCTAAGACGAGGTTGAAAAGTAGTGGTGATAGGGCGTAGCCTTGTTTAAGCGCACTGTGCACTGTGTATTACGAAACTACTGGATAGACTGTTGTTTACTCGTACTTTAGACACTCCGCCCTCCATATAAACTTTGGACATCTGAATGAGCTTTTTTGGTATTGTCCGACATCGCATTCCATACTTGACTTCTCTCTATCATATGACCGTCGGAAGTCTATGAAGAGGTTATGTACCTTTCTATTATATTCCCATCCTTTTTCTAGGAGCTGCCACAGTGTGAAGAGTTGATCTATTGTTCACCTGTTTGTCCTGAATCCGGCATGGTATTCCCCCAGAAGGTTTTCTGCATATGGGATTAGTTTGCATAGCATAATGTTTGAGAGAGCTTTATATGTAGTGTTTATTAGTGAGATTCCTCTGTAGTTGGCGTATTTTAATTTGCCCCCTTTTTTGTGGATGGACATGGGATTGCTGGTATTTTTTATTTTCGCCAGATAAGAGTTATTAATCAATGAATTTGTCGATGCGGTGCATCTGCCCCATATTTTAGAAACTCAGCCGGTATCTTGTCCGAGCCAGGTGCCTTGGAGTTATTAAATTTATTTATTGCTTTTCTTGTTTCCTCAAGGAAGGGTTCTTCAACTGAATGGTCCACTGTAATGTACGTTTCTTCTTTGTGCGGTTCTTCCTGTGTTACGTTTAGAAGATCTTTAATATGTTCTTTCCATTTTTCAATTAGTCCTTCGTCGCTGAGTATCATGCAGCCGTGGTTGTCCTTCAGTGTTGGGATGGATCTGGACTTAGGACTTCTCTTCTCCAAAGAAACTTGCACTGTAGAATTCTCTTGATCCTGGTTTGGGGCGATTTGCTTCCATTGCTTCATACTTTTCTGTTTCATATTTTATTTTCTTCGCTTTTAATAGTGTTCTTGTTTCTTTCCGGCAGTTTGCGTACTTCTTTCTACTTTCATTTGTCTGTAGTTGTATCATTCTCTTCCTTACTGTTTCTCTTTTTTCTAGCCGCATTCTTCGTCAAACCATGTTTTTGCCCTCTTTCTTTTGCTTTTTCCAAATACATTTTCGGCAGTCTTTGTTAGTATTTCTGCAAAACATGATGTTAAATGTCAGTGTTTATCTGGATGATGCCTAAAACTATCAGACACATCAACAATATATAGGGTGTTTCCAAAATCGATCAGGAAACTTGGTGATTAGACATGATTTAAAGGAGGTTCTTTTTGAAATGTGATTGGTTTCTAACTTACAGCCTTAGAAGTTCATTTTTTTTATTTATTTAGTTTTATACTATTTGTACTATACTTTTTTATACTATTTGTACAATACTTTGGCAATTGCTAGGATTGCTAAGTTGGTTATGCCCTATCAGGGAATAATCGATAGATTGCCGCTGAGAATCTTGTTTCTGCTATAGGACTTTATCTAAATACAATCAGATTTTTTTGTCATATTTTCTTCTCCTTGATATTTTAATAAACTTTTGACATATTTTATCAAGACTTTCAAAAAAGGTACTCTATTTATTTCGCTAAACCTAACCATTTATGGGCAAATAACGCTAAATGGTTTAATGCTCATTTAATATCCTATTTAGTAGCTACCAGTTAACACGTCATCATCCTTTCACTTCCACTTCAAAGTAATAACCGGGACAGGGTGTTTCGAAATTAAAAAGTTGATGAAAACACCACTTTAACACCACAAACAAACACCTTACAAAAAACTATAAAATTTAAATAGTTAAGAAACACCTTTAACTCATTATGCTCCACATAAAGAAACTTACCAAGTGTTCTCTAATATTTAGTAAAATGTGCTTTGCTGTGGTTGTTAGGTAGTTTCAATATCTTGAAAATGGTTAGAGACACGAATTAAGTTCTTGAAAGTGGCCAACTTTTTTTTCCAAGTTGAACAGGGAGCATAAATGCTGGAATATAAACTATCATTTGCGTACAGTAAACACTTTGGGGTCTTGTTGGTATTAAGCATTAGGGAATTTCGAGGTTTAAAACAAAAAAATTTGCGGAATATTCATATTTGAAAGAAGAGAACAACACAAATAGTTTGGAGTACAAAGTGAGGGTTACGGAGGGGCTCAAAAACTGAACTGAAATGAAATTCTTATAATCGACAAAGCTTCTTAGCATTCGATTTCACTAAATAATTATAACCAAACCAGAAATCGAATTGAAAATCTTTTTGTCGTCCAAGTTTCACTAAACCAAATATGAAATGACATTCATGATAATGACAGATTGTTGTAGTGCTATGCAACGTTGCAAAATTTAAAGAAAAATGAGAAAATAAAGAAATAATCAATTTGTAATAATGCTACGAGTGTTTGGCGTCCCAATAAACTAAGTAGTAGGTGAATTAGCGGGATGGGGACAAATAACGACAATTCAGCTTTTATCAATTGCCAACGTTTCGACCATATATTGTGGTCTTTATCAAGGCTGTAAAGACAAGAAACATCGATCAGTTTATGGCCAGCGGCATGACTAACTTAGAATTACAATTAAAAATTTATATAGATTAGAAAAATACAGATTAGAAAAAATATAAAGGGCCTATTATACAGAGCCTACAGTCTCAGTAGCCCTAAATTCCATAACAAAAATACCACTATCATTAAAACTATATTAAGAAACAACAATTATCCAACATGCCTTGTCAACCGTATTATAAACAAATTTAATCAACGTAAAAATAGTACGAACATCAATGAAATTAATAGTAGTGACAAACTCATATCAATGGTATTTTTGCTAACCTGAACTAACCTGCTAACCTGAACTAACCTGAACTAAACCAAAAGAACCTAACCTAAGGAAAGACAGAACTGAACTAACCTGAAATAATCTAACTAAAGGCAAAGTAAAACTGAACTAACCGCGACAGGCCCAGGTGCGGCCCATGGGCCGCCGTAAAGGACAAGTAAACCTGAACTAACCAAACCAAAGGCAAAGTAAAACTGACCTAAAAAAAAAGCTCCGTAGCGGCCCTAAAGAGCCCCTGCGGCAAGGTGGAGGTGCGGCCCTAACGGGCCGGCTTAAAAGTACAACTGCACTGTCCAAACTAAAGGAAAACATAACTAAATTAACCTAACGAAAATAAAAACAGAACTGAACTAACTCACGGGCTGCCATAAAGGGCAGGTTTTACTGAACTTTTAAACCAAAGGAAGAACACAACTGAACTAACCTGAACCAACTTAACCAAAAGAAAAGTAAAATTGAACTAGAGTTTTACTTTGTTGTTAAAGAATTACTAGAATAGCGTTGTACAGAGCAGGAGCAGGAGACGTCCACAAGCCTATTAAATCTAATACTGCATGGCAGATGGATCTCAGTTCGAGAAACAAGATATATTGCTCTGTACCTCGCAGGTTATCGGAGCCAGAACGAAGTCTAAAGACTAGGTGGTCACCAGTTTGTCGATCAACCTTTCTGCATATTAGTTTCGGGGTCTACCTCTCATCAGAACAGCTTTTGCTGATCGACAAATTGGAGACCGTGAGTTCGCGGCTTAAAGCCAAAAATTTACGGAAAAGCGGTGAGGTGTTATACGGAACAGGAGCAGGCGACATCCACCAGCGTATTAAATCTAATACTGCATGGCAGATGGCTCTCAGTTCGAGGAGCAGCCCATATTGCTCTGTACCTCGCAGTTTATCGGAACCAGAATGAAGTTTAAAGAGTAGGTGGTCACCAATTTGTCGATCAACCCATCTACACACTGATTTCGGGGTCTACCCCTCGTCAGTACAGCTTTGGCTGATCTGCATACAGTAGGTGGTCACCACCCTAATTACTAGAATTTTTTATTTAGTCGTCGGACTTTATCAATTTTTTCTTCAATAGCAGCGGAACCAGACACTTTTTATCAATAAAAGCTTGATCAAATCACTCTTACGTTACACACTGTATAAATTAGAAAACTGCAAACCTTTATGTTTATATATAATACTAACTGATTAATTAAATTTTATTTTTAAAGTACATGTATACTTAAACAGTACAATAACCTAAAAGAACATAATAGAATCAGTTGAATATTGTTTATATACTTTCGCTACTTTAATTTTCTTTCACGGTCTATTATGAGAAAGTAACAACAAGATACAATGACATTTCCTCTCGATAAAAAAAAGGAACTATCAAGGTAAAACTGAAACACAATACCATAATTTATCGATTGCAACAAAGGGTCATTGTCTCGCTAATGAAGATTAAATTATCTCTTCATTAGTATTTTATAACCGGGTTCAAAGAAGAAAATCGGACTCACCTTTAAAATAATGTTTAATGAGTTAGTATCCATCCTTTTATCTTTTGGTCCCCTGACACATACCTACAACAAACAGATAACTTTTTACTAAGGTAATAAAACTGTTATGCAACACATGAAAAACACATCTCGAGCACTACAGGACCAAACACACGCAGTAAGGCCGTCTGGGAAATGAATCATGCCCATGTTTAAGAAACAAATATTGTTTTTACTTAATGGCGACCGAAGCAATTAATTGCAACTTTTACTTTTGCTGTTCGTTACTCAACGTAAAACCTAAAATTAATGACCTATAAAATAAAACCATGAACAAGCAGATTTTTTGGCATTACTATAGTTCGGTTCGCTCAGCGAATTGTTACACTTTGCTTAAAGGAATCAGGCACACCTTCGAGGTATGAAAAAACTAATAAGGAAATTGAAACATTTCATGCACCAAAGTTTTTTGGTGAGAAAAGATTTACGGAAAATGACTGGAGTGCCTCAAAACAGATTGTTAACATACGGACGTTTAGATGGGCAGTGGGCTGTTTCCAACCATTTAAGGCGCCTAGTGAAGATGGAGTGAGAACAATCTTTCTACAGGAAGGTCTGGACATGCTTGCTCCAACACTAACCAAGATCTTTACAGCAAACCTGGCTTGGGGATACATCCCAACCAGCTGGGCCAAGGGTAAAGTGGTATATACCAAAATAGAGAACGCATTCGACCGTAACAAACTTTGTTTGCCTAAGGCTCTAAGACCATTAAGTCTGACATCATTTCTAATTAAGAGTCTGGAAAAGATGATATTCTGATTCTGAAGATGATTTATATATTAGACAAGGTGCGTTGACCCAGCTCCCTCTCAACCCACATCAGTATGCATATTAGAGCGGCAAATTGGCCGATCTAGCACTGAACAACCTCATCGAGAAGATCTCGCATGACCTCAAGGAGGGATGTATAGCGATAGCGATACTTCTGGACATTGAAGAACTTTTCAACAATGCCCTTCCTGACTCTCTGTAAAGCTGTGGTTTTGATTTTTGGGTTGTGGGATCAGGGGTGTGGTCACCACAACCCAAAAAATCAAAACCACATCTTAACAAATTGGATTAAAAATCAACAACATCTCTGTAAAGAGTTTGGTGCTAGAGGAGTAGAGCAGACTATTCAGGACTGGACACGCAGCATGCTGAACAACAGAGCAATCACCACACCCCATCAAGACACAACAGTTTGCTTCAGAGCCGGTGCAGGGGGTGTCCGCAGGGAGGAGTTCTATCACCTTTTCTGTGATCCGTACTGGTGGATGAGCTGCTTGCTGTGGTTGAACTGTGAGATGTTCAGGCGTATTCAGGCGACCTTGTGATCCTGATCCGAGGCTACCATGGAGGACGCATAACAGAAATACTCCAAGAGATTATCAACACCATCTACGAGTGGTGTCTTGGAGAGAAGATGCCTGTCAACCTGCTCAAAATCGTGGTGGTTCCGTTCGCACAACGAGGAGAAAATTGAATTCTTTGAGGCCACCCTCCATGCTAGGAAAAACTATTCCATTTGCAAAGGAGGTGAAATATTTCGGCGTAATACTGGATAAGACACTAAGCTGGAATGCACATATAGAAAGAATGAGTAATAGGGCTAAATTGTCCTTGTGGACATGCAAAAGGTACTGCGGATAAGACTGGGGATTAAAACCCAAATTAATGCACTGGCTTTATGCGACAGTCATTAGACTAATGACCACGTATGGAAAAACTGTCTGGCATTCCAAGGATGGACAAAGAAGTGCGAGGTACAAACTGAGTAACTTATATCGCCAAACTTGCCTGGCCATCAGTGGGGCATTTGGCACCACTCCAGCATTGGCCATGGAAAGATTTCTCGGGCTAATCCCGCTCCACAGTCTGGTGGAGAAGAGTGGAGTGGAATATATACAGACTCCACAACACACAGGGGGGAGGAGGTTACACTCGAACCAAAACCAGTACAGGCTGAATTAACCGGACGTGCTTTGGTGGGTATGCATTCGGACATGATGCCCCCTGTCATCTACACTTATTCAGCCTACAAGGTAAACCTCCCTACAAAGGAGTGGGACGAGAATAAACTAATGCTACTGAGCGGGCACCGCTGATAAGAATACAGACTCCAGGAGAGTCTGGGAAAGTACGCAGCATTAGTTCAGGTCAGGCGGAGCTCCATGCCAGCGAAATATCTGCCAGGTTGATAAGCAATCAAAACTGGACCAATAAAAATATCAAAATGTATTCAGACAGTCAAGTGGCACTCAAAGCACTTGACTCTTCGAGGAAGGCAGGATCTCTTCGAGAACTGTCTGGGGAGTTCGAAACATCCGCCCACCGGACTTCCACAAAACCTCACTCAAGAAGATAATGGACTTTCTAAAAGTCTTCTGAGTCTTCTGAGTGAACTTTAATTGATATTGAGGCACAATAGGTCTTGTAGGTCGCTGTGCACGGGCCCCCCCTCTTGGGACCACTCATTAGGATTCAATCAAATCAATCAATCCTCACAATCGTTTTCCAAATATGGTCGATTCCAATACTTCCAATATTAGTGAAACAAGGATAGAATGAAACCTCAATAGTAGCGCAGAAATATTCGACATTTCGACGTTTATTTTACATCTTTGTCAGGGCTATTCTACCGGTTTAGGCTGCTCCAAAATATGTAGTACTTTTTTTATATTGCTAACAATTTTTTAACTTGCGACTCTTAATAGTTAATCAAAAGTGTTATAACCTGATCTTAAGAGTTAAGGGAGATCTGAGATAACAAACTTTTATATTCGAGTGTTTGGTCTAGAAGGTACCAACTTTGGAATGCTGGCTAAGTAACTGGGCGTCCCTGGAATGACATCTTATTTTACATTAGATTGTAGTCTTAATGTTTTTTTTTGTCTGTTTAACTCACAGCATTCGCATGTATTTAATTTGAAGCAAAAGCAAGATAATAAGGTTAATTTAAATTATTAAACGATTTAATAATAATTTATAATTGGTCACCCACTCCGCTCCCGATTGATTGGCAAAAAAAGACGCGGACTTTGGAACGAAAAATGCCGCAGAAAATGCAGTAACTAATCTAATCTAATCTAATAGCAAAAGTCCTTGCTTTTTCTTCTTGTATTGCGTTTTAATAACTGCAGAAATATCCCGATTTGCCTTCACCTCTCCGAATAACAATATAAAATCGCTATTAGTAATCGTTGCCGTTTACACAGTCTAAGAGAATGACGGTGCTCATTTTATGCAGACTTATTGTTATATTATAATCGAAACTAATTAACTGTATCACATTAACCGCACATGTAGGTATAATTGATTTAAAATATTCGCCATTCGAAACACAAACTAAGTTTTAGTAAATTGTCGTCTGAAGTGCAATAAAACCTATCACTTGGACCCTAAATACTAGACGTAATTACATTCATTATCAAGTATGTGTTTAATATATCAGATTTACGGCCTTAAGATCTTAGAGGTTTTAAAATAAGTTTCATTTTTAGTTTAAAATAAAACCCAAAAACCTAGTTTTAGGGAGAAATATATATGACACAACAAACTTTAAAGTTTTCAAGTTCTAACTTAGAGCCAACATTCTCAGCTTGGTGCATGCCAAGTGGCTATGTCGCCATCACCTAGGGGTGGCCAAGGGCAAAGCTGTGGCAATTTACTAGCCTGGAAAGCCCCTCGAAGGTGACAGAGAGTGGATGGATAAGTTGACCAGGTTTTTGATCGTCTAATGTGGATTTTTTAAGTCTAGAGGGCAAGGTATTTATGATTGTGGTTGACTCACACTCCAACTGCTCTTGACATATTTAGAAAATAGTTGCGAAGTTTGCCCTACTCATACTTGTCGTTGAGAACAATGGATCATCTTGGTGGAACAATTTTTCCTAAAGAATGAAATCACATGTCAGCATAAAACATTTTAAGAGCAAGATCAAAGCTGCCTAAAGGTTTCACAACGCTAATATCTAAATTTTTCTTAAATTGAAAGAATACTCCTCACATAGTGACAGGAAAGTGTCCATCAAAGTTGACGCTTGGAAGGACACTAAGAACGAGGCTGTCAGTAGCATGTGGAAAGAGAGTGGCAGCGAAGAGCACTCGTGAAAGGAAATATAGACATTTTCAAGAGAATGACTCTGTGTTACATGATGATCGATTATGCAATAGCATACAGCAAGAATTAGTTGAAGATGACCATAGAGAAGAAGTTGGGTGTAACTCTATCGAATGCCAGGTAGAAGACAACAGAAACGTCACCTGATTCGGATCATTGAAAGAAGAAATTTTATCCTGGACTATTAAAAAAGAGATTTAGTACTGAGAGAATATTCTCATGTCACCTTTCAACATGCACAAGAACAAGGCTGTCACTAGTATCAGAGAAGGGCACAGGTGATTAAAAGTGCAGACAGTTTCTAGAGAATAACCCTGTGCTGCCTGGTGAGCAATTCTCCAAATAGAGACAGGAAGAACTGAATGAAAACTATCACAGAAAAGAGCTTGGATTGAACTGTCTGTGTCGGCTACCAGGTGGAAGACTATGGAAACGTCATCTGACCCGATTCAAAGAAGAAATTTTATGCCGGACCAATAATATGAGAGAAATGGAGTTCTGAGAGTAAACATACAGATACCCTACTTGTGATAATTACTTCGGATTGTACAATGGCAAACAGCAAGAACTGGTTGAAGATGACCATAGAGAAGAAGTTGGATTTAACTCTATCGACTGTCAGGTGAACGACAACAGAAATGTCACCTGATTCGGATCATTGAAAGAAGAAATTTTATCCTGGACTATTAATAAAAGAGTCAGTACTGAGAGAATACTCTCATGTCTCTTTACAACATGCACAAGAACAAAGCTGTCACTAGTATCAGAGAAGAAAGTGGCAGCGAAGAGCACTAGTGATTAAAAGTGCAGACAGTTTCTAGAGAATAACCCTGTGCTACCCGGTGAGCAATTCTACGATGACAAACAGGAAGAACTGGTTGAAAGCTACCACAGAAAAGATCTTGGGTTGAACTGCCTGTGTCGGCTACCAGGTGGAAGACTATGGAAACGTCATCTGACCTGATTGAGAGAAGAAATTTTATGCTGGACCTAGTAATATGAAAGAAATGGAGTTCTGGGAGTAAACATACAGATACCCTACTTGAGATAATTACTTCGGATTATACAATGGCAAGAACAGCAAGAACTGGTTGAAGATGACCATAGAGATGAAGTTGGATTTTGCTCTATCGACTGCCAGGTGAACGACAACAGAAACGTCAGCTGATTCGGATCATTGAAAGAGGAAATTTTATCCTGGACTATTAAGAAAGAGATTCAGTACTGAGAGAATACTCTCATGTCACTTTACAATATGCACAAGAACAAGGCTGTCACTAGTATCAGAGAAGAAAGTGGCAGCGACGAGCACTGGTGATTAAAAGTGCAGATAGTTTCTAGAGAATAACCCTGTGCTACCTGATGAGCAATTCTACAATGACAAACAAAAAGAACCGGTTGAAAGCTACCACAGAAAAGAGCTAGGGTTGAACTGTCGTGTCGGCTACCAGGTGGAAGACTGTGGAAATGTCATCTGACCTGATTGAGGGAAGAAATTTTATGCTGGGCCTAGCAATATAAGAGAAATAGAGTTTTGGGAGTAAACATACAGATATCTTACTTGTGATAATTACTTGGAGGAAATTTTATCCTGGACCATTAAGAAAGAGATTCAGTACTGAGAGAATACTCTCATGTCACTTTACAACATGCACAAGAACAAGGCTGTCACTAGTATCAGAGAAGAAAGTGGCAGCGAAGAGCACTGGTGATTAAAATTGCAGAAAGTTTCTAGAGAATAACCCTGTGCTACTTGGTGAGCAATGCTAAAATGACAAACAAAAAGAACTGGTTGAAAGCTACCACAGAAAAGAGCTTGGGTTGAACTGTCGTGTCGACTACCATGTGGAAGACTATGGAGACGTCATCTGACCTGATTGAAACAAGAAACTTTATGCTGGACCAATAATATGAGAGAAATTGAGTTCTTGTAGAACACTAACAGATACCCTACTTGTCAATTACTTCGGATTCAGTGGGCTCGGATAATGCTTCGGTGAAGGAGAGCTGGCAGATCAGAGTTTATTGAAGACGAAAAATTCTCACAGTGTCTCAGCTGACAAAGAAGGCTCAAATCGACTGAGCAGAAAGATAAGAAGGATGCCATCCCATTTACGAAAATTTCTTATTGAAGAGCCACTGAAATAGCATGTGTTAAATATGTTAAATGATGTTAAATGATAACATCGATACTTGACGCGCCAATAGGTATATGATTGTGTTGTAGTCTTGGGTTGTCAACTAAGGAAAAACGTGTGTTGTCGTCTCGTGTGTCTAAGGAAAATCATGTTGTTTGTTATCTAATAATAGTGCGTATTTCATATCATAGTGTGAACATCATATTGCAAATTAACCTTTTTTATTAGTAACCTAAGATTTCCGAATCTTAACATGTATATAGAGCCTTTTCCATTAAAAAGATTGCACTTTGTTTATGAAAGAAAGCCTAACAACAAACAAATTTCAAAACTAACCAGCTCATCTACCGGGTAGTTTAGTCACCTGCTTAATCTATTGAATTTCTAGATGGCCATCACATGACCAGCTTAACCGGTAGATGACTCGGTGAGTTTTGGAATTCCCCCAAGTATTTTTTTTTAATCTAATAAAACTAAACAGTCATATTAAATTATTTGACAATTGAGGTATTTCATTTGATTAGGTCATGTGTTTCGTTTGATAAATGTGTTTTCTTAAATCACTATGTCTGTGTACACTTGTTTTCTTACGTAAAGAAAAGGACAAACTTACTAAATTAGGGTCTTGGTAACAATTATTCAAATTTGTTGCTAATCCTCGAAGGTCAATAGCTTAAGCACACTTTTTTCTTTAGCATTGCCAATAATCCCTATCTACTATAGATTTTATTTACTTGTAAACACCCCATCTTTCAGGTCGTTTCAATGAGATAAAAAACCCACAAACTTACTAATTATCTCGCATTCGTTTTCCTTGAAAGCACCGGTTTTTTGACTAAGACAAAGTTTTGTACAAAACACCCAAGTTCATTAACGTTCGCCCGATGATTAAACACTCGTTTTTGCCTTGATCCAATTGAGTTTTCCCAAAAAGTGGTCGATGAAACAACCTTCCTCTTGGCCAAATCAATTTGTTTATGCAGTTTAGTTTACGTAATAACATGTACGTATTTTATTTCTTTTGGTCGATTTTAGTTGGACTATATTTGCTCTTTTTCTTTTATGTGGCACATTCAATAAAGGATAATCAAATTCTGGTTTGTAGCATTTAGTGCGTATAGCTGCTAACAAATATCCATGATGAATTAAGTATTACAATCTTGTTTATTTTGAAACACAATATCGCAATGGAACTGCTGACTAGTGATAATTTATTACCATTGTATAGTTTGTGGTTCACCAGTTTTCACGAACCATTAATTTTATTCAAGTTTCAATTTTTTAAGTAGATATCACACCTCCAAGTTACTCATGTTCACTTTTTAATAACGACTAGAAAAATGTAACACCCAAACCCATCTTTATCGTAATTGTCTTATATATTACTACATACTTATTACATATGTTTCTATTGTTTATGGTTATTACAATGTGGCGATGGTACCGCAAAAAAACTATAAGATGTTAAGTCATCGTGTTTGCATAAAGAAAATTGACTTTTTTGAGTTTTATGAATCAATTAACCTAAAAATGCAACAACAAAGGAAAAAAGTATCTGAATGCAGAAGGACAAGAACTACCTGATGGACATCATAAATATTTACTTTGATTCCGGTAATTTCCAAAAACTCATGTTCGATTGACCTAAATTCACCACAAGTGTGTTGTAATTATTTCTTCGATAAGCGACAATCATCTGTTGGCCGATGTTACGTCATTGGAAAGCCTGACCATTTCGCTTTCTATAATGTTTACGTTACCTAAACTGCTACTCCGTGTATACGCAGTAGCTCGAATTACATCTATAATAGATCGTAGTTGGTAAAGTCAGGTGGAAGAAACTCGATTAGAATGTATGTAGTACATTGTGGTTAATTCGAGATATCTGTGGTATATCCTCTCGTCTTCCACGGTCGTTTTTTGATCGCAACAGCCGGAGAAATTGCTGCTGGTAATGTTTGCGATAGATCCTCATCAGTGGCGGATCCAGAGAGGGGTCGGGGGTGATCGTTCCCTCAGTTTTTTTTTTACTCTTTTTAGATTTCTTTGTTTTTTTTTTATTTGACCGAGTCTCCGTGAATGACTATCTCCGAAAATATTGCACCTACAGAACTTGCGATTGAAGGGAAAGGGAGGTGAAAGAGGACATCAAGAAGAGGAAAAAAGAATTGGATTCACCCCGATCGGTAGAGACGTTCTTAAGGTACAGGCGGTCACAGTTGAGAATCGAGAAAAGAGTCGTAATACCCCCCCCCCCCCTTTGGACATTTTCGGAAATTTTTTTTTGCTGTTTTTGATCGGAATAGCACTCTTGTAATCACCTAAGAACGTAACAAACTCAATTCGAATGAATTTAACCTCTAAAGAAGAAGAAGAAGGTGAAAGAGGACATCAAAAAATCATCAGTCAAAATGGTTAGTAGATGACAGAGGAAATTAACCGTTGTCTAGACAACGTGAAATATAAGCTGAAACTTTTGAAAATTACACTCTTCTTATTGGAAAATTTAAGCTTAAGGAAAATATTCGTCAAAGTTTTACAAAAAGTGGGCGTGACAGCTCAAAAAATGTTTGCGTAATTTTTTTTCTTCCCCCCCCCCCCCTTCACAGAAGGCTAGATCCGCCATTGATCCTGATGAAGCCACGTTAAAATGTAACGTCACAAATTGTTGAAATTTCAGCATAATAGTTAGGGTTTGACAAATCTGGTAATCTCGAAAATCGAGGGAATTAACGGAAAGTTTTCGAAAATTACCGGAAAGTTTCTTAAAATTACCTGAAAGTTTCTGAAAATTATCGGAAAATTTGTCGATCGTTGAGTTATAAAATATGAGAAACCAACATTTTTGGAAACTGTTCAAAACATTCCCGGTGGATTATTTTTCTGTAAGAACAAAACTCATGACAATTTAATGTGCTTTTAGGAGGACAATTCTTCATTAAAACGATTTGTTTCTTCAACGTTATTCGTTGTAATTTATTAGCTCTTTCTTTCTTCTTAGTTTTCTTCAGTTCTATGGGCTCTAGCTGCCACGGCCATAGAGCAACCGGTAAATGACGATTTGGCCCTTTGCAAGGAACTGGTTATAATTGGAAAGTTGGCATTTGAACATTAACGACATTACAAGAATGATTCAAACAAGGGCAACAAGCAATAATTTGGATGAAATTCAGGCCGATCAGGGGCTTTAGAAGATAACTTGTAGTTAAATATATCTAAAATCAAACTGAATCAAATATGATGATCAAGATTGAGTTTTAGATTTTGTTTATTTTTGTTGGTCTGTCATATTGCTTTGAGGGGCACACATGTCCAATGACGTATTTATGAAATTGTGGGTCAAGAGTTCGGTTATTTATCTGCGAGGCCTCAGAGGGCTCGTGATTTGTTGGAGGAGCATATCTTTCTCGTTTTGTTCGCTGAGAAATATTGGTCCCCTCTTCCTCTTCGGGCAAATCCCAAGGACTCTGAGGCCTCGCAGATGAATAACCGAACTTAGCTTGTTTCATTATAACATTTTTCACTTGACAAACAAAGTCTAGTTCTTCCTTCGTCAACTAAAGCTAAATATAAACAGAGAAATATACTCGTCCATCCACTCTCTTTTATTTTCAGACAGGAATTATTTATTGGTGATCCTCTAGGGTCTCACATGGACCTTTCGAGTGAACTTTTGCTATTTCTTAAATACATTTTACAGTTTTTTTATATAAAGTTATTTTTCAAGGTTTGAGCAACACTGAATTGAAATTAATTTGATCTCACTTCTAAGGAGCGTCACATAGGCGAAGTTTGGTTATTTGGGTCTTAGACTTTCTAGTTATAGAGTTGGTCTAGGCTTTGAACTGTGATCCTTATACTGGAGATGGAATACAGCTTAATGGTCATAGTGACCGGAGTTTTATATAGTTTTTTACTCTGTAGTTGTCTATTAAGACGAGAAAGCACTGAAATTGACCGGACTCCTCTTTCTGACCCCAACTTCGACAGAGTACCTCGAAGATAGAATTTCGCATCAAACTGAGTATCCTGGGATACCATGGATTAACTGTGACATACCACACTTATATAAAATTCACCATCACAAAGCTTACAAATTATAGAAAATAAAAACAGAAATAAGTGGGTACAAGAACGTACAACATCAAACAGCTTAAAATAACTTACACAGGGAGAAAGGAGACTCGTCCTTTACTATTTGCGGAAGTTAGAAGAGTAAAAACATTTATTCCTTAAAATGATAAAGTCTCTCTTCGAGAGCATGGAATACTGGCTGTTTTCCCATGTGCTGAGACGGTAGTACATTGTGGTTAATATATCCCTTCGTCTTTCATGGTGGTTTTTGATCACAACAGCCGGAGAAATTGCTGCTGGTAAAGTTTGAGATAGATCCTGATAAAGCCATGTTAAAGTAACGTCATGGTAGTATAATAGTTGGGGTTGGACAAATCTGGTAACCTTAACAATAGGGGAATTATTGGAAAGTTTCTAAAAATTACCGGAAAGTTTCCAAAAATTTCTGGGCATTTTCTGAAAGTTTCCGAAAATCACCGGAGAATTTCCATTAATCCGTCGTTCGTTGGGTTATAAAATATGACACACCAAAGTTTTTGGAAACTTTAAGCTTTTGGAAAGGTTCGATTTTGGAAAGTTTCCAAATTGGAAAGTATCGGTCTTGTCCAACGCTATTAATAATAAATTACTATTAATAAATGTTCCATTTTTGCATGCTTTTTGGAGTATTTTGGCCTTTGGGTAAGAGGAGTAAAAAAACTAAAATTCCTACTGAAACCAGTGGAATTAGTTAAGTACTAACAGACACAAGCGACTGGTCCTTAGAGGTAAAGGTATGTTACTATGTTTTTCAATCATTATTTAAGAGTTAAGGGGGGGGGGGGTTAAGCTCATTTAGTAGAGATGACATGCTTAGAAATGGGGTATTCCTCTTAGCAACTTACTTTGGATTGCTGGTTACTTATGAATTCAATCGTTCTTTGAACGATTCTCACCAAGATTCTTAAAAATTTGCCAAAAGTGGGGCTTTCTTGCTGGCACTGCGGCGCCATCTTCCCCCCCCCCCCCCCCCTCTTAATTTATTTTGACTAATTCGAGATATCCGTGGTATATCTTTTCGTCTTCCACTTTGAAGTGACATCATAAATTGATGAAATTTTAGCATAATAGTAAAGGTTAGACAAATCCAGTAATCCTGAATTTCGGTGAAATTACCGGAAAGTTTCCGAAAATTACCGAAAATTTTGAGAAAATTACCGGAAATTTTTAGAAAAGTTTTAAAAAATTATTGCAAAATTTCCGACATTTTGTCCATCGTTCAGTTTTTATAAAATATGATAAACCAAAGTTTTCGGAAACAGTCCGAAACATTCTTGAAATGGGTTCTTTATTCGTTTGAAAAGGTTCGATTCTGGTAAGTTTTCAGAGCAAAATGTTTCCGACTTACCCGACTTTTAAAAGTTATAAGGTTATTAATGGAATACCTTTCACTACGTGATTTTAGGAACCTTTAAGAGTTAACATTAAAATTCCTACTAAAACCAGTTGAGTGTCATCAGATACAAACAACTAGACCTTGTAGGTTATACATTCTGTTCTCTCAACCTGGATTTAAGGGAGTTAAGGAGGATGATTTAGGGGAAATAACAAGATTGGAAATGGGGTATTCCACCTAGTAACTCACTTTGGAATGCTGCTTAGTTATAAAATCAATTCAATCGTTTAATCATCAAAATTTGGCAAAAAGTGTCGTTTTTGATCGCAACAGCCGGAGAAATTGCTGCTGGTAAAGTTTGAGATAGATGTTGATTATGCCCTGTTAAAGTAACGTCATGGAAAAAATTTTAGTATAATAGTTAGGGTTGGACAAAATTGGTAACCTTGAAAATCGAGGTAATTACTGGTAAGTTTCTAAAAATTCCCGGAAATTTTCCAAAAATTTCTGGGAATTTCCTGATAGTTTCCGAAAATTACCGGAGAATTTCCGGTAATCCGTCGTTCGTTGATGACACCAAAATTTTTGGACACGTTAAGCTTTAGAAGGTTCGATTTTGGAAAGTTTCCAAAGTGGAAATTAAGTAATATTTAGTAGTATTAAGTAATAAATTACTTCCAATAAATGTTCTATTTCTACATGCTTTTTGGAGCTTTTTGGTCTTTAGGTAAGAGTACTCCTCTTGTGTTTTCCAATCATTATTTAAGAGTTAAGGGGGGGTGAGCTCATTTAGTAGAGATGACAAGCTTAGAAGTGGGGTATTCCACCTAGCAACTTACTTTGGAACGCTGGTTACTTATGACTTCAATAGCTTTTTGAATGATGTTAACCAAGATTCTTCAAAATTTGTCAAAAGTAGGCCTTTCTGCTAGCACTGCGGTGCCCTTTTCTCTTCCCCCCCCCCCCCCCCTACCTCTTAATTTATTTTGTTTCATTTGAGATATCAGTGGTATATCCGTTCGCCTTCCCCGTTAAATTCACTCCATAAATTGAGGATGTTTCAGCATAATAGTGATTGTTAGACAAATCTTGAAATTCGGTGAAATTACAGGAAAGTTTCCGAAAATTACCTGAAAGCTTCCAAGAATTACCGCAAAACTTCCGACATTTTGTCCATGGTTGTTGGGTTATAAAATATGATAAACCAAAGTTTTTGGAAAGTATCCAAAGCAAAATGTTTCTGACTTACCCAACGCTACAAATAATAAATTTGTTAATGGATTAAGTGGGAATGGTACATAGAAAGAGATGACATATGGAATGGTTCAGAGAAAGAAAATATTCGATGTTTTCCAATTTACTAGATTTAACCCGAACGTAAGTCTAATGAGTGGTCTAATGGTTTCTATGTTCTAAAAATTTTCTGCTGCACTGCTTGATTAACCCCACAACAATCTTCCATAGTCCTGGACTAAATGGACTGAATTCTAGCGTGAAGTGATAAATTCTCATCATATCAAAAGGGACAAGATGGCGGAGCGGAACGACTCTAATTATTTAATGCCATCAGTCAATGCAGTTGCCAACAACCATCAACTGGAACACAAAGTGAACAGTGTGATTTCATACTTTCAAAGCCGGCACATTAAACCAGTTTTGGTAAGACAGTTCTGTTCTTATACCAGTAAGGTTCTCATCTTCCTTTCTTGAGTCGCACATGAAACCGATAAGTTGGACATATTATGTACCGTCTGCGTATTGGTAGACCAAATCAGCAACGATCCCACTCGTCAGATCGTTCACATAGATTATAAATAGAAGATCTTTGACTTTTGGGGCACCCCCTGATTGATGTCACTAGTGCCCAAAAGGCAACGTCTTCTATTGACGCACAGGCCGACATCTTGCTTCCTACCCTTCAAGTGGCACCTAACAAGTGAAGAGAATATGCCCCCCATCACGTGGAAACTCACTATTTGCGCAGTAAAATGATGGTTTATTGTGTTGAAATCCTTGGAGAGGACAAAAAATGCATCGAGACATCCTATTAGCATGATCGACGCTTTCGAGCGCATTCTTTGGAAATAACGTTTTCATAGACTTTGGAAAAAGCTGTTAATATGTTTCATCAGCTTGAAAGTCTTTGTAGAACGGTAATATGTGTATGTTAAGCAGGTTGAGTGAACTGTTGATAGAAACGGGAAAGAGGAACAACTGCAACAAATTAATTTGGAAATTAGGAAATCCTGCCGACAAGATAAAAATAAACAAATAAATGACATATGCAGAGAACTAGAACAACACGCTGTAGCTAGAACAACATACCTCTCACTTTAAGAACACAAATAATCCAGGATGAATTCGGTAATGCCGCAACAGACACTATGGAAATTGCTGAGGTATCGAGACGGTACTGCTGTCGGTTGTTTAGTGGTAACACTAATAATGAAGCAAACGCTGACGTTTTGGAAGGCTTCCAGAAAGAACCGGACATACTTAGAACTGAAGTAGACAGAGCTATTAAAGAACTAAAGAATAGAAAGTCTCCTGGAGTGGATGCTATAACAGCTGAAGTAGCAAAGGCAATGGGTGAGATTGGCATCAACATCATGCTCGCACTCTGCAAAGAAATCTGGCAGACCGGCAAATGGCCGAATGAGTGGTAACAGTCCATCTTTGTACCAATTTACAACAAGGGGTCGCCATTAGAGTGTGGAAAATATAGAGCAATAGCAATAATTCCGCATGTCAGCAAAATATTTCTAACCATTCTCAATGATCGTCTAAAACCATTCCTTCTACCACAAATATCTGATGAACAAACAGGATTTGTACCGGGAAAGGGCACTACAGAACAAATTTTAAATGTCCGTCAACTAATTGAAAAAGCACGCGAATTTCTCGTAGAGATGTAACTATGCTTTTTCGATTATTCAAAGGCTTTTGATACTATTAGTTGGGAGTGGCTATGGACTATTCTTCTCGAAATGGGAACTCCTCCCCACCTTGTCCATTTAATAAAACAACTGTAGGAAAGAAACATAGCTGAAGTTAGGGTGAACAACACATACTCTGACAGTTTCTCAACTAAAGCGGGAGTAAGACAAGGATGCATTTTATCACCAATGCTATTTTACATATATGGCGAATACATCGTGCGTAAAGTGCTAGGAGACTGGGATGGTGGAGTGTCGGTTGAAGAAAGAAAAATAAATAATTTAAGATATGCTGACGCTACCTTGATCATCGCAGCTAAAAAGGAACAAATGGTGGACATAACGGACAGGTTGAGCAGCGTTAGCCGAAGTTACGGACTCGAATTCAATAGACAGAAAACAAAAATTAGTCAGGTTAGTGAAAGTTAGTGAATCAATTTTAAGGTATTTTGGACACATTGTTTGTCTAGAAATGGAAATAGAATGTCTCGATTAGAAGACTAATCGAGGAAGGAAGGGTTGAAGGGAGACGACCACGTGAGCAATCACCAAAGCGATGGGTGGACCAAGTCAAACACATGATGGGCCATAGTCTGCCGGATGCAGCATTCCTAGCACAGAATAGAACTGCCTGGAAAAAGACAATCAAGAGAATTGATACATGATGTCACGAAGCTCTCTCGAGGGCAAAGGACCAAGGAGGAGGAAGCAGGTTGAGTAAGAAACTGTAAATTTCCATTTCGGTAACAGGAGCCACAAAAACGTAGGATATCAACAAACATCATTGTAAACTTTTAGATAAAAAGGAAACTTGAATATTACACCAAACCATTCCCGTGAGGAAAAATTTTTGGTGATAACCAGTGCTAAAACCAAACAATGGTTACACCACTGCCCATGTATTACGAAAATTTGTAAGATTTGACTTAATACAAGCAAGTACCTTACATCTGGTCCTCAAAAAGGGACAAATAAGCCCAAAGCACACAAATCACCATTGATGGTCCAGCACTTAACAAAATCCGACTATTGTAAGGCTGACAAAGATACTTAATTCGACTTTAAGATAAATTACGATAATCAACCTCTCTTAACAAAAATTCCAATAAAATCAATAATGCAATTGAGATATTGCTTACATTTCTTTTATCAAGTTATTGAATGTAGACAGTTTTTATTTTGTGTTTCGAAGGGAGCTTAATTTTACATGATTTGCGAAATAAAAATTATATATTTAACTTAACACGTACTCACAGTGGTTCTAAAAACGTTCATTAAAATAAAAATTACTACTTTTGATAATAAAAGCAACAAATTACCTTTTTTGCCACAGTTTCCTTATAGACGTCACGAAAACGTCTGCGTTATTTAAAACGAATATTTTTATTAGGCTTGTTAAGAATATGTATAGTCAGATATAAAAATTCTTGAAACGACCTTCGAGGAGTTTTCGTTCAGCCTTTCTATAGTGGTCGATAATTAATTCGGATTAAGACCATTTGAATTCATTATTATTAGGATATGTATTATTCCTAAGTAAAGCAGTTCGGTAACAAAATTTCAGTCAAGGCTATACATTTTATTTATAAAAACAACCCAAAATATACACCTGGTTCTTGCAAAACTTTACCTATAACGACCTTGATGTTAACAAATTATAATCTCACCAGTTAAGTGGTATACTAGCAACCTCTATAATCAATACGATAATAGATTTTGACACAATTTATTTTCGAACTGATGTTGTTGTGGTTAAACTATCGTATTTGTTTAAACTACTATTAAGTAAATATTCTACATCTACTATTAAACTAATGGACGACATTTGATAAAAATGGAGAATACCACTTAACCTGAGAATAGTTCTCAGTAGCGGTGCAGTTTACGAAATTGGTGCTTTGGAAAAATGCAATACTACGAATTTATTAATGTGTTATTGATTAACTATATTTATCTATTATATAGTAAATCACGTCAAGTCACAGTCACGAAAAAGGGAGTTAATTGAGAGATTTGGCCTTTATCACCCAAACTTCAGCAGAAGAAATACTTTCACTAGCAATCCTGCAGCTGTCTACGCCATCATGTAACATACTTAACCAAAGTAAGTATTATATAAACTATGAGTTGTTGCT
Organism: Taphrorychus bicolor; assembly: GCA_951812265.1. Classification (NCBI taxonomy): domain Eukaryota; kingdom Metazoa; phylum Arthropoda; class Insecta; order Coleoptera; family Curculionidae; genus Taphrorychus; species Taphrorychus bicolor. The sequence goes on from OX638305.1 coordinate 20,362,341, forward strand.
TCCATTATTGGAATATATAAAGACGTTTGATATGTAAATGATTCTTTATCTGATGCAAGGCTTACCGAACTTTACAACAATACACCTGCTCCTTTTTATTATTCAATTTCGAAGCGTGAACAATGGGATTTTGCATTGTAATGTCAATGACTTTTGCGAAAAAACGGGATTTAGGAAATCATCCATTTCTTCCTTTCCATATTAATGAAGTTGATGTCCAAAAGGTTCACACAAGGAGATTCACACAATGACGTTTTTCTATTCAGAGTAAGTAAGACTTAGAAAAGGATCTCCAGAAGTTGCTCTTCATAATGTTTCAAAAGATTCGTAGCATGGTATCTTCATAGTACTCTTAACATTGAGAGAGAAAGTACTTTCGTGTTTGACAAGTCCACGTAAGGACGAGGAGAAGGGCCTTGAAGTAGCAGTATATACCGGGCCTCAGGGGCCATGACTCAGTGAGTGTTTGTTTGTAAACTTACCTTGAAAAGATTTTACCGCACGTTTTTTATAGCTATCCAATGAATTATGTTCGGCACTAATTCTGATATATAAATGCCAATCAAAAATAAGAAAAATTTTCCATACATTTAATTCTTCAAGAGTGGAGGTAGTAGACCTCGTCCTTTTTACCTCGATCTACGACTTTGTAAATTTTCCATCTGCGTCTTCAGGTTTGTGGCGTGCATTCATGCCTTCCTCTTCTTCCGATGTCATCGTTATTTCCACATAAATCAGCCAAATTTCTTAACACATATTTAATTGCATTTATCATGAATAAAAATGTCACCGTTTGAAACACTTTATATTCAAAATTGCGACCTGCTGTTTGGTTCGAATGCAATTCCAACGGAACTGCAAACCTGCTTGATATACTGTTGCACTAGTACTCTGGTAAAGGTAACTGTCCCCTGATTAAGAGTGACATGCTTCAGTTTATTTACTCAATGTAATCTATTGCAAGCAAGATGTACGTATTGCCTTCGTATCTTTCGGGAAATGGTCAAGCTCTCAGTCAAACAGTCATGTCTATTCCGCTATTCTTTCTACCCTAAAGCGTCCATCAAGTCCATTGCAGATTTCTGCAAAAATAAGTTTGACCTTGACTGTAGCACGACTATATGCGAAATAAGTCAGAATCGGAATAGGAAGACCGGCTTTCCTATCTGGTCTTCCTCAAGCTCTTTTGAAAACTTTTGAGAATTTTTGCTCTTTTGAGAATTTTTCATCTTCAACTATTTCCATTTCGGTCACAATGCTTTTATTGCAGGACTTTTATTCGCAACATCTTTTCACTCCAGGAGGTATCCTTTTAATTTCCATTCCAGTCATTTTTTAAATTCTGGTAAGACCAGTTACTGAAAGGTAATACCCCCTTTGTTCAATTTCGAAAAAATAATCTACAACGATTTTTTTTTAATGTTTTTGGTACGAATGAGACAATTTCAATCCTTGGTGGGATAAGGAACAGAAAAACCGTTGGATTCACTCTCATTGGTCCACTCGTTCTTATGTTAGATGTGGTCAAATCTGGAAATTGATAAAAAAAAGCTAATACCCCTTTGGTCATTCTTGAAAAAATGAAGAAAATTGCTGTTTTTGATATAAATGAAGCGATTTCAATCCCTATGAACCTAACAAACATAATAAGACTGAAATGAGTCTCATAAGTGGATTTTTCCCTAAATACCTCCAAAGCATATTTTAAAAGTACCTAAAAATCGACAACCGAAGTAGCGAGCGAAGTAGTCCATTTCCCAAACTATTAAACCTATGGGACTTTCTTTGTTGGGATATTAAAGAGAACCTCATAATGAACAAAAAGACCTTTAGATTCGCTCTAATCGGTCCACTCGTTCTAAAGTTAACGCGGTCAAAGTTGGAAATTGAGAAAAAAAAGGTAATATTTCATCATTTTCTCAAATTTAAAAAAAAAGGAATTTTATTGCTGTTTTTGATCGGAATGAGGCGATATCAATCCCCAATAAACGTAACAAACATAGTAAGGGTAAAATTAGTTCCACAAGTGGACTTTTTTTCTAATTGCTTCCAAAACACATTCTAAAAGCACCTAAAAATTAACCATCGAAGAGGACCATCTCCCAAACTATTGAACACTGAAAAAAGTGGTAATACCCCCCCCCCCCCCCCCTTTAGTCAAATTCGAAAAAACTATGGATTTTTTTAATTTTTTTATGGGAATGAGGCGATTTTAATTCCCTATGAACGTAACAAACATAATAAAAGCGAACAGAAGATTTTTCTAAATGCCTCTAAAACACATTCTAAAAGTACCTATAACTCGATCACCGAAGGGGTTCATTTCCCGAACGCTTGAACCTATGGGACTTTCTACGGGAGGTGAAAGAGGACATCAAATAGAACAAAAAACCGTTGGATCTACTCTAATTGGTCGACTCATTCTCAAGTTACAGGTGGTCAAAGCAGGCAGAAAATCGTTTTACTTCGTTTTAACTTTTTGATTTTTTTTCTGATTCTTAATTCGAATTATTTACTTTTTATTTTTTATTTTATTTATTACTTCGCTTTATTTCTCTCTCTTTTTGAGTCAAAATATCAATTGAGCTAAAGGTGTCACTTTCTCTTCTCTAAATATAAACTTAAAGTCTGAACCTATTCTTGTTTGTTTGTTTGTTTTATTATTATTTTTAATGAAAATTTTCTACTTTTTGTTTCATTTCTTCATTTTGTGTACTTTTGATCCCCATTTGTTATAATAAAATATCTTTGGTCGAATATTTTCCTAGTTTTGTCTTATGTTGCCTTGGGATTTGTTCTGCATATTTTGTTCCGCATACTTGTTCTTTATATTTTTAATTTTGAATTTGTCTTCTATATTCGTTCTGTATCTATATTGTTGTTTTTGATGTTATATATTGTGTACCTTTTTTCTCTCTCTCGCTTTCACCCACGCACATAGATGCCCATTACTTGTCTCTATTCTGAGTGAGTCAAAATAAGAATTGAATTAAAAGTTACTTTTTCTTTTATTTAAGCCTAGACCACTGTTTTCCTTGTTACATTTCTTCAAATTAGTTTAGTTTATTTACTTTTAACTATATTCTTTTCTTTACATTTTCTATTAACTAGTAGGTGAATTAGCGGGATGGGGACAAATAACGACAATTCAGCTTTTATCAATTGCCAACGTTTCTACCATATACTGTGGTCTTTATCAAGGCTCTTGATATGCCGAAGTCCTGTACAATCTATTCAAAAACATGTCCATTGTCCACGTCATGGGCAGAGGTTCTCACGATGACAAAAAAACACCAATAAATTAACATAAACAATAACGAAAACTCAGTACGGAGCAGGCGAGCGACGAGCAACAGGACGACCACAAAACCATCAAACACTCGTAGCATTTTCTATTAACTTTGCATTTTCCTCTATATCTCTCTTTTTTGGCAAATTTAGTACGATTCTTTAATAAATTTCTTTTATATTCTCGTAGTGTTTGTACTGTTTCTTAGTTTTACGCTCTCTCTCTTTTATCACCTGTACACACAGTTTATTTGTCTCTTTTATTGATGATCCAAAATAAGAATGTATTGACAAGTTTTTTCTTCATCTATCTCCAAATAAAAATAAAATTTCTGGAACATTTTTTCCTTTTTTCGTTTGTTTATCTCACTTCCGTCTCTTTTTTTCTGTTTAATCTCTTCTCTTTTTTTAAGTTTTAAGTTTAAGTTTTTTTCTTTAACTGCCCTTCTTTTTATATCTCATTCTAAGGAATATACTTAGAAAATACGTTTTCTTTTTGTTTTACCAATTTTCTAGTCGTCTTTCTAGTTTTAACTTATCTTTTAGCTTTTAAAAACAACTTGCAAAAATATGTATTCAATGAACTAAATAGTTTTCTTTGAAAGGAAGTGACGTGAACTGATAAATACATGGCAGAAAATCGTTTTACTTCGTTTTAACTTTTTGCTTTTTTTTCTTATTCTTAATTCAGCAACTTTTTATTTTTATTTATTTTATTAGCTTCGCTTTATTTCTCTCTCTAATTGTATTTGTTTAACTCGCTCTTTCTATTATTGAGTCAAAATAACAATTGTGCTAAAGGTGTCTCTTTCTTTTCTTTAAATATAAACATAAAGTCTGAACTTCGTTTTTTCTTGTTTGTTTGTTTTATTTTTAGTTTTAATGTAGTTTTTTTACTTGCTTAGTTTCTTCATTTTGTGTATGTTTGTTCTCCATTCGTTATAATAAATGACTCTGGTCGAATATTTCCATAGGAGGTCTTATGTTCCCTCAGGGTTTGTTCTGTGTATTTGCTTCACTTTCTTTCTCTCTCCCTCTCACTCCAATACACAGATTGTGTTTACTTATCTCTACTGTTAGTGAGTCAAAATGAAAATTGAACACATTTTTTTTATTTATTTACGGTTTTTATATAATGTCAATCCCCCATGTTTTGGCTAACTTTGTGCGCATTCTTCCTATTTTTCTCTCTCTCTCTCTCTCTCTCAGAGAGAGAGAGAGAGAGAGGAGAGAGAGAGAGAGAGATCCTTTAGTCATTTTCGAAAAAACAATAAAAAAAAATGTATGTTTGCTGGTTTTGATCGAAATTTGGCATACTCAGTTCCTTATGAACGTAACAAACGTAATGAAAGTGACAATAGTTCCATATTTTGCCTAAAATGCCTCCAAAGCACATTTTAAATTGTCTTAAAAACGATCATCGAAAGGGTTTATCTCTCAAAGTATTGAACCTACATGACTTTGACAGGAGGTGAAAAAGGACGTCAAAAAGAACAAAGAACAATTGGATTCACTCTCGACGGTCCACTCGTTCTGAAGTTACAGGTGGTCAAAGTTAAAAATTGACAAAGAAAGGTAATACGCCCTCCCCCACTTTGGTAAATTTCGAAAAAACGATTACTAATTCTTTTTTGCTGCTTTTGATCGAAATTCGGCATTTTCTATCCCTTATGAACGTAACAAAAGTAGTGAAAGGGAAAATAGTTCCTTAAGTTTTGCTTAAAATGCCTCCAAAGCACATTATAAAATTGTCTTAAAATCGACCATCGAAGGGGTTTATCTCCCAAAGTATTGAACCTACGTGACTTTGCTAAGAGGTGAAAAAGGACATCAAAAAGAAAAAAAAACCGTTGTATTTACTCTAATCAGTCTACTCGTTCTAATTTTACAGTGGTCAAAGTTGAAAATTGAGAAAGAAGGGTAATACCCCCCTCCCTTTGGTAAATTTCAGAAAAAAACAATAAATTGTTTTTTTTGCTGGTTTTGATCGAAATTCGGCAATTTCAGTCTCTTATGAACGCAACAAACAAAAAGAAAGTGAAAATGGTTCCATAAGTGGACTTTGCTTAAAATGCCTCCATATCACATTCTTAAAGTGCTTTAAAATCGACCAATGAAAGGGGTTTATCTCCCAAAGTATTGAACCTACGTGACTTTGATAGGAGGTGAAAAAGGATATCAAAAAGAACAAAAAATCGTTAGATTTACTCTAATCGGTCTACTCGTTCTCAAGTTATAGGTGGTCAAAGTTGAAAATTGAGAAGGAAAGGTAATAACCCCCCCCTCTTTGGTAAATTTCTAAAAAAAAGACTAAAATTTTTTTTTGCTGGTTTTGATCGAAATTTGGCAATTTTACTCCCTTATGAACGTAACAGACGTAATGAAAGTGAAAATAGTTCCATAAGTGGACTTTGCTTAAAATGCCTCCAAAGCATATTCTAAAAGTTCTTTAATATCGACAATTAAAGGGGGTTATCTCTCAAAGTATTGAACCTACGTGACTGTGGTGATGGATGGTGAAAGAGGATATCAAAGATAACAAAAAACCGTTGGATTTACTCTAATCGGTCCACTCGTTTTCAAGTTACAGGTGGTCAAAGTTGCAAATTGGAGATGAAAGTTAATAGCCCCCTCTTTAGTCAATTTCGAAAAAACAATTAAAAATTTTTTTGTTGGTTTTGATCGAAATTTGGCAATTTCAGTCCCTATGAACGAAACAAACGAAATGAAAATGAAAATAGTTCCATAAGTTTGCTTAAAATGCCTCCAAAGCACATTATAAAATAGTCTTAAAATCGATCATCGAAGGGATTTATCTCCCAAAGAATTGAACCCACGTGACTTTAATAGAAGGTGAAAAATGACATCAAAAACAACAAAATACCGTTGGATTTACTCTAACCGTTCTACTCGTTCTCGAAGTACAGGTGGTCAAAGTTGAAAATTGACAAAGAACGGTAATACCCGCCTCTCTTTGATAATTTTTGAAAATACAATTAAACATTTTTTTTGCTCGTTTTGATTGAAATTTGGCAATTTCAGTCTCTTATGAACGTAACAAACGTAATGAAAGTGAAAATAGTTCGATAAGTTTTGCTTAAAATGCCTCCAAAGCACATTATAAAATTGTCTTAAACTCGACGATCGAAGGGGTTTATCTCCCAAAGTATTGAACCTACGTGACTTTGATTGGGGGTGAAAACGGACATCAAAAAGAACAAAAAACCGTTGGACTTACTCTAGTCGGTCTACTCGTTCTCAAGTTACAGGTGGTCAAAATTGAAAATGAAGAAGAAAAGGTAATACCCCCTCCCCCCCACAGGTAAATATCGAAACACCTATCAACATTTTTTTTTGCTGGTTTTGATTGAAATTTGTCAATTTCAGTCCCTTATAAACGTAAGAAACCTAATGAAAATGAAAATAGTTCCATAAGTTTTGCTTAAAATGCCTTCAAACCTTATAGAATTGTCTTAAAATCGACCATTGAAGGGGTTTATCTCCCAAAGTATTGAACCAACGTGACTTTGATAGGAGGTGAAAAGGACATCAAAAAGAACAAAACATCCGTTGTATTTACTCTAATCGATCTACTGGTTCTCAAGTTACAGGTGGTCAAAATTGAAAATTGAGGAATAGGGGTAATACCCCCTCTCCCTTTGGTAAATTTCGAAAAAAACCATTAATTTTTTTTCCTGGTTTTGATCGAAATTTGGTAATTTCAGTCCCTTCTGAACGTAGCAAACAAAATGAAACTGAAAATAGTTTTTATAAATGGACTTTGCTTAAAATGCCTCCAAAGCACATTCTAAAAGTGCCTTAAAATTACCGTTGAAGGTAAGGAATCTCCCAAAGTATTGCACCTTTCATGCTAGAGGATGAAAGAGGACATCAAAGAGTACAAAAAAGCGTTGAATTCACTCTAAACGGTCCACTCGTTCTAAAGTTACAGGCGACCAAAGTTGGAAATTGAGGAAGAATGGTAATACCTTGAAAGAGACAGAGAAACAGAAAACTAACCTGAACTAACCTTTGGTTAATTTCGAAAAAGTACTAGTTTTTTTTTTTTTTTGTTTTTGATCGGTATGAGGCAGTTTCAACCCCCTATATACGACAAACATAATAATAATGAAAGTAGCCCCACCCTAATCTACATCCCCTATCCACAAAAAAAAATTGACCTTTGGTGTATTCCAAAAAAAAGAATGTGATTTAATCCCTTATGAACGCAACAAACATGAGAATCAAAATGAAATTAACTTAAAACAGAACTCTATACTTCATTTTCAGAGTCTGTATTTTTACATCTGATTCTTCAGAAGAAAGGACAGATTGTAGCAATAATTTTTGTTCCAGCTAGATCTTCAAAATCTACTTTGTCGTTTTGCTTTACAAAAAACTTTTTTGAATGCGCAAAATGTCACAACCTTTTCTAGTTTTTGATAGAAGTCTTTGACTGAAGAAAAAGAAGAAACGTATTTTTTTTTCTTTCAAATCTTGAATAAGTTAATGATAAAGACGTCTATAGTCGAGGTGCCTTTTAAGGTAGTTTCAAGTTTTGTTTCTTCCTGTTACTGCATAAACTCGAGTATAAACTACTCTACGCTCTTAAGTGAGCATTGATATGCAATAAACTGGTTATAGTCTACCAATAAATTCAACTTTTGTACCTAACACAATTTTAATTATTAGCTAAGATTTACGCATATTCTTCGTCACGAAATAGTGGTAGATTACCCTAATAATGTTAATGTTACAACGTTAGGGGCATTCTTCATGGCCTAGACGTCGCAGACTTTCGATTTCTTTGGTAGCATCCATTATACATTACAAAAGTCGAATTTATAGTTACACCCGCTAAATCCGGGAGGCGCACTCTAGCTAATTAGCGCTGAATTTAAATTAACTTATAATTATTATTATTATTGTTACCAATACCGAAATTTTCCATGTTACTTAATAATCGTTCTTGCCACAATAAGCAACTGCTGGCTTTTACTTTTGTTGCAAAACTCGCAGACAATTTGGTTCACTTAATTAACACCTCCAACCCCACAAAGTGTAATTAATTAATTAATACATTCACCACCAAAACAAAACCATAAGGTCGCAATGAAACTTCCAGCCTAAGTTATGTGTTACCTTTTTAGTAGAAATCCAAAATAAAACCACAGAAATCCTGATGGGAACCAAAACGAAAAAGTATCACAGAAAAAAAGAAAGGGAAAACGCACACACTCAGTGTTTAAACGTCGATGATGGTTTGATGATAATGCACTACCACTTTGTTAACCAAACCAAGTCTAAGTCAAGCAGAACCAAGTCGACGCGGCGCGCGGGACTTTCTTCGGAGAGGTATGTCGACGCACTGCTTGCTTGACCACTCAAGCTCTTTTTCTCCTGTGGTGTGGTCAGCAGTAGCGAAGATCCCCACCATCCTGTTACCCCTTGGGTAGCAGTAGGCCTTTGGAGCTATCAAGGTTCGGGTTAGATAATGGGTTTCTGCGGTTTCAAGCAGGTTTTCTTGTATTTCGTTTTTAGTTTCGGTGGGTACCACTCTAAGCTTATAGCTTGCCGATGGCGTTTTGTCAGTTAAAGTTAAATTTCGTTCTTTGATTCTAAAAATATTTTTATTTCAGCGCCACCATGTAAGTTCACAGATACTTTGAACTCATTCATTAACTGATTTTTTTATGTTCACGTGTTTTAATAAAAAAACCTGTTTCTCAACATTTTTCCGCAGCATTTGCAAGTGACTATTTTTCATTTAAATATGTAGACTTTGTCAACATCTCTAATGCTAAAATTATATGACGGAGGCCATTTAAGCAGGTATAATGTGAATGTAAAAAAAGGTTACGACACGCACGCATATACCTCAAGCCTTGGACGTCAACAATGCGAAATACCTAGCAATGTATAATTTCACAACAAATTCACTAAATTGATGCTAATTGGATGTTGGTAATGTGTCTTCGCGGAACGGCGTGGCCAGTAAGTGGTTTTAATGCCGCTGAACTTGGTAAACTCTGGTATTACAATAGTCTTGCGTTGACTTCAAGTGAGAAAAAGATATCGAAATACCGCGATAAAAGACTAGTAATTGGCTATGCATTTTTGCATGGTAGAAAATAATGACCTCATAGAAGTCAACACCATTCACTTATTATTGACATCAATGAAAACCTGACTCTGACCTGACATTTTTATCGTATCTTCAAAACATGTGCTGAAAACAGATAGGTACTTATAAAAAATTGAAGCGAAGGTAAGGTAACCAGATGCCAATACTAAGTGAATCAGATATAGATGGTATCCATTTTCTTCGTAACGACACATAATATCTAATTTGAAGACTTTCAGTAGTGAACACCCCCCTGTAGTTTCCGTCATTATTTACACCAAGCCGGTTGATATCTAGTTTATAAGTAGTTTATAAGTAGGTTGTAACTTCAAATCTCAGGTTACTAAAATCACGAAAGAAAAAATGTCGATAATATTTGGCAGGATCTGAAATGGCAACGTTTCGACTTTGAAAGCAACATTTTCAATAATTCCAAGAACGGTTAAAGTTATGTGATATTGTATTGTATTCAATGTGAGTGGAGTTATACAGTCCTCCACCGCGACTTGCGGTCTATTGTGGCTCACTCGAAGTGATAACTAGCGAAGGTTGGAGCTCCACTAGTTGTCACCCGTTATGCCCAAAACTTCAACGAATCTGGTGAGTCTCTCGGACGACACTGCGATTGCATCTTGAGGTTCAATGATCGTGTTTCCGAACAGTGACTATCTCGATTTGGCCATAGCCGGGCAGTCACATAGGAGGTGCTCAACTGTCTTGTCGTCCTCCAAGAACAGCCGATACTCCGTCTCTTCGGACAGTCCAAGTCTGCTATATCCTGTGTACAATGCAATGGCCACTCTGATTTGTCTCCTATTTAGCCTGAGGAATGTTTGGGCTTTTGCCCTCCCTGTTCTCGTGACAAATAGGTAAGTAGGTTCTTCCACCCGTCCTGGGACTAGGGCTTGCTCGATTTTTCGAATTCAGCCTTGACCAGAGAGTATGGGACTCCCAGTGCCGACTCTGGGCCTACAAATGCAGAGCCCGCCGCCCTCCTAGCTAGAGAGTCGGCCCTCTCATTGCCTTCGTGACCACGATGGCCCGGGATCTATACCAGTGTAACGCTGTTGTCCTGCGACTTGGGTGTTGAAAGTCCTGTGGCAGTTCCAAACAGTTTTGGTTCGACACTTGTTGCAGTAGGTATGTCACCTTCATTGCCTCTCGTTCCAGGAGTATTGGAAGTGGAAGCAGGTCGAGAATGCGCTCCATGGCTGCCGTGGTTGTCGGATGGCCCCCGTGATGCAGATACATATTTATCTTTGCAGAGAGGACAGTTTAGCTTTGATGGAGCTCTGTTTGCTCTTTTAGTACCAAACTATGGTCCCTTATTACCGTCACGTCAAGCCACATAGTTGGTTGGGATCCCATCCTTCATGATTTGCTGCACAGATTCTTGCACAAACAAAGAGAGAGCTGTGTCCTCCTAACTATACGAGTCACATGTGGGGTCCATGTGAGTGATTTGTCCAGGATGACTCCTAGAAATTTTACTTCATTGGTAAACGGGATTGTCGTCCCGAACAAGGATGGCGCTTTCAAGATGTGCAGCCTCTTCCTTCGGGTAAATGGCACCATCACCGTCTTCCTAGGGTTTATTCCAGCTACCCAAAGCCCTTGGTATACCAAAGTTTTAATTTTCTAAATGGAACACCTATCCCCACTGGTTTCCTTGATAAAGGTGCCTAAATTTCGATATTATAGTATTTAGCCACTTTCTTAGAGGTTTTCTTTTTAATTGTGTGAAACCACGTCAAATGCAAAAAATATGGATAATCACGTGTAGTTTTTCATGTTGTAAAATTTTATACAGGGTGTACTCAAAATCATCTATTGTGATCTCAATCACCCTGCTGCTCAGGTGGATAAATGTCCGGCTGATCAGCTGATGCCTCGGATTGATTTTTTTTGTTATATTTAATGTTACGTTAAGAGGGTAACAGGAAAACTTACAAGCAGTAAAGGAATGTCCATGCCTTTGGCATTTTTTCCTAGTGGTAAAAGATAAAGAATTCTCGATTTATTACACCACTTCAAAAGTGTTTTTATAAAAGTTGCATATAGATTGGAAACGCAAAATTAAATTTAAGATTTCTCAATAAAAATTTAATTGTTGTAATTAGCGTCCTTAAGTTGTAAGTAGTTGGTGAAGTTAGCGGGATTAGGACAAATAATGCACCTCTTCTTTATTTGAAAATGGCCGACGTTTCGACTGTTTATTTAGTCTTCATCTTATTCGCAAGTTTTATACCTTGTGCGGCGGACGTGTAGTTTGTCGAGCCTAAGATACCAGGGTCACCGAACACTCGAATGGAGTTTGCTATTTTAACCATCTTGAATAGAATTTTAAATGACTACCCTCTCTAAGTGAGAATAGCCCTGATGAAGACTAAATAAACAGTCGAAACGTCGGCCATTTTCGAATAAAGAAGAGGTGCATTATTTGTCCTAATCCCGCTAACTTCACCAACTCAAAATTTAATAAAAGATTTCTTAAAAGAGTTATTCCTTAATAAAATTATTCCAACCATAATTTACAGTTTTCTTCACATATTAGAGTAAAAAAAAATGAAAAGGCAAGTTTTTTTTATATCTAGTTGAAGTCTTAAAGTATACGCCTTTTAAAACCTTTCAGTTACAAAAATTTTGGTGTAAGGAATTTCACCCATCAATTTTTCGAAAATGGTAGCTTTTGTTTAATGGTATGCTATGTAAAAAAAATTGACGTAGAATACCGCAAGTTGCAAAACCATACTAAATGGTCCGTTAAGAAAAGAAAAAGACCTTTGATATGCTGCCTGTTTTGGGTACATTCTGTATAAAATTTTACAACATGAAAAAACTACATATTTATTACATAATTTTTGCATTTAAGATGTTTCCACACGATTAAAAAGAAGGGGACTAAATACTAATATCGAAATTTATGCACCATTTTTCAAGGAAACCAATGAGAATAGGAATAGGATACGCTTCATAAAAAATGCTTAGAAACGTTTACTGGGTATGAAAAAGCATAAATATACAGGGTGTTCCATTTAGAAAATTATAACTTTGGTATGCCACGGGCTTTGGGTAGACCCTGTATAAAGGATTCTGTGTTGAAAAAAAACTACACATAATTATCAACAACTTTCGTATTTAACATTTTTTTTCATCGAGTTAAATTAAAGCCTCTAGGTGGGTAGTTAACTTATAATCAATGACCCTGTACACATATGGGTATACCGGGTGTCCAGCACAACCCTAGACATAGGAGATTAACATGGGAAATCGGTTTTTATTTTTTTGCGCCTGTACGGTTGAATTGATTGAAAAACTTTTAAGGGTAATGTTGTAGAGGGTATGATCAGCTATCATCCTGTAATTTTTTCAATACCCCAGTTTTGGCCGTTTTTTGGAAAAACGCCTCGAAAAGTGCAAAAATTTTAATTTGGCGCGTCCCACAATAATTTCTTATGTCAGAGTCAGAGCCGATTTTCCTTTCTTATTTATTTTGAGGGACTATCATGTAGTAATTAACTGCACATGCATGGAGAGGGTGACGCGCCAAATTCAAATTCTTGCACTTTTCGAGGCGTTTTTCCAAAAAGCAGCCAAACTGAGGTATTGAAAAAATTACAGGATGATAGCTGACCATAAGCTCTACAACTTTATTCTTAAAAGTTTTTTAATCAAATCAATCGTACAGGCGCAAAAAAATAAAAACCGATTTCCCATGTTAATCTCCTATGTCCAGGGTTCTGCTGGACACTCAGTATATTGCACTTTCGGATAAAAGGCCACAGGACAACAAGACGGCCCGAGGAGGACTCAACAACTTGATACAGTACTTTATTTTAATTTTAGTTTTGTTTTGTATGACAGGTTTCTCTTATTGAAAATGCCCTGAGGTAGACCTCAATTAAAGGTCGAAACCTTGGCGATTTCTAAAAGAGTGGAAGAGATTTATTGTCCTACACCTGCTATTCAAACGTTCATACTAGTTATGAAAGGATGCTAAGCACAGATGATGAAATTATTATATTTAATAGCAAAAAACGAAAAACGATACCGACTAATCATGAACAGTATTGCAATTTTCTCTATTTTCAAAAACTTGAGAAGAATAAAAATTTCATTAAACTGAGTCTCAATATTTGAGTCCCTCATCAGAAAACCTATATTTTAGGCCGGTGCGGTGGGTTTGACTCTAAAGGGATTACATCTCCATTTCTCCAGCTCTTTCTCTGTGTTGGGTATCTTCACCACAAGTGTTAGCTGCTGAATTGGAGAGGGCAACAGAGGAGCTTACTTAGGACTATGTTTGAGTCACTCATTAGTGGAATTTATGGGATTTAGGACTAGCATAGAAAGGAAGAGTCAGGATGATGATGATGGATTTTCCGAAAAGGGATGATTCTATCTCTGAAGGTTTCTCCGAAAAGTGCCCAAGCAGCTGCGTGCTTTGCACAGCTATGTTATTATGGCCAAGGCAAAGACGCTGGAGAAGCAACAACCTTCGTTCCTGATAATCGAGATTGATGTCTTACATTGGAGAGTATAATCAAACTTTCTTCTTACTTTTTTTCTGAAGTCTGAGGATTTGCAAAAGCCTTTACATTTCCAAAAAAGGAACTAATGAATGACCGCAAATCTTGATAAGAATTGGCCCTTTCAACACCCTACAGGTGAGCCTATAGAAAACCTGAAAAAGCCTATAGAAACATAAACATCAAGATGATGAACGGCTTTCTGCAATGGTTTCAAAAATGAGTTAGTAGGTCGTAGCTTATTTACCTCTTTTATCCTAAATTTCAAAAGCTTTTCCATAGGTCTCCTAGGATGAGGAGATTTTCCGATATCGGACTCTTCCAAGAAAACGAAGGACAACAGCTTGAATACTTTGACGAAGTCGATAGAAAAGCTTAAGGCTATAGTCATTCTTATAAGGATTTCACTTTACCTTAGAAAGGGAAAGTCAGGATGATGGTGATTCTACCTTTTCCGAAAAGGACGAAGAGCTGATCAGCTTTCGCCAGCTTGGACATGGAGGAGTGCGATGCTGTCAATGATGGCGTAGATTTGGTTCGAGGCCAAAGGAACAGAATTAGTGAATTCAAGAAGTTGAATATCTCAGGTTGAAAAAATTATGCTTCAATTTAGAGCTGCAGAAAAAATTGCAGTCTTTTCCTGTTTTTCTGGCCTCTGGCCTGGTCATCAACAGTTAGGTTTACCACATGTGTCGGGAGGCGCGACTTGAGGTATTTATGACTAAGATGGATGTCTCTGGGTGTTATTTTACATGTATTGCTTCTTCTTCAGTGAGACTTTTTTTTTGAATCTTTAAATTTTTCATGATCAGACATTCCTCGATAAAAAAGGATGTATAAAGTGCCCCCGGTAGAAGAAGATTTGGTCTTTCGTCGTTATATGGTAATAGTTCCAAAAGAAAAAAAGTTTTGTTTTATTAGACTTTTAGCTTCTTACAATGACTCCTCGGATTTCTCAAAAAAATGTTTAGCATTCTCTATGATACTCTGACGTCTCTGAGGAGATCTTGTTGCTACATCTGCAGGATTGATTTGTTTCCCAGGTAGCACAACTGACCAGTTGGACGTCTGCTGGACGTCTGCTGGACGTCGGTTTTACGTCATTTTTAGTCAATACGTCAATTGACCTAACCAGGACGTCAACTTTTTGACGTCCAATCGGCAGCAACAGATGGCCGTCCAGTGGACGACCAAGAATGGTCATCCTATTACAACGATCAAAATAATCTAATCATTTTTTCTGCTCAGACTTCCGACCAGTAGGTAGGTATCTAGGTACCTACTGATATATCTTTAATATGTTTAGCGTATATATTATAAATACATGCTTATTTAAGATGATGGAAAGCAAGTCTTTTACATCAATTATTGTATAACTAAATTCATATGTGATAAATAGAAAAGTGCAAACACTACAAGGATTTAAGATTTCAGAATTCTAAACAAAAATTCAACAAGTGTGAGACGTACCAGTGGTGGTAACAGAAGTGTTAATTTCTGCCATGAGATAGGTAGGTACTCTCTCGTTTTTACTTTTTGTTTATTATTTAAAATGTTAAATCCTTGAATAGTGTTTACACTTTTATATGAATTCAGTTATATAATGCTCGACGGAAAAGACTTGCGTTGCGTTATGTCGTCATCTTAAATAAGCATGAATTTCTATTATATGCTGAGCTAGGGATTCATTACACATAGCGTTTCTTGCGTTTCAGCTCTGAGGAAGACTAAATAAATAGTCGAAACGTGGGCAATGTTCTGATAAAGAAGAGTATTATTTGATCTAACTCTGCTAACCACCAGTATTATATTTCCAATAAAACATGTTTAAAATATGTAATGAATTTCTTTTATGATAAAATCCACATGATGTATTAAATATGTAGAGACGTAGGAAGACCTTTAAACACAGACGTCAGACCAACGTCAACAAATGGATGTCTTGCGGATGTGACATGTAGCCGTCATTTGGACGTCTTTTGGCTCAATCTCATGTCGTTTTTTGGACGTCCATACGACGTAGTGTGCTACTTGGGTTGTGGCCCTCTTGGTCTTGTGTTATGCTGGAATAACCATGAAACAGTTTCCTGCATCTGCAATGTTTGGACTTGTTCGTTTTCGCTATGTCTGTGCAAAGTCAGCAATTTTTTTTTTGCTCTTCAATTTACTTTACCTCATCTTCTTTACTAATGGCCAAACAAAAACCAATTGGCTCCCCAAATCCATCATATACTTCTTCGGACTTTCCAAATAGTTCTTCGGCTTCTTCTATGATCTCTCCTATACATCTTCAGGTTTGAATAATCTCTTGCATTCCTCCACTTTTTTCTTGGTTGCGTGTATTAATTCTTGATGCGCTATGTAATTTTTCACATTTTCTTCAACATAGTGTCATTCGGTCCAACCCGTTTTTTTCTCTGTAACATTAGTAATCCATCATTAGTAATCCCATCTTTTAGGAAAGAAATTCCTTTAATATTCTACTCAGTTATTGAAGAGTTTCTAATGCTCCCACCACTTTTTATCTTCAAGCCAATCAAATTCCATCATGAATACGCTCAAAAAAAAATCTGGAAGGATTTTGTGTGGTATATCAAAGAACTGTAGAGGCTCGTTTCTGAACTGCGCCTCGTTTGTTCTGCACGGTTTCAGCCATTGTTAAAACCTCATTTATGAATTCTATAGTCGCTTCTTTCTCAAAATAAAGAAACTTGATGTGCAGTATGGTAACCTAAAATCTTCGTTGGTTCTCTACATCTTCTTTCATCCGAGTTATCTTCTTCATATTATTTTAAAAAGAACTGAAGCTCATTTCTAAATTAAGCCTTCCTTGAGTTCTTTGCTCTGCCGTTACTTCAGGCATTGCTAAAACCTACGAGTTTTATAGAACAATCTTTTCTTCCTCAAAATGAAGAAGCTTGATGTAATGTGCTGTGTCTGGTAACCTAAAGCCTTCATTGGTCTCTTCTTATTATTCTATAAGGAACCGAAGCTCATGTATACGAATTATGGCTTCTTTGTTCTTAAGGGTCTTTAATTGTTATTAAATCATCAAATACGAGTGTACAAAAGTCTCTTCTTCCTCAAAATGAAGAACCATGATGCAAAGCATTGCGTTCGGTTACCTAAAACCTTCACTGGTCTTCTCATCTACTTTCATCCATCTTTTCTGCCTTGTTAAAATTTCATTTGCGATTTGTAGTACAGCATTCCTCCTCAAAACAGTCTCTTCTTCCTCAAAGTGAAGAAATTTGATGTGAAGTATTGTGCTTGGTAATATTGGTCTCTTTATCCTCTTTCATCTGTCTTTTCCCGTTCTGCCAACTTTTTTGCAGAGCAGCTATTGTTAAAACTTCAATTGCAAGTTGTATAGAAAACTCTAGTTAAAATCAAGAGAAGTGATGTGAAGTAGTTGTTTGAAACTCTAAAATCTTCACCTTTTTCATCCGCCTTTTCTATTTTTATTGCTCTAATAAAAACTATCTTCTATCGCTTATTTCTGAATTATGTCTTTTCGCTATGAAGGAAATTCGGCTATTTTTAAAACTTCAATTACCAGTTGTACGGAACAATTTCTTCTTTTTCAAAATAAAGAAACTTGATTTGAACAAAATGAAGAAACTTGGTAGCCTAAATCCTTTAATTATTTTGTCATTTTCTATCATATCGCTTTTTCTGTTTTAACTTAGAAGTTGTATAGAACATTCTTTTCTTCTCGAAAATGAAGAAACTTGATGTAAAGAACTGTGTTTGATACTGACTAGAATCTGCGCTGGTCTCTTCATCCCCTCTCATTCTTCTTTTCTTGCAGTTCTTATAATATTCTATAAAAAACTGAAGCTTATTTCTGAACTAGGTCTGTGTAGTTCTGCAGAGTTTCTTTGCACGCATTTCTTCATTGATTTCTTCATAACCACGTATATATTTTTATTTTTCAGAGTGTCTTCTGCTCCTCTATTTATCTTTTAAACTTAGTAACGACAATGCTCTCTATTCTTTAATACAAACTCTTTAACTCTTCTTTTCTCTTGTCGCTTTTTTTCATAACATTGTCTTAACTCTACCGAATATTTTTTGGCTCTTTTTCCAGTTTTTTTCTGTTTCTTCTTAAAGTGCATCGTTCTTCTTTTTTCACCTTTTCTTCGCCACTATATCATTCGGTCTAACCCTTTTCTTCTCTGAGCAGGTGTGGTTCTTTCATTTCTTCATTAGTAATCACAATTTCTAGTGAAGAATTTCCTTCAATTTTCTGGTCCATGAAGAATTTCTTTGCACATATTTTGTTATTGGTCTGTTTGTATTCTTCTTAATCTCGAACATATCTTAATTTTTTCCAGAGTATCTTTAGTGTCTCTCTTTATCCTTTAAACATATGGTGACCATCATATTCTTTATTCTTTAACGCAAACTCTATAATTCTTTTTGTATCTTGTCGTTTTCTCTATAAGATCTTAACATTAGAACATATTTTATAATCCTTCATCCTGCTTTTTTTCTGTTGTTTTTCCAAGTAAGAGCATTTATAATTCTTTGACTTGAACTGTTTCAAATGGCTTTACTGTATCTACAATTTTTAAAAGTGATTCCCTTATGTTCTGTTTTCTTTTCTAATTCATCTTCTGTGGCAATAAACTTTGTGGCTGATTTACAATCGACTTTCAATTTCTTGCAACGTCTCTTCGGATTTTTCAAAAAATTCTTCATGACGATATCTTTGTGGAGGTTTCTTCGGAACATCTTTGGATTTTCTTGATTCCTGGTGGTCGTGATCTTTGTGCAATTCTGGAACATTAATAGTATTTAGCGGTTCTTGAAGTTACTTTGCTGAGGCTGAGCCCCTTGTCTATTACAGATTCACCAACCATGTTATGTTCTTCAGTTTTCTTTAGCTTATCTTCAGCAAATTTATCCAAAGTACTTTTTCGGACTTCTCAAATTCCCAGATTTCTCTATGATGCTTTAACGCCTTTTGCATGGGGGGGGGGAAGTTTATTGTATAACCCTTCCTAGAATGGGCGAACGTATCCATAAAAGTTGTAGCTTTTTCCTCAATGTATTTCACAGTGTTCTCGAACTTGTGTTTATATAAGCTCAACATGTTCTAACTTTCTGTACACCAACTGGTTTCCAAGTTATGAAGTTCTGTTTCGATGTATTTTTTGAGTTAAAAACGTCAATTTTGAAGTCAAATATGGAAAACATCCCTATTTGAATATGATAAGCTCCCTATGAACCTGTAGCAAACAGGAAGATTTCATCTATCAGAACTTACCGTTGGATTTCTTGGTTTAGAAGGGAAGGTATTTTGGAAAAAAGAAATCCCGATCCGTGTGCATACTTCTGTACTTAGTGCATACTTCTGCACCGAGTATCAGTTATAATAACATTATTTGTTAGTCCCCTAGATACCAAGACCCACTGGACCCCAAGACACCAACAAATCTTCGAAAGGTGCGCGGGAGCAGGAGAAATAGCGCAAGATAGTGTGGACAGCTGAAGAAATGGGGATGTAATCATATTATAGGTTTAAGCCTATTCATGGCCCAAACTATGTCGTTTCTTAGTAGGAATAACGCTGTATATTTTGAGGAATTACGAATCATGTAAGAATCAGGTGTGTTTAATAACGCAGCTAGTTACAAGACTGTGTAAACACTCCATAATTACCTTTTTTTCCAACAAAAATCCACTCATGATTTCATATACCTATACACTCACATAACAGTATCAATTATTTACAAAACAATCGATTTAAAAAAAGACAATCATATCATTATCCTATACTCTATCTAATTTAAACCGGCCACCTAACCATGACATAAAATAAAATAACGACGTTTAAGCAATTTCGTTGTAAGACGATTTTGGAATATTAAATCAAAATTATACATTTACATATCAAGAAAATTGTTGCAGTCTACACGTTACGAAATTTAAAAAAAAACCTTGCGACTATATAACCTTTATTTACGTTATTACAATTGCTCGGACGACCTTTGGTGTTAAATTTTAATCGACTGATGATGATACTTGGGTAAGATGGGGCGTGAGCAAAGAATAATTGCCCCATTAACGCAATAGAATGATAATGCACCTGTGTTATGAATGTTAGAAATCTTCTGAAGGTATAACTATTCCTAAATCAAAAGTTTCTTGTAGCATTTTTGATGTCACGATTTCATTAGTGGCAATTTGTATTCCTACACACGTGACAAGTCAAATTCTCGGCCGACACCGAATGGCTTGGAGGTTTGCAAGTCTCTAGGGGTTATTAATGAAGTCTGAATGCTCGGTTTTATAAAGCCGAGTTAATTTGAATTGAGCGTTCAATTCAGGGATAAAACCCAGCTAACTCCGGGTAACTCACTGAAGCTGGGTTTACACAGGAAATGACTAAGTAAGTCGTGCAGTCCTATAGTGGTAAAAAAACAAGAAGGCTTGTGAACTGCTGAAAACTCTGGATTCGGGTTTGCACAAAGCGGAACCGCGAAAAAATAGATTGTCATTAGAAAAAAAAAACGTAAGAAGTCGAAAACGTGCAATTATTCACCGAGCGTGAATAATTAACCTGGTACCTACGACACAAAATGGGAGCGCAATGACTAGTAGCTGTGAGGTTTTCTCAATGAAAAAAGTGGCCTTGTCGCGATGTTAAAAGTACCCAAAGATCGATAGTACTATTCGCGACCGCACCTACACGGACGGCTCAAGGACGATTCGAGTTCTGCAGCTGTAATTTTTTTATTAATTATTTTTTTTCCTAAAAAAGAAGAACGTCTAAGTTACGTAATGACGGTAAACCAACGTCAATAAAGAAAAGTTAATTTTACCAGGCTTTAAGTGCATCTGAAGAGTGTCTCGAAAAATGGTAACATTGCAATGAAAACGCAGGTGTCATCGATTTTTAGTGCTTTTTTGGGGTACTTTTTGCACTGTAAATCGCATATAATTATAGAAAAAAATCTGAATTAATTCATAGAGGTCAAACATATGTGGCCAATTCAGTATTATGCATGGCGAAGAATCAAGCGAACGATGCTTCGAACTTTAAATTAAGATGCATTTTTATGCCTTAAATTCTAAACTTCCACTTTGAGGGCGAGTAACTTCGAAGAGTCTTAATATCAGACTGAAAATAACTCAAACTTCAGTTTCAGTCTGAATGGAGAAAAAGAAATTGATAAAGGAAAACCTGAAGTATTTTTTGACCAAATTGTGCTATTGGGTATTAGTTACCAAGCTTCTGGGTAAGACGAAGGTCGCATTTTTGAGGTATGACATATGTAGTTTCTTCAGTATTATGGCGAAGAGTAATGATCCTAGTTTCGAACTTTTATACCTTAAAATCTAAACTTCCACTTTGAGGGCGAGGGATTTCGGAGAGTTATGAATTTTAATATCAGACTGAAAGTGATTCAAATTCCAGTTTCAGTCATATTCAAATCTGGAGTATTTGGGTTGGCATGTAATTAGAAACCAGAGAGTAATAGAAACCCAGGCGAAATAGAGTTCTTGGAAAATCGGTGGAATCCATCCAACCACTTACTATCGATGCGAATGAAGAAAAAGAAATCGATAAAGTATTTTGTGAGCAATTAGTGGAACTGGGGGTTAGCCAGGAAGCTTCTGGGTAAGATGAAGGTCGCATTTTTGAGGTAGCACATATGCGCATCTTCAGTATTATGGTTATGGCGAAGAGTCAAGGTCCTAACTTCGAACTTCTAATTAAAATGAATGTTTAAACATTAAATTCTAAACTTCCACATTGAGGGCGATTTAATGCGAGGGTTACCGTTTTGTCTGCCAGGAAGAATATTTTCTCTTCATCACCTAGGAACCTCCTAATTACTAAGAAATCGGGAAATAATCTTAATTAAATTTCGATGCGAAAGACGCAATTCTTTTCCACATTTTGGCTAGATTTTCTTATCAGGCGGTACCTAGGCTTCGCCTGGTAAGTAAAATTTTCCACAAATAAGAATCAACTTCAAAAGCTCTAAACGTCAGAAAGCTGCTGAAAACGGGTAAAAATTTTATAGCAAGTAAAAATTTGAATATTTTTTAAAAAAATATCGGAGAAATGTCCAGTCTCCAAGAGTAATCAAGAGACCCAGGTAACCAGTCTGATGTATAGGATGTCGAAAAGACGTCTTTTGTTGGTCCAATTTAGTCATATTGGTCAGGAGACTAAAAAAAGACGTCTTAAGGACGTCTTAAATACGACATGCAAATGTCGTCAATAACATGACGTCCTGTTGACGTCACTTCTTGGTCAGGTATTTATTATTTTTACTTTCTGAAATCTTTACACCATTTGGATGAACCTTTGGTAGGTACCTGAATGTTTGGCAAACATTTTTTGCAAAATTTTAGGCTGCTCTTTAACATGTTTTAGGTAATTTTTTTGGTTAAACTGACGTTTGATATGACCTCATACTTGAGTTAATAACGTTCAGATTTTGTCGTTATATAAGCTCATGCGACGTTTGACACTTAAATGTGATGTCTCAATGACTGAAGTCACTAAGACATCCAATTTATCGCCTAAGTGAAGTCTTCTGGACCAAGTGATCATATCCAAAAAAGGCTTTAAGACATGATATCTTAACTGAGAGACCACCAGTAACTAGTAATCGTTTGCATTACCCTATGTAACATTCCCAAGTAACAAATGAGGCTAAAATAACTTCTAATCTGGCAAATTAAACCAATTGCAATGCCCTTGAGTATTGCAAAAATGTCACAGAGCTGAAAATGCAAATATACAGTTTTTGGAGAAATTTTGTATAAAATTAGGGCTAAACACGATTAAAAATTACCCACTTCGTAAATACGAAACCCAATTCGAAATGTAAATTTTGATGTTTTTTGGAGAAATTCAATTTTAGACCTAAATCAGGCAAAATTAATTCAAATATATGGAAAAATTACATTTTTCCATATATTGGATCAGATTGGACCAAAATAGGTAAACTTTGACTTAAAATCCCGGCAAAATGCAAATTTGGCATTTTATGAGAAAGTAAGGCTAGGAACTTGGACCAAAAGTGTTTGCAGAAATCATGTTAAGATTATGGCCAAACCGGTTAAAAGTGACTCAAAGCGTCTAAAAGTAGAAATAAATGTCAAAAGTCAGAAGTCAGTAGTGTCATGTAGAGTCAGTGTTTGTAAGTGTCTGTAAGAGTCAAAAGAGGTTATAAATGATTCAGAGCGTTTGAAAATGGAAGTAAGAAAACACCTTTAAAAACTTCTCGAACGACAAAAAATGGAAATCTAGAGCTATTGGAGAAATTGTTAGAAATTATTTGGAGAAAACGTTGTCAACATAAATCGTCTAATAATGCAAGTTTTCTAAAAACATTAATTTTAGGAAAATTCAATTTTAGGACAAAATCAGGCAAAATTGGTTAAAATCTTATAATTTGTTAAAAAATACAAAAAAGTGTAAAATTTGACAAAAATACCTCAAAATCAAAGGTAATTTTGGAGAAAGTAAGGCTAGGATTACGAAAGTTTTCCATTTGCAAAAATTTTAGGCTTTTCTTTAACATGTTTCAAGACACTTTTTGGTTAAGCTGACGTCCATATGACTCGTCCATCATACTTAGGACAATAAAGTCCACATTTCGTCTTTATGCTAAGCCATGTAACCTCTTCGAATGACGTCTTCTGGATGTGTCTTACGTACGTCACTAAGACGTTCAGTTGACCGCCAAAGTGACGTCTTTGAGACTAAATAATGTCATCTAACGTAATGTTACCTGGGACGGTTTCCGCAAAGCATTGCCAGTTTCAAAATGTCTTAATTTTTTCTTCCAAAATTGATATCATACAGGGTGATCGTGTTTCGAGTTTAACCCTGGAGATTATTTGAAGAGATACGAAAAAGATTAAATTAGGGCAAAGTTGCGCAATTAAAAGTCTATTAAAACAATGTTTTCAAGATTCGAAAATCCTAATTGGTTTCGGAAATACTCGAATTAATTTTATAAGAATAAAAAAACGTTTAATTTTTTTTGTCTTAGTTTAACGTGGTAATTAAAAATAATTGACACTTCTTCACTGCCACTTGCGGAGGCTAAAAAGATGGTAACCCGACTTTTTCGACAAATTTAAACAACCATTTTCACAATAATCGCAAAACAAGCAACATCTAACGTAAAAGTTAATAGAATTATAATTTTTTGCATATCAAGTTGATGATGGTTGCATAAAAACGAAACTTTAAATTTTTTATTTCAAAATACCACATTGAAGAAACCAAAAAGGGGATATAAAAAAGTGTCAATTTTTTTTTAATATCTCTTCAAATTAAGACTAAAAGTACACACTTTTTTTTTTCAAAATTTCGTTTTTTGCGAATATTTCTCCGAGAACAGTCAACAGGATTTTCGAAATTTGAAAACGCTATTTTTATATACTTTTAATTGTGCAACATAACTCTAATTTAACCTTCTTCGTATCTCTTCGATCAATGAACCGAGATCCCCATGTTTAAACTCGAAAAACGCTCACCTTGTATCTTACAAATTATTAATGGTAAATGGTTCAAATTTGGATGGTAAGTGTGTAGGAACCCAAACAGCATTATAGTTACAAAACCTACGTCGACTATGTGGTCTTCATGTATTTACCACCATATATATAATACCATAGAAAAGAAAATATTTTGTATATTTTGATGGTGGTGACTTCATTTGGTTACCTCAGCAAAAATATAAAACTGGGGAGTGCATCAAAAACTGTATTAACAACGTACGTTATAGAATCAAATAAATGCCACATTGGAGTAAAATTGGAAATTAAGAGTTACTGCAACCATACCAGACACCATAAATCGGGAATTAATTTGAAGTGAATATGTTAGTTTCCACCACGTTCTAAAGTTGAGGCAGTTTGATCGTGTTATGAAAGTATACTGGCCGACAGTGACTGTCACAGGCATTTTGCACATCATACTGTTAGCCACTTCTTGAAAAAGACAAAAGCAACTTTAAAGTTATTAAACCTTTTAAATTTCTCTAAAAAGTTATCGCCACTCAAAAAAAATACACGTAAGTGCGTTT
The DNA here is from genome assembly GCA_951812265.1 of Taphrorychus bicolor. Taxonomy (NCBI): domain Eukaryota; kingdom Metazoa; phylum Arthropoda; class Insecta; order Coleoptera; family Curculionidae; genus Taphrorychus; species Taphrorychus bicolor. Next base: position 20,387,348 of record OX638305.1, read on the forward strand.
ATTAAATGCATTAAATCATTGTCCAGTTCATTTAGTTTACGACAGCGACGTTCACGTCCTTCACTTTAATATCTCACTTCAAAAATAAAAGTTTAAAGATATTTATTCAATACAAGTTTTATGTGTTTGCCATTTAAATTAAAACCAAAAAAGTGGTTTTTGTATATTTATTATCCACAACCCACAAATCATTTAGTGCTTTTGCTCATTATGACGTCTGTAAAATGGCCATCGGGCAGAATCATCAATTTGAAGACGATGACACATGGAAGGCACCAACTTTATTGAGTAAATATAACACCTGAATGACATTTGTTTTAATTACATCTTTTTCCTGAAAATAATTACCTGCCTTTGCATAATTGTTATTTCTATTAGCTTCAAGGCGAAATAAGGCGATGTAATTATAATTAAAAGTGCGTTTTTGTCTCGGTTGAAGCGACAAACAGATCACCGGTTTACACCCATTATGTTTGGTGACAGATTTGCCAAAGGATGCAATAATCCTTAACAATGTTTCTTAATATGTAGATATTATATCGCGATAATGCTATGACGCGGTTGATCAGACCACCCAAACTTTGCTTATAGAGAGAGAGAGAGAGAGAGAGAGAAGCACGGTTCCCTTATGTTTGTCCACGCTTTGTCCGTTTTGGTTTCAATGTACGTCACTCCCCGTGGTTGTTCTGATGGACAATAAACATCGTTACCATCTGACGACAATCTTCTGCAATTTGAGTGGAATAGCCTTGAAAAAGACGTACAATAAACGTCGAAACGTCGGCAATTTCTGCGGAAGCTAGAAGTTTTATTTTGGGTGGAAATTAAATTTAGAGCTGAATTTTTCTCAACTGGCATATTTGCTTTTTACACGACACTAAGGTGAAATGAAATAACGCGATCCGGTCCTGCCTATTAGACCGTTGTAACAAACTTCACCAATCAATAGAAATACAGGTGCGTAGCAAGGAAATTTTGAGAAATTCATTGATATCAGTAAAAACATTATTAGCTCTAGGAAGTGATGTAAGTATTAATTATGCAAGAAGTCCCAAATTGTTCCTTAAAAAATGTTTTCTAAATTGAATCGTTGTAAAATTGGGCGTGTATATTAATATAGTTATGTACATTTTAGTGTGTATATAGGTATGTTTGTATTTTTCTTCGTTTCAAAAGTATGTTTCTTCCAAATTGTTGTATTTCCTAGTTCTACACCTTTGATCATTTCTTCTTTCAACTGGTATATTTCTAAACTTTTCCCTTTCAACTTTAAGTTTTTTCGTAAGTCTTTATTTTGAGCCAGATTTTGCTCTAGCTTTCTAAGCATTTTTGTGCTGCTCAGTTTTTCCTATAGCTTCTAGAGTGATCTGGATATGATTTTCCTATGTTTCTTCGGTGCTCAGACGACTTTTTGTCTCGTTTCATTTTTTCTTTCTTCATTTTCTCGTTCATCAAGGTTCTCGTTTTAGTTCTTCCATAAATCACTATTTTTGAGCCAGTTTTTGTTCCAACTGTTAATCATTTCCAGTCAGTTATTTCTAGGTCATTGCTACTTTATTATAATTTATATACAAAAAAAATACAACTGATATATCCATATCTTATCTTTTGTATATAAAGAGGTAGGAATGGAATAAATTCGCCCTACGTTTCAACCAAAGAGACCCCCCGAAAGAGAAAAGGTCCCATGTTTCTAAGAGACGACATTGAACACCACTTCCTGAGCGTTCAGGACCCAAAAGTTGTTGCAGTTCTCCACCAGCATTGGTCAGATGAAGATCAGGTTAAGCCTACAGCTTGTTGGCCATTACAACAAGGCGATGATGATGATATTACAACATGACGATTTCAATTATCTGATCGGTGCTCGTATTGCCAAAGACTAGAAAGTAATGACATTGTGTGGCCTTGAGTATAATCTTTGATGTTGGTACATTATGGCAAATTATATGAGTAGGGATAATGTGAGAATTCTGTGGCAAGTTCCTCCCGATTTTTCTCCCAAGCATTCTGATTAGCTGCAGACTCCCTCCAAACTCCTCCTTTTGTCCCAAACTATTCTGATTTGTTGGAAGCAGTCTGCAGGCAATCAGAATGCTCGGGAGTCAAAAATCGGGAAGAGCTTGCAGCAAAACTCTAAAATTTTCCCTACTGACCCTTATATTAATTTCTATGCGCTTAATAAATAAACATATTCTTTTTAATTATTAGATTTACCTCTTGAGTTCTTGATCCTTAACTTTTCTATTTTTTTAGTCTAATTTGACACAAACTTTTAATAGTTGTTTTTAATGGAGAGAGAGGGGAGAATTCTAGATTGATCTGGATTTGATTTTCTTATATTTCATTCTTCTTATATTTTTTCTACGGACCATTCGGATTGGCTGCAGACTGCCTCCAAACCCCTTTTGTCCCAAACTATTCTAATTTATGTTGGAAGCAGTCTGCAGCCAATCAGAATGCTCGGGAGTCAAAAATCGGGAAGAGCTTGTCGCAAAACTCTCAAATTATCTCTACTGACCTTTTTATTAATTTCTATTATTTTATACATAAACATATTCCTTTTTAATTATTATATTCACCTCTTGAGTTCTTGATCCTTAACTTTCCTATTTTTTTAGTCTAATTTGACACAAACTTTCAAAGAATTTTTGTCTCTACCCAGCATTTTCTATATTGATCTGGATTTGATTTTCTTATATTTCATTCTTCTTATATTTTTTCTACGGACCATTCGGATTGGCTGCAGACTGCCTCCAAACCCCTCCCTTTGTCCCAAACTATTCTGATTTGTTGGAAGCAGTCTGCAGCCAATCAGAATGCTCGGGAGTGAAAAATCGGGAAGAGCTTGTCGCAAAACTCTCAAATTATCCCTACTGACCTTTTTATTAATTTCTATTATTTTATACATAAACATATTCCTTTTTAATTATTATATTCACCTCTTGAGTTCTTGATCCTTAACTTTCCTATTTTTTTAGTCTCATTTGACACTAACTTTCAAAGAATTTTTGTCTCTACTCAGCCTTTTCTAGATTGATCTGGATTTGATTTTCTTATATTTCTTTCTTCTTATATTTTTTCTACGGAAGATTCGGATTGGCTGCAGACTGCTTCCAAACCCATCCCCTTGTCCCTAACTATTCTGATTTGTTGGAAGTAATCTGCAGCCAATCAGAATGCTCGGGAGTCAAAAATTGGGAAGAGCTTGTCGCAAAACTCTCAAATTTTCCCTAGTGACCCCTTTATTAATTTCTATTATTTTATACATAAACATATTCCTTTTTAATTATTATATTCACCTCTTGAGTTCTTGATCCTTAACTTTCCTATTTTCTTAGTCTAATTTGACACTAACTTTCAAAGAATTTTTGTCTCTACTCAGCCTTTTCTAGATTGATCTGGATTTGATTTTCTTATATTTCATTCTTCTTATATTTTTCTTACGGAACATTCAGATTGGCTGCAGACTGCCTCCAAACCCCTCCCTTTGTCCCCAACAATTCTGATTTGTTGGAAGCAGTCTGCAGCCAATCAGAATGCTCGGGAGTCAAAAATCGGGAAGAGCTTGTCGCAAAACTCTCAAATTATCCCTACTGACCCTTTTATTAATTTCTATTCGTTTATACATAAACATATTTTTTATTATATAAACATATACATTGAAAAAATAAAAATCTGCCCACATTATTCAAGTATTGAAAAGTAGAAACAGTTTAGCGTAAATTTCAATATGGTGTACTTTTTTTATGACGTCACTGTAAAGATTATTCCTAATTTCAATAAAGTTGGTATTGTGCAATCAAGTGCAAGTGTACTGTTTAATGTACCGGCAGTATGCGCTACAGCGTGTGCACATTATTAAAGCAATAAAACTTTGATCATTATTAGTATTGTTCTCATATGGCAGGTGATGAAGAACAATAACATATTAAATTTCCCATTAACTACCTTAAATTTCATGGTTTGGGTATGGCTTGCGCCTTCGGTATGTTTGTGTCAGGGACCTTCTAATGATAGAAACCAATATACAACTTGTTGCCAAAATATCAGCGACGTAGTTCTTTCAAAAAGTTTTTTTTTTAATTCAGCAAAGCCTTTTTTTCTCAATTTTCATTGTTACACCTGTAACTTCAGGACCGATTGTAGTGATTCCAGTTGTTTTTTGTTCGTCTTGAGGTCCTCTTTCACCTCCGACCCAACGAATGTCCCGTGGATGCAATATTTTCGGAGATAGACACCCTTCGGTTGTCGATTTTTAGACATTTCTAAAATAAAGTTTTTGCTATTTTTCAAAAAATCACTTTTGACATTAGCTTCATTCGAATTAAGTTTATTACATAATTTATGGCCATTTATGTCATAACGGGCCTTTCTCAAAGACGTCTTCAGGCATGAGGTTAGGTGAGGCAGTTCCAGCTAAAAATGGATTAAAATTCCGGTCAACATGTTCATTTTTTGCCGAATAAAATAAACCCGAATTTTGACTGAAGTGATCAAAATCCAATGTAAAACGTCTATCCTGAATTAAGAATGGCTAAGTCATTGGGCTAAAAATAATTATGACGTTTTTAAAGGGGAAAATGATTATGATGTTTTTACGGGGAACATATTTGATATATTTCTTACGTCCTTTGCATAGGTGTTTTCGGTCATTTGGCTAATGAATGGCTTTTTCCTTTCCGGTAGGAAAATTAATTTCATAAAAATGCATTCCACCAATAGTAGGTGTCCTTCTACCAGGAACCAATCGTTGCGTTTTGCTTTTTTCTTTCTTTTTTTCGATAAACCGTTCTTCGACCTTATGCTAATGCACCCACGAAATGGAAATTTCCTGCAGCAAACTTGTCGGATCCTAAAAAGTGGAACTGCCTCTGCGTCAGAGGTAGGCCATAAAAACACACTCATCAACACCACTAGTCATTAAACATATCGTGAATCCCTCAGGTTAATTGAATAATTTACTTCCTCTTAGGTAGTTATAAATACCTTACAACCTATACAATTTTAATACAACTGGTATTACCAAACCCTATTATATCCAACTGAATTCTTTGTCGGAGCGTAAATAATTATGACATAAAGAGTACAAACTATGTAAGAAGCACGTGAAAGTTTAATTACTGAACAATATTACACACATTTAATTTTGCAAAAAAAAAACAAATATACCTGTAACCATCTAAATATACGTTTAAGCAACTTTTTTCTTCTAAATATTTGCAACTTACTCCGCTCTGGCCTTGCTAGCATAAAATCTGAAGTATTTTTAATCAGTCTCATTTTATAGTTCTTGCATCTTTAACAGCATGAACAATAATTACATGTAGATACTGAATTATATAATTGGCTGGTGTAATCAATAACAACCGCGGCCTATCATCGCCATTATATTATTTCCTCTCTCTTTGGAGCAAGTTTTTACGAGGGTCGTGCCAAATCAACCGTTAAAGAAACCCAACAACACACATTATTATAATACGCAATAATCAAACTACAAGCAGCAAGTTGAAATTTCCTGTTGACCACATTAAACCTCGCAGGGCTTCTCGTTTCCTAACACCGTTTTTGTTTTCTTTGCATTCCCCGGTATATATGCACAAACAAGCAATAATTCAGCACAACGGAATCCGAAAAGTGGGTTAAAAATTACGTAAAGTCCAAGTGTAATGAAAATTCCACTTTCTCCATGTCTTTGGGGCATAAGTTGCCTCCATCTCTCCTGACCGCACGAAGTACCTAAGAGAGTTATCTCATAATGCCAAGCGGTTGTTGGGTTGCGACATTGGGAAATATGTGACACCTGATCATCATAATGTAGGAAATAATTTTCTTATTATATAAACAATGAGCTTTTTAGATAGGACTAGAGATAAGAATTTGCGTAACACTCAGGAAGTGTCTGTTTTAATTGTCACTGAAGGAATCTCCATCTCTCGTATCAAACATACCTACATTTAGTAAATTATTTGCAATTTAATTTAATACAAAAAGTATCAAAATGCCTAATTACCTGCTGGTCATGTAACTTGGATAGTGGTTAATACCAAAAAACTTTAAGTACACCTACTTACAAACAGACTACAAGCTCATGTTTTCCTTGAACCTTGAGCTTGTACGAAAAAAGTTTTAACAGTCGGATTATTATTAATAATATTCTTGGTGTCCCGAATGCAAATATTGGTTGTCTACAATCTTTCCACTTTTTTGTGGTGGGAATCATCACCAGTGCAGTAGAACTTCAAAAAGTCACGTAATTGCTTGACCTTTCTGCTGCATCTCCTTCATGACATCCATCAAAGGATATGCAGATTTCGTTTCTGCCATCATAGCCTTAGACGGATCGAGCACAATGCTCGAATCACGCTTTGAAAGGAAAAGGGGTGCAAGAAACACTTAGGGCCAAATTTAGGGGCGGGCAAAACTTTTACTTTTACCTCCACATACGAGAAGTTTTTTTATTTTACTGAAAGGCTCAATTTGCTTTTCTTCAATTTTAGCTGTTGAATCAATAGAGAATGAGGCATGTGAAGAAATTTGTATTCAAGAACTAATACTAGGTTAGCGTACCTGGCATATATTGAGCTTGTTCTTCTACCTCTGGTTTGGGTTGACGCGACCCCGGTCCACCGGCTTGAGCAGTACTTTCTCTAGGTCTTCATCTTCTTCAAATTTTTCTACTCTAGCAACCAGGTTAAGCGGATAATTCACTCTGGCAATAACTATTCTTGAAATTCCGCTTTTCTGGTTTCTCTGGCAGTTGGGCAGGCTTTAGTTTATTTTCTTCATGCTTCATTTCTTCTTGCTTGCGTTTCTTTGGTTAATTGTATCTTCAATTTAAGTAATAGTTTCGACAATATCAGAAACAGTTATCTCAGGCTTTCTACTTTTTTCTTCAATAGTTACAATTTCCGTTCCTTTCTCCTTTATTTCTTTAGTTCTCTTCTTTATTTTTCACAGTTCTTTTCTTAACGGCTACCTTTTTGGGCTTACATTTTTCTATCACACTGGTGTGCTCCACTTCTTCAGGGACTTCTTCAACAATCTTGGCTGGAAGTTCTTCTGAAGTTTCCTCTTCAGGTTTCTCGCTCTCTTTCTACAGTGCTGTTATTTCTGTCGTTTTCTGTTAGTCTTCTTTTTTTTATTAATCTTGTATTCCTTAGCCACAGTTTTCTTAGGTATCCCTTGTTCGATTGTGATGGTTTCTTTATATTACTACACGTAGTTCTTCATCAGTACACTCTCCATATTCGGGGTTGAATTCTAGAGGTACCACTTCTTCTTCTACAGTTACAGTAGTCTCAGGTTGTTTACTTACTTTTTCTGCAGTTAAGTACAATTTTAGTTGTTTCTTGCTTGTCACCATCTTTTCTGCATATCTTGCAAGTTTTGGTAACTTTCTTCTCATTAACCCTTTTTTCAATCACCACAGTCTCTTGAATTTGCTCAGGAAGTTTTTCCACCTTGTAACCGGGAGTGAGTTTTGTGGTGCTTCTGTTTCTTCTATAGTTATCGTGGTGTCTAGCGCTTTTTCTCGCTCCTTGGTGGTAGTAATTTCTGCATATTTCTAAACTTGTTCTTTGTTTTGTAATAACCTGCTTCTTTAACACCTTTTTCTTAGCTTCTGCCAATGCGAGAACGTGTGTGGATAGTTGTTTAGTTTGCTATTATTTTCAACTTCCTCTTCTTACATTTGTTTCTTCGCAAAAATGCGTTTTATTTTGTAGACATTGTAGCTATTGTTGATATTTGGGGGCGGCCGAAATCGATTTACACATGGGCGGTCAGTAGTTTAAGAGCACTCCTATTTGGAAGCTGCAAAGCAAAGTGTGCCACCAAGAAAACCACAGGTTGCTCCCCTTGTTCAAGAAGTTCTCCAGTTTATGTTTGTAAAAAGAGCCACTCATTGAAAATTGGTTCCTAGATAACCATACAAAAGTGTTTTCTAAAAACTGTCCCAAAAGGTTGTTATAGTTCAAATAATCTGGTTCCCTTGGGTTCTATAGTCACAGGTAGATACCTACATTATCGACTGGGTACCACTCTTACATGTATAAAATTAAGCTTTGGAGTACTAAATTAACTATAAGAACGAAAAATAACGGAAGAAATTGAAGTAAACCGTATAGAAATTAATTAGTCTCTCTGGGACATCAACAGTCAATTAAGCAACAAGCCTCTGCTCTGCTGAGCGATGATTTGAGTTAGTTCTATGAAAGGTAAAAAGTCGATTTTAAGGTACCTAAGAATCGCCCCCAAGAGGATCAATGCGGGTAACAAATCATCAAGCGAACTAATAAACTCAGCAATATAGGCCCCCGTTCGGTAGATTACCCCCAACAAAATGCTCAACTTACATAACCTCACTCTAAGCCAAATACTGTCGCATCCGCCCACAGCCTGCCCATCTCCAAAGACAACCTCCTCACACTGGTGGGAGGACTTAACAAATATGCCAACACCTCCCCCTCTGCCCTCTGCGTGATCGCGTCTATTATCAGGTTAGCGTATCTCGCATCTCTTGAGCTTGTTCTTCTACCTTTCGTTTGGGTTGACGCAACCGCGGTGCCGTAGGCGTCTTTTCTTCATCTTTAAGCTTTTCTTCAAAATCGCATTTAAAAAAAAATATTTTTTAGCATCAAGGATTTCTGGTAAGTCTCTTTCTTCACTACTCCTTTTCTTCAATTTCTTTTTCTTTTGAACTTCCTGGAATGCGCCCTGGTCCATCCGGCTTGAGCCGTACTTTCTCTAGCTCTTCAGCTTCTTCAAATTTTTCTACTCTAGCCTCTAGCAACCGGCTTAAACCGGTTGTTTCTTCGCAATAAATTCGTTTTTTTTTGTAGACATTGTAGCTATTGTTGATATTTGGGGGCGGCCGAAATCGATTTACACATGGGCGGTCAGTAGTTTAAGATCACTCCTGTTTGGAGGCTGCAAAGCAAAGTGTGCCTCCAAGAAAACCACTGATTGTTCCCCTTGTTCAAGAAGTTCTCCAGTTTATGTTTGTAAAAAGGGCCACTCGTTGAAAATTGGTTCCTAGATAACCATACAAAAGTATTTTCTAAAAACTGTCCCAAAAGGTTTGTTGTAGTTCAAATAATCTGGTTCCCTTGAGTTCTCTAGTCACAGGTAGATACCTACAGTATCGACTGGGTACCCCTCTCATATGTATAAAATTAAGCTTTGGAATACTAAATTAATTAAGAGAACGAAAAATAATGGATGAAATTGGAGTAAACCACATAGAAATTAATTGGCCTTTCAGGGGGCATCAACAGTCAATTAGGCAACAAGCCTCTGCTCTGCTGAGCGATGATTTGAGTTAGTTCTCTGAAAGGTAAAAAGTCGATATTAAGTCGAACTAATAACTCAGCAATATAGGCCCCCGTTCGGTAGATTACCCCCAACAAAATGCTCAACTTATACAACCTCACTCTAAGCGAAATACTCTCGCAGCCGCCCACAGCCTGCCCATCTCCAAAGACAACCTCCTCACACTGGTAGAAGGACTTAACAAATACGCCAACCCCTCCCCTGTGTCCTCTGCGCGTCTCTTGAGCTTGTTTTTCTACCTTTCGTTCGGGTTGACGCAACCGCGGTGCCGTAGGTGTCTTTTCTTCTTCTTTAGGCTTTTCGTCAAAATCGTATTTTATCATAAAAAATTTGTTTTAGTGTCAAGGATTTGTGGTAAGTATATTTCTTCACTCCTCCTTTTCTTCAATTTCTTTTTCTTTTCAACTTCCTGTAATGCGGGCTGGTTTACCGGTTTGAGTAGTACTTTCTCTAGGTCTTCAGCTTCTTAAAATTTTTCTACCCTAGCAACCGGATTAAGCCGGCAGCTCGAAAAAACGAAAAATAATGGAAGAAATTGGAGTAAACCATATAGAAATGAATTGGCCTTTCTGGGACATCAATAGTCAATTAGGCAACAAGACTCAGCCCATATATTCTAGATGAACGCTGCTGAGCGATGATTTGGGTTGGTTCAATGAAATGTTCGTTTTATGAAAGGTAAAAAGTCGATTTTAAGGTGCCTAAGAATCGCCCCCTTTCGGAGGTTTACCTCCGAAAATATGAAACTCGTCGAACTTTCATTTCTGGGAGGAAAATGAGGACACCAAGCAAAAAGAAAAAACAGTTGGATTCACTCGGATCAGACCATTCGTTCTAAAATTCAGGTGGTCAAAACTGTAAAATTAGAAAAAAGACGTAATATTTCCCCACCAGACCTTTGTGCAATTTTAAAAGAGGGTTGGGAAGTTTTTATGCTGTTTTCGATTGGATCTCTTCCTCTGAAATCGTAACAACTGAATTCGAATGAAGTCAGACCCATTAGTGAATTTTTTAAGAATGGCAAAAAAGTCGATTCTAAAAATGCCTAAGAATCGTCATTGAAGTTCCTGTTCAGTAAATGTGTCTATAAAAGTAAAGAAATTGCAATAAGCCTTTTAAACCTTGAATAATTAGCTAAAATATGGGAAATACAAAAATAAAACGTATTTAAAGTCCAACCAAGAACATCATGATGGAAATCCACTTTATTTTTCCACACCATATTTTTTTCCAAATATGCTGAGTCATAATTAGATTACGTAACACTATAGAAAGGATTTAATACTATATACTAAAACAAGTAAACACATAACCACTCCATAAGGCAGAGGTACGAAATTAGAAAAAAATAAAATTATTGCAAGAAGAAAAGATATTTCAATGGAAAAATCAAAGAACTTCATTTCCTTGCCAAATTCGATTTCGTCAGTTATCATACCAGACTATACATTAAAACTTCAACAAAACTTGTAAATGCAAAAAATTAACAAAGTTTTAATTGTTAAACATTATTTTAATTTTTAAACGAACAAGAATAAATAGTACAAGATAACCGCATACCGTGGTCCATATTCACGATCATTGATCATACTGACGTGTGCGTATAGGTGACGGTGTGACTCTGCACAAATCGCCTTCTCATTGTTCCGCCAATATCGATATACTTTTACTTTTCCACCTCTCGTTTGTTAATATGCGATTATTTAACAGACAAACCGCAGCAGCTGAAGAGAATTACACGCTAATTAGATCAGGATTTGAATGCGAAAATTGCTCGAAATGGCTAATGATCGTGTTAAAGCGTGGTAATGACGATTTTTCTTTGTGTTTATGATGAAGTTATAATATGTTTGAATAATTATAACTCGATTATAACTGCTCCAGAAAATGAAATAATTGCCCCATCAACCATTAAAATAACGAGGATTATGTAAACACCGCAAACGGCAGTTTTCGATTGATTAAAGCATAGCCGGTAGTAAACTAAACGTGCAGATGAGGCTAATCTACAACTCAAAGTGTAGACAACTAGGAAAAACCGATCCAAACTAACCATTCTTGTCATTCTGGTGAAGGTAAATGTAATAATTACAATTCACGTATTCGTCGAGTCTACTGTAGTACATATAAGTAGTTTCTTACAATAATAATAAGTTATCTTAAATGACTTCTAAATAATGATGCAATGTGGGATAATTTGGAAACCTTTAAAGTATAAATGTTTCAATGGTCTTTTCTCAAGTAATAATCGGCTTTCTACCTTAAAAAATAACTGTCGACTATCTCATAAAGTTTAGTGTATACACAGATTGTTTCGGACGAGCCCACAAATCTCGAAACCACAGGCCGATCGATTGCCCCACAAAACTACTCAGTTAAAAGTGTAAGTAAATTATGTAATAATTGTTATACAAGAGGAAAAAGGAAACTTGAAATTAATGCAAATGGACCTACCTCTGAATGGCAAATCATTTCTCACCTGAGGTATCCGATCGTACCCCTCCTTTAGTTGGTTCAACTTTCGATCAAATCGCGCGCGCACTGAACAATTACCATTAAGAGGAGTTTTGAACATTAATTCCACTATAAACTCTTTGCTTAAATCATTGTATTATTTTTTGAATAGGAAATAATAATATCAAACCAAATATTCGTTGAATCAAACGTCGGATGCATATTTACTAACTTTATGACGGTTATAGAAAGCAGCCTCGACATCCTTTCTATGCTGCTATTGGTGAGATTAACACACACGAGTCTATCGAGCAATGCATTGAAGTATTGCGCATTATAGTGGAGATTACTATTTTATTTCTTTTGTTATATTTTGTTACTTACTGGACTTGTACAGAATAGATAAGAAAATGCCATTATCGAAATAAGGTAAGCGGCAGGGAAATGGAAAACATGGCAACCCAGGATGGTGTGGAAAGGAAAAAGGTAAATTCAGCAGCGCGGGAGGGCTAAGTTGTCAGAAGTGTAAATAGTTGAGATTAAACCGAATGCCCCATAGTGTAGAAAACAGGGGCAGGGTACGTAAATTATAGATAATATTGACAGTTACGTCACAGAATAAATTATTCTGTGGTTATGTGATGATCATAAAATAGTTTAAACAATTTCTCAGTGCTCAAGTAAGCACAGGACTTTATTGCATAAAATTCCAGTACAAGTACACTAAATTTTCATAAGTATCCAAAAATGTCTATTTAAATATGGAAATTCAAACAGAAAAACGAGGCAATGAGCAGGCGATTATTTGGAAATGCTAAGATTAGGAAGAAGAATACACAAAGAATTGAAGAAATTTACTGCAAAGGAAGAGGGAATACAGGGGGAACAGTCGTTTTCGAAGTCGGTGGGAAGCACTAGAGCGGCACTGCAATTTTTAAGGGCTCTTAATTAGTTATTACAATGGCATAAACGTAAATTTGAAAATTTACTATAAGATCTACATTGGGGGATTAATGCTAAGTACGCCTATAGTGTGTGGCTATGAGGAAGATAAATCAAAATACCGGTTATCTACTGTACTCTTACTTTTATATCAAAAGTAAAAACTATTCTTATAAAACTTCAATTAATCACATATTAATCAAAGCTTAACTAAAATTAATGTCAACGGGTTCAACTTATTTGGTTTTAAATACAAACTAACTAGAAGGAAAACATCACTAACACTTACTGGTTTACTAGAGTCTTTCGCATGTAGCACTTTCCTGATGGTAGGACTAAAACAGTCTTGGAGGGGAACAACTTTTCACAATCCTCATTAGACACTGATGGTTGAATCATGACTTCATCTCCTTTCTAAACCGACAGTCAATTAATACTTCACTGATGAATAATTAATTTAAGTAAAAGATGGGTCAGAGTGTGCTTATTCAACATTAAAAAAATAGTACTCAAATCATCTCAATTTTCTTTTTTTTACAAAATAATAGTTCATGGTCGGTAAATTTACGTCGAACTTAATGCAAAAACTCTACAAAAATCCTTGGATGAACTAAGAAATATGAAAAAAAAATGGTAAATTTACGTCGAAATTGATGCGAAAACTCTCCAGCCTGACAGTGGAGATGTAGGTATATTTAGAGTGATGCCAAACGTCTCAGCTTTATGTTATCTCGATATTCAATTTTGTTTAACAAAACAGTAGCTCATAGTCTATAGAAGAGATTAAAAGAAAAAATCTTTTCATGGACCACTTTTCAATGAGAAATAAGGAAAAATATTGTAAATTTACGTCGAAATTAATACGAAGACTCTCCAAAAATCCTTGAATGAACTGAGAAATATGAAAAAAAAAGACAACTTAAATATTTTAAATTTGAATTTTAAATTTAAATTAGAAGAGATTAAAAGAAAAAATCCTTTGATGGACCATTTTTCACTGAGAAATAAGGAAAAATATTGTAAATTTACGTCGAAAATAATGCGAAAACTCCTCAAGCTGAAAGTAGAGATGTAAGTATACCCCGTGTTGATTAGAAAACATCATCTAGGAGGCCATGTAATTTTGACAGAAAAGGATGCCATAATCAAAGTGAATGGACTTTCGTTTTTTCATCCCTTTCTTCGCCTACTAGATGACGTTTTCAAATGAACACCCCTTATTTATAGTGATGCCACAAGTTTTTTTTTAGTCAGGTATGTTAATTTTCAATTTTTTTTTTCTTTACAAATTAAAAAGTAAAAAATAAGATTAAAATAAAAAAGTTGTTGGATGTAGGTACCACTTTTTAGTGAGAAATAAGAAAAAAATATTATAAATTTACAATGAAATTGATGCAATAACTCTCCAAACTTACAGTAGAGATATAAGTACTACTGTCAGTACTCAAATGATATTTCATCAGTGGGAGTGAGTACAAATTTAAGAACATTTACAAGAAAAAGCTTTCTGAATTAATAAAAAATCATTTTATCAACAAATTTGCAATAATGAGTTCTAATTTATTCATATATTTTAAGTTGTTATTGAATTACTAACTGATAATTTAAAACTCACCTTCCAATCGACTGGGGTGGCCACTTTATGCTTATCACAGAGCTGCAAGGAATCCAACACTCTCAAGATTTCACTGGAAATAAATTCATTTAATAAATTTTTTAATGATACTAAACAATGCCTCTATGCAAGAGGCCTTGTTAGTCATTATCTTTAAAGAAAAGATGCTAAGCTACTAGTATTATTAAAGAAGATAAACAAGAATATGTTTGTAGGTGTCAAAATCTGAGTGCTGTTGGTGAAGACCATTTCCCAATATTGTAACAAGCTAGAGTGAGATGATTTCATGTCCAGAGCAGCTGAGCAGCAGCATCAAAAACCCACAACCACTTATCAAAAAGACACAAAAACCCAAAACAACAGGGTATACAAAAATGTGGATTTTGGCTAGCCCTGGATGTAACAACTATAAGGATGCTATTATATTTTATTGATAGGTAATAAATATTCACAGGAAGGCTTAGCTACTTACTCAAAATTTCTGCCAGTTGTAGCAGGATATAATATGGACAGCCTCATTTTCTTTTTTGGATCAATTATAAAAACTGCTCTTGCTGTTAAGGGTAAGCCTTCAGAGGTTTTTTCATCGGGATCAATCATATTCAGTTCCACAGCAATATCTCTGTTTTCATCGGCAATAATGGGAAAGGGAAACTCTCCATCATCTACTTGAGCATAAATTTTAATATCTTTTGCCCACTTTAGGTGAGCTTCAACAGGATCACAGGATAAAGCAATCACTTTACAGTTACGCTTGGCAAACTCATCTTTCAGCTGCACAACTCTGGCCAGTTCAGTGGTACATACTGGGGTGAAATCTGCAGGGTGTGAGAACAAAATACCCCACCTAAAACATAGTAAAGGGTAGGGTAATCTGTGTAATCTTTCTTGGGGGGTCCCCAACTCACGAATCCTTGAACCAGTCGTGTAAATTCATGTCACCGAATGTTGTCTGAACTGGAAAGTTGGGGAATGTCTCGCCTAACTTTACCATTTTGTTGAATTGCAGCACGGCTTTTCAGGTCTCTTTAAATGGAAAAAAATTGAAAAATTACGTTCACAAAACTGCTTGCTCGACGGGCCCCGGCAAAAATAGTGTGGTTATGGGTTTTGTGTTTTATCATAGCGTTTTCTGGTCGTCGCTCTAGAGAGTGCTGGAACAATGCCCGTCCTTTGTTTTCTCAAAAGGAAGATAAGGATAGCAATAGTCTCAGAGCACAAAAGACCGATAACCAAAACACGAAATTTTTTTTTTGACTTTGACATTTAATTTAAATTGAACCCCTGTTAAGGAGCATTTCGAGTATGCGGAGCGAATTGTATTTTATTCCTCCCATTTTCAAATTTCCAAACTTTCCAAAAACAGTAAAACTTAGTTTTGTGATAGAGTTTTGTTAAATCTTTTTGTAAGAGTTTAGATTATTATTTGATTTGTGTATCGACTAATTCAAATATGCAGATTATATATCATCTAATTTCTTAAAACCAGTTTTTCCTTGAAAATACCTATCAGATTAATGACATTTTCTGACAGATGACAGTTGACAATTATCCAAAATAAAAAAAATGTTGACGTTTTCCCAAAGAAAAGTGGTAATAAATTGGTAAACATTTTAATAAATTGACAAAAAATGTCACCTAATTATTAAATTTTCATTAAATTCATTTACGTAAACTATCATTTGAGTCTTTTAAGCAAAATTACTTGTTATGAAATAAAATATCCATCATCATGAGCACCGATGCTGGTCAAAGTACATCTAGAGAAGGCCCCAAAGCAGTCCCAGTTACCATCAAAGAATCAGGAAGGTATTGCTGGGTGTGCTTTGCCTCAGAAGAAGAAGACCGCGACGCGGCCTGGGTTCAACCCTGCAACTGCAGGGGCACCACCAAATGGGTATGTAAAGTTGCACAATACTCTCAATAATGGTCAATCAAAACATCCCTTGCAGGTTCACCAGACCTGCCTGCAAAGATGGGTGGATGAGAAACAGAAAGGTGGCAATATGGGCAAAGTTACATGCCCCCAATGTCAGACTGAATATATTATAGTTTTCCCCAATATGGGTGTATTGGTTCTTATTTTAGACTCTGTTGATAGTTTCATATACAAAGGATGTCCTTTTATGGCAGCAGGAATTGTTGTTGGGGCTGTGTATTGGTGTGCAGTTACCTATGGTGCCATTACAGTAATGCAGGTATGTACTTATTTGATTTTTAATCATTAACATAGCAGTGCCACTTAAACCAGGTTATTGGTCAAAAAGAAGGATTAGCTATAATGGAACAAGCAGATCCATTAGTTTTACTCATTGGACTTCCGGCCATTCCCGTGGCACTTCTTTTGGGTAAACTCATCCGGTGGGAGGATGCCCTTCTCAATTTTGTACGCAAGAATATTAATAAAATTCCCATAATAAGAAGTATTCCTCCATTTAGGTAAGTTTGCTTTATTGTTTAATATGTTCATTTGCAATTCATAGTTTTCGCACTTATGTAATCAGTAAATAGAACATAGTTAATATACGGGGTGTTCATTATAAAACTTCATCTAGTTGGCTGTGAAATGTCAAAAGAAAAGAATGGAGAAATGAAAGTCCATTTACTTTGTTTATGTCATCCTTTTTTGTCAAAATTTCATAGACTGCTAGATGAAGTTTTATAATGAACACTCCATATACTGGCACTGGCTTCACATCAGAATTAACATGCACATTTAATTTCAGTATTATATGAACACAAAATATTTGTAGAGTTTGGGGATTAATCTTTGTTCTGCTCATCTGAAGGGCATAGGGCAGTCTTTTAACATTAAAAAGATGACATGGTAAAACAGTGGTGGCTTTGTATTCTCCTACAGACATACAAAATGAAGATGTGTACTATATAAGCTTTCTGTTTGTGATTTGCCCTTAAAACTAATTTTTAAATATTTTTTTAACTCATTGATGCATTGATATTAGCATTCACATAGCTGCCTATGTGTGTATTTTAACCTTGATTTTAACAGCCTTCCCTATTGATTCCTTTGTCTAATTTCAATTACTTGGACAAAATGTTTTGAAATAATTTATCAGCATTCTCTAAAATAACACAGTAGTAAGAAAATCAGTTCCTATTTTGTATTATTAAATCTCTTTCAGGATTGATATAGCAACTAGTACTCGGACAGAATCTTCTACAGAAAATGATCTTCCTCCTCTGACTAGTCCAGTCTCTGCTACTAGAGTTTTATGTGGAGCTTTATTAATGCCTACTATATCCACATTTTTTGGCAAATTTCTGTTCGATTCCGTAAAATCTAACTTTCACCGCACTGTATTAGGCGGTTTAGCATTTATAGCTATAAAAGGCTGTTTGCGAATATATCATAAACAACAGAATTATATCAGGCAATGTCAACGAAAAATTTTAGATTATACAGAATCAAATATATCAAACTATGTGAGGCATAATCAAAGGACTCAAGATGACTAATATTGATTTTAAGGAGAAATGTTGCTTTAATAATATCAATTAGAATTTTTAGTCCCATAGAACACACTTGCATCTTTCTCTGTACATACTTTGTATATTGACTAATTTCTAAGTATAACTATAATTGATTTTGGAAAGCTTTAATAGAGAAAGTATCTGTGTTTTTTGGGACAAAACACCAAGCTTATTAATACCATGATGATTATGATGCATCAGAGTTGGAATATATTGTTACATTACACGTGATGAGAATGCCGTTTTTGTACAATTTTGAATTGCGTCACAATAATCTGTAAGTTTCTTTTTATCTATTTAATAAAACATGAAGTTTCTATTTTTACAATACGTTTTATTATAAACTTTTTTCATTTTATAGACACTATCAAAAGGGTTTAAGAAAAAAATATTTTTTATACAAAACATAATTTATTATTATCCAATTATAGGTACATACAAACATTAACATAATGCCTGACATCAAACCAGGCATAACACTTTTTTAAATATTCTTTGAACACATCACAACACAAGAATATCACTACTATAATAATTCATAATTTATACAAAGAAAATCAAAAACCCATTAAACATAAACTGAAACATAATATATTAACCATTACTTCTATATGATATTAAGTACTACTTAGGGGACAAGATCAGCCTCCATTAGGTCAGGCCCAGTATAAGGGTGGGAATCAGTCCAATACCAGCTTGGTGACCTGATTTCTTGCAGTCGGAAGATGTTGGGTCCAACTTGGCTTAACCTAGCATAATAGGAACATTTTCTAGTTTCATAACCAGGAAGTGAGTAGTCATAAGGTGGGGCTAATACATCCAAGAACGCAGCTGGCCCATCTAAACTCTCAATTTCATGGAGGTTCTTAAAATCTGGATCTAATACACATGTAGGGCTGTTTGTGCCTAGTATATTGATTTCATTCAACTCTGCTGTAACAATGCCACCTCTACCAATCTTGGGTTTAAATGGAATTGGTGCCTTACTATTATGAAAATTCTTCTCGTCTACTTCTTTGGTTTTTTCAGTGTTGATAGAATAACTTACAATCTTCACTTTGCCAGCTATAACTTTAATCAGTCCATGCATTTGAGGATGATTGTGAAGAGGCAGCTTTCCATTCGGTTTCAGAACAAAAATCCCCATTGTTACATGGTTATCCTCATAGATTTCTATGCAACTTACTGGAGCTTTCTCAGGATGTTCCCACAATTGAGAATTCATAAATTGGCTTGGGAAGTTTACATGTTCAGCAGTGGTTTTATCTAGGAGGGAAATTAATGCTTCTAAATTGCTTGTAAACGACTCGGCCTTATGTTTCTTAGTGGTAAAAGTTATTATCGCCTGTTTTAAGACGTTTATTATGTGGTTCGACTTCGACATCGCTTGGGTTCTGTTCTTTTTTAATTAACTGCAGGATGTGATGGTAGAATATTTATGGAGACGACGTCTATTTTTAACTAAACATTTTTTATTAATAAAGTACCTGAATTTAATGATAATTTAGATAATTGGTCACTTGAAAAGCAATATTTTTCTTGATTGTTTATTTTTTATCTGTAAAATATCAAATGTCATCATAACCTACATGTCATCTGTCAAGATAATGCCACTTTTGACGTTAGATATTTGACAGCGATAGGAAAACAATTTTTTTTTAACCTCACTTTTGCGTAAGTGTGTTTTTTGATGAATTCTTGTTTGGATTTGTGATTTGGTGGTAAATACTTTCATTTAATGTGTACTAAAGTATAAAGAATGGCATAAACTAAATATATCTAGTTAAAGAAAGGATATCTGGTGGTCGGCATCTTTAATTAGTTATTGTTGGAGCCAATTACCATCACATTTAATTATGGCCAAGGCAAAGAACCACAAACGTGTCTCCGTGGACCAAATCCACAAAAAACGTGTAGATAAAAATGCTAAAAAGACTCTAAACCCCTTTGAAGTGCACATCAACAAAGAAAAGATGAGAGTCTTGGGAAAGAAACAGAAAAATGATAAGGGCTTGCCTGGCATTTCCAGAGCCAAAGCCATACAGAAACGAAAACATACTCTACTACATGAGTACAAATTGCAGAACAAAAGCAACAAATTTATGGACAGACGTATTGGAGAAAAGGGTCGTCTTCCTGAAGAAGACAAAATTATGGCCAGGTTTGCTGCAGTCAGGGCTAAATCTCACAATAGGAAAAGTATTTTTAACTTGGCCGATGATGAGGTGTTGACACACAGGGGACAAACTTTGAATGAAATTGAGAAATTTGAGGATCCTCGGTCAGAAGATGAAGAGAGTGAGGATGAGAATAAGAGTGGAAAATTAGGTTCTAGCTTTGTAGAGGATGTTCATTTTGGGGGAGGAGTTTTGAGCAATACAGGTGAGTCCATGATGGTTTTTATTTTATTTAGGACCGGCAGAGGGGGAAATCACTGGTGAATTTTGGTGTACACACATTGGGAATTTAGTGGTATTTAGTAGAATTGAAGGAAATTTTTAAATTTAGTGGAATTTGAGGTGAAATTTACGGTCATCAAGATACCGTAATGAAACTAGACCAAATTTCTCAAAAATATATTTGCCGCACAGAAAATTATTCGTCCGGAAACATCTTACTTCTACTGTAAAACTATATTTACCGGACTTATAACATAAATAACTACCAGATTAAAATCAAGTACGTAAAAGTGTCCTAAATGATACAGTATGAAGTATATGTGAGCTAACTTGAATACTTAACTACTTACAGCTACTGTTTAGAAGTATAGTGAATATTCAACTAGAAGATTAAGTAGATTTTAGCTTAAAATCTTTAAAGTAATTTTTTCAGATTTAGCCATCATAACTTTGATTAATTTTCAAAAAATCGAGGAATAAAATTTTTTAGCTACCTAGCTTTTGGCAGTATTTTATTGCCTTCTTTATGACAGCAATTTAGGACTACTATGTTTTTGATTGTAGTTATATTCATTTTCAAAGCCAAATGGCATACTCCTGTAGTGTCGCCTGTAGCTGAGGTTTATTATTGTAAATAGGTTAGAGATGACTGCATGAGGTTAGGCTTAGTTTATAGTTACATAATAATAAAGGAGGGAGGAAGAAAAAATTTCCAGTAGTTGGTCATTGAAGTTATTGTGGCAGTAAGCTACTTAATACTAATCACCTAATTGTTGTCCTGAGTAAGCCGTAATTTTGTAGTTTTGAACAATATGACAATAACAATAAAATTCTGCTGAAGATACCAAACCATTGTATCCCTGACACATTTCATTATTATTTCATAGAGTTTATGTGTGCACAGTCACAGTAGGATATTAAGTACTAACATCAATATCAACACAATCAATATCTGTTTGTTAACATTTACATCAAATATAGGGCAAGAAGGTGCAAAAACTCACAGACAGTTGATTGAACAACTGATAGAAGAATCCAAAAAGCGCAAAGCTGAAAAACAAAAAATTAAAGAAGCCACATTAGAACTGACGGAAAAACTAGATACAGAGTGGAAGGATTTGGTGCAGTTGGTCAACAAATCTACTAAAGCAGATGAAAACCAGGAAAAGCCTAAAGTAGATGACTATGATAAAGTAATGAGGGAATTGAAGTTTGAAGTAAGAGGTACCGTGTCAGACAGACTGAAAACTGAAGATGAAATTGCAAAGGAAGAAAAGGAGAAACTTGACAAATTAGAGAATGAAAGGCTGGCAAGAATGAGGGGGTTTGTTGAGAACAATCCACAAATGGTAGGTGTGTGTGTCTGTTTTAATAGGTCTAGGTTTTTCTCTATAAGCAATTTTAGACAAACCATAGAAGTGCAGATGATTTGGATGATGATTTTGTACTAGAATCAGATGGAGAAGAAAATATGTTAACTTATGATGAACAGGGTCAATCCAACATTCAAGTTAATGCTGAACTGAATGGAAAGGCATTAGGAAATGAAGGCATTGATCATCTCACCAGCCAAGTAAGCATTTTAAAATAAACACATTTTTTAGATATTTCCATTATTTGTTTTTTCAGGAATCTGCAAATTTAAATCTTGATTCTGAACAAGATGATGAATCGTCAGGTACTGAAAAAGCTGAGGAAGAAGGAGAAGATACATCAGATTCCGAGGATTCTTTAGCTGACTTGAAGGATGATGGCAGTGGTGAAGACAGTGAGTTAGATGAGGAGAGACTTGAAATTCCAACAAAAAGCATTAAGAGACAGGCTGAGACATGTTTACAAGATAATGGGCCAAAAAAACAGAAAAACAGTGAGGCTGAAAAGCTAATTAGAGAAGAGCCAGCCCAAAGCCAGAAAATAGATACAGCCAGTGAGCTACCATTTACCTTCAAATTGCCAGAATCATATGAGAGCCTTATGGAAACTCTCCAAGATCAATCAGCTGCCAACCAGAAGATTATTCTAGAAAGAATGATTAAATGCAACCATCCAAGCCTCTCAGAAGGAAACAAAAATGGGCTGGGGCTACTTTTCGCCTACATTCTGCAATACATCAATGACTTGTTTACGGATATAGAAGATTCGAATGAGTTGCTAAGAAATTTTCATGTTTTGTCCACCCTTACACAGCCGATTTTTGAATTGGCTCAACTGAATAAAGAAAACACTCACAATTCCATATTGGAGGTAATTAAAGAGAAGCACCAGGAGTTTCGGAAAAGGAAGAAAAAATACCCAGGATTGGAAGTTCTAATTTTTCTCAAGGTTGTTAGCGTGCTGTTCTCGACGTCTGATTTTAGGCATCAAGTGGTGACACCATGTTTTGTTTTCATGGAGCAAATGCTGACTCACTGCAGAGTTAAGACTGCGCGGGATGTTTCCTATGGGTTGTTTATTTGCACATTGATTTTGGAGGTAAATTTTACTATCTCTAGGAAGGAGGTCTTTTATGCATTAGTTTTAAGTTTATTAATATTTCATATTCTAATAATAATTATCTCTTTCAGTATACCTCATTGTCCAACAGATACCTGCCAGCCTCTATCAACTTTCTCTCAGGCATCTTACACATGTCCATTCCAAAGACATCTGTGCAACTTATAAAAGTCCTGCCTCCATTTAAACCTCTGAATTCTGATTTAGTTTTAGTAAGAAAGTATTCAATAAAACCTCAAGAAAAGTACCATTTTTCCCATTTGTTACAATCGGAGTTCACGGAAGACTTCAAAGTTTCAACATTACTAATGACACTAAGACTGGTTAAAGAATTTCAAGAAAATTTGAAGAGCCTTCCAAGTTGTGTGGAGATTTTTGCAGATCTAGAGGTCTATTTAAATCAAATACCTGTGGAGTTGTATCCTACCGATGTTCAGAAGGAACATAGGAGTGTAAGGGATTGCCTCAAGGAGATGAAGTCCAATAGGAAACTGTTTTACCTTAGTATTGCGGAAAAGAAGCCTAAGGCGCTTCGGTTGTACGAGCCTAAGATAGTTGAAATGTAAGTCAGTTATTTATTTGTTGTGCTTTTTGCTATATTTTCTTGTATTTTTTGTTTGTTTTACCTTGTACATTTAGTTTTTGTTTTACCTTGTACATTGTGGATTTTTATAGATTTGATGGAAAGCGGCGCAGAGTTCAGTCTAAAGAGAAGGCCGAGCGGGATAAACTGATGCATAAGTTGAAGAAAGAAACCAAAGGTGCCCTCAGAGAAATAAGGCGGGACAAGGCGTTCTTGAGTAACGTAAAGATCACCCAGAGGATTCAGAGGTAAGATACTTTTGTGTAGATTTTATTTATTTCCATTATGCAACTTGTGGTACATAAAAGGTAAGGTACATAGAGGTTTCAATATTTTCCTATTAGTGCCAACAATTGTTTTCATAATTGCATTTTTAGTTATTCAAAATTGTGTTTCAGATTTGAAACTTGAAATAGTTATTTAAGTAACAAGTGAGGGAAGTGATGCTTTATCGCACACTGATTGCGATGACCCAACGACGCGTAGCGGAGTTCGGTCAGCAATCGGTCGCAATGCGGTATTTCTATTACTTCATTCTTTTAATATTCTGTTGCCATATCCGAGTTCGAATAATTCCAGTGTATAAAGAATAATACATTATACCAGTATCGTCAGTTCGTGTCGGCACTTTTGATGTTCCCAAAACTAAAGCGCGCCGCGCGCACCTGCACCCGGCAATTTTCTCGAGTAGTTACAGGGGACTTGTATACGGCTCAAGCATAAGCGATGCACTGCCAAAACCAGCCAAAACCGGTTTGGTGGTGCACCGCTGGCGGCCGGGCGGACGGGGCAAGGGGAGGGGAGTTTCAATTTTTCGACCGACTGACGTTACTGATATAATGTATTATTCTTTATACTGTGCTAACACTTTACTAAGCTCACTATTATCGCCTTACGGTTTCAGCTTTTTTAGCCTTCATAAGTATTAGACTGACTGGCGGCAAGATACCGGGCAGCCCCGCTCTGCTGTCCCGTAATGTGGGATTTTTACCCACTAAAAAACCCCGTTTGTGCTTGGGGATTCCGGGCCCGGTTGCCTATAAATCCCCGGTCTGCTACCGGCAGTCTTCTCTCGTATAAGGATGCCCAAAAAATGTCGATATATCGAAGAGCCGATATTTTCTAGAAAAATATCGATATATTAGAGCGATATTTTTTGCGTCGATGTAGCGGAATATCGATAGTTGAATTAAAGTATCGAGTTCGATATTTTATTAGCACTCGTGTCGTGACGTGACGTGTGCGTGTGTCAATTGTCAATATCAAGCAAAATCTACCCGTCGACTCCAGCAAGCTAGAGTCCATTTCAAATAGATATTCATCTAGTAAGCTGAGAAATTGACATATAAATGACACATTTGCGAATCTGTCAATTCCTCAGCCTGCTAGATGAATATCTATTTGAAATGGACCGTAGTATATTACATATGGAGAAACCCTCCTGTTTTACAGTTTTGGCCCCCCTTTTTAACAATGGTCCTATCAAAAATGCCGCGATTTCCTCGCAAAAAAACGGGATCAATTTTAAATTTTAGAGAAATATCGCCATTTGTTGGTTATCTTCAGTCCTACCTCTATGATCTTCTCCATAAATGACATCTAGTAGTTCAGCTGTCACATTTGTCAGCAATGAGCTAAGCTAAGTTAGTTGTCACCTTGTCACTATTTTTTTATTGGTATTTGCGCTGCACCAAGTTCTGCTGTTAAGTTTCAGTTTGTCTATGTTGTTATAGTTCATAGCTTCTTAGGAAAGCATTGTTATTTTCGATTCTCATCGATATTTTTTGACGATGTATTGAATGCCTATACTGATATGATATATTTCTAAAATATCGATATTACCAATATCGATATTTTCTTATGTTTTGCACATCCCTACTCTGGTGCACGCTCTTTCCTGTTTTCATATCTCATAGCCTCGCCAGCTTGGCTGGTTTGGCGTGTCTTGCGGGAGACGTGGCCCTTGCTTCTCAGGGCGGTTTTTTGCGTCTCTGCTGTCGCTCTATTCTGCAGCTTGATATCGTAGCTGGTGCCGTGGCCGCTTCCAGGGTTGCCTTGATGCGGGATTCGGCTCGTATTGAACCAAAGCCCGCAGCAGGTCGTCTGGATGTGCTTCCGCGCGTCGGAAGGTCTTCAGCTTTGACTCTCATGAAGTCGCGCACTGTTTGCCATCGCAGATTAGCACGAATTTCTTCGTTACCACTTCATACCATGAGGCATTTACCGCCATACGCCGGACTCCCCTATGAGACCGATCATATGTTAGGATCTGCCGCATGATGACTTTCAGCAGCAGGAGCTTTCCCCTCACAGGCAGATGGCTTTTTCGGTTGAGCAAGGGGTATAGTGAGGCCATAGCCCCCTCTAGCTTTGGCAGCGGCGACCTTGACGTGGGGGCCCCAAGTCAGCCCTTTATCCAAGGTTACCTACAGATAAATGACCGAGTCTTGCCACGACACTTTGATCACAAGTTGATCTGGGATGGCATCGCGATGTCTACCTGTCAGGATTGCCTGGCACTGGATTGGATTGATCTTAGTCCTCCAACGTACCAGCCACTCCTGGAGGTCGTCTAAAGCTAGCTGCAGATTCCGCCGCACGACATCTTTTCTACGGTGTTTGGATAAAACAGCCGTGTCGTCGGCATAGAGCGCGAGCGTAGTCCTTGGTGTTCTAGGAGTATCCGCACCTGTACACGCTCGTGTAGAGCGTGCACAGGTGCGGTGACAATACCGACCCTTGGGGACACGTACCTCTACCGCTCTGGGCGCCGACAGGGAGGATCCGACCCTTACAACGACTGTCCGATCTGTGTCGATAAGTCAGGAAATGTTTGCTGACAAGCCTAAGTTACTCAACTTCTAGATCAGGCCTTCGTGCCAGACCCTATCGAACGCACGTTCTACGTCCAGCAGAACTAATCCAGAGGTCAGTCTGGAGTTCCTGACTTCTGCAACTTCCTCAACGGTCTTCAGGACCTGCAATTCTGCCGAATGTAGCCCCCGAAAACCGTATTGTTCAACGGGCACGACGTTTAGGCGTGTCCGTTTAGACTCGTCTTGGAGTCTCCTCAGGATAATACGTTCCACGACCTTCCCAGCCCCGCACAGTAATGTGATGGGCCGGTAGTTCTGTGGAAATTTCCTATCCTTTCCCCGCTTGTTCAGCATTATCACCACTCCCTGTTTCCACCTTGATGGAAACTGCCGTAGCCTCAGCGTTGCGTTCGCCGGGACAGGCTGCACCCTTCCTGGTCAGGTTTTTCAGCACCTTGTTGGAGATGCCGTTCCGTCCCGGAGCCTTACGTTCCACAAGGGTCCTCAGTATGTCTTCGACTTCCCCGGGGGTGACCGGGTCAATCGGGCCCTGCTGACCCCTGGAGCCCTCGCCCTTCAGGTGCCAAACAGTTCTCTCAACCGCCAGAACGTGCCGTTCATCATCGTCAGGGTGATCATTTAGCTTACACTCTCTTTCGAGTGTTTGGCTAAATGCTTCCGACTTGTCCTCATCGCTGTACACCACACCGTTTATGCTGTGCAGGGTGGTATGGCGTTTTTCTCACGCCTGAGGCTTTTCTGCGGCCGCCAGAGGCCAGATGAGCCCGGCTCCAGCTTGCTCAGCTTGTCCTCCTAGCATCGACTACGGTGTGTTCGCGCAAGGCTGTTTTCAATGGCTGGCTGCTTCCGTTAAGCAGCCTGAGATTGTCCTCTGAGGGACCACTGCGGTACAGTCTACGGAGTCGTCTCTGTTCCTGAATGAGCGCCTGTATATGTTCGGGGGGTTTCTCCATATTGACCGCGTGGTTTTTGCACGTCGCGCTCAATTGTGGATAACCTTAGAGCCTGCAGCACGTCCTCCTTGAATGCCTGCACGGCACCCTCCAGCTGGGACACATCAGCAATAATCGGGACATTGTCCGGTCTCCCGCCACCGTTGAATGACTGACACGGCCGAGGTCCCTGACTTTATATACCTAAACCTTTTAATCCAGAAAACCCCCTAATATTCACCGAACAATCAAAGATTTCCGCTAAACGTTTAAATAACACAAAAAGTCGAGTAAACAAGGTAATAAATGACGCCGCGTAAAGTCGCTCGGGAACGACTAGACGCCTGGCGTCCCCGTCAATTCTTGACGTTGCCCTCTTCTTAAGGCCGTTCGTTCTGAACAGAGTTCCATGTTATTTAACTGCCCCTCCACTTAATAAAGAAGTTTATTGATGGATGGTCATAATTTTTGGTCACTGTATCATACCCAACACATACGTACGAACCATTTTTAGATACGATGATATCAGAGGTCGCGATCAGACTAGACAACATCTTTGGCTTATGAAGTTCAATATGCCTCCTTTTGTATAAATTGATTCATGCATATTTTTTCTCTTTTTCAGTGACAAAGAACGAAGGGAGAAAGTGAACAGAATTTACGCGGAAGCCGCGAATCAGCAGGGCGAACTCAACGCATTGGACAGGAAGAAGAAACGGAAAAAATAAACATGTAAGGTTTAACTTTATTAAACTGCTTCTATCCTTTTGTTAAAACAACGGATATTTTATTTAAAGACCCTCGGCATAAACACGCACATTGGAAACCATTCAGCTCCCCGAAACGACACTAGATCACTATCACAATAAAATTCCTCTTTATCGTGATTTTCATACAGAATCTGCGAACAAGCTAATTTACGGCGCCATATTGTTTTATTCTTCCATATTTGAAAGTACTTTTGCGCCAGGAATAACTTATTACGGAATATTTCGACATTTTCTTGAAACGTTAACTCTTTTTGCCGTATGCCTGCCATAGCTATAACCTGCACGGCCTCTTGGATTAAATTCGTGCGGTAAAGAACTTTGGCGGCCTCAATTTTTTGCCTAAACTCGCGTCTTCGAGCAACGTTTTGCAGAATCTTAATAAAACTAGAACTCATGAGATGCTGTTTGTAATATTGTGTTGCTTGCGTCTTGATACTGTGCCTGTGTCTTTTGTAATTGACGAATTTTCTCCAAAATCTAATGTGGGTCTGTAACAGGTGTCTTTTGTAACAAGTTAGAGCGGTCAGCGATTTTAGGGCTTTGTTTTTCCTGTAGATGGAATAAGATCGCCATTTATGGAATAAATAATATGCTTTTCGTCTGTTGAGCTCTTCAAAAATTTCCAAAAGTTTCTCCTTTTTAGCCTTTCGATATTTAGTATACTCTTTTAAGACGCAAAATGCCCTTCCCACTAACATTTGTTCCCGGGCCTGCCTCAGTAACGCACATTTCTCCCTTTGAGTTAACTTCTGTTCGGTGTAGGCCTTCCAATTTTTCAGCGCTTTTTTCAAAATAAATCTTTCGATGGCGTTGCTTACCCACTGAAGAAACCTGGCTCTGGTTGCATTAATTAACAGACGTCCAAAATACAGTTTTTTAAGCCTGAAAGTGTAGCTAGCGTCAGCCAAAAGCAAGTTCGTTCGATTTTGATGAGAATTATCCAGGTATTGATGCCATTTGGCGAAATAAACGAACAAACATCTCTTTTCATAGTGCATTTTTGCAACATTATTTTTCCGCTTTTTTGTAACACGAATCTGTTTATATTCCAGAATGCACTTAAAGCATCTGCGCATTATTTTAATTTGGTACAATCCTACTATTTTACGCAGCTTTTCCTTGCGTTTTTGTTCGACTTTGCACAAAAAAATCCAGCGGCGTAAATATGGCTTTAGAGCCTCTGGAAAATGTTTGCTCTTAAAATAGTTCCAAGCCCATTCTAAACGCTCCTTTTTTGCTCGATTGTTCTTTATGAATATTTTCCAATTGTGAAAACAGAATTTAAGGGCAAAGTTATTACTGTGCTTCTCGTAATGGATTATGGCTACCTGTAGTTTGATTCTAAAGCTTTTGTGCTCTGTCCAATATTTTCGCCATTCTTTAAAGTGCGTTTGCTTAATTTTGAGATTATAATGGATTTCGGCTCTCAGAGACTGCTTCCAGCCTCTTGTGTTGTCGTACCAATGCGAACACCATATACCAAACCACTTCTTAAGCAAAGCTTTCAAGTAATATTTCCTTGCTTCTGAAGGCAAGATGACTGAAACAGTTCTGCGATAGAACAGATAACCGAACTTCCTGGTTATAATCTTTCTTCGTAGCAGCTCAAGTTTTCGTCTTTCCAAGTACTTAGGGATGGTATAACGGTGTCGAGAGCTTGGTCTCTCCTTTTTAATTGCTGACATTTTTTACTGAGTTTTGACAATCCATTGTGAAATGTCATTGTGAAAGGTCTAGTCACAGAATCAAAAAGTCAAGACAAGTAACAAGTCACTCAGTTGGAGATTTCGAGTGTCTGTATTCAAATTCATTTTGTAGCGCCAAGTAATGAATTTATAAACCAACAATTTTCCAACTAACTTGAACTAACCAAAACGAAAACTAAATTAACGGATCGTACGGCGCTTTTTGCTCTATTACAAACTAATAGTATAATTCTTAGTAGTAAGTAAATTAATATCTATTACAAATTTATTATAATAAATGTTTAGTACTGAAATCTAGTTACTTCATGAAGATTTTATTTCACTATCATAATGTTTATAATGCTGATATAGGTATTCCTATATCCAAAATACTATGACTAGGACCAAAAAAAAACAATAAAAATCGGTGGTTAAAACCACACTGTCCAAAATTAGCCAACCTTGGTATCCGGTTCGGTTCCGGCCTGATTGCTAGACCGGATGTTCGGAGTCCGGTAGTGCGGCCCAATATAAGTCCGTTCCATCTCTAGTTACAAACTAACCAAAACGAAAACTAAATTAACCTGGACTTACCAGAGTTTAAGCCGTGTTGGCAATTAAATGAAATAAGTGGGACCGTACGGCGCTTTTTGCTCTATTACAAACTAATTTTTAGCGAGAACTGAATTAACCGTAACTAACCATAACAGATAAACTAACTTGATCTAACCTAAACTAACTTGGAGCATCGTTGGGCTAATTGCTTTGAAGTTCGAGGTAGAACTGAACGTGAAAATCCAAAACATGAAACTAAATAAACCAAACACATAACTGAACTAACCAAAACAAAAACTAAATTGACCTAGATTTATCTAAACTAACGCAAACTTACCTGAACTAACTATAGAATTAAGCTCTCTTGACTCACCAAATGAAATAAAAGCGGGACCGTACGATCGTAAAAACGGGCTCACCATTACGAACAATTCTAGAGCGAAAACTGAATTAACCTCAAGTAACCATAACATATAATTAAACTAACTTGAACTAACCAAAACGAAAACTGAATTAATCTGAACTTACCAGAGTTAGCGGTGTTGACAATTACATAAAAGTGAGACCGTATGGGTAAAAGCAAGCCCTTATGGGCTTGCTTTTTGCACTGTTACAAATTAACCAAAACGAAAACTAAATTAATCTGGACTTACCAGAGTTTAAGCCGCGTTGACAATTAAATGAAAGTGGGACAGTACGGCGCTTTTTGCTCGATTACAAACTAATTTTTAGCGAGAACTGAATTAATCTCAACTAACCATAACAGATAAACTAACTGGATCTAACCTAAACTAACTTGGAGCATCGTTGGGCTAATTGCTTTGAAGTTCGAGGTAGAACTGAACGTGAAAAGCCAAAACATGAAACTAAATTAACCAAACACATAACTGAACTAACCAAAACAAAAACTAAATTGACCTGGATTTATCTAAACTAACGCAAACTAACCTGAACTAACTATAGAATTAAGCTCTCTTGACTCACCAAATGAAATAAAAGCGGGACCGTACGATCGTAAAAACGGGCTCACCATTACGAACTATTCTAGAGCGAGAACTGAATTAACCTCAAGTAACCATAACATATAATTAAACTAACTAGAACTAACCAAAACGAAAAGTAAATTAACCTGAACTTACCAGAGTTAAGCGGTGTTGACAATTAATTGAAAGTGGGACCGTACGGGCAAAAGCAAGCCCGTATGGGCCCGCTTTTTGCACTGTTACAAACTAACCAAAACGAAAACTAAATTAACCTGGACTTACCAGAGTTTAAGCCGTGTTGGCAATTAAATGAAAGTGAGACCGTACAGCGCTTTTTGCTCTATTATAAACTAATTTTTAGCGAGAACTGAATTAACCTCAACTAACCATAACAGATAAACTAACTTGATCTAACCTAAACTAACTTGGAGCATCGTTGGGCTAATTGCTTTGAAGTTCAAGGTTCCACCCACGTTGTGTTAACGAGACTTTTCATTCTATTTAATATATTATATCCCACCAGTTCATTATTGTGTTTTATTGCTTAGTTACCAAATACATAAAGAGGAACTTTATGCCCGCGAGGGCATAAGGGCATTTCATGACCCGCACGGGCACGGCCATAAAGTGCACTTTATGACCCGTGCGGCGGGCATAAAATAGCAACATTTTAGGATTATTTTAATAATAATTTATTGTTGAAAAACACATAACATGTATTGGTGGGACATAAAAGTTTGTATGCACTACGGAGACAAGCGCTTTTTTATGCCTTCGGGCGACTTAAGGATCCTCGGCTTTCCTAAGCTTTCTTCAACATCTACTTTATGCCCTTGATACATGAATAGCTATTGTTGAGGGCTAGAAAAGAACACCAGGAAAGTGTTACAAAAGAATTATATTCACAAAAATCAATATGTCACAATATTAAACTTAATAAGATGGTGTAGGTGCGATTCTACCTTTCTGAAAGGAGAAGAAATAAAAAAAAGGCAAATATTTTACATTTCTATGGTATTTATATATCCAGTTAATCGACCAAACCTCTTTTTCATGTCTCACTGAAAATTTGCAGTATTACAAACCTGCTCGCAATCAAAGCCAGACTATTCAACAATTAACTCTTATTTTTAGCTCCTAATTAGACCTTAAACCAAACTACTTCCTGAGCCTTCTCTGCTTGAAATGTTCATTAGTTGTTGTAATTTTTAACGGGCTTTTGTGGTCCACCTTGCGACTCAACCTGCTCTTGTCGAATCCCGGCCTATCTGGATTCCTAGCTGCGATCCGCTTGCCAGACGATCCAGTAGACGAGTCGCTCTCGTTATCAGACGCCGACCGGCTTTCGCTGCTACTGCTGCTCTCTTCACTCGAAGAGCTTTCTGAATCGGACGATTCGCTCTCACTGGAACTCCGCTCGCTGGCACTCGTTTTGGTGACTTTGGACCAAATCGTTGAAGCCACCGCGGGCTTCTTTGGGGCTCTTGAAGCCGCCGACTCCCTGGTTCTGTGTTTATCACTCCGCTTCCTATCTGGACTATAACTACGTCTCCTTCTTCGATAATGTTCAGATCTGCTAGATCGAATCCGGTCGCTGTGCAAAGTCATTTCAGGAGATCGCCTGCTTGTCCTCCGACTGTGGGTTCGCTCCCTACTCGAATGACCTCCTTCTAATCTTTCCCTGATGTCCCGTTTGGGATTAATGAAAATGGTTCTGGTTACGTCCGACTCCTTGCGACTACTTCTTTCCATTAACTCTCCTCTGGCATCTGGGTAGAGTAGTCTTGGATCCCTATCAGCGAGATATGGGCCATAAGGTATTGGTTCGCTTTCAACCGCAAATATCATCCTTTTGTTTCGGTTTTTTAATTTACTAGCTAAATCAATGGTTGCCTCAGGGTCTGGAAAATCTTTCTTAATGAGAAATCTATCGGAAGGACCTAAAATGTTCCTTAAATCCCTCTCACTTTCCTTTCTGTCGATCTCTTCAGCCTGCTTTTTGATTTTCATTAATATTTTTCTCCTCTTCTGGTTTTCTTCCTCTTCATCTGCATACATTTTCATTCTCGGAACTTTCGTGGTTTTTCTCCCCAATATCACTCTTTGGGTTTTTTCTTTTCCTTCATTACCTTCATTGTCAG
This sequence comes from Taphrorychus bicolor, assembly GCA_951812265.1. Lineage (NCBI taxonomy): Eukaryota > Metazoa > Arthropoda > Insecta > Coleoptera > Curculionidae > Taphrorychus > Taphrorychus bicolor. The sequence goes on from OX638305.1 coordinate 20,420,562, forward strand.
ATTTCTCACCTTCTGGTTCTATTTTTCTCTTAGTACCCAAACGCGCCATTAGTTTTGGATTTTTTACTCCAACAATTTGAACTTCATCTTCTGCTTCGTTTTTCTGATTGTACATTATCGGCTCTCGTTCTCTATATCTAGCATCTTTGTCCCAATTCTGGGCCAAAGACCCCCAAGGGTTCTTGCTTTGATCAAGCTCCTTATTCCTTTCGAATATAGAGCGCAATTCTTTCTTTTTGGTTTCAGAGATAACACTCCTATAGTTTTGGCTGGGTAATTTTTTGTAATATTTATTACACTTTTCGGATTTAAATGGCAATTTATCAATAACTTTTCCAAACCGAACTAACAGGCATTTAGTTTTGGGATGAGGTTCACCCAACCGCCAATACCCTGGCGGTATTGGAACGGTAATTTCGGAAATATCAACTGAGTTTTGTGGATATTTTTTCTTTTTAGGTAAAATTACTTCACCGATTTCGTCTTGAAGTTCGACTTCACGATTTTTGTCTTTTAAAAGAATGCTCTGACCAGTTTCCTCTTCGACTACTTCTGTATCATCCAAAAACTCTTTCGGAAACGTTTCCTTGGGTTCTCGCGCCGGCATTCCTCTCACTAATTTCGACTTAAAATGCAAAGCTCTAGCGGCTGACAAGCTGTCTAGCCAAACTACGTTGCAACTATTGTTATCTATCCACTCGATGCCTTCTGGCGCGTAACTGGCAAAATACTCGACGACGTCTTCAGCAGTCATGTCTCCTAAACCCAGCAGGTGTAGTGTGTCGAACTTAAATTCACTTTCATTCGTTCGGCTGATGCCCAAACTTTCGCGTAAGTCCTGAAAATCTTGATCGCTAAAACTGCGAATTTCTTCGGGTTTCAGGGCGAACCGTCTGGCACGTTCTTGCAGTTTTTCTTGTTCCTTCTTGTCGAATATGTTGATTCCGGTTGTGAAAATGGCGTTTCTTGAGGAATACTGCAAATAAGAGAAACACATGAACATAATAATAGTTATTTGTGTATAAATGGCGTTAAGTAGATGTTTATGCTCTGAGGGCGACAAGCTTTGAATAGCCGAGGGCTTCTAAGTCGCCCGAAAAACAGATGCTAATACCCAGGTTGTATACAAACTTTTAAATCGCACTGGTTTATCTTAGTGTTTTAATAGTAGGCAGGTTTTATGCATGTGTATGTACAGGGTGGCCTTATTCAATTTTTTTTCCTAAAAATTTACAATTGAAACAAGTCGTAAATTTGCTTCTAGAACCAACAAGAAATTACGATTTTTAACAGATTCATAAACATTATTCTATAACTACATAATTTTTGCTTACTTTGCGTTATAAATATATAGTGTTTAAAAACCTTACCAAACGTTCTCATTTTTGAGGTGCAAAAATGAGAACGAAATTGAAACATTCGGTTAAAGTTTTTGAACACCCATATTGGCAAAGCAAAGTGAGCAAAAATTATATATTTATAGATTATTGTTCACACACCACTTAAAAAACTGAATTTTGTGTAACTTCTAGAAGGGAGAACCTGTATATACCCAAACTAAATGGTTAAAAACTGTTTACTAAAGTAGAAAACGGTTGTATTTGATTTTTTCTCATAGCACTACAGTTTTCAAGATAAGGTACAAGGTCAGCTCTCGATAGCCACCCTGTTCCTATTTGATAACTAAGCAATTAAAATACAATAATGAAATGGTAAGGGTAAGACATAATAGATATTTATTTTATTAGGAGTATAAGTTATACTTTATGTGACGGAGTGTGAAAGTTTAAACGCCGAGCGTAGCGAGGCGAATTAAATTCAGACGAGTCACATAGAGCAGCTTATACTCCGAATAAAATACAATATTTTATTTTCAAACAATTAATGCATATAATACAGGAAATGTAACTGCTAATTCCACTCAATCCCCATTAAAAAACAACACCTCCTAATTTTAGTTTGTTTTATTGTATTCATAACTACCGTGTAACACCAGCTGACAATGATGTCTATAAAGTAAATTTGATGACAAGATATGTTTGTCAGATTTTCGTTTTCTTAAAGGTGTTTTAAATTAAGTTCGAAGCCGATTAAATAGCAATATGTCAGATATAGAAGAAATAAGTTTACCAACTACGCCATTGAGAGTGGCTGCAGCGGAAAAATTAGCAGTTTATTTTTCATATTTTTCCTTGAGCGGCGTATAAGTGTTATACGCCGCCGGATTATAACACTTATAAGCAGCTCAAAACAGCCGTCAAAAAAGTGACACTTATACCTTTATAAAACAGTCACTAAAGTTGTGGTTATATGACGTTTGAAAATAAAAAATATAATGAAGATTAGAGAATTTTGAAAATGAACTTTGTATTTATTACAATTAGTATGTAGGGTATGGCCACAGTATAAAGAATAATACATTATATCAGTAACGTCAGTCGGGCGACAAATTGAAACTCCCCTCCCCTTGCCCCGTCCACCCGGCCGCCGGCGGTGCACCACCAAACCGGTTTTGGCAGTGCATCGCTTATGCTTGAGCCGTATACAAGTCCCCTGTAACTACTCGAGAAAATTGCCAGGTGCAGGTGAGCGCGGCATGCTTTAGTTTTGGGAATATCAAAAGTGCCGACACGAACTGAGGATACTGGTATAATGTATTATTCTTTATACTGTGGTATTGCTTTTAAAATGAGCCATAGGGAACCTCAGGCTTCAGCAAGTTTCTAGTCTATGGGGTACTCGCAGGATTATTAATCCAAGTAGCAAATACATGCTTTGGACTAGTGAACCTTAGCCGAGACCTTATACCAATAAAAAGTACTTAAAAGAAAGAGATAGGCAAATATTAGCTTTTTGCAGGTCTGATTCCAAACCAATTAGAAACTATTTCCCTGGGCGTACATTCTCAGATGAGAAACCTTTTTCCTAAATCAAGGAAATCTATTAGTGTTTTCATGTAGTGGCTCTAGAGTGCTCTGAGAGTATTTCTATTCTTTGTTTTCTCAATAAGAAGGTACAGATGAAGACTCAGAGCAATCTAGTTCAGCAACATAAAAACGCTGTATTATTTTTTATTTTTCTGCAAGTGTAAGTGTTTTATGTGGTTTTTGCCTGGGGAGATTAATAAAGAGCCATTATGTCCATTTTGGTTAAAAAAAAACAACTAACTCTGATAGAAACCGTCCCCTTAATTGCAACTTCAACCTTTTTGCTTATTCAGACACGAAAATTCTTTTTGGATCTGGATTAAGCCTGGTTTATAAATACACATACAAGTATCATTAAAAGCAGTTAAGAAATTAAACACCTTCATATGCATGATACCATTTAGGTAGGTATAGAACATGAACAGTTAAAGTTTATATAACATATTGTTAAGAGAATTGTGCAATGTGTAATTTTTACACATAACCACATGTAAACTCCTTACTTTAGCCATTAGCCAATATCAAAAGAGCATTTTTTGCCATCGCATTTGTCCTAGGAAGTGGTATGACAATATCTTTTTTTGTTTTGTTTTTATTTTTTATGTCTATTTTATAATTAGTATTTGAAAAACACTGTGAGGTCTTTTTTTTTAAATATACATAGGGGGCATATGTTAATTTCAAAATGTAACTGTGGCCATTGAAGCTTCCTAGGGGCAATATTGTATCACCTAATTCTAGTTCTACATCTTCTTGCTTGCAGACTGTAGCAGCCAATGAAATGAAGGCAAAGGTACCTACTGCTCTAGTATTAAAATCATCCATATTTTGTATATAAGTAGTTCTTGCTGCTTGGAGCAGTTGGAGAAAACCAGAAAATTACTACACAACTCTTGTAAAAGTTTAAACTTAATTTATCAAAATAAATAAAATGGAAGACCATGAAACAACAATAAACTTTTTTACTTTATACTGTATCATTTAAGACACTTTTATGTACGTGATTTTAGTCCAGTAAATAGCTTTTTACAGGACTGGATATCATTTGTTATACTTACTTACGTTATAACTCTGGTAAATACAGTTTTACAGTACCGGCACAGGATGTCTCATCCAGAAACATCTTACTCCCACTGTAAAACTATATTTACTGGACGTAAATAACTGTTACCATAAACAAATAGAAGTTAGAGAGATGTACTGGTGTCATTAATTGATGTCTTATGTGCAAAAATTATTTCTTTACCTGAAACTATAAATGGATTGAAAAACTTAACAATGTTTAATGAAACCTAACTATTTAATGATATGTTAAAGAGTATCTATAAACCAGGCTTTACATGATGGGCAAAAATTTCAAAATTTCTATTGGAGTGCCTGATCTAGTGAGTGTATGAATTATCGAAGTTGTACTGTAATAGCCAGTTTGTGCTTGTACTGGCTCTCCACAAACTTGTATCAGCCCTAAGGGGGGGCTTCCATGAACATCCTTAGTACATTATGACTGGATTATAGAGGGGCTATTTTATGACCTAACAAATCATATTTACCTCAGGTTTTTCTGTTTCCTGATTGGAGTTTTCTGATATCTGCTCGATCATATTGTCGTCGCTTATTTCACCTTCTTCATTTTCCTCTGCATCAACTTCCATTACTTCTTCACTGGGTTCCTGCTGGTTGGTTTGGGCGATATTGGGAATTTCAATTCTGATGTTAGGACGAGTAGCGTCCGTTACGGTACTCATGATTTTCTTTGTCTAGGGGACTCCGAAAAACAATTTTACTAATTTGTGTCTAATACCAAAACACAAACAATTTAAGGTAAAATCAAAAGTTTACTTTTCTGTTTCTTTTTGGAAAAAGTCCGGCGTGCGGCGTGGTGTGCGCAAATATCAAACGTCAACGTCATTCATATTTTTTCTGTCATTAGTGTCATGACTTGTGAGAAGCAAATAGAGTGAGAAGATTTGGGTGAAAGGGAACTTCACGGCAAAATTACAGCGTTGGCCATTTACTAGGCAACCCGCAAGACTGCAGTATTTGTGTCTCTTTCTAGCCTTGGTTTGCAATTGGCAAAACAGTCAAAATCCACTTATTATTATAAAATGTAATAAAATTTATCTATTTTTTATTTATTTGCATATTACTTTATGCATAATTGAATATAATACATTTTACTTCAGCTGAAAAAATTAAAATCATCATTTTCTATAAAAATTTTATAGCAATCTTGATGACTATTATCAGTTAAAAACTGGCGGTATTTAATAACATTTGTTACGAGTGGAAAATGTTCAGGTCTGAAGGGGGTTTAACAAGCAGGCTATTTTGCTAATCCTCTCTTTATATTGCTAATTGGCCGGTTGCCCTTATTTGCGTACTGATTAATGAGTTCTCTCTAACATGTGCGAATTAGAGATAATTTGGAAATGTAGCTGAATTATTCCTGTTCGAAAGATATATTATTGTTAACCCTCTTCATACCAACAAATTTCCACCAGGAAACTAATACTCTATTTAAATGGTTCGTTTGTTTGTTTATTTGTACTAAAACGTATAAAAAAACTTAAATATATACACTTACAATAAGCAAACGCAGAGATTGAAAACAAAACAATAAAATTACAAAAAAAATATAGACATAAATTATTATCTTTGAACCTAAAGTACAACTAATTTACAAGCTAATCAATTCTTAGATAACATTTATTAAACAATTCCCATCATCATATAACGTAATGTAATATTTTGACTTATGTTTACACGTATTTCTTCATCATTCAAAAGCCATGGGATTACACATTCATCAAAAAAGCTTCATCGCATAATCTTTAATTTACCTTTTGAACTCTCTACAACCTCTTCAGTTTAGTAGTTCCACTTGGGGGTAAAGGCGTGTCCAAATCTCTATTTAAAACTCCAGAATTACGTATGGGGTTGCTATTAAACAGAACATTAGGGTTTAAGGGCGGTAAATCACCTCTAAAAGGAACTGACTGCGGATGGGATTTTAGAAGTTCCGCAGCTTTGGAACCGCGCTGCAAGAAAAAAGAGTTCTCGAAGGGTTTCGCGGTCAAACTGGCTCCCGAGACAGTTTTTCCATCGAAAGTTACCACTGTGTCCGGGGGAGAAACTGCCAACTTAGAAGTTGTCGAAACGTCGTTAGATTTCCTACTGACTGGGAGAACGCTGGTTTCAGGAAGCAGGGGAGCCTCAAAGTCGATTTCAGATGGTTGCTTAGCGACCTTAGGTTTTTCGGTTTGTCCTGGTGGAGGCAGGTAATAGGACTCAACTCTATCAGCAGCCGACATTTCTGGCTCTATATCTGAGTCGATGAGGCTTCTTGGATGAATGATGAGCTTCACCACTTCCTTGTATATGATCGGCTTCTTCACAGTTTTCTTAAATTTCAGTTTTGGCGGCGGTAAAATGGATATTGGACCCATATCTTCCCTATTATGAAGACTTTCGAATTTTATGTCTCCCAATATCTCTATGACACCGCTTTGTCCTTCAGGATCTACTTGTGGATCTATATTATCGACCCTATCTTCCAAAACTCCACCAGTTAGAGGCTTAAAGCCACTCTCCATGATAATAGTTTCGGGCCTGAAACCTGTTTCCTTTAACGTTTCAAAATTCAACTTGTCACTACTAGCATATAGAGGATTGGCTGTTTGGATATCAGGTTCCCTTTCAGTAGACGATTGTTGTGGAGATATTTCAACATTTTTGATAAATGAAGGTGGTTGCCTCTTTGCAGTAGAAATTAATTGTGCATTTACAGGTACCGAAAAGGTATTAATGACTTGGAGGGTATCTAATTGAGGTGTTTTTAGTATGGGATCATTCAGACTATGTCGATGAACAGGTTTCTTTTGAATCACTTGTTGTGTTGAAGTTTGAAATTTACTTTTAAAATATGGTTGTTTTAGTTGAACCGAATATAGTTTTTGTGGTTGTGCCAACTTTTTAAATGTCCCATGGCCCGTTGAGGGTCTTTGGTTAAATTTTGTAAAAGGTGGTCCAGTAGTAGTTTGTACATTAAGTTTAGTGGTTTTTGTCAAATTGGAAGTCCGCTCGTACTTATATGTTGGTTTTGCGAATGAATCGATGAAGTAACGCTGTGGTGGTGATTGCAACGATTGTGATGTGTTCGGAATCTGGCCTGATTTAGGCTGACTGGTACGTGTTGGTGATGGGTCTAGTGTGGTGGTTACGATCTCTGAAATTGCAGGTTGTGACTGGTTATCGGACGAGATACCTCCCAATATAATGGGGTTTGGAATTACCGTTGCTTCCTGCCGGATCGATGGGCTGGCTTCCAGCTCCAAGTCTGATTCGTCAGAAAATGTTTTAAAATTATCATTTTCTGGAGCTTTAACGACCGAGTATCCGATCTGGCTGGCTGCTCCAGCTTGATCACACGTGTCGTGGACGTTGATCTTCCAGCCAAGATGTCGGTGCGTGAAACACTTGAAATTATAATCGTAATTATATTAACGCAATTAAAAGACTCTAAAATGTTACCTGATAGTAGACAGTGTCTGGAGTGTTGCTGTCTGGAGTCCAAGTGATTACTCCTGGTTCTCCAACATCACACTTGAGCTCTAAAGTGCGCTGGTAAGCTCCGAACGATTCAAAATCGTCTGCTTCTGCGTCTCCTGTGTGTGTCCAGTGGCAGAGCCTTCCAGTTCCTGTAGGAATTGGTTCATTGTTTTTGTCATAACGGACACCAGAGAAGATGGTGATATTCTGAAAATAATGTTTTTTTATAGGGCCAACAGATACCACAGACAATGAAAGAATTACTCTAACTTTCGTGTTTGTAAAGATCTCATAACCTACTCCCTGTATGTGTAGGTTATCCGGTAGTATTGAAATGTTACATTTTTGTTCAGGCAATAAAGTTAAGTTGCTGGTTTCGGTAAATTAAAGTCTGATTGAATTGATGTAAGTTGTGCTCCGGAGCTTTCTTATATTCTAGGGTAAATTTTGCCGGATTTTACTCATTACAAGTTGAGAGTACGCCAACATTTTAAAACCTGACCATGATGAGCAGAAATTTTGAAATAGGTACTTGCAATGCATCCTTGTTCGTAACATTACAATGTAGAGGAACAAGAAGCTAAAATTAAAAACAGGTAATAATAGTAAAGAAACGTTTATTTAGTACAAAGATTTAGAAATGCACCAAAAATGAATATCATTATGAGAACGCAAGTCGAGATTGGATCAAAAATCAAATTTAGGAATTTAGTCAAAACCAAACGTGAAGTTCTCTGTCGACTCAGAAGAACCACACCACTTCTTAAATTCTCAGATGTTTACGAATGTAAACGGGACCTAATAAGCTCTAAGCTTCGTGTTTGTAAAGATCTGATATGGGGCCCAACAAAAGCTAAGCTTCGTTTGTGTCTGTAAGGTGTGGGTTATTTGGTACTATTAAAATTTTTAATTTTCGTTGTGAGTTTAATTACTTTGAATGGGTTTTGCTTTAAGGTAAGTTGTTATTTTCGGTAAATGAAAGTCTGATGACGATTGAATTGAGTTAGTTTTGCTGTAGAGCTTTATTAGATGGAAGCAACAATATAAACAAAATTATATACTTCTGAGATCCATTTACCAAGGTAAAGATTGCTGGATTTCATTTATCAGAGGTTGACAGTACTCAAACATTTTAAAACCTGACCATTGTGAGCAGAATTTTTAGATTAAAAACTTTGAAATAAAAATTAAGAATTTTGAAATACAAAAAAAAAAGAGTTTGAACGTCTTTAATAGACTATCGAAAAAACTCTCCTGATCATGTTCATCTAGCCCAAACCCTGTCGACCCAGAAGAAACACAGCACTTCTTGAAGTCTCAGAGATATAACGGTTATGTTGTCTTGAGCACATATAGGCCTTGATAAAATCGGATATTATAGTACTATCCTTACACGAATGAAGTTTTAAGGTTGAGAAAAGAACCTCAAAATCTCAAGATAAAAGCGTTTTCCTCTACTCCTTACTCAAAGTTAACTTACCTTCTTTTCTTCTGGCGTTTTGTAGGCATATCCACCAACAGGATCGTCGGTGATGTAGAAAGGATGATATTTAGCGGACACCTCAGGATTGTCCCCTCCCTCAACGATGAAATTGTACGTCTTTCCTCTAACAACATTGATCTCGGGAATTAGAAGACCATTAATGTACCAAGAAATACCCCAGCCAACGTGACCTACCATATTGAATATATCAGTAAACTCAGAGGTCTACCTAAGTATACGTTACCTACCGGTAATAGCAGGGTATCCTCTCTTTCCACCAGTAGGGCCCATTTGGGCATAAAACACACCATCTTCAGGTTCATAACACTCTATCGGAGGAATGAACCATGCGTCCTTTCTTTCTTTTACGGGTGTTGGTGGTGGTATTGTCTGGGTTCCTCGTTGATTCACTCTATTAGTGCCTCTGGTGCGAGTACTTTCCCTTATTGATGCCTGACCTTCTTCCCCGGACTCAGTGGTAGGCACCGGTTTGCTGGTCACTCTGGTACCACCCCTCCTGCGACTGCCTCCGTTCTTTCTTGGGGCAGCGGTTGTTGAAGGTTCTGCGAGCTGTTGCACCGATTCTGCTAACGATGGCTCAACAACCTCTTCTTGGCGTTGGGTTTGAAGTGGTATCGCTTGATGACTTCCAGTGTCTCCATCTGGCAGGGGGCAGTTCCATTTAGCTGGACGTGCAAAGTCGATGAAGCTGTCTCCTGGATGAAAATTTAATCAAAAATATAACAAAAAGATTAGGTTTAAACATGACTATTACTTTTTAGATAGCTTGTATGGAAGGACACTTCATCTCTTTGATTCAATGGCCCTACTGCCCACAGGATGGCTTGGGATTGATTTGTGTAGATGGGTAAGTCGTACTGGTCAGAAGCCTTCAAAGGTCGCTGGTAAGTAACTATTGAATACCCGTTGACCATTGCCGCGTTGAGAAGCCGGATGTTGTTTGTGTTTTCCTGAAATTTAGAACAAAGTAGGTTAATTATTTCAGATTATTTCAGATAGAACAAAGTAGGTAGGAAAATTCTTTATTTCTGGTCCTAGACCAACCTCGAATCTGGTATCCGGGCAGGATCCCGTGGGACCTGAACATTGCGACTTGTCCTTCAGGTAATAGTCTTGCGCGTAGCCTTTAAGAGTGTCCTTGTCGATCCAAGCCACAACAACATCTCCTCCAATCATGACGCTCTTGGTCACTTGACCCGATAAACCAAAGGACATGTATTCCCTTTCCCCTAAAAAATTTAATACTATTTTTGTATCTATATTTTCTATGTTAAAAATGATAAAAGTTCCGCTCGCGTTCAACGTATTTGGCAATAGAGACGCCAAGTTTTTTTCTGTACTGTGAGCTTAGTGTCTTTCCGTGGAATGACTGTTCCCTGTCTACTTCTAAAACAGGATAAGCTCTTAAGCTGCGGATGGATTTAATTAAATCTTGAAAGCGGGTTGAAAAATAATTGGGGAGCAAAGTTTTAGGTTACGGCCCGCAATGTCGGGATTATTAATAAATAATGCTACCTACCTACGTTCTTGATTCTTCGTTGTTTTTAAATTTTTCATGTAAATCAAGGGAATATTTACCTAATTTAGCCACAAGTTGTAGGACGATGCTTTCTCCTGCTACTGCCCAGCGTACTTCAAAACCCAAATCGTCGTCCAGAACTTCACAGTTAAGCTTTGACTGAAAAATAAATAGAATTTCAAATTAGAGGATGTTGCAGAAGCGCTGGTGCAAAAAAATAGCTTGACAAAAAAATAGAGTGATTGAGGTAAAAGAAGAAGTTTCTTATAAGAAAGTTTTTTCTGTAAGTTGGAAATGAATTTTGCAGTTGTGATCTATAGGCTTCTGTTCAAAGCCAGCTGATGGATGGCGCCACTTATGGCATCATACCGACATATAAAAAAATTGTTTTTAGTAAAGCGATTCCATTAGAATCGAAAGTGATACCACTGGTACTAGGACGATCTACTACTATTGTTTTTACTACTCTTGTTGACCTCTGCAATGAGTCGAATAATAAAAAAAATATCAACATTAATAATGCATTAAAATGTACTCGTAGTTACTACGTACCGATCAATAAATAGGAGCCATAAAAGAACAAAAAGAAATAAGTTGAATTGTAAATAAACGATGAAAAGAACCGAAAGTTAGAAAATCTAAAAGGGTTAGAAAGTTATTTTTTCGTAAGCCACCAAATTTCATTAATTTGTCTTCACACGTTTCGGAAATATTAATTAGAAAACCATCCTCAGGAACTAGCCTTGCATAGGAACTCTGTATATCCAGAACAAAGTATTTTTCGGTAGATGCCTATGTCAAAAACATCTTGTAGATTGTTCCCTCATGGAAAAATTGTAATCTACGTGGTAGCGGTAATTCTATCCCAATTTTTTGATAAACTTACCTCAAAAGAATGTAAATCCATAGAAAAGTCTAATTTATATCGATATGAATAACTAAATAACAACAACAACAAATTTAAAAAAAAACATGTCAGGGAATAATATAAAAATGTAAAAAAATAGGAAAACTTTGAGAATGAAAAACTTGAAATAAGCAGTGACAAGGAAGAGAAGATGAAATAGGTACAATAGAAGAGGAAGGCCAACAATCCCAAACAACAAGAAAATTCATTTTGGTACTTTGTTGATTACATAGAGGAACTTATACCTAAATCGTCAGAATTTTTTTGTTCAGCAACGGCCCCAGCAAATAATAGAGGCAATAATTGTAATAGAAAATTGAAAGCTGAAAAGAAAGCTGTCAAAGTAAGTAATAAAGAAATGGAAACGTAATAAAAAGGAAAAAAAACTGAAATTGTTAATATCGAGAAATAAATAAAAAGTTGAAACAACAATTACTGTTGAAGGGATTTTTAGGAGATTAGAATATCTTCCTGAAGAAGTCCCTGAGCAAATACAATAGACAGGGGTTCCTACGAAAGCAATTAAAAACGCAAAAAAAACGGATATCAAAGAAAAAGGAGCGCAAGTTGTTACAGTAGAGGTGATTGGAAAAAGCCCATTCACCACAGTTACTGTTGAAGAAAAACTTTAAGAATAGGAATATGATGTTCCAGAACTACCCGAAGATGTTCAAACAACAACTAACCTGAGCTAACCTGAACACGATTTACTAAAAAGCAGATTGTAAAGAGGATAGTAACTATTAAAAAGATGAAAAGTTACAAAGAAGAGAAAATCCAAATTGAGAGAAAGGCAAAAAACCTCAAACCATGGTCACTGTGGAAGAGAGGCCAACTTTCACTATTGAAGAGCTACCAGAAGAAATACAGAAGACACAGTTCTAGAGAAAAGTATTGCAAAGAAAAAAAACATGAAAGGAGCAGAGAAAGGTATTTCAAAGAAAAAAACCCTGAAAGGAACAGCCATTATGGAACCCCCTCTCCCCCCTCCCTTGGTTTCATTTTACCAGATGAAGAAACACACCATGTTGTAGGTTTATTTCTTAAATATTACCATCCTTGTGCACCTTAGTATTTTTCAATGTTGCTAAATAAAAGCTTAATAAAAATTGAGGATTTAAGTCACGCCTTTACAAGAGAAGCTAATGATAAATTATGCTAATTATAAATTATTGTATGAAGTTTTGAGCAACAGGAAGGTAAAACATTTATAGGGTTGCTTTGGGGTTCCAGAGTTGATACATTTTAGGATGTGATATCAGGGAAAGGAGTTTCGGTTGATCCTGAGAGAATAATCACTATTGAAACGTTGCCTGAACCCAGAAAAACTGTAATGATGCACTTTTAAGGAATGGTTTTTGAGATCACGAGGGGATCCTGAAGCTGCAAATTCTCCATGGTCACTGTGGAAGAGAGGCCAACTTACACTCTTAAAGAGCTACCAGAAGAAATACAGAAAACAGTTCTAGAGAAAAGTATTCCAAAGAAAAAAAACACGAAAGGAACAGAGAAAGGTATTTCAAAGAAAAAAAAAACATGAAAGAAACAGTCATTATGGAACCCCCTCTCCCCCCTCCCTTGGTTTCATTTTACCAGATGAAGAAACGCACCATGTTGTAGGTTTATTTCTTAAATATTACCATCCTTGTGCACCTTAGTATTTTTCAATGTTGCTAAATAAAATCTTAACAAAAATTGAGGATTTAAGTCACGCCTTTACAAGAGAAGCTAATGATAAATTATTGTATGAAGTTTTGAGTAGAACAGAACAGGAAGGTAAAGCACTTACAGGGTTGCTTTGGGGTTCCAGACTTGATATATTTGGGGATGTGAAATCAGGAAAAGAAGTTTTGGTTGATCCTAAGAGAATAACCAGTATTCAAACGTTGCCTGAACCCAGAAAAACTTTAATGATGCAATTTTAAGGAATGGTTTTTGAGATCACGAGGGGATCCTGAAGCTGTAAATTCTCCATGGTCACTGTGGAAGAGAGGCCAACTTACACTATTAAAGAGCTACCAGAAGAAATACAGAAAACAGTTCTAGAGAAAAGTATTCCAAAGAAAAAAAAAACACGAAAGGAACAGAGAAAGGTATTTCAAAGAAAAAAAACATGAAAGAAACAGTCATTATGGAACCCCCTCTCCCCCCTCCCTTGGTTTCATTTTACCAGATGAAGAAACGCACCATGTTGTAGGTTTATTTCTTAAATATTACCATCCTTGTGCACCTTAGTATTTTTCAATGTTGCTAAATAAAATCTTAACAAAAATTGAGGATTTAAGTCACGCCTTTACAAGAGAAGCTAATGATAAATTATTGTATGAAGTTTTGAGTAGAACAGAACAGGAAGGTAAAGCACTTACAGGGTTGCTTTGGGGTTCCAGACTTGATATATTTGGGGATGTGAAATCAGGAAAAGAAGTTTTGGTTGATCCTAAGAGAATAACCAGTATTCAAACGTTGCCTGAACCCAGAAAAACTTTAATGATGCAATTTTAAGGAATGGTTTTTGAGATCACGAGGGGATCCTGAAGCGGTAACTTCTCCCTGTCACTGTGGAAGAGAGGCCAACTTACACTATTGAAGAACTACCAGAAGAAATACAGAAGACACAGTTCTAGAGAAAAGTATTCCGAAGAAAAAAAAACACAAAAGGAACAGAGAAAGGCATTTCAAAGAAAAAAAAAACATGAAAGAAACAGTCATTATGGAACCCCCTCTCCCCCCTCCCTTGGTTTCATTTTACCAGATGAAGAAATGCACCATGTTGTAGGTGTATTTCTTAAATATTTCCATCCTTGTGCACCTTAGTATTTTTCAATGTTGCTAAATAAAATCTTAACAAAAATTGAGGATTTAAGTCACGCCTTTACAAGAGAAGCTAATGATAAATTATTGTATGAAGTTTTGAGTAGAACAGAACAGGAAGGTAAAACACTTACAGGGTTGCTTTGGGTTTCCAGAGTTGATATATTTGGGGATGTGAAATCAGGAAAAGAAGTTTTGGTTGATCCTAAGAGAATAATCACTATTCAAACGTTGCCTGAACCCAGAAAAACTTTAATGATGCAATTTTAAGGAATGGTTTTTGAGATCACGAGGGGATCCTGAAGCGGTAACTTCTCCCTGTCACTGTGGAAGAGAGGCCAACTTACACTATTGAAGAGCTACCAGAAGAAATACAGAAGACACAGTTCTAGAGAAAAGTATTCCAAAGAAAAAAAACACGAAAGGAACAGATTTCAAAGAAAACAACCATGAAAGTAACAGTCCTTATGGAACCCCCTCTCCCCAGTCCCTTAGTTTTATTTTACCAGATTAAACAAGATGAGGAAACACACCATGTTGTAGGTTTATTTCTTAAACGTTACCATCCTTGTGCACCTTAGTATTTTTCAATGTTGCTAAATAAAATCTTAATAAAAATTGAGGATTTAAGTCACGCCTTACAAGAGAAGCTAATGATAAATTATTGTATGAAGTTTTGAGCAACAGGAAGGTAAAACACTTATAGGGTTGCTTTGGGGTTCCAGAGTTGATACATTTTAGGATGTGATATCAGGGAAAGGACTTTCGGTTGATCCTGAGAGAATAATCACTATTCAAACGTTGCCTGAACCCAGAAAAACTTTAATGATGCAATTTTAATGAATGGTTTTTAAGATCACGAGGGGATCCTAAAGCGGTAAATTCTCTAGTCAGCTTTTTAAGAACCTTGTTGATGAATAACTTGACTAGAAAAGCTGTTAAACAAGGGTGAGATGTTTCCATATCACTATTGTATAGGATAGGAAAAGTCCAGGAACGTACTTTTCCATGAGAAGAAAAAAACGAGTTTGGGTGACTACATCCGGCAAATTTGCAGATCTTGAAAACCGTGAAGGACCCTGCGCAAGGTAGGAACAGGATGACATCCGAATTGGTCTTGATGCAGGTTGAGCGTGCGATTGATAGGGTGTGGCATGAAGAAATCTAATAGGGAGGATTTTTATTAATCATAACTGATAGGCTATGAATCTAATAACAGGGATGCAGTTTTAGCAGGGTTTGGATTTTTTTGTAACATCTGCATAACTATACCAAAGCTCGCCTTTTGCTAATATCCCTCTTACTAGAGCTAATTCCTGTCACCTACTTTATTTTTACCATTCTTCTTCTGTCCGACTGATAACGTCATGAATCAAAAGAAAAAGTCATTCAAAACCGGGAATATTTAACGTGTCACTTTTAAGGCAAAGTAAGTGATCCTAAAGGTGCGTCTGCATTAATCAGAACATCATCCCATCAATCACTAACCCAATTAGGGTAGCGTTACACGTAATATCTTTTAAGGGGATAAATTAAACGCCAATAGATCATCATTGTAACGAGGAAGGTGTAGATGGGTCTGATACACCATACCGTATTACTATCGCAGATTCCTTTGACGATTAAATTGCATGTTAGAATTTATGGCCCAATAGGATCCGTCCTCGGTAAGTGATTTATCATTCGTGTTTATTCGTGGGAGAATTTAGGAAGGAAAGTCGATACATACAAAAGGACACATTCAATAATGCCCCGTCGCTTTGCTTAAGAAAAATAAAGCTTTTATTAGGAAAATAAAATATATACAAAAATAAAGAAAATAGAATAAAGGTAAGGAAAAACTGGCCTTCGGCTTAGGTTAAAAAATATAACATAATTTACAAAAAAAAAGATCACAGATTATTAGTCACTCAACAGCCTTAGTAAAAATAAGTAAATAAATATATATATATTTTTAAAAAGTATGTTCAGGCTTATCGAGCAAAAATAAACAAAATAGACTCTGTAAGGCATTAACAGTTTTGAAGCAATAAAAATAAGCAAAAAGATAATAAACGAATGACCTCATAAAGGCTCTTAATAATAGGGCAAGATCAGCCGAAAGGAACATAGCTCTGTTGCTGATAGAGCTGCTGCTGAGTACCAAGGGGCTGCAAGTCAAACCGATTCCTGGGTTTTACAAACTGAATCCCAAACTGCTGTTGATAGTCCGCTCGTTCTTGTAGTTGCCCTTGGTCATACAATGGCTGATAGGGCACTGCTTGTCCATTAGATGGTCTGTAATGACCCACGAACTGTTGGAGATACTGAACCGAATTCTGCTCGACCGCAGGAGAGGGCAGCAGCTGCCTGGGCTGATGCACGAATTGCGGTTGATAATGTTGCTGTGGCGGCTGTTGCTGCTGCTGATATTGTTGCACGGGCACGTATCCTTGTTGATAGTTTTGTTGCGGCACGAAAACGTCGTTTTCGTGTCGACGTTGGAAGTTAACATGAGGGGGGCGGAACGTGGTGGGCTGCAAGTGTCCCCCAATTTGAGGCCTTCGCACCAAAACCTCTCTCGAGTTGTCGGGGACAAGTAACTGATGCCGTTTCTGGAACAACAGAGAGAGAGGATTATTAGGTTGCAGTGAGGTTTCCTCAAAAGATCCCAAAAGTTGTTTGGGGGACACTTACAGATGATCAAAATCATTGCTACTTTTCAATCTGTGTTCTTATACTAAGTAATTTTTTTTCTTGTTGAACAGTTCTATTAATATTTCTTCGGGGTTTGAAGCTATGGTCCATTGGAGTTTCTTCCTGACGTTTCGTCCACGACTGCGGTGGACACTATCAAAAGCGATGAGGCAAAGTGATCTCCCTTGCGTCTTGACTCTGAATGGACTTGACTAGAAATGTATGGGTCGCAACCCATCCGGCTCTTTGTTCTTTAAAGTGAAACCGCCGGGGTCGTCGGTCAATAAAATATTTAGTTCGAGATATTTTCTAGTCGAGATGAGAGTATACGAGATGTTAGAGAATATACAAACTGTCAGCGAGGAGACGCAAGGAAGATTATTTCGTCTGTGGCCTTATCGCTTTTGATAAAGTCCGCCGCTGTTGTGGGCAAAGCGTCAAGAAGAAATTCCACTGGATTTCAAAGCCCGGAAAATGCATTGTAGAATATGTTTTTATCGGCCGTGGAAGCCTTTAAGAATCTGACAGGATTTAATATCTTATGTTACTGCATTGCATTTATAAAACATTTTTGTTTGGTCACAAATATTAAATTGTTATCTTTTAAGATCGACAACGACAAATGGGTAATTTTTAAACAATTATAGTCCTAATTTTAACCTGAGTTTCTCGAAAGAATCCCAATTTGCATTTTCAGACGTTATGTGTTATTTTTTAACCACTTCTGACACTAAACGTTTGAGAAATTTTTATCTGATTTCGGGCAAAAGCTTATTAATTTGAAATTATCCAGACCCTTCAATTTTGTATTTTTACACGCTTTGAATAATTTTTTGCCGATTTTCGCCTTCATCCTAACTGACTTTAAAAAAAAAACATTAAAATTAAATATAATAAAATAAAGTAAATTTTAAATAAGTTTAGTAATGATTATAACCTAAATTTCTTAAAAAATTTGCATTTTTATACGCCCTGTATTATATTTTAATCCGTTATGAACCTTATCCTAATATACATTTTTTCAGAAATTCTTTATTTCCATTTATAGACACTTGAGTAATTTTTAATCGAATTTTGCCATAAAGTTAGCATGAGTTTTTCCAAACCCTCAAAATTTATATTATTGCACTTGACTAGTTTTTCACTTCCTTTGACCTTAATCCTAATTTGACTAACAAAAAACATCAACAGTTAAATTTTTAGATAAAGTGGATCATTTTTAAGCGATTGTAGTCCTAATTCTAACCTGAATTTCCCCAAAGATTTCAAATTTGCATTTCTAGACCCTCTGTGTAATTGTTTCAGCTCTTTTGACCCTAATCGTAACTAGAATTTGCTAATAAAATTTTATACTGCATTTATGAGACATTGAGCCAATTTTAACTGATTTTGACTAAAACCTTATTTAGAATATTTCCAAACTTTCCAAATTTGTATTTTAACAAGCTTTGAGTCCCTTTTCACCGATTTTGGCCTTGATCGTAGCCCCATTTTTACAAAAAACTTAAATTTTTATATAAAGTGTTTAATTTTCAATTGATTTTAGTCCTAATTTTAGCCTGAATTTCTTTCAAGACTGCAAATTTTCATTTTTAGGCGCCTTGTGTCTCGTTTCAACCCAATTTTGATCCTAATCCTAACTTGAATTTGTCCAAAAGCACTTAATTTGTACCTTTTATACACTGAATAATTTTTAGCCGATTTACAAAACCTCCAAATTTGTATTTTTACACACTTTGAGTAATTTTTCACCGACTTTGCCTTAACTTTACCCAAAAGACATCAAAACTTCAATTTCTAGATGAAATGGGTGATTCTTAATAGATTTTTTGTTAATAGAATTTGTATTTTTAGACACCTTGGGTCAAGTTTTAACCTATTTTGATCCTCATCATAACCTGAATTTGTCCAGAAACCCCTAATTTTCATTTTTAGGCTCTTTGAGTAATTTCAATCGATTATATCCAAAATAAAGCAAAAAAGAAGAAAAGCTTCACGCCACTAATTTATTACACAAATCATGACTTTCTGCCTTCTCTTAGTAAAACCTTTGTGAGGGACTTCACATTTCTGCTGTCCAGGCTATTGACTTCTGGCACCAATTTTATTTTACATCGTTTACAAGGTTCTCAATGAAAAAAAGTTTGACGCAACTAGTTTATTATACGAAACAGGACTTTTTGCCATTTTTAGTAAAATTTTGTGAGGGACTTCACATTTCTGCTCTCCAGACTCTTGACTTTTGGCACCAATTTCATTTTATATCGTTTACCAGTTTCTCAATGAACAAAAGCTTGAGGCAACTAATGTATTATATAAAACATGACTTTCCGCTTTGTCTTAGTAAAACCTTTGTGAGGGACTTCACATTTCTGCTCTCCAGGCTCTTGACTTTTGGCACCAATTTCATTTTACATCGTTTACAAGTTTCTCCATGAACGAAAGTTTGACGCAACTAATTTATTATACAAATCATGACTTTCTGTCTTCTCTTAGCAAAACCTTTGTGAGGGACTTCACATTTCTGCTCTCCAGGCTCTTAACTTTTTGCACCAATTTCATTTTACAGCATTTTCAAATTTCTCAATGATCAAAAGTTTGAGCAACTAATTTATTATACAAATCATGACTTTCTGCCTTCTCTTAGTAAAACCTTTGTGAGGGACTTCACATTTCTACTCTCCAGGCTCTTGACTTTTGGCACCAATTTCATGTTACATCTTTTACAATTTTCCCAATGAACAAAAGTTTGACGCAACTAATTTATTATACAGAACATGACTTTCTGCCTTTTCTTAGTAAAAACTTTGTGAGGGACTTCACATTTCTGCTCTCCAGGCTCCTGACTCTTGGCACCAATTTCATTTTACATCGCTCACAAGTTTCTCAATGAACGAAAGTATGACGCAACTAAATTATTATACAAATCATGACTTCATGCCTTGCCTTCTCTTAGTAAAACCTTTGTGAAGGACTTCACATTTCTGCTCTACATGCTCTTGACTTCTGGCACCAATTTTGTTTTACATCGTTTACAAGTTTCTCAATGAACAAAAGTTTGACGCAACTAATTTATTATACAAAACGTGACTTTCTGTCTTCTCTTAGTAAAACCTTTGTGAGGGACTTCATATTTCTGCTCTCTATGCTCTTGACTTTTGGCACCAATTGCATTTTACGTCGTTTAAAAGTTTCCTAATGAACAAAAGTTTGACGCAACTAATTTATTATACAAATCATGACTTTCTGCCTTCTCTTAGTAAAACCTTTGTGAGGGAATTCACATTTCTGCTGTCCAGGCTATTGACTTCTGGCACCAATTTTATTTTACAAAGTTTACAAGGTTCTCAATGAACAAAAGTTTGACGCAACTAGTTTATTATACCAGAAGTAAAACCTTTGTGAGCGATTTCACATTTCTGCTCTCTAGGCTCTTGACTTTTGGCACCAATTCCATTTTACATTGTTTACAAGTTTCCCAGTGAACAAAAGTTTGACGCAACTAATTTATTATACAAATCATGACCTTCTGCCTTCTCTTAGTAAAAGCTTTGTGAGGGACTTCACATTTCTGCTCTCCAGGCACTTGAGTTCTGGCACCAATTTCATTTTACAGCATTTTCAAATTTCTCAATGAACAAAAGTTTGAGCAACTAATTTATTATACAAATCATGACTTTCTGCCTTCTCTTAGTAAAACCTTTGTGAGGGACTTCACATTTCTGCTCTCTAGGCTCTTGACTTTTGGCACCAATTCCATTTTACATTGTTTACAAGTTTCCCAGTGAACAAAAGTTTGACGCAACTAATTTATGATACAAATCATGACCTTCTGTCTTCTCTTAGCAAAACCTTTGTGAGGGACTTCACATTTCTGCTCTCCAGGCTCTTAACTTTTTGCACCAATTTCATTTTACAGCATTTTCAAATTTCTCAATGAACAAAAGTGTGAGCAACTAATTTATTATACAAATCATGACTTTCTGCCTTCTCTTAGTAAAACCTTTGTGAGGGACTTCACATTTCTGCTCTCTAGGCTCTTGACTTTTGGCACCAATTCCATTTTACATTGTTTACAAGTTTCCCAGTGAACAAAAGTTTGACGCAACTAATTTATTATACAAATCATGACCTTCTGCCTTCTCTTAGTAAAACCTTTGTGAGGGACTTCACATTTCTGCTCTCCAGGCTCTTGACTTTTGGCTTGGCACCAATTCAATTTTATATCGTTTACAAGTTTCCCAATGAACAAAAGTTTGACGCAACTAATTTATTAAACAAATCATGACCTTCTGCCTTCTCTTAGTAAAACCTTTGTGAGGGACTTCACATTTCTGCTCACCAGGCTCTTCACTTTTGACACTAATTTAATTTTACACCGTTTACAAGTTTCTCGATGAGCAAAAGTTTGACGCAACTAATTTATTATACAAAACATGACTTTCTGATTTCTCTTAGTAAAACGTTTGTGAGGGACTTCATATTTCTGCTCTCTAGGATCTTGACTTTTGGCACCAATTGCATTTTACGTCGTTTAAGTTTTCCTAATGAACAACAGTTTGACGCAACTAATTTATTATACAAATCATGACTTTCTGCCTTCTCCTAGTAAAACCTTTGTGAGGGACTACATTTCTACTCTCTAGGCTCTCGACTTTTGGCACCAATTCCATTTTACATCTTTTGCAAGTTTCTCAATGAACAAAAGTTTGACGCAACTAATTTATTATACAAATCATGACCTTCTGCCTTCTCTTAGTAAAAGCTTTGTGAGGGACTTCACATTTCTGCTCTCCAGGCACTTGAGTTCTGGCACCAATTTCATTTTACATCGTTTACAAGTTTCTCAATGAACAAAAGTTTGACGCAACTAATGTATTATATAAAACATGACTTTCCGCTTTGTCTTAGTAAAACCTTTGTGAGGGACTTCACATTTCTGCTCTCCAGGCTCTTGACTTTTGGCACCAATTTCATTTTACATCGTTTACAAGTTTCTCCATGAACGAAAGTTTGACGCAACTAATTTATTATACAAATCATGACTTTCTGTCTTCTCTTAGCAAAACCTTTGTGAGGGACTTCACATTTCTGCTCTCCAGGCTCTTAACTTTTTGCACCAATTTCATTTTACAGCATTTTCAAATTTCTCAATGATCAAAAGTTTGAGCAACTAATTTATTATACAAATCATGACTTTCTGCCTTTTCTTAGTAAAACCTTTGTGAGGGACTTCACATTTCTGCTCTCCAGGCTCTTAACTTTTTGCACCAATTTCATTTTACAGCATTTTCAAATTTCTCAATGATCAAAAGTTTGACGCAACTAATGTATTATACAAAACATGACTTTCTGCATTTTCTTAGTAAAACCTTTATGAGGGACTTCATATTTATGCTCTCTAGGCTCTTGACTTTTGGCACCAATTTCATTTTACATCGTTTACAAGTTTCTCCATGAACGAAAGTTTGACGCAACTAATTTATTATACAAATCATGACTTTCTGTCTTCTCTTAGCAAAACCTTTGTGAGGGACTTCACATTTCTGCTCTCCAGGCTCTTAACTTTTTACACCAATTTCATTTTGCAGCATTTTCAAGTTTCTCAATGAACAAAAGTTTGAGCAACTAATTTATTATACAAATCATGACTTTCTGCCTTTTCTTAGTAAAACCTTTGTGAGGGACTTCACATTTCTACTCTCCACGCTCTTGACTTTTGGCACCAATTTCATGTTACATCTTTTACAATTTTCCCAATTAACAAAAGTTTGGCGCAACTAATTTATTATACAAAACATGACTTTCTGATTTCTCTTAGTAAAACGTTTGTGAGGGACTTCATATTTCTGCTCTCTAGGATCTTGACTTTTGGCACCAATTGCATTTTACGTCGTTTAAATTTTCCTAATGAACAACAGTTTGACGCAACTAATTTATTATACAAATCATGACTTTCTGCCTTCTCCTAGTAAAACCTTTGTGAGGGACTACATTTCTACTCTCTAGGCTCTTGACTTTTGGCACCAATTCCATTTTACATATTTTGCAAGTTTCTCAATGAACAAAAGTTTGACGCAACTAATTTATTATACAAATCATGACCTTCTGCCTTCTCTTAGTAAAAGCTTTGTGAGGGACTTCACATTTCTGCTCTCCAGGCACTTGAGTTCTGGCACCAATTTCATTTTACATCGTTTACAAGTTTCTCAATGAACAAAAGTTTGACGCAACTAATTTATTATACAAAACATGACTTTCTGCATTTTCTTAGTAAAACCTTTATGAGGGACTGCACATTTATGCTCTCTAGGCTCTTGACTTTTGGCACCAATTTCATTTTACATCGTTTACAAGTTTCTCCATGAACGAAAGTTTGACGCAACTAATTTATTATACAAATCGTGACTTTCTGCCTTCTCTTAGTAAAACCTTTGTGAGGGACTTCACATTTCTGCTCTCCAGGCTCTTGACTTTTGGCACCAATTTCATTTTATATTGTTTACAAGTTTCTTAATGAACAAAAGTTTGACGTAACTAAGTTATTATACAAATCATAGCTTTCTGCCTTCTCTTAGTAAAACCTTTGTGAGGGACATCATATTTCTCGTCTCCAGGCTCCTGACTTTTGGCACCAATTTTATTTTACACCGTTTATAAGTTTCTCGATGAACAAAAGTTTAGTTGCGTCAAACTTTTAAAAAAAAAAATGTATTATACAAAACATGATTTTCTGCTTTTTCTTAGTAAAACGTTCGTGAGGTATTTCACATTTCTGCTCTCTACGCTCTTGACTTTTGCACTAATTTCATTTTACATCGTTTAGAAGTTTCTCAGTGAACAAAAGTTTGACGCAAACAATTTATTATACAAATCATGACTTTCTCCCTTCTGTTAGAAAAACCTTTGTGAGGGACTTCATATTTTTGCTCTCCAGGCTCTGGTCTTTTGGCACCAATGTCATTTTACATCGTTTACAAGTTTCTCAATGAACAAAAGTTTGACTCAACTAATTTATTATACTTCTCAATGCACTTACCTGAGGACTGACTCCAAGCATTTTCAACGATGGAGGAACGTTGACTCCCTGGGGAATTTGGACATGTCCAAAGTCGACAGTGAACTGTTCGCACCATATTCCAAAATGGCCGATGTCGAACACGGTGAGGTCACCCGGGAGGGTGAGAACCACCGTCTTGCCGTCGTACCGACGCAGCGGTACTTCTTTGCCGTTTTCGTCTGGAACTCTGATGCCTTGTGGGGATGGTTTGGGGCCTCTACCTGCCCAGAACTTTGCGTCTGAAATTAATTAAAAGTGTTGAGAGATCAGATGATGATAAATTGATGATAAAAACTTAGAGGAGGTAGAGATAGATGAATGTTCATTTTTCCAATCTCTCCTTCTTTCTGAACCCGGATTTGAGTATTAAGAACTAAATAGGTGAAGAAATAAATTGAGAAGTGAAACCAGAAAAAACTTGAAAATGAAGATAAGTTTTCAATTAGCCACTTTCTGAAGAATATACACATTCTTCTTATACCTAACCTTTGCAGCTTATGTCAGGTTTAAGAAGAACGATGGAAGAGATGGATGTCGGAAGAACAACTTTTTGTGCTGTTTGTAAGCAGTTGATGGAAAGTCTAGCATTGACAGAAGAAGCAGATATTTATAGATCAAAACAATGTAATCGATTAACAATGAACTAGAAACTGTAAAATGCTTATACTGGCCAGGAAATACAACAAAGTGAAGATGACAACCACTACAACGATTTATTAACAATTGAAATATCTCTCTGATAGTTTCCAATTATCAAAGAATCAGCTTTTTTTCTCTTAACGTTATTAATTTCATAGATAACATCCGGCAATTAACATTATTATTTATTAATTATTGAATCATTCCAGTTCGAAACTCTTTAATGAGCGAAATTGCTATATCGCATCAGGTTTTTTTCTATTGGGGTACCGGCGCACTTTCACTGATGGTTGTTCGCTGTTTATATACGCAAGAGCTACCATTAATAAATTATACGAAATAACTGGTTCCAAGGAAGCGAAAAACCGGTAGTAACTAACTATAGGTGGTTAGGTATCTTATTGTAGTCTTATAGTGAGAGCGAATAGTAGATAACTAATACTGAAATTGCCTTGTAAAAAATGTGAATATTATATTTGTATACAGACGTGATTCACACTAACTAAACAACATTTAAAAAAAAATTGAAAATTTCTAGTTTATATTATTATGCGATATTTGCTATTTTTTTTTCTAAGTGCATCAGTTAGAAAATAAAATATCCTTTCAAGCGAGGTGTTGCAACATCCAGCAGTTTTCGAGATATTGGAGGAATAAGAAATTGAAGGATCTATAACGCCTTGTTAACTCTCACATTTTTTATTGTTCCTGTGAGGATTCTAGTGGATTCCTTATATCAAAAAGAGTCGAATTGTTTAGACAAGTGAGCGAGTTTCGAATTATTCAAGTCCATGGGGGGTATTTTGGCTAAAGAAAGGCCTTTGCCTTTATTTAAGCACCATCATTTTAGAGCACAATTTTTTTTTGCAATTCTAGGTTCTCTTCAGCATTTGTTGGGATATTCAAAAGAGAAAACGAAAAAATATTCCATTATCAAGGAAGTTTAAATCAAATAAATCTGAGGTTTTTTTCTCGTATTTCAAGTCTCAAAAAATGGGTGTTATATTAGTTGGCAGATTTAGGAGATTGGCAACACTGATTATATTCGCATATTTTTATGTACATTCTGCGTTATTAAAATTTTTAATTACGCCACTGAAGCAGCTTAAAGATTTTTTTATTTCATATTTAAAAAACAACTAGAAGCCTTATTGGGTATTACTAAATAACTCTTCAAGTCTCAATTAGTGGCAGGCGTCTGAACTTCTAATCCGCTTTTCCTGCATCCAGCAAATAAGCACACTTCTCTATTATTTTTTAAAATTTTCTCGACTATTGAGTACAATTAACATCTTGAATGGAGACTGAGATCCCACATTCCATACGTTGTCGCCCTGAAGACTAATGATAACTTTTAATTATTCGGTCGGGCTAAACTTTGCGTTACGAATGCAATTTTAATAAACTCGCGAATAATTTAAACTCGGGATTAAATTAAAATGAGTTTACAGCCGCTCCGGACGAGTGCAACCAAATTGAAAATTTAGCCGAATCCAGGCACATCAAGTCGTGGAAAAGTTTATCTATTTTATAGCCGCCAAAATTTCTTATCTACCTCACCTGCCTCTAGTTTATCATAAATCCTAAAGGTGTGAATCGAACAGTTTAAAATCGTTAATCGAAGTTTAAAATTTTTCTGAATAAAGTCACAATTTTTTTCTATTTCACTAATTTTTTTTGCCCATTTAGTTCAGTTCGTGCGTAGGTTCTCTATTCATGGTCAGTTCAATTGAAAACTCATATTTTTGTTTCGATTTTCTTTTTTCTTTTTTATCCTTTTACTTCTTCACTAATTCAGTTCTTATTGCGGGTGGATTGGATGGAGTCGTCAACACTTCTATATATCTAACAATTCTTCTTTTATTAAATCTGAAAGTCAAGCTCTCATTCTTACCTTTAGGTTTCCCTTTCGTTTTTTCTGCTTTTGCTTCTTAGTGAACACTTGAAAAAGTGAACATTCATCGATCTCTAGCCGTTCTTTCCTAGTTAATTCTGAAAGTAAAATTCTTTCAGGCCTCTCTTTCTTCAGTATATTCTTTTCTCCTTTTCCATCTTCATTACTTAAGTTCTTCTTCTTAATTTTACTTTAAAGTCTTTGTATTGCGAAACTGAAAACTCAATTTTTTCTACACGGTTCTGTCACTTAATTTCTCCTTTCGTTTCTTCAGTAGTTAAGTTCCTCTTGCTCATTATGTCATCTCAAGCTCACAGATTTGCATAATTACTGAACCCTCTTCTCATTCTTTGGATTTTTCTTTTTTCGCTTTTCTTTTTATTTCTTCGCTAATTGAGCTCGTGAAAGTAATAGCGTTGCATAATTAAAAAATCAGATTTATCTTCAGGTTTCTCTTTATTCGTTTCTTTCCTTAATTCTGCAGCACTTTAGTTTTTCATGCGTTTCAAATTCAGAGTGGCATAATTGAAGAATCATTTATCTCTTCATTTTTTCTTGCTTAACTGTTCAGTTTATTTCTTCATTAATTCAGTTCATAACACACTTAAGCCCACGCAAATATTGGAGAAGTGAACACTCATCTATTCTCCGCTAGTTAAATTTCTTCATTAGTTAAATTTGAATGTAAGAAACTCATATTCTTTACCTTCAGGTTTCTCTTTCTTCAGTTTATCCTTATCTTCTCTACTAAGAACCCACCTTATCTTCTGATTTGTTTTTGTTTGTCTTTCCTTTTCCTTCTTCTCTATGTCAGATCGCTAGGCGCATAATTTTCTTTCAAGGTCACAGTTTCATATAATCGAAAAATTGGCTTTTTCTCATGTTTCGCTCTCTTAACTTCTCTCTTTGTTTCGTCACTACATAGTTAAAATTAGTTCTACTTGAACGCAATGTAATTTCAATATCAGAGTGCATAAATGAAAACTAATCTTGAACTAACCTGAGCTAATCTTGAATCTTCTAGGTTTCCCTTTCATCATTTTTCCTTTTGTTTCTTCACTAGCTGAGTTCTTCAAGAATGTAAACTTACTGTAAAGTCAGAGTGTTGCTTAAATAAAACCAAATATTTTCTTCAAGTTTCTCTTCCTTCGTCTCTCCTATCTTTTCTTCACTGATCGACCCTTCATGCGCATTGTGTTTCATGCGCATTGTGTCAAGCTTACAGTGTTGCGTAATTACTGAACACTTTTCTCATTCTTTGGGTTTTCTTTTAATTTCTTCTGCATAATTAAAAAATGTCATAATTAAGAAATCCGATTTATCTTCGGGTTTCTCTTTATTAGTTTCTTTCCTTAGTTTTCATGCGTTTCAAATTCAGAGGGTGGCATAATTGAAAAATCATTTATCTCTTCATGTTTTTCTTGCTTAACTTTCAGTTTATTTCTTCATTATTTCAGTTCTTAATGCACTTAAGCCGGACAAATATTGGAGAAGTGAAGACTCGTCTATTCTTCGCTAGTCAAATTTCTTCATTAATTAAATTTGAATGTAAGAAACTCAATTTGTTTACCTTCAGGTTTCTCTTTCTTCAGTTTCTCCTTTTCTTCATTCGTTTCTTCTCTACTAAGAACCCACCTAATCTTGTGGTTTGTTTTTGTTTGTCTTTTCTTTTCCTTCTTCTCTACTTCAGATCTCTAGGCGCATAACTTAATTTCAAGTGCACAGTTTTCTATAGTTGAAAAATTGGCTTTTTCCTCATGTTCCGCTCTTTTAATTTCTCTCTTTATTTTGTCACGACATAGTTAAGATTAGTTCTATTTGAACGCAATGTAATTTCAATATCAGTTTAGATTTCAGACAAGATTGGTATTCATTTTTTAAAACTAGACTTGAACTAACCTGAACTAACTGAACCTTCTAGGTTTCCCTTTCTTCATTTTTCCTTTTGTTTCTTCACTGGTTGAGTTCTTCAAGAATGTAAACTTACCGTAAAGTCAGAGTGTTGCTTAAATAAAACCCAATTTTTTTCTTCAAGTTTCTCTTCCTTTGTCTCTTCTTTCTTTTCTTCACTGATCGAATCGCTCATGCGCATTGCGTCTTCATGCGCATTGTGTCAAGCTTACAGTGTTGCATAATTACTGAACACTCTCCTCATTCTTTGGACTTTACTTTCTTCGTTTATCATTAAATTTCTTCACTAATTCAGTTCGTTGTGGTCATAAATGTTTTCTAAGCTAAAGACGTTGTATAATTAAAAAAATCAGATTTACTTTCATGTTTATTCGTTAATTTTTTTATTTCTTCATCCGAGGTTTCTCTTTCTTCAGTATATTATTTTTTCCTTTTCTATCTTCATTATTTAAGTTCTTCTTCTTAATTTTACTTTAAAGTCTGAGTATTGCAAAATTGAAAACTCAATTTTGTCTCTACGTCTCTCTCACTTCATTTCTCCTTTCGTTTCTTCATTAGTTTCGAATTCAGAGGGTGGCATAATTGAAAAATCATTTATCTCTTCATGCTTTTCTTGCTTAACTTTCAGATTATTTCTTCATTAATTCAGTTCTTAATGCACTTAAGCCGGACAAATATTGGAGAAGTGAACACTCATCTATTCTTCGCTAGTTAAATTTCTTCATTAGTTAAATATGAATATAAGAAATTCACTTTCTTTACCTTCAGGTTTCTCTTTCTTCAGTTTTTCCTTTTCTTCTTCCGTTTCTTCTCTACTAAAAATTCGCCTTATCTTCTGGTTTGTTTTTATTTTCCTTCTTTTCTACTTCAGATCTCTAGGCTCATAATTTTCTTTCAAAGTCACAGTTTTCTATAATCGAAAAATTGGCTTTTTCCTCATGTTTCGCCCTCTTAATTTCTCTCTTTATCTCGTAGTCATGTGTATGTCAAGTACATAGTGGAGATTAGTTCTACTTCTGATGATTAGTTCTAATTTTGAACTAACCCGAACTAACCTGAACTAATCTTGAATCTTCTAGGCTTCTCTTTCTTCATTTTTCCTTTTGCTTCTTCACGAGTTGAGTTCTTGAAGAATATAAACTTACCGTAAAGTCCTTAAATAAAACACTTTTTTTTCTTCAAGTTTCCCTTTCTTCGTCTCTTCTTTCTTTTCTTCACTGATCGAATCCCTCATGCGCATTGTGTCAAACTTACAGTGTTGCATAATTACTGAACACTCTTCTTATTCTTTGGGTTTTCTTTTAATTTCTTCACTAAATTAGTTCGTTGGTCATATAATCGGTTTAGAACTAAGAGGGTTGCATAATTATAAAATCAGATTTCCGTTTCTCTGTTTTCTCATCCATCTATTCACGTTCTTCTTGTTCAAATTCTCAATTTATTTTTTCACTAATTGAGTCCTTAGTTGGCCTAATCCTGGAAAAAATATTGAAAAAGTGAACATTTATCGATCTCTAGTTGTTTTTCCTAGTTAATCCTAAAAGTAAAAAAACTTTCAGATTTCTCTTTCTTCAGTTTCTTCTTTTCTCCTTTTGTTTCTTCACTACTTAAATTCTTCTTCTTAATTTCACTTTAAAGTCAGAATTCATAACTGAACACTCAACCTGTTTTCCGGTTTTTCTGTGTTTGTTTTTTTTTCTTCTTGTTTAGTATTTCTCTTCTTTCCAAGCATTATTTTCCCTAAACGTCACAGAATTCTAAAATTGAAAAATCGTTTTTTTCCTCATGTTTCTCTTTCTTAATTTCTCTCCTTATTTTGTCATTACATGGCTTAAATCAGTTCTACATGAACGGAATATAATTTCAAGGTCAGAGTGCATGAATGAAAATTTATTTTTATTAAGCTTTTCTTATTCATCATTTTTTCTTTTGTTTCTGTACTAGTTGAGCTCTTCAAAAACGTAAAATTATTATATTCATTAAGCCATGGTGTTGCGTAACCAAAAACCCAATTTCATCTTTAAGTTTCTCTTTCTTTGTCTCTCATTTCTTTTCTTCACTGGTCGAGCCTCTAATGCGCTTTGTGACATCACAAACTCTCAGTATTGCATAATTACTGAACACTCTCCTCATTATATTTCTTCACTAATTCAGTTCGTTATGCGCATAAGTGTTCTCCAAGCTAAAAAGGTAACATAATAAAAAGAAATCAGATTTACTTTCATGTTTATTTCTTTTCTTATTTCTTCATGTGTGTAACTTTTTCAAATTCAGTCTCAACTCATCCATCTCTTCACGTTTCTCTTGTATAAATTCTAATTTTGTTTTTTCACTAATTCAGTCCGTAATGCGCTTAATCCCAGACAAAATATTGAAGAAGTGAGAAGTAAACACTCTTTTCTCTCTACCTGTCCCTCCCTAGGAAATTCTGAAAAAAAAATATCAGGTTTTTCTTTCTTCAGTTTCTTCTTTTCTCCTTTTGTTTCTTCACTAATTATTTGTGAATTACTACTCCCAGAGATAATTCTAATTATTCAATCATGCACATTTCCAATGCAATAGGGCGTGAAGTGGCCCCAGAAGGAGAAATCCAGGAGGTTTAAATCTGGCAAGTTTGCAGTCTGTACATGTTATCAAAACCATTGATTTCTGTGTGTTTGTGTAGAAAAATCACTAACAACCATGATTTCACATTTTTATGGTAATTGATCACCAATACTTAGTTAATTGTCATTAAGAGTCATTTTTGTGTCACACCGGTTCTGGTTGACGCAAAAATGACATAACAGCTGATTTTCTTGCAAACCTAGATGATCCGTAATTTTTAAGTAAAATTAAATTTAAAATGGTCACAATAATTTGTTGGTGACCACCTACTCTCTACACAATAAGTTGTGCTCTCAAAAGATAAAAAGTTATTCACTTTTTTATGCTCAAACAGGCAAATTCGTCTGCAAAATTGTTTCGACTATACATAAGAAGTTATATGTTAGTTAAAAATTTTTTTCACCACTCTTACAACTAACAGTACGCCACTGATTCTCACCTGGAGCTTCGCCGTCATAGTGTAAGTTAGGAATTAGCAAAGTTTGAGCATCGACGATGACGATGTTGTCGGAGGAGATTGAGTGAACTCCTTTGAGGGCGTCAATTTTCTGCGGTCTGGGGAAGTCGAAATTGCGGGGGATTTTAACGTCTCCAAAGTTTACCTGCAACGTTATGTCAACTGATAGTGCTACAAAAAGCTTTTCAGTCGGGATTTGTAAGTGCACGAAAGACGGCAGGGACGCTGTTTTTTATTAAAAATGAAGATGTTTTTTTTTTAAATAAACTGCTGTCAGACAAAACGTACCAAATGGGACTTCATTTACTTTTGTAAGTTAGTCAAAAAGTGGGCCTATCCGATTTGGATATGGTAGTAACTTTTTCTTTGTACGTGTCATCTGGCCAGCAGTTTATTTCATTTAATATAGAAAAAAAGTTTTTAGAAAAATAAATTTAAACAGTTTTAAAAGGGCGTAGCCACCGATGGTCTTCTCATGACCTCACTCAGTACAGGGTAGTGCAACAAATCTGATCATTGACCATTTACACTTTTTTTGCATATGCAAGAGATAATACTAAAAGCAACACTCACGTCAAACTCTTCACACCAAACGTAAAAAATCTTGATGTTGTTCAGGTTCTTGCCTTCGGGGAGGGTGAGGGTGACACCCTCCTTTCTGTACCTCCTGATTACATCCCCGTTGTTATTCTCGTCTCGTAATCGGAATCCGCGACTGTCGGCTGTTTTATAGGTGCTGGCGTAGAAATAGGCAGCTGAAAAAAAATTAGTTCATTTAAATGCAAATGTTTCCTTTCAAAAGAGACGAAATATGTCTTTGTAGCCTGATTACTTGCGGTTAAAATCATTTTTATGCGCCCCCTTTCGCCCCCATAATTTTTTTTTAAGTATTGAAACTCATTACAGCCTCAAGTAACTTGTTTTAAAGAAAAGAAAATTAATTAAGAAAAAAGTTTAAAAATTAGAATTTTTTGGACCAATCATTCCTTTGATGTAGGAAGGGAGTTTAAGAATCTCTAAGGCGCATTCGAGTGGAACTAAAGTGATGGATCCACGATCAAAGGTAATGAAATAAAAATCTGAAAGTCCCGGGGAGAAAATTGGAGTCTTTTATTGCATGCTAATTTATTCCCATTAAAACATCGGATAAAAACTATCCATTGTTTCCTCAGCAAAACAACACATTTTTGCATAAATAAGATTAGATCTACAAGCTAGGAGGTATGAAATACGCCCTTCCTTAGTATTCAGTTGGTGTAATATGGGTCTTTAAAGTCCCATTATATGGGAGGGCAATAGATTTTGTCAATGCGGAATATTTAATGAAGCGTTCGTTACGCTCGAGGAAGCTGCTTTAGATGGTAGTTTGGTAGATTGATTTTATGAAGAATTTAATGAGCATTTCCAGTTTTATGGTAAAAGCCTGCATCAGTCGTTAAACGGAAATTCCGTGTTTTCTTTAAGATTTACTGTTAAGCTTTTATATTCTTAGGTTAAATGTCTTGTTTCCAATATACCGACATGTGATTGAAATGTAAAAATGTTTATAGCTAAAATTTGCCTTAATTGACCTTAATTGGTATTGTCTATATTTAGACTCGCAAAATTTTGACATTTACACGATTTTGCGATTGCAAGCATATTGTGTTAATTGTTAATTAACACTTATACATTTAATATGGAATTTTTGAAATTAGAAATTTTTGCTTGAACTACACGTCTAGCGACATCATACAGGATGCTACAAGACGTTGTTAAGTTGAAATATTTCTTTAATATGGCTCACGAAGCCTACGAAGAAGAGTCTATGGAAAGCAAATGTAATCACATAAGACAGGTAGAGTCAGGCTGTTCTAAAAGAATTGAGATCGTTCCTCTTCGGCTCCAAAGTACCATACAAATGCGAAAATTCTCTTAAACTACTACCCAGGAATAATTGTTGAAGTTTGGGAATAGCGAAATAAATGAATTTATTAGTCAGCATGGAAAAGAACGCTTCTCGTCTCAATTCACACTTTACTGGAGACCTAAAAATTCTTTATATCTACAACAACTTGAAGTAAAGAAACTCTAATATAATATATGGCAAATATCTCAACTAATCTCTTACCAGGTCCTTGCCCGTCGTAGGTAAAGTCTTTGATGTGAATGGTCCTGCCATCTACGGCATACACCTCTCCTGATACTCCATGGTGTAGCTCCGACAGCTTCCCCAAGAACTTCCCGAGATATTCCGCGTTCGCAAAATCTGCAAGTAAATAAAACACCTACTTTAAGGGCTCACACTTTATATAATATATTACGGCTAATTTAAACCCTAACAAAATCTAATCGTTGGCTTCCGGATCTAAAGACAAAGCAATTAAGTTCTACAAAAGTCTCTATCCGCTCCACACTCCCCTAGCGACAGTTAATCCCTTAGGATATTTCACAAAGCCCGCGTAAGGCCTTCATTCTTAATTATGTCTGGAATACAGGCATATAAATAACGTTTTGACCTAATTTCTCTTTCGAATAATAATGTGTCAGGAGCAGGAGTTAAACGGTGATGAGTGCCTGTCTGGAGAAAGGTTGCTTAGGAGGAAATTGTTTGTCTCCTTCTTGGGTCCACTTCATTATGATATTTTTAACCCCAAGAAGGATATTGGGAGAAGGCCGACGTGAAGTGTTAAGTGGATTTAGACCGTCTAAAATAGTAATTATTAATTTTTTATAGTTTATAACAATGCTTAGATAGATAAGTCTGACACCAATCTAGGTGGCACTAGTGACAGACGAATGTGAATATTGTCATAAAACGACGCTATTAACATTTAAATTGTAACTTTACTTAGATTACCTGTTGTTTACATTAGGGTTGGGTTGATACCTACTTTCAGATACCGATATCGATACTGTTATCTGAAATTATCTGATTTTCATATAATAAATGGGCAATTTAAGTGAATATTTTTAATTACTAATAGTTTCTTTTATAAACTGTTATACTAAAAATAAAGCAATAAGGAACAAAGCAACTTTAACATGAGGATGAGTCACATTTGTAAAAAAAGAGAAAAATAAGTGTAATTAAAGTACCTTATCCATTTAAAATAATGGTTCATATGAATTCATTGAAACTGGTAAAATACACAGGTGGGGTATACAATATAGAATATTATTCAGTAAAGAACTGACTATTGGAGCAAACATGCTGTAACCGAAAATACAAAAGGGGTCACTATCAACGTCCGAATAAAAAATGTTTGCGCCAATCGTCATCAATTTACGTGCCACCTTTCGGATACTTCTTTGCTGACGATAACTAAAAATTGTTCATATAAATTCATTGAAACTTGGGCACCATGAACAAATTGAGTATACACATATGCATACAATATATAGGATGCATTAAAGTAGTGACCATTGGCGTAAACGTGCCTTATCCGAAAATACTGTCAACTTTCAGATGAGGATTTTTTGCGCCAATGGTCACCATTTAACGTACAAAATTGCCATTTTTGGGATTGTTGTTAGATGATGACGCATATGGTTTAAACGAATTCATTGACATTGGCATTGTGAATAGATGAATGACCATTGGTGCAAGCGTGCGTTATCGGAAAATCCAGACATCACTATCAACATTCCAATAAGAAACGTTTGCTCCAATCCGGATCTAAAGACAAAGCAATTAAGTTCTACAAAAGTCTCTATCCGCTCCACACTCCCCTAGCGACAGTTAATCCCTTAGGATATTTCACAAAGCCCGCGTAAGGCCTTCATTCTTAATTATGTCTGGAATACAGGCATATAAATAACGTTTTGACCTAATTTCTCTTTCGAATAATAATGTGTCAGGAGCAGGAGTTAAACGGTGATGAGTGCCTGTCTGGAGAAAGGTTGCTTAGGAGGAAATTGTTTGTCTCCTTCTTGGATCCACTTCATTATGATATTTTTAACCCCAAGAAGGATATTGGGAGAAGGCCGACATGAAGTGTTAAGTGGATTTAGACCGTCTAAAATAGTAATTATTCATTTTTCATAGTTTATAACAATGCTTAGATAGATAAGTCTGACACCAATCTAGGTGGCACTAGTGACAGATGAATGTGAATATTGTCATAAAACGACGCTATTAACATTTAAATTGTATCTTTACTTAGATTACCTGTTGTTTACATTAGGGTTGGGTCGATACCTACTTTCAGATACCGATATCGATACTGATATCTGAAATTATCCGA
Source organism: Taphrorychus bicolor (assembly GCA_951812265.1). Classification (NCBI taxonomy): domain Eukaryota; kingdom Metazoa; phylum Arthropoda; class Insecta; order Coleoptera; family Curculionidae; genus Taphrorychus; species Taphrorychus bicolor. The sequence continues at coordinate 20,456,248 of OX638305.1, forward strand.
TTTTCATATAATAAATGGGCAATTTAAGTGAATATTTTTAATTACTATTAGTTTTTTTTATAAACTGTTATCCTAAAAATAAAGCAATAAGGAACAAAGCAACTTTAACATGAGGATGAGTCACATTTGTAAAAAAAAAGAGAAAAAAAAAGAGAAAAATAAGTGTAATTAAAGTACCTTATCCATTTAAAATAATGGTTCATATGAATTCATTGAAACTGGTAAAATACACAGGTGGGGTATACAATATAGAATTCAGTAAAGAACTGACTATTGGAGCAAACATGCTGTAACCGAAAATACAAAAGGGGTAACTATCAACGTCCGAATAAAAAATGTTTGAGCCAATCGTCATCAATTTACGTGCCACCTTTCGGATACTTCTTTGCTGACGATAACTAAAAATTGTTCATATAAATTCATTGAAACTTGGGCACCATGAACAAATTGAGTATACACATATGCATACAATATATAGGATGCATTAAAGTAGTGACCATTGGCGTAAACGTGGCTTATCCGAAAATACTGTCAACTTTCAGATGAGGATTTTTTGCGCCAATGGTCACCATTTAACGTACAAAATTGCCATTTTTGGGATTGTTGTTAGATGATGACGCATATGGTTTAAACGAATTCATTGACATTGGCATTGTGAATAGATGAATGACCATTGGTGCAAGCGTGCGTTATCGGAAAATCCAGACATCACTATCAACATTCCAATAAGAAACGTTTGCTCCAATGGTCATCATTTTACTTGTAGAATCTTTAGGGTTCTTGGCTAGATTAGTTCAAGTATGCTTTTCCTTTGTTTGGGTTAGTTCTGGTTAGTTCTATTTCGCTTTTTTCTTCTTGATAAATACTTATTTAATTTTCTAACTGTCTTTTTAAAAACACCGTCTTTGACTACAGTTGTTTCTTGAATTTGTTCAAATAATTCTTTGACATATTGTGGCTCATCAGAAGTCTCTTTTTTAAGCTTTTCGTCTTTAACTACTTTCTTCTTCTCGATTGCCTCCTTTTTGGTCACAACAACAGAGGAAACTTTTCTTCTTCTTCTAAGGGAATCTCCTTAACAGCTACTGCAGTTTCCTGCTTTCTACCTTCTTCTTCGACTATTACAATTTAAATTTTTTACATGTCATGCGTACAATATATAGGATGATGCATTTCGTCAGTGACCATTGGTGCAAGTGTGTCTTATCGGAAAATCCAGATATAACTATCAACATTCCGATAAGGAACGTTTGCTCGAATGGTCATTACCTTACGTGTAAAATCTTTAGGGGTCTTGGTTAGGTTAGTTCAATTATGTTTTTCCTTCGTTTAGGTTAGTTCTGGTTAGTTCAGTTATGTTTTACATATGGTTAGGTTAATTTAGGATTGCTTAGTTATGTGAGTCCAAGCGGCAGGTATGTTTCAGTTATATCATATCTGCTTCCTTTCTTGCTTTATTTCACTTCTTTCTTCTCTGCCGCCTTTTTTCTTCTTAATGACCCGACTTTTTTCTATGCAATTTCTTTTTCAAGTTTCTTGAATTTATTCCGGTAGTTCTTCAACGACGTATTTAGGTTCTTGAGGAGCCTTTTCATTTGTTGCCATAGCTTCTGGCTTCTTGCCTCCTTCTTCAACCTTAACTATTTCGTTTTCTTCTTCTTTATCTGCTTTTTTTTCTTAATCACACGAGTCCTTATCACTTTCCTTTTTGATTCCTTCAGTTACCGTTGTTTCCTGAATACATTCGGGAAGTCCTTCTACCAGAAATTGAGATTCCACAATGTCAAGTTTCTCTTCAACTTCCTGTAAGAAAATTTCTTCAATTTCCTCTTTGTCCAACTTTGTATGCTTCATAATTAACTTTTTAGGATTTTTCCCGCTGGAACTTCCTCTAAGTTTCATTTTCTCTACTTTTTCACCCTTCCTCTTTTTGATTACCACGAACTTCTTATCTTCTTGGGAATTTCCTCCTCACCGACTGTTGTTTCTTGAATTTTCTCCGGAAGCTCTTCGACGAGACATATCAACCCATCATTTTGATATTAATAAATGGGCAACTTGATATTATTTAAAAACTTCCAAACTTAAATAACATCAAGTTGTTGGTTTAAAAGTGGTAGACAATGATGTACTATAAAGTGAACCATCTTGGACTTCCATTGTCTTTTTTGAGTTTTTTACACGACGTTTCGAGCAGTGGAATCAAGTGAAACTTGAAAACGAGCAGAGATTTTACTGCTCGAAACGTCGTGTAAAAAACTCAATAAAGACAATGGAAGTCCAAGATGTTTCACTTAATCAAGTTGTTGCTTCTGTGTCAACATGTCTAATGGTTCCAAAAACTCAAAAATAAAAGGTTTGCGCAAACAATGTATATTTTTTATTTTAATAACCATCATAACTTGTATTTTCAACATTTCAAGTTGTGCTTATACGATAAAAACTGTTTCTTGTTTCACAATATGGATGATATTTCGTCGGGTCTAGATCCAGACGAGTTGATGGATTTAGAGGAATCCGACACTTATGATCTAGAAGAAGATGATCCACCAACTTCACCATTTCAGCACTTCTCTTGTGGTATGGCCACTGTGTCACACGAAAATATGATTATTATTTTGGGAAATATGTTTTTATATTAAGGTCCGGCGTCTAACGCAACATCTACCGCCTCGTCTCCCGAGGGAAATGATGACTTTCCTCACTCTTACAACTTTTCCGGGAAGCCTCTTATGGATAAAAGGGGTAGGGGACGTCCAAGAAGAGGCGGTATGTCGTATCATATTCATATAACTTCCTTCCAATAACTAGTTATATTTATAGACGATTTCTTCAGAGGGGGTCTTCTTTATCACCTTTCCCTTTCTTAATGACTCGTTTCTTGACTAACTTCTTCTTTGGAACTCCTTTTTCTACCATTGCAATTTCTTCGATTTCTTCAGGTAACTCTTCTACCATCAACTCAGGGTCTTCAGTAGCCTCTAGTTCTTCCACAGTTAACGCAGATTCAGATTTCTTTCCTTCTTCCTCGACTGTTACAATTTCGTTTTTTTCTTCTTGATAATTAGCTATTTAACTTTTTAACTTTCTCTTTAGAAACACCGTCTTCGACTACAGTTGTTTCTTGAATTTGTTCAAGTAATTCTTTGACTACATATTGTAGCTCATCAGAAGTCTCTTCTTTAAAATTTTTGCATTTAACTACTTTCTTCTTCTCGATTACCTCTTTTTTGGTCATCATAACAGAAGAACCTTCTCTTCCTCTTCAAGGGGTACTGCTTCAGTTTCTCTTTACCGACTTATTAATCTTCTTCTTGACAATCTTGTTAGATACGTCTTTAACGCTTTCTTCTTCTACGGGAATCTCCTCCATAACTACTGTAGTTTCCTGCTTTTTTACCTTCTTCTTCGACTGTTACAATTTCTATTTTTTGTTCCTTATTTTTCTTTTTTGTTAATAACACTTTATAAACAACCATTTTTTTCTTATGATCGCCGACTGTGCTTTCTTCGACCTCTCTCTGGAAGCCAGAAGAACCCACTTCTTTGATGGTTCTTTTGATACTTGCTCAATAGCTACTGAAATTTCTGGCAATTTGCCTTCTTCTTCAACGGTGATGATTACCTCGCCATTTTTTCCGTTTGTCTCCAATATGGCAATGAATCGATCTCTAAAAGTTAAATTGGTTCACTTACATATATTTCATTTTCTTTCTCAAAATCATAGGAGTTTACTAACTTTAACAATTTCGTTTTTTTTCTTTCATATCTCCTTTTTTTTCTTAATCACACACGTCCTTATAACTTTATTTTATGGGACTCCTTCAATTACCGTTGTTTCCTGATCATGTTCGGGAAGTGCGTCTGCCAGATACTGAAGTCCCACGATGTCAAGTTTCTCTTCAACTTCCTGTAAGGGAATTTCTTCAGTTTCCTCTTTGCCCAACATTTTCAGCTTGAAATTTTCTATGAAATTCTTTCCGCTGGAATTTCCCCTATAGTTACTGCCGCCTCCGGTTTCTTACCTTCTTCTACTACGGTTACAATTTCAGTTTTCTCTTCTTCCTTCCACTTTTTGATTACTTTGAATTTCTTCTTGGGAATTCCCTCCTTAACGACTGTTTGTTATTGAATTTCCTTCGACGATTTCTCGTGGGGGGGGGGGAGGGGAGGTCTTCTTTATCACCTGTCCGTTTCTTAATGACTCGTTTCTTGAATAACTTCTTCTTTGGAACTTGTTTCTCTACTATTGCAGTTTCTTCGATTTTTTCTGGTAACTCTTCAACCACAAACTCAGGCTCTTCAAAAGCCTCTAGTTCTTTCACAGTTAATGCAGTTTCAGGTTCCTTTCCTTCTTCTTCGACTGTTACAATTTTGTTTTTTTTTCTTCTTGATCACTAGCTATTTAATTTTTTAACTTTCTTTTTAGAAACACCGTCTTCGATTACCGTTGTTTCTTGAATTTGTTCAGTTAATTCTTCGACTACATATTGTGGCTCATCAGAAGTCTCTCCTTTAAGCATTTCGCCTTTAATTCCTTTCTTCTTCTCGTTTACCTTCTTTTTGGTCACCCTAACTGACGGAACTTCCTGTTCTCGAATATTTTCTTCCAGAGGAACTTTCTCTTTCTTTTCAAGGGGTACTTCTTCAGTTTCTCTTTACCTACATATTAATCTTCTTCTTGACAATCTTGTTAGATACATCTTCAACGCTTTCTTCTTCTACGGGAATCTCCTCTACAGTTACTGTAGTTTCCTTTTTTTTTACCTTCTTTTTTTTTCTTATCTTTCTTCTATTTTTTAATAACACTTTCTTGATAACCATTTTTTTCTTATGACCGACTTCTTCTATGACTGTGCTTCACGACATATTCAGGTTCTTGAGGAGTCTTTTAAATAGTTACAGAAGTTTCTGGCTTCTGCATTTCTTCTTCAACCCTAACAATTTCGTTTTTTTCTTCCTTATCTTTTCTTCCTTTTATTAATCACACGAGTCCTTATCACTTTCTTTTTTGGGACTCCTTTAATTACCGTTGTTTCCTGAATACGTTTGGCAAGTGCTTCTATCAGATACAGAGATTCCATAATGTCAAGTTTTTCTTCAGCTTCCTGTAAGGGAATTTCTTGAGTTTCCTCTTTGCCCAACTTTTTCGGCTTAAAATTTTCCTTTTAGCAATTTTCTTGAAATTGTTTTTTTCCGCTGGAACTTCCTCTATAGTTACTGCCGCCTCCGGTTTATTACCTTCTTGTTCTGCTGTTACAATTTCACTTTTCTCTCCCTTCTTCTTTCTATTACTACGAACTTCTTCTTGGGAATTGCCTCCTCAACGACTGTTTTTTTTCCTCCGGAAGCTCTTCGACGATTGCTTGATAGGGTGTCTTCTTTATCACCTTTCCGTTTCTTAATGACTCGTTTGTCGACCAACTTCTTCCTTGGAACTCCTTTCTCTACCATTGCAGTTTCTTTGATTTCTTCAGGTAGCTCTTCTACCACAAACTCAGGCTCTTCAGGAGCCTCTAGTTCTTTCACAGTTAATGCAGTTTCAGGTTTCTTTCCTTCTTCCTCGACTTTTACAATTTCGTTTTTTTTTCTTGACAACTAGCTATTTATTTTTTTTAACTTTCTTTTTAGAAACACCGTCTTCGATTACAACTGTTTCTTGAATTTGTTTAGGTAATTCTTCGAACACATATTGTGGCTCATCAGAAGTCTCTTCTTTAAGCTCTTCGCCTTTAACTACTTCCTTTTTCTCGATTACCTCCTTTTTGGTAACACTAATTAACGGAACTTCCAGTTCTGGAATTTTTTCTTTCAGAGAACCTTCTCTTCCTCTTCAAGGGGTACTGCTTCAGTTTCTCTTTACCGACCTATTAATCTTCTTCTTGACAATCTTGTTAGATACATCTTCAACGCTTTCTTCTTCTACGGGAATCTGCTCCACAGCTACTGTAGTTTCCTGCTTTTTATCTTCTTCTTCGACTGTTTCAATTTCTATTTTTTCTTCCTTACCTTCCTTTTTTTTGATAACACTTTCTCGACAACCATTTTTTTATTTTGATCGCCGACTGTGCTTTCTTCGACCACTCTGGGAGCCAGAAGAACCCACTTCCTCGGGTTCTTCTAATACTTGTTCAATAGTTACTGTACTTTCTGGCAATTTGCCTTCTTCTTCAACAGTGATGATTACCTTGCCATCTTTTCCATTTACCTCCAATATGGCAATGAATGGGTCTCTAAAGCTTGAATTGGTTCACTTACGTATATTTCAATTTAATTCTTAAAATCATAGGAGTTTACTAGCTTTAACAATTTCCTTTTTTTCGTCCTTATCTCGTTTCTTTTTCTTAATCACACGAGACTTTATCACTTCCTTTTTTTGGGACTCCTTCAGTTACCGTTGTTTCCTGAATACGTTCGGGAAGTCCTTTTACCAGATATTGAGATTACACAATGTCAAATTCCTGTTCAACTTCCTGTAAGGGAATTTGTTCAGTTTCCTCTTTTCCCAACTTTTTCTCCTTCAACATGTCCTTTTTAGGAATTTTCTTAGAATTTTAAACCGCTGGAGCTTCCTCTATAGTTACTGCCGCCTCCGGTTTCTTACCTTCTTCTTCTACGGTTACAATTTCAGTTTTCTCTTCTTCCTTCCACTTTTTGATTACTTTGAATTTCTTCTTGGGAATTCCTTCCTTAACGACTGTTAGTTATTGAATTTCCTTCGACGATTTCTTGTGGGGGGGGGGGGGGCGGTATAGTACTGTTACAATTTCAGTTTTCTGTTTTTTATTTCCCTTCTTTTTTGATTACTTCTAGGGAATTCCCTCCTCAACGACTGTTGTCTTGAGTTTCCTCCGGAAGCTCTTCGACGATTTCTTGAGAGGGGTGTCTTCTTTACGACCTTTCCGTTTCTTAATGACTCGTTCCTTGAATACTTCTTTAGAACTCCTTTCTCTACTATTGTAGTTTCTTGGATTTTTTCTGGTAACTTTGTACCACAAACTCAATCTCTTCAGGAGCGTCTAGTTCTTCCACAGTTAATGCACTTTCAAGTTCCTTTCCTTATTCCTCGACTGTCACAATTTTGTTTTCTTTTCTTCTTGATAACTAGCTATTTAACTCTTTAACTTCCTTTTTAGAAATACCGTGTTCGACTACAGTTGTTTCTTGAATTTGTTCAGGTAATTCTTCGACTACATATTGGGGCTCATCGCAAATCTCTTCTTTAAGTTTTTCGCCTTTAACTACTTTCTTCTTCTTGATTACCTCCTTTTTAATCACACCAGTTGACGGAACTATCTGTTCTGGAATTGTTTATTCCAGAGGAACTGTCTCTTTCTCTTCAAGAGGTACTTCTTCTTTATAATCTTTTTAGATACATCTTCTACGCTTTCTCCTTCTACGGGAATCTCTTCCACAGTTACTGTAGTTTCCCGCTTTTTACCTTAATTTTCTTCCTTACCTCCCTTCTTTTTTTTTTAATAACACTTTCTCGACAAACCATTTTTTTGTTATGATCGCCTTCTTTTACGACTGTGCTTTCTTCGACCACTCTGGAGGCCAGAAGAACCGACTTCCTCGGGTTCTTCTGGTACTTGTCCAATAGTTACTGTAAGGTCTGGCAATTTGCCTTCTTCTTTAACTGTGACGATTTTCTCGCCATCTTTTCTATTTGTCTCCAATATGACAATGAATCGGTCTCTAAAGCTTGAATTGGTTTACTTACATATATTTTAAAATCTTTCTCAAAATCGTAGGATTTGGTAGGGAGAAATTATTTAGTAGCCTAAACGATATATATTTTACTATTTTTCATATGAGAAATTTGACAACACAAAAATTATTAGCAGCGTGACTGAAGAGTCCTTACTGTTAGAAACGAAGTTGGACTCTTCCTTGTTCCAGCGTAAATTGACTTGAAATTTTAATTTCGTTTTCAGTGCTCTCATTAGTCTCTTCAATTCTTTCCATTTGGAGGATAAAAGTGTATTATCTTTCAAATGACTAGATATCTTGTTCATAATACTGGTTGAAATGGTTGACATTTCATATCCATAGGCATCAGAGAACATTCTTGCTTTATATCTCGAATCTTGACCTGAAGCCGCTTTCCAGCTCAATTAGTATTTTTTTGCTATGCATCCATATCTAGATATTGCTTTAGCATCAATTCTTCTTAATAAGTGATCAAACATTGGCCAAAGAAGTAGATTGGTCACTAATCTTCTTTGTAGCATTTTCAAATGATGAAAATGTCTTAACTATCTTCTCAGCTAATTCTACTATCTTCTGTCCATTTATTATGTCACATTTTTTAAAACTTGCTACGAAGAAACGACTTTGCATTAAAAACAAATTATTCTTTTATCCCAGGCTCGATCAAATAAATGACTAGGTAAATCTTAGAGTGCTGTACCAAAACGAATGCCATTGAAACGTTTTAAAGACATGCAAGTTCTGGGGCGACGAACTATTAGAGCCGCTCTTTAAGCTGGAATGCTTGTTATTTGGTGCATGGAATGTCTGCTTCTTGTGGCACAAAAGTCATTAATTAAAAAGCACGTCGCCTCACTGGCCTATAAACGCGAGAACAATCTTCAATTTGTTCCGCTGCGCCAGCGCTGCTTTTAAAGTCGACACGCCATTTTTCGGATTTATTGTTCGCGTTGCTTGTCGGACATTTTTAATTAAAAACCGAGGAAATGCAAATATGTTAATATGAGCCTGATTTTTTAATTATAGCACATACGCGGATATTAAGGGGAGAGCGTACGAATGGTTTACGAGCTGAATGGTGCATTAAAAACGAACGCTAAGAATGTGAGGAAAAAGCCAAATTAACACTATTATAATTTATCAGTGTTGCCCGCATGGTGCATTATTTGCGAAAGCCGTTAATCGACTTCGAGGACCCGCAAAGCGATAATTTTCTTCGACTCATCTAGTTTTGCAATGTCCATTGGTAGTCGACTTTCGTTCTGCAACATTGAAACTCGGCTTGCCAACCAGCCGAATTATCTACTGTAATATTGAAACATCATCCGTCTGCGTGCATAGACATGTTTACCTACTTTAAAAGTTCAGGTCGGGAGCTCTTGTGGTGTATACGGCCACGACTTTCACTTCTATACTACCATCATCAACAACGCATAAATTCGTATTGCTAAGTACCTACCTACTGTGACTTTATATTTGCAAACAGAACAGGTTAAAAGTCCTTGTCAAAAACAATTTAAAAATTACCAAACTTTTATTATCAGTTTACTGTAAATCTGTAAAAAAAAAACTCAGTAAATCTAAAATGGACCAATGGATTTATTCGATAGAAGCGAATTTGAGTAGACCCGTCCTTGTACTAAGCTACGTGGTATGTTTAGAGAAGGTAAGTTACTAAGGTAAAAGTATACAGGGTTGAAAATAAAATAATGCAATTTTGCTTACACCTCAACAGGAGACCTGTTTAAATTATTGCAAAAATAAAAAAATATTATATTTGCACACCTCATAATATTATTACTTCCATGTCATCATTGACCGCTCTACTGCAACTGAGAGTAATCCAAAAGTACAATTTTGAACAATGCTTTTGACGTGTCATGTATGTACTTCTACGGTCTGCCTTGGGTTCAATAAAAAGTTACTGATCAATAGTTATTTCTACAACTTCTTTTCTTATTAATACTTAAACTATCTCTGCTCCGAAAGGAATAGAGTTGCAACTAAACACACTTAATCGTAGCGCTCTTAACATTTTTATAGTAAAGTGAATAACTCTCATTGTTGACAAGATCCTCAGTCCTGTTCTGATTGAACAATATTTAATTAATAGACATGGGATTTCAACATAAGCTGCAGAGTGTCTATAATTCTGATTCCAACCTTTAAAGCAGGCTCAAAGACACACAAACATCCATTTTGACCTCCGGTTCGCATGCAAAGTAATGGCTATGTTGGCCTTTGTCATGACAACAAAATATCCTCTTTGGTGTTATTATCTTGAATCAACGCATGCAATTATACGTTGTAAAAAATTGGTTCTTTTTTTTCTTCCTAAGTTGCTAAAGGTGGTAAGTCTATACCCTACATATGTTAATGATAGTCATTAGATGATGTTTTTGCCACCCTAGTATAGATTTTTTATGACACTTCACAGATTTTTGAGCAACCTTTTATACGTATAAATCTTTTCATTTCAAGTCCATTCTTAACACATCCATCATATTTTAACAAAATTTTGCCTTCCTAAAGATCTTAAAAGATTTTGAGAAATTGGTTGGTGCACACCGAAATGTGAATAGAATTGACAAGTACATTAAATTTTAATAAATTAGGTACCAGATTCGAAGGTGAAGTAGATATGCACAAAATATGAATATACTTTTTGAAATTTGGGCCTTTAAGATGTATAGGAATAAGCATAATTCAATGTGCATAGAATTGACGAGTACATTGCATTTTAATAAAATAGGTACTGGTTTTGGATTCGAATGTGAAATGGAAATTCACAGAATGTGAATATACTTCTTGAGAATTTGGGACTTAAACATATAGCGAATATATCAATGTGCTTAGAACTAAGGAGTGCATTGAATTTTAATAAAACAGGTAGTGAATTCGATTGTGAAGTGGATATGCACAAAATGTGAATACGCTTCTTGAGAATTTGGGCACTGAAGATGTATTAAGAATAAGCATAATTCAATGTGCATAGAATTGACGAGTACATTGAATTTTAATGAAATAAGTACCGGATTAGAGAAGGTACCGGATTAGAGAATGTGAAGGGATAATGCATAGAATGTGAATATACTTCTTGGAAATTTGGGCCCTGAAAATGTATTAGGGATAAACATAATACATTGTCCTTAAAATCGAGGAGTACATTGAACTTTAATAAAATAGGTACTCGATTCCATTGTGAAGTGCATATGCACAGAATGTGAATATACTTTTTTAAAATTTGGTCACTGGAGAGGTATTAGGGACAAGCATAACTTACTGGGCATAGAATTGACAAGTACAATGAATTTTAATGAAGTAGGTACTAGTTTCGAATGTGAAGTAGATATGCACAAAATTTAAATATACTTTTTGTCGTTCTGTCGTCAGTCGTCAATCGTTATGAAGTTATTCGAGACTTTCTTTGATGGCACGTGAAATAGCACATCAAGAAAAACAAAAACCGTTCGATTCACTCCAATTGGTCCACTCGTTCTAAAGTTAGACGCGATAAAAGTTGAAAATTCAGAAAAAAAAAACAGGAAATACCCCCAATTTGTTCAATTTGGACCCAATTTGGTCAAAAAGTTATGGACATTTGTTTTTACTCCTTTTGATCGGAATGATATGATCTCAATCTCTTTTGGACAAATCTAACATAATAAGAGTGAAATTAGTCTCATAAGTGGAATTTTTTCTAAATGCCTCCAAAGCACATTCTAAGAATCACTTAAAAATTGACCACCGTAGGGGTCTACCTCCCAAACTATTGAACCTGCGAGACTCTGATGGCAGTCAAATTTGGCAATTGAGAAGAAAGAGGGAATACTCCACTTTTTGTCAATTTCGAAAAAATTATGGAATTTTTACCTCCCCCCCTCCCCTTTGGTCAGTGGCGTTTTTTGAGGTGCCACGCCCACCATTCCCCATGCATAAATTTTCCAATAAGAAGAGTGTATTTTTCAAAAATTTCAGAAAAATTCGACGTTGTCTAGACAACTCTTAATCTCCGCTTAATTTTTAAAAAACCCGTTTAGATGTTAAATTCATTTAAATTGAGTTTGTTACGTTCTCAGGGAATTGCAAGTTTGCCATTCCGATCAAAAACAGCAAAAAAATGTTTTCGAAAATGTCCAAAGGAAGGGGGGGGGGGTATTGGACCCAATTTGGTCAAAAAGTTATGGACATTTGTTTTTACTGCTTTCGATCGGCATGATATGATCTCAATCTCTTTTGAACAAATCTAACGTAATAAGAGTGAAATTAGTCACATAAGTGGAATTTTTTCTAATTGCCTCCAAAGCACATTCTAAGAATCACTTAAAAATTGACCACCGTAGGGGTCTACCTCCCAAACTATTAAACCTGCGAGACTCTGATGGCAGTCAAATTTGGCAATTGAGAAGAAAGAGGGAATACCCCACTTTTTGTCAATTTCGAAAAAATTATGGAATTTTTTTTTGTTGCTTTTGATTGGAATGAGGCGACTTCAATACTCTCTGGACGCAACAAACATAATAAGAGTAGAATTTGTCCCATAAGATACAGGCTGTCAAAGTTGGAAATTGAGAAAAAAAGGAAAAACCCTTCCGTTAGTCAGTGGCGGATCTAGCCTTCTGTCAAGGGGGGGGGGGGGGGAGAAAAAAATTACGCGAAAATTTTTTGAGGTGCCACGCCCACCATTCCCTATGCATACATTTTCCAATAAGAAGGGGGTAATTATCAAAAATTTCAGCAAAAATTCCACGTTGTCGTAATTTTTTAATAAACCTGTTTAGATCTTAAATTCATTCAAATTGAGTTTGTTACGTTCTTAGGAAATTGCAAGTATGCCATTTCGAACAAAAACAGCAAAAAATGTCTCCGAAAATGTCCAAAGGGAGGGGGGGGGGGGGTATTACGACTCTTTTCTCAATTCTCAAATTTGATCGCCTGTAAAAAAACGCCAGTAAAGAACGCCTCTACCGATCGGAGTGAATCCAACTGTTCTTTCCTCTTCTTGATGTTCTCTTTCACGTCCCACCATCGCAAGTTCCGTAGGTGTAATATTTTCGGAGATTCGTTTTGCGATTTCGGAGACTCCTTTCGAACTCGTCTTCAAAAGTCGTTAAAATGAAACTTCCAGTCAAACAAAAATCCCAAAGAAATCTAAACAGTGTCGTAAAAAAGGGGGGGGGGGCGACCCTTTTTCCGCCGCCCCCTCCCTGGATCCGCCACTGCCTTTGGTCAAATTCGAAAATGTTATGGAATAATATTTTTTCATATTTTGATCGGAATGTTGCGATGTCAATTTCCTATGAACAAATCTAACATAATAAGAGTAAAATTACTCTTATAAGTAGATTTTTCTAAATGCTGCCAAAGCACATTCTAAAATTACTTAAAGATCGACAACCTAAAGGGTGTATCTCCCAAACTATTGAACCTACGAGACTTTCTTTGATGGGAGGAAGGAAGGAGGACATCAAAGCGAACAAAAATACGTTGGATTTGCTGCAATGTTTTAGTCATTCTAAAGTTGCAGGCTGTCAAAGTTGGAAATTGGGAAAAAAGAAGAATTTCCTCCCCCCTTAACGTCAATTATAAATAATAAGAAAAACTATTTTTTTTAGTACATTCAGGAAAAGGTATTATGAACAAGATATCTAGTCATTTGAAAGATAATACACCTTTATCTTTTCAAATGGAAAGAAGTGAAGAGACTGGAGAGACCACTGAAAACGAAATTCAAATTTCAAATCAATTTTCTCTGGAACAAGGAACAGTCCAACTTCGTTTCTAACCTTAAGGACTCTTCAGTCAGCATCCTAATAACTTTTGTGTTAAATTTTCCATATGAGAAATAATAAAATATATTTCTTTTAGGCAACTAAATAATTTCTTACTAACAACTCGATTACTAATTTCTTACTAGTTTCTTACTAACAACTCGACTTACTAACAACTACGATTTTGAGAAAGAAATTGAAATATATGTAAGTGAACTAACTCAAACTTTAGAAACCGATTTATTGCCATATTGGAAGCAAATAGAAAAGATGGCGAGGAAATCATCACCGTTGAACAAGAAGGCAATTTGCCTGAAATTTCAGTAAGTATTGAACAAGTACCAGAAGAACTCGAGGAAGTGGGTTCTTCTAGCTTCCAGAGTGGTCGAAGAAAGCACAGTCGGCGATCATAAGAAAAAAATTATTGTCGAAAGAGTATAATAAAAAAAAGGGAAGATAAGGAAGAAAAAATAGAAATTGTAACAGTCGAAGAAGAAGGTAGAAAGCAGGAAACTACAGTAGCTGTGGAGGAGATTCCCGTAGAAGAAAAAAGCGTTGATGATGTATCTAACAAGATTATCAAGAAGAAGATTAATAAGTCGGTAAAGAGAAACTGAAGAAGTACCCCTTGAAGAAGAAGAGAAGTTTCCTCTGTTATTGTGACCAAAAAGGAGGTAATCGAGAAGAAGATAGTAGTTAAGGGCGGAAAGCTTAAAGAAGAGACTTCTGATGAGCCACAATATGTTGTCGAGGAATTACTTGAACAAATTCAAGAAACAACTGTAGTCGAAGGCGGTGTTTCGAAAAAGAAAGTTAAAAAGTTAAATAGCTAGTTATCAAGAAAAAAAAACGAAATTGTAACAGTCCAGGAAGAAGGAAAGAAACCTGAAACTGCATTAACTGTGGAAGAACTAAAGGCTCCTGAAGAGCCTGAGTTGGCAGTAGCAGAATTACCTAAAGAAATCGAAGAAACTGCAATAGTAGAGAAAGGAGTTCCAAAGAAGAAATTAGTCAAAAAACGAGTCATTAACAAACTGAAAGGTGATAGAAAAAGACCCTCCCCCCCCCAAGAAACTGTCGAAGAGCTTCTGGAGGAAATTCAAGAAACAACAGTCGTTGAGGAGGAAATTCCCAAGAAGAAGTTCGTAGTCATCAAAAGGAGGAAGGGAGATAATGAAGAGAAAACTGAAATGGTAGCCTTAGAAGAAGAAGGTATGTAGACAAAGGCGATAGTAACTATAGAGGAAGTTCCAGCGGAACAAAATTCCAAGAAAATTCCTAAAAAGAAAATTATAAAGCAGACAAAGTTGGGTAAAGAGGAAATTGAAGGAATTCCCTTACAGATATTGAAGATAAACTCGACATTGTGGAATCTCAACATCTGGTAGGACTTCCCGAACGTATTCAGGAAACAACGGTAATTGAAGGAGTCCCAAGGAAGAAAGTTATAAGGACTCGTGTGATTAAGAAAAAGACAGCAGAGAAGGAAGAAAAAACGACATAGTTAAGGTTGAAGAAGAAGGCAAGAAGCTAAAAACTATAGGAACAATCGAAAAGGCTCCTCAAGAACCTGAATACGTCGTTGAATAACTACCGGAAGAAATTCAAGAAACAACTGTAATTGAAAAAAAAATCAATAGAAAAAATTGAGTCCTTAAGAAGAAAAAGGCGTTAGAGAAGAAAGAAGTGAAATAAAGCAAGAAAGGCAGCTGAGAAGAAAGAACGGGAACATATATAAGGCCTCACATAATTAAGCAATCCTAAACTACCCTAACCATATATAAAACATAACTGAACTAACCTAAGCGAACGAAAAACATAATTGAACCAACCTAGCCAAGATCCCTAAAGATTCTACATGTAAAATGAAGACCATTGGAGCAAACGTTTCTTACCGGAATGTTGGTAGTGATGTCTGGATCATCTCTATGCATGGGTATATACTCCATCTAATCATAATGCCAATGTCAATGAATTTGTTTAAACCATATGCGTCATAGTGAACAACAATATATGTAACAACGAAAAATGGCAATTTTGTACGTTAAATGGTGACCATTGGTCCAAATAATCCTCATCTGAAAGTTGACAGTATTTTCGGATAAGGTACGTTTCCGCCAATGGTGACTACTTTAATGCACCCTCTATAATCTAAAGATTAAATGCATCATCCTCTATATTGTATGCATGGCTATATACTCCATCTATTCATAATACTAATGTCAGTGAATTTGTATAAACCATATGCGTCATCGTCTAACAACAATCCGAAAAATGCCAATTTTGTACGTTAAGTGACCATTGGCGCAAACAAAGCTCATCTGAAATTTGACAGTATTTTCGGATAGGGTAGGTTTGCGCCAACGGTCACTAGTTTAATGCATCCTGTATATTGTATGCATATGTGTATGGTGTCATCTGTTTATGGTGCCCAGTCACAATGAATTTATATGAACCATATTAGTCATCGTCAGCAATGAAAAATCCAAAAGGTGAATATTCTGCACGTAGATTGATGACGATTGATGCGCAAACATTTTTTATTCGGACGTTGATAGTGATCACCCCTTTTGCATTTTCGGTTAGAGCACGTTTGCGCCAATGGTCAGTACTTTATTGAATAATATTCTATACTATATACCCCATCTGTGTATTGGGCAGGTTTCAATGAATTCATATAAACCATTAGTTTAAATGGATAAGGTACTTTGAATACACTTTTTTGCCTCTTTTTTGTGTGTTTTTTTTACAAATGTGGCTCATCCAAGAATGTTTTTAGCGAGTACCAAAATTATTTTCCTTTGTTACATGTTGTTAGAGTAAAGCTGCTTTGTTTCTTGTTGCTTTATTTTTAGTATAAGAGGTTATAAAAAGAACTAATAATAATAATTTAACCTTAATGTAAACAACAGGTAATCTACGTAAAGTTAAAATTTAAATGTCAATAGCGTCGACCGTTCAATTCATTCCAACTAGTCCCCTCGTTCTAAAGTTACAGGCGATCAAAGTTGAAAATTGAGAAAAAACAGGAAATAACCCCCATTTTGGTAAATTTAAAAAAAATTATGGACATTCTTTTTGTTTTTGATCGGAATGGTATGCTCTCAATCCTTTTTGGACAAATCTAACATAACAAGAATGAAATTAGTCCCATAAGTTGACTTTTTTCTAATTCCATCTAAATCACATTATAAAATTACCTAAAAATTGACCACATCTTCCAAACATTTAAACCTACGTCGTTCTCTGATGGGTGATGAAAGAAATCATCAAAAGGAACAAAAAAACGTTGGATTCACTCTAATCGGCCCTACGACTAGTTCTAAGGTTACAGGGGGGCAAGTTTGGAAATCCAGAAGAAAGAGCGGATACCTCCTCTTTGGCCAATTTCGAAAAAATGATACTTTTTGCTCTTTTTTTATCGCAATGAGGAGATTGAACAAACTGTCAAAGTTGGAAATTGAAAAAAAAAGAGGAAATATCCTCCCCCCTTTGGTCAATTTAAAAAAACATATGGCTTTTTTTTGGTTTTTGATAAGAATGATGCGATTTCAATCTCCTATGAACAAATCTAACACAAGAAGAGTAAAACTACTCTTATAAATTTTTTTCTAAATGCTGCCAAAGCACATTTTAAAATTACTTAAAAATAGACCACCGAAGGGGTCTATCTCCCAAATTATTGAACCTACGAGACTTTCTTTGATGGGATGAAGGAAAAAGGACATCAAAGCGAACAAAAATACGTTGTATTCACTGCAATGTTTATTCATTTTAAGGTTACAGGCTGTCAAAGTTGGAAATTGAGAAAAATTGCCTCCCCCCTTATTGTCAATGACAAACAATAAAGAACTATTTTTGTTGGTACAATTAGAAAAACATCGCATTACTTAATATACCGCTAAACTAATTAATAGGAGGGACAGGTAATACTTATAAACCTACACAGAACCCCAAATCAAATAACCACATCAAATTAGTCCTTTTAAGGTACCTGCAGGCCAGTGACTTACTTTCACTTTCTGTGAATGAAAAATTATAATTTATTACCGCGACATTTTCTTATGCTCGTTTTTGTTTAGCGAAACAAAGATCATTTTATAAGAACAATTATAAATAAGTTTCTATACCAATAAAGAAAGGAGAGCAACAAGTGCCATAAAAACCCAAAATTATAACTGGAAGTAATCTGGCAAATTAAAGGTAATACAGCATTATTAAAAAAAAATAAATTTAATTATTGCAAGTCTAATGGCAGAAAATCCATTGAAAATCAATTTCAAAACTAAAAAATGTCTTCGTAACAGTTTTTCATAATAATGTACCTATAAAGCAATTACTGCTTCGCTAATGAGAGAAAATAGGGCAAACATGCAAATCTAGCCCAAGAAAACAATTAACTCGCCCATTAAGTATGTCTGCTTGCCACGCAATATTACCAAACAATATGCCATTATTATGCCATATAGACAAAGTCATATTCGTGATTAATAGTAATTAGATATTATAGATATGGAAGTTTTCAACACGTGGACTCAAAAGCTGCTTACGTCTCGCAATAGGTGCACCTATCTGCCCTTAATGTCTTTTGTTAAATTGAGATTTAAGCTTTAATAACAATACTACAAAAATATCGTGTAAAGATGAATAATGACTTCACTGGCCCATTAAACTTGAACGTAGCAGACTGTTACATAACAACTGGTTTTGCTGTTGAAGTTACGTGACAATTGATTTTTGAATTACCAAAGCGTGGGAACCGTGACTGAAGACTGATTGGCGTTTATTTAAGAGAATAGTCAATAAGAGCAAATATTAAGGAGATAATACTGTTATTCTTTCGTATTATAAGAATACGATAACGTAACGACAATAATATGCAATTATTACAACACTCGATGAATAAATTTATCAAGTTGCATACCACTCATTAGTCCGTGTTTATAAAATAGTTATACCATATAGGTGGGCACTTAGCTGCTTGGTTACCTTCGGCTTGGATCTGACTTGGCAATGAAAGTAGTCTGTCTTCATTTCAATATGCGAACAAAAAAACCTGTTGACTGAAATATTTCGCCATCAATAGTTCGTTCTGTTTTTTCTAGCAAGAACACTCTCTATGTTGGACATCCAAATAGCACAGATTCTTTTCTTTTTGATTAAGTTTTGGCAGTAGACATATTAAAACCACTTTAGAACCACCTATTGTAAGGAAAAAGTGATTAATGCTTTCATTTGGATGCTATGACCTTAAATAAATAACGTTTGTATAATATACAAATACAAAAGAAACCTGATTATAAAACTGCCAATAAAACACAATTTAGGTGTGAGATGCTACTAAAAACCCCTTTCAAAATTGCTGGGTAATAATTATATTTTCATAATGGATGCTTGAAAGCTATGCGTGTGTTGCCCTTGACATTTTATTCAGTTGATGGTAGAAAAGAAGTATTCACTTAATTTATGCATATTTGATCTTTAATTTTAATGTGCAAAGCACAGGTGAGCAATTAGCGTGAGAAAATTTGGCATTTTGAACATACATGTTTAATAGGAAAAGAAAACGTTTATTTATCTTCCTCAACAGATTCTTGAAGCATGGAAGTGATGAAACAAACAGGGAGACACCCTAGAGTGACTATTTTTTATTCTATTTATGCCTCTCCTTTATTTCTTCGTATCTTTGAAAACAGTTTTCACTCTAGTTGCTTCTTAAACCGCTCTTTCTTATTTGCTTTTTTGTTTTTATGCTTTTAGAAATTCAAAATGCGCTTTTTGTACGCTTGCAGTTTTTATAATAACTAACTTAATAAAATTATCATCTTAGGCACATGTGAACAATTTTGAAACATATTCTGCTCCTTTATATGTATATTTCATCTTCTGTTGCTTCTTTCACGAATCCTTTGTTTTATTATTAATTCTAATATCCTTCTAATCTATTCCATATTCTATAATAAGTATTGACCTAATTTTTCTATTTTCATGTAACATAACTTTTTACATATTCTTGTTTTATTTTTTGTTCTTTAAATTTAGACTTTTATTAAACTCTCTGTTCTTTTAAGGACAGCTTTTATCTTAACTTTTTTACTCTAATGTGGGTTTATCTCTACTCTCTCATCTTCTTTCCTTTTTAACCTTTTATGTAATTCTTTGCTTTTAAAACTCTGGGATGTGGTTCATTTTCTAGGCTTTCTAAGCATAGAGTCTTTTTAAGAATTAATATAATAAGATTAGCATCAGGCATCAGGTTTTCAATTTCAATGTTTTATGTTTTTGCTTTTTTAATGCTTTATTTTTCTCTTATTAATATTTTAGTTTTTAATCTCCAATTTTGGCTTCTTTAACTGTGACCTTTCTTTAACAATTTTTCTCATTTTTTTTTTTTTTTTTTTTGATTAATGCGACATAATTGTCATGGTAGTGATTTTTGAATGAATTTGCCACATTCTTTGCTCTTCTGGCAGTTTCTACTCTTATTTTTTTTTTGTTGTTCTTATTAATATTATAGTTTTTAAGAATTTATTCTCTAATGGGAAAAGTTAAATGAGGGCCAAGAATTGGCCCTCATTTAACTCTCCATTTGTCTCGCTAACAAGTATTATTATTCATTTCATTATATTTCATCCCTAATTTTTCTTTTCTTATTGCTTCTTTTCCGGATTTCTTTTTTCGTTTCATCAATACATTCATTTCTACATTCTTATGCGGTCTATATAATTTATTTTATATTCCATAATAAGTAATGGCTTACTTTTTATATTTTTATATTATGTTTTAAGTTTATTTTTTATTTTTTTGGTCAAGTTTTTTTTCAGTTTCAACTATATTTTTTCTTGTTTCTTCTTTTTCGAATTTTGTATTTAGTTGTTTTATTTTCTTTTACTTTTATAATTCTCTGGTTTATTAAATCTTATACGTACTTATTTTGATATTGAATTGGATGGGAGATATTGGATCTACTTGTTTGTTATTATATTTTAGTTTTTAAGTCTTTATGTTCTCCAATTCGTGGTCGTCCTTCAACTCCACTATTACTCAATTTTTTTCGGAGCTAATTACTGCCATCAAATTGCCATCGTAGTGATTCATGAATGACTTTTGATCCATCAAAAGTTTTATCTTAAATTTTGTTGTTTTCTTTTTTGATTTATTCAACTTGTTATTCTACTTGTTACTTTTATCAACTGTGGGGTCTATAAAATGTATTATGTAATTTGATATTTTAGACCTTTTATTTTTCTTTTACTAATATTTTAATGTCTAAGTATTTTCTTCTCCATTTCTTACCCTTCTTTAAACCTCATTCCACCTTTTAAAACTGTTTTTACCCTATGTTTTTTTGAGCGCATTAATGCAATAAAATTGTCATGATAGTAATTCATTGTTGTCATTTTTTCTTGATTTCTGGTTTTGTTATTCATCTTCATACTCTTCTAAGCTTTTGTACATTTTCGTTTTGTAAGTTTAATTTTCAATCTTGTTAAAAACCATTTTAAAGCCCAGATATAAGAATATTATTTCTTATATATTCTTGTTTTATTTTTTTGTTCCTTAAATTTAGACTCTTATTAAACTCTGTATACTGTTAAGAACAGGTTTTATCTTTACTTTTTTACTCTAATGTGGGTTTAGCTCTACTCTCTCATCTTCTTTTTTCAACTTTTATGTAACTATTTGCTTTTAAAATTCTGTGATGTGGTTTATTTGCTAGTCTTTCTAAGCTTAGAGTCTTTCTAAGAATTAATATGATCAGATTATCAACAGGCATCAGGATTTCAATTTCAATGTTTTATGTTTTTGCTTTTTTACTACTTAATTTTTCTCTTATTAATATTTTAGTTTCTAATCTCCAATTTTGGCTTCTTTAACTATGACCTTTCTTTAACAATTTTTTTCTATTTTTTTTTTATCCATGCAATATAATTATCATGGTAGTGACTTTTTAATAAATTTGCCACATTTTTTTGCTCTTCTGGCTGTTTCTACTGTATGTTTTTTTGTTGTTCTTATTAATATTTTAGTTTTTAAGACTTTATTCTCTAAAGGGAAGAGTTAAATTAGGGCCAAGAATTGGCCCTCTTCTTTAATAAATGTTTAGATTCTATTTCCAGTACAGTTAGTGATTCGTGGATAATCTTGTTAAATTTTTTGCTCTTCCTGGAGTTTTAACTTCATTTTCGTTGTTGTTTTTCTCCCTGATTTTTTGCTCTCCGATTTATTATTCCATCTATAACTTTTTTTAAATTATGGGGTCTATCAAATGTACGTATTTTAAGATTTTAGACCCCCTTTTTCTATTACTAATATTTTTCTTAAGTATTAATCTCCAAGGAATAGCATCCCTGTCTCTGAGGAATCAATACATTAGTCAAATTTAAAACAAAGAGGAAGACACAATTATTTATTATACTATTATACCCTAGAGCTTAAACGACAAAAAAGTGAATATTTATTTTGTTCTTCGTATTTTTGAACACAGTTTTTCCTCTTATTGCTTCTTAAACCCGATCTTTCTTATCTCCTATTCTGTTATAAACTTCTTTCTATAAAATTCTAATAAGTAGGAAAATAAAATGGAACTATATGTTTTTCTGAGCGCATTAATGCAATAAAATTATCATGATAGTGATTCACTGTCGTCCTTTTTTCTTGATTTCTCGTTTTGTTATTTATCTTCAAACTCTTCGAAGCTTATGTACATATTCCTTTTTTAAGTTTAATTTTCAATCTTGTTAAAAACCAATTTAAAGCCAAGATAGCAAAAAAAGTTCTTGAAGCGTTGACAAAATTGCTAAGTGGCTTTATATCAACGTCAATCGTCATTATTGGACGTTTTTCATTGCTGAATTAGACTGATCATAAAAGGCTTTTTCAGTTAGTGGCTCTTGAGTGTTCTGAAAGTTCATAAGAGTATTATTGTAGCTTAAGATAAAAATTTAAGAATAGTATAGTGTGTGGCCTTTACGATTTATCCGCAGTATTTTTTCCAAAGTTAATATTAGTTCTTATGCATCAGAATGATTTCTTGCAGATAAACTGTGAACTTGGTAGGTCTTATCTTCATAACAACATATGAACTATCAACATGTAGACCAAGAGACATTACAAGCAATAAAAAATTTTTGGAAAATTCAAAAAATTTTCACTTTTTTTCTTTTAAAATTCTGGTAAGTTTTCAATATCCCTGCAGTTTTTTATTTGATATTTATTCGAACGGATGGGGGTTTCATTTAGATATTTATCTGGTAGGATGAAAAATTGACAGATTTATTCTATTCCATCCATGCAAATTCATCAATATATTAGATGAATAACTAGTTGAGCCGGGCTCTCTAATAACGTTTTCGGGTGGTCGCTCTAAGAGGATTGCCATCTTTAAAATTCCACTAAAAAGGCAAAAGATGGGAATACTCTCCCCTGATGAGCGCCCTAAGGCTGTTACCCAAAAACGTTATATATACCAAATTGGAAGGTTTTTAACAATAATTTACGCATTAAGTGACACTTCAGGCTATTCCCTGGTAACAATCACCTACTATTCACTCCCGCAACCAATATTCACCAAAAGAATCATCATCACTCACCGACAAAACAAACGGCAAGGACCGCTAACGCAACAGGCCCGATCTTGGCCATCATAGTCGTTGTTGTAACACTGCAGAACCCACTGTATAACTGGAGGAACCCGTTCGAATGTCTTTCACTTTAAATCTTTCATAATGTAAATGTCGAAGAACTAATCGTTTACACTGCAGTACCACCGTCGAGGATGGACGGTGGTACCCCACTCTGTCAAAGCCGACAAGTTTACTTGGAGCGTAATGTCGTAATGTTTTGGAAATTTTTTGCATCATTTTTGCAGTTGCTATAAACGTTTATTTAATACCTACAAACATGGATGAGCTAGTCAAGGTTCGTGGCGGTTATGGTGTTTATGGTGCCTGTTATTATTAAGTTGCCATTTAGAGAACGGTTGCCTCTTAAAGAAAATCCCTTGGCGCGTCCCAATAATTTATATCGTTTCTGACTAAATATACGCTTCTAAAAGTAAGTTAAAATTATATCATTATTATTATTTGGTACTTTTAATTAATTTATTAACATTTCGCTCTCAGACAATTAATTTCCACTTTCGCGCTAGAACGGCGTCCTCAAAATTGACTTCTGCGTTGAATTCAAATTTTATTCTACTTAATTACAGACATTTTTGCCACCTAACAGCGTTCCGGAATGACAGAATTTCATTCTCGCCAGACAAATAGGACTCCGGTTTAATTAAATTTTTCGAATTTAATATTTCGAGATCGAGGTTATTCTCCTCTGGTTTTCCATCACGTCGAACGGTGAATACAAAGAAGAAATGGCACATTTTAACACGTTTTCAAATTGATTTAATTTTAAACGTCGAATATTAATGTCTAACTGATGATATTAAGTGTTAACTAATAAATAAGGGTAGTTACTGAATAAATATTACAGTTTAACTGAAAAACCTACAACAACGACCTAGGAGACATGGACAAACAAATGCCGATATTTTCCTAAAAATGGTCCCTTTTTGTTGGCCGAAAGTCCGTCATTTTTAAGGTACTTTTGACGTAATTTCATCGTTAGAGCACATCTATTGGCGAATCACAATTTCAAATTATTTGATGTAAGTCGTCAAGTGACGTCAATTTAAGCGGATATTGCTGCCATTTTTAAGGTTCCCACAGCTAAAAAGGGTAGCCAAAACTGTAAAACAGGGGTGTCCCTTCAGATTTAATACACTATCTCGTTTATAATTAGAAGTTATCCAAGCAATATTTTAGGTCGTTCTTTAGATTTCTTATAATTAATAAAAAATTGAATTAGTTAGTTTTGTTGAGAAAACACCGAAAATTGCAGTAATAACAAAAGAGCAAAACACCAATAATACTCTGACTCTATTAATACCATCAATTAATAAATATGTAAAAGCCTTGTTTTATTGATAACCTGACGGTTTGGAAATACATTTTTTTCTATTGATTATTACTTTTGTACTTCAATTTTTAACAAAGTTCAATTTTCTCGTTTTTCACTTGAATCGAAAAGAAAATCAGTAATAATTGATTGGTTACATCTAAATATTCAATTAGGTTAGGTCAGTTAGTTCAGTTTAGTCAAGAAATCAAGTACAATTAACCTGTGCTTGATTTATTCATAACTAAAAGTTTGGTTTATTGATCAACACTGGAGCAGCTGTATTTCTTAAGAATACATAAGTCAAAAACTTAATGATTAATTTATATTTAGAAAATGAAGTCTGGATTTTCTGATTATTCTTTTAGCAGCTTTCAAGCAATATTTTATGTTGTTTATTAGAATATGATTTAGTAATTATTATTGAAACAAAAAAGCGCAGTAATGTAATCAATAATATTCTAAAGCTACCATTACTATCAATACTGAAAACCGTAAGTTAAAACTTTGATTTATTGATTGAATGAGCCCTGAGCAAGACCTCAATTAAAGGTCGAAACGTTGGCAATTTCAAAAAAGAAAAGTAGCTTCTTGTCCTACACCTGCTATCCAAATATTCACATTAGTAAATAAATGATGCTAAGCACAGATGATTTATTGATAACTTGACTAAGTCTGGGAATAACTTGTTGCTATGAGTTTTATACTTTGTTTTTTGATAGTTTGATATTTAATTTTTGATAAGTTTGATATTTAACTGAATTCGATTTTTTTGTTTATCACTTGACCGGAAAACAATTTTCAGTGGTAATTTATTTCTAAAACATTTATGAAAATTACCTCAAAAACTCAAGACACGTGTAGTTTAGTGATGACCTTGTGGTTGAGACAAAAATATTGATGTAATATCAATTTGTAACAGTGGAATTGACTTAAACAAAACTTTGATTTATTGATAACTAAAGTTTGGTGAGATATGTATTCAAAAGCTGACTAAACATTTTATTTGGTTTTGCATTGATTTCTTCTTGCACAAAAAGTTTAATCCAAAGTGATTAAATTATATTTATTGATTATCACGTTCTTGATGAGTGATCTATTTTAGCAGAACTATTAGATTAATCAATAAATAAAAGTATTGCACTGATGATGAGTAAGTAACATATTATTGCCTTGTATTGATATCCTTCAAGACCAAAATTCCTTCTTATTGAATAATTAATAATTGCAGTTTTTAAGCCAGTATTCTTCAATCATTCATTTTTTGGAACGGCTCAGTCAACATCTCTAAGCTATACTTGATATATTGCATAACGAAAAGTTGGTTTGTTGATTAACACTGGCACATTGTATTTCTTAAGAACTACACTGGTCAAAATCTTATTGATTGATTTATATTTAGAGAATCAAGTCTTGATTTTAATTGGAAATTGATTTAGTAAATACTGTTGATACTAAACAAAAAAAAACACAGTAATGTAATCAATAATACTCTAAATCTACCACTACAATCAATACTGAAAACCATAAGCCTGATTTATTGATAACCTGACTAAGTCTGGGAATAAATTGTTCCATTGATCATCACTTTGATATTTAACTGAATTCAATTTTTTTGCTTATCACTTAACCGGAAAACAATTTTATTTTCAGTGGTAATTGATATTTGAAATATTGATGAAAATTAATTGAAAAATTAAATATAATTTCAACTAACTCAAGACACGTCTAGGTTAGTGATGGCCTTGTGGTTGAGATATGTGCATCGATGTATTACTAATCAATTTGTAACAGTGGAATTGACTTGTACAAAACTTTGATTTATTGATAACTATAGTTTGGTGAGATATGTATTCAAAAGCTGACTAAACATTTCATTGGGTTTTGCATTGATTTCTTCTTGCATAAATAGTTTAATCCAAAGTGATTAAATTATATTTATTGATTATCACGTCCTTGGTGAGTGACCTATTTTAGCAGAACTATTATACTAATCAATAAATAAAAGTATTGTACTGATGATGAATAAGTAACATATTATTGCCTTGTATTGATATTCTTCAAGGCCAAAAAATAAAAAATGCCTGCTTATTGAAAAATTTATATTTGCAGTTTTTGAACCAGTAGTCTTCATCATTCATTTTTTGACACGGTTCAATCAAGAGCTCTAAGCTATACTTGATTTATTGCATAACGAAAAGTTTGGTTTGTTGATCAACACTGGCACATCGTATTTCTTAAGTACTAAACCGGTCAAAAAGTTATTGATTGATTTATATTTAGGCAATGAAGTCTTGATTTTCTGATTAGTCAATATGCAGTAAGCAGATCCAAGCAATATTTTATGTTGTTCACTGGAAATTGATTTAGTAAGTATTGTTGAAACTAAACAAAAAAAACACAGTAATGTAATCAATAATACTCTAAATCTATCACTACAATCAATACTGAAAACCATAAGGTTAAAAACCTTGATTTATTGATAACATGACTAAGTCTGGGAATAAATTGTTCTATTGGTTAGTACTTCTACACTTTGATATTTAACTAATTCAATTTGTTAATTACTTAACAGGAAAATAATTTTCAGTGGGAATTGATCATTAAAATTACTTGAAAAATTAAATATAATTTCAACTAACTCAAGACACGTGAAGTTTAGTGATATGTGACTTGAATGAGCATTGTTGTTTAATTAATTTGGAACAGTGGAGTTGACTTAAACAAGACTTTTATTTATTGATAACTATAGGTTGTTGAGATACGTATCCTAAAGATGACTAGTAACTTCATCTAGTTTTGCACTGATTTCTTATTGTATATGTATAAACGGTTTGACCCGAAGTTTTTAAATTTTAGTTCTTAATTAACACATTCGTGGCCTGTTCATGTTAGAATTAATTAATTAATCAAAAATTCAAATGTTGTAGATTGAAAACATTCCTGATTTATTGATTGTTAATAAGTGGCATGATATTACTTTGTATTGATATTTTTTAAGACCAATTATTGACAGAAGTACGCTTATTGATTAACTGATATTTGCAATTTTGAAACCCATATGATTCAATCGCGTCGAAAATTTGATTTATTGATTAACTCTACCACAGCTGTATTTTTTATGAACTAAGGTCAAAGACTTATTAATTAATTTCTATTTAGAAAGATGAATCTAAAGCAGGCCCAAGCAAACATTTTGTGTCGTTCTTCACATTTTTTATACCTGATGCAAGAGACGGCTATAGTATTGTTGAAGAGAACAGAAAACCCGCATTAATACTCTAACTCTTCCAATACCATCAATACAATCCTGAATAAAATCCTGAATAATCCTAAATAAATACCTGACAGCCATAAGGTCAAAAACTTTGAATCATTGATAACTTGACTGAGTCTAGAAATAAACTTTGTTTTATTGATTATTACTTTTATACTTTTATTTTTAGCTTAATTCAATTTTCTTTCAAGTATAATTGAAATATTGAATATATTTGCTGCCAACTCAAAGCATATATAGTTTATTGATGTTTTAGTTAACTAAATTTGTAATAGTGGAATTGATTTAAACAAATGCTTGATTTATTGACAAATCAAAAGTTCGTTGCGATATGTATTTAAAATTGGACTAAAAATTGTATTTTATTTTGCACTGATTTCACACAAAAACATTCTTGGTGAGTAATATATCTTTGAAAAATTTTGTAATTTATTGGCCGAATCACTGTGACAGATTGCGGAATGATAGATGACAGTTTAATGAAATTAACATATAAAAAAAACATTGCAAAAGTAAAGCCTTGATTTATTGATGACATGACTAAGTCTGGGAGTAAATTATTCCTATGACCTTTCTGATATTTAACTGAATTCAATTTTTTTGTTTATCACTTAACCGGAAAACAGTTTTCAGTGGTAATTGATTTCTAAAATATTGATGAAAATTAATTGAAAAATTAAATATAATTTCAACTAACTCAAGGCACGTGTAGTTTAGTGATGACCTTGTGACTAGAAAGTGCATTGTTGTAATATTAATTAAGTTGTAACAGTGAAATTGACTTAAACAAGACTTTGATTTATTGATAACTGTAGGTTGTTGAGACACGTATTCCAAAGGTGACTCGTAACTTCACCTAGTGTTGCACTGATTTCTTATTGTATATGTATAAACGGTTTGATCTGAAGTTTTTAAACTTTAGTTATTAATTAACACATTCTTGGCTTGTTCATGTTAGAATTGCTTAATTAATCAATAAATAAAATGTGGTAGATTGAGAGCATTCCTGATTTATTGATTATAAGTGGCATATTATTGCTTTGTATTTATATTTTTTAAGACCAATTATTGACAGAAGTACGCTTACTGATTAACTGACTTTTGCAATTTCTAAACCCATATGATTTAATTATGCCGAAAAGTTTGATTTATTGATTGTATTTTTTAAGAATTAAGGTCAAAGACTTATTAATTAATTTCTATTTAGAAAGATAAATGAAGTTGACAGTTATGTGGTGTAATGACATTAACATATAAAAAAAAACATTGCAATATGTTTTTTCCTCTCTGTTTTGTTAACGTTCAACAGGATAGCGATACATTCATATTACATTAGAGAACAAAAATCTATGTGACGTGACAACATTTTCTCAGAGTGACAGATTGCAGAATGATAGATGAGGGTTTTGTGGCTTAATGACACTGACATATAAAAAATACTGCAATATGTATTTCCTTGTCTGTTATGTGAATGTTTAGCAGGATAGCAATACATTGCTACTGCACCATATGTTTCTGTAACGTCGAAAATACGTTGCTCAGTTTCTAAAACTTAACTTCCAACTTAACAAAAACCAAAGACAATCGAAGCAATGAATATCCAGTTCAGCCTTAAGTGGCTATGACGCTTGTATGACCTGTGCTGACGACAAAATTACGTCAGTGAAACCTTTGAAGCAACGGACTTACGGTCATTTTTAGGGAAATATCGGCATATGTTGGCTCTGTCCATATCTGCTAGGTCATTGCTCAGTACTATATGAACCAATGGATATGCGGGGGCGTTTCTTATGAATCTTCTTCCAGCACTTCCATTCTTCTTTATTATTGTTGTCTTAAACTTTTTGTTTCATTATTTCGTGACACATTTTCCTTCAACACGGATGTGGATTCTGATCCTTTATGCTTTACTTTTTCTTCTTTTTTAATCTAAGGACCGTTCCTTATTTTCAATCTGATTATTCCTGTATAGTATTCCACAACAAAAATCAATCATTTTCGTTTATTATTTTGCATCGCAAGATTCGTTTATTATTTTGCTACTTTTGGTGATCGATGGCTTTCTTTGTCCAATTATTGTTCTCCCTGTTCTACAACTTTTTTTCTTCATTTTTGTGGCATAATGTTTCAGATTTTTAATCCGATGTAATCTCTGCTCAACTGTCTATAGTTATTTTATTTCTCTTGCTTTCTGTCTCTTGAGACCTTTCCCCTTTTCAACTTTCCGATTCGCTTACAATTTAAATTATTTTTATTTCTTTAATTCTTTTAATTCTCAATTTGGAATACAGGAAGGGCAAAAATGGATATGCAGGGGCGTTTCTTATGAAACTTCTTCCAGCACTTCCATTCTTCTTTATTATTGTTTCGGTCTTAAACTTTTTGTTTCATTATTTCGTGACACATTTTCCTTCAACACTGATGTGGATTCTGATCCTTTATGCTTTACTTTTTCTTCTTTTTTAATCTAATGGCTGTTCCTTATTTTCAATCTGTTTATTCTTATATAGTATTGATTCGTTTATTAGTTTGCTACTTTTGGTGATCGATGGCTTTCTTTGTCCAATTATTATTCTCCCTGTTCTACAACTTCTTTTCTTGATTTTTGTGGCATAATATTTCAGATTTTTAATCCGATGGAATCTCTGATTAATTGCCCATAGTTTTTTAATTTCTCTTGCTTTCTGTCTCTGAGACCTTTCCCCTTTTCAACTTTCCGATTCGCTTACACTTTAAATTATTTTTATTTCTTTTAATTCTCAAAAGCTTTCGGTATCTAGTTTTTGTTTCTCTTTTACTTCTAAACAGTAGTAGTAATTTTATTTCCTCTTTTTTTTAACTTTGTTTCTTAGGTCAATATGTTATTTTTAAACATCTTTTACTGTGGTCTATTATTTAATCTTAATGTTTTTTTTTATCGTAATACTTTTTAGACAATTAGTTTCTGTTTTTTTTTATCTCAGAAAATGTGTATTCTTAGTCACAAAAGTGACTTCTTGTTATTATTGTTTGTTATATTGTACTGGTTGGTATATAATATTATAATTTTGACTCTCCACACTTTTTATTTGTCGTACTTATTATTTCCAAGTTCTGTTGTTAGTTAATTTCTTCTTCTGTTGTTTCTTTCTTGCACATCCTGATTCTATTTTGTGAACTTGTTTTTCGAGATTTTCTGCTTTAATTTTATTTCACATTTTTTTCTTAAAGCACTTGAGAAGAGAAAACTAAATATCTATACTGCTAAGTACATTTTTTTTTGTGTGTTTTCTTAAAAGTCTACTTTATTGTGTTTTAACGTTGTAGCCTTAAAACAACGTAAAATAGAGGTCAAAACGACGATGACCGTGGAAATTTGATTTTGTGATCTTCCCCTGATAGTTTTCTTCTGGAAATTAACATCTCGAGGACGCTAGTTCTAAGTCACTATAAATAACAAAATAATGTTAAATTGCGCCTACACTTACTATCTATCGTTTATAAATAATATCATATTAATCCTTAGAAAAGACAAAAAACAAAAAAGACAAATAAAATATTTTCACTAAGTAAGCAGAAATAGCCGACGTTAGAAATATTGTCGAACATTGACAAGAATCAGTGGTAGAATAGCCTTAAAAAAGACGTCATTAAATGTTGAAACGTCAGCAGTCTCTGTTTACTTAGTAGAATTTTTTTATTTATTTGAACTATATTTTGAAAAATGAAAAACATTGTATATTAATGTTATAATTTTGTACTTTTGTCCACCCATTACACATATTCCTGACTCCATTACAACCAGGTTTATACCTATAAAAACTTATCGCCCCTTGGGTAAGTAGATAGCCTAGAAACGACACCGTAAGTTAGCAGGTTTGGGAGGAATTTGTCAACTTAAGTAGTAACAAGAACAACGTGGGACAGGATTAAATATTTTACGAGAGTTTGGTCTCAGTTCCCTAAAACTTTCTAATCGCAAAAAGACCTACAGTGAGGTAGGATTGTAGAAAAAGCAACGAACATATGTTGGTTGATTATCATATTTGAGTTGGTAAATTCATTTATTAAATTAGAAGTTATTAATTAAACAAAATCTAAATTTGACCATAAGAAAGTAATAATATCAAACGTCCTAATGGTGGGGTACTCTATGTCTAAAACGTCGACAATTATACACTGTGTCACTGTGCAAGGATGCCCTCTGTGAGAATCACAGAAACGGTTAGAGATATGGAGGCGAGATGATTTTTCGATGATAAAATATTGGAATAAAAATTAATAACCGCCATCTTAGAAGCTTGAAAAGACGCAATGAGGTGCAATACTAATAAAAAATAAATTAAAACCAAATTTATATAATCGCTTTTGTTGACATATCTAAAAATTAAACCAAGTAACACGTTTTTATAAACTTCATGTACGAGGTCTTATCATTGCAAAACTTTATTCTAATTAAACCTAACTCATATCTCTTACTGAGATTCCCATGCAGTGCATCCTTATTTTGGACACACCGTATTTGCAAATTATTTTGAAGCAAGTGCATACCCTTCGGCAAATTTCTAATAATTTTTTGTCTTCAGTAAACATTAAACTTGTCACATTGTGTGCTCTAATCGTTACTCTACTTTTAAATTTTACATTGTTATTTAAACAATTCTTTTAAGTACCCATCAGATTACGTAGGATCGAGTTTTTAAAATGCGACATTAAAGTCCTCGTATCAATAATTATTTAAATAAATAAACCCACGACACAAGTTTAGGAAGAGACTCGAAAGCTTCGCTCTGTATACTGATGATTATTAATGCCAAATCATCATTGCAAAATAATATAGAAAGCTGACAAGACGTAGCTCGGGAGACATATTACGTGAAAGAGAGCAATAAACTTGAACCTACACTTCTTAAAAGTCGAAACTTTTTACCTTTCGAATATGTGTGTGTGTGTTCGTCGTTGTATATAGGCGGACTTGCATTTCGATTTAAATTTCACTTCGTAATTCGATGTACCCTTGAACGAAATTGGAGATATCAAGAAGAGGAAGAAGAGGTGATCTTCTTTGACAAAATTAAACCTGTGAGCTATACTACCGAAGAAGAAGAGATCACAAACACGTGAATATCAGCATATGCACTGCATAAAAAATTACCTTTTAGTGTAATGAAGTAAAGTACTTAAGATACCCATGTCTCCTTACGGTTTCAAATTGAGGCTATTTATATGCTAATTTCGCTTTTTCTCAACTTTTCCACAAAATAAAAGAAATTTGCATAAGCTACTCAGATAAATCAATTTGAGCGAAAGCGCTTTAACAACAAATGGTTATGTTTTATATGCTACGCGTATCTTGCAAGAAACGCATTTGCCTTATGTGGTTAATAAATTATTATATGTCAGGTACATGAACATATAATTATTATTGGGTGACTATTAATTTGTACTTAAATTTCTCTTATAACATCTGCATTGTTTTCGTTCCTATATTAGTGCTAATATTTATTAAGTTTTATTTTTTGTAATCTCACTTATTCATCCATCTTTATCGCTTTAGTTAATAAACAAATAAAATGGCTATTTTCTATTAATAAAAATCAAATATAATAATAGTACAATTTCGCTATTGCTTGGAAAATAACGCTGTTTACAACAAATTATTAATAATTGTTATAATGGTGATTTGGTACGTGAATAAATTATGAATAATATTATGTGTAATTACGTACAGAAATGCGTGTTTTCTCCGTGACCCACATTTCGAGAGTGAATTGAAGAGTAGGTAATATTCTCAATTATTAATCTTTTATGAATCAATACCCGTGTGATTGAACATTATGCGGGTTTTGGTGGTCAACAATACCGACATTTTGCCCAAAAGTTGCAACTAATTAACCTGTATTATTAATCTCAATGGAGAAAATAATTAATTTTTGGTCGTAGGCAAAATATCTGTGCTCTAACTCATATATAAATATAGATTGTTCTAAGCTTAATTGATGCTTGACCCTGTATGAATGGATGGGTCATCCTCACTCTTACACAATCAGAATCATAGTACCTACCTATCTACTTATCGACAACTTCGTATATAGTGCTATGGTGTTGATTAATTTAGCTTTATTTGGTAAATGTATTTAATAACTTCCTTCTCTTAAGGAAGGATTTGTGATACTACGAGGTGAGTAAGTTTATGAGTGTTTTTGTAGTTTAATGCTTGAATTTATGACGAAAAAATACCTGATTATGTATGAAAATTTTCAAGTTTCTATAGCTTTAGTGAGTCCTGAAATTGCATTTAGGATACTATACATATATTGTATAAAGCAAAAATTGACGTCGTATATATGTGGAGGAAAATTGATCGGTTTAGATCTATATGGAAAAAAATGAAAAATTGCATATTAGCTTATTATACAGGGTAGCTTTTTTCGATGTTCAGAAATTTCGATCTCAGAAACTACAAAATGGGTTAAATGCTCACTAGATAATTGACATCAAACCAAATTTTAACTTTTTTTTAAGTCAATTTATGTAAGTTATTATTAGTCTGGTCATAATGTTGTCTTGAATAAGCTGAACTTCTCAGCTTTTTCTGACAGCTGTTATTTTTAAACCACGATTTAAAATTACGTTTTTTTTTTGATCAGATGGACTTAAATTATTGTGATGTTATGTATTATTCTTACCTGTCTGCGGAGTTCTGTGAAAAAATACAACTGGCACAGATTTGCTGCGTTCGCTTCATATATGAAGTTTGAAAGTAGGAGCATATTACTCGTACTTATCTTCAAAATAATATTTTAAAATTTAACTTTAGAGAGAAACTGCACTTTGCTCTGTTTGTGTATTCGATCCTTAAAAATAAACTCTTCAGATATTTAATGCAATATATGATTTCGAGGCGTGACGTACATAATTTGTGTCTTAGGTCCGGTTGTACAAGTTGATTTTAAATACAGGAACTCCTCTTAAATCGCAAATTGGCGTAATGATCGTTGTATAAGTTCGTTTTAAGCGTAAATTAGACTTTAAGTTTATCTTAAGATATGATGTGGATGAAGCAGGACTTAAGCTTTAGAGATCGGTTTTAATTTAAGAAAATTAATAGTTTTGTCACTTTAAATGTTTGTGTTAGTGTTAAAAATTAAAATGAATATTTTTGGAATTTTTTAAGATATAGAGATAGCTGCTTGCACAACTTTCCTCATAAAGTTGATCTAAGGTGGACCTTAAAGTTTCCGGTACGGAATACATCGCTGTCAAGCGATCTGTCACTTACCAATTTTTTTTTGAGGTTTAAAGGTTTAAGGTTTCTTAAATTTTTTAAGGTTTAACTTAGCAGAAGACTTTATGGGGAAAGTGTGTAAATGGCACATAATATCGGACGACGAGGATAATGTAGATATATTTCTTACAAACGGAGAGACTGTTCTTGACCGCCTAGTTGAGCAAAAGTTGGGTTTCTTGGGTAGTCGGTCTGGGCGACAAGTATTAAAACTCCTAAACTGCCAAGCTTTCGACAATTTTTATTGTCTTCGTCAGGGCTATATTACAGTAAGTGCAAATAAGTCACAATAAGAGGCTACAATGGTTATAGATAGCTTACCGTCTATTCTTTTGTATCTATGTGGGTCCCGCAACAGAAAAATGTTAAAAAAGTTATTAAAAAGACGGACACACGTTTTTTTTGGCGTGTGATTTTTATATTATGTGTTTTTTAACTGTAAGGGAAATAAAAAATGTCCCATCATCGTACGGTACATAGTTCAACAATGTCTGTCGTAAACGTGTGTCCGTCTTTTTAATACCTTTTTTAACATTTTTCTGTTGCGGGACCCACATAGACATAAAACAGTAGACGGTAAGCTATCTATAACCATTGTAGCCTCTTATTGTGACTTATTTGCACTTACTGTAATATAGCCCTGATGAAGACAATAAAAATTGTCGAAAGCTTGGCAGTTTAGGAGTTTTAATACTTGTCGCCCAGACCGACTACCCAAGAAACCCAACTTTTGTTTCTTACAAACGACATTTTGCCGTCACAAATCAACATCCATCATTTCTTTAATTTAAACTCTACTTATACAACGTACATCCACGTAGATCAGAAATGTAGATGTTTAAATTTAATTTTAAACCGAATTTTAACACCAAATTTAAATCTGTATTTAAAATTAACGTATACAATTGGCCCCAATATAGCCGTGCAGAAAACAACTTAGAGATTTAAAAGATGCTTTGCTTACCAGTTGGTGTGCCTTTTGAACGGCAACGTTTATGAGAAAATGATAAATTTCAGCAAATGTGTGTTTAACAAGAAATACTTTAAGGTCTTACTGGATAGAATGCAGGATGTGGTGTAGTTATTATTTTTAGATTTTTTAGTAGTATTGTTATTTTGGGAGTTGTTTAGGCACCATGGAAAAACGCTATCGCGAAAGGTGCCTTTTGGGTGTAGTAAAATGATGTTTTAAAACTTGTAATGTTTTGAGTCATTCCGAAGTTATGCGAAGAAAAGCGAATTTCAACGATTTTGTTTTTAACAAATAGTCACTTCATGGTTAATGTTACATAAAAAGTAAGAGCACTTTATACAGGCACATTTTAACATTCTTTCCTATGGCATGCAAAAATTGAAATCCGACGTTTCGTTTTTGAGTAACCATCAACTTTTATTTTTCAAACAAAATAATATTAGAAGAGTTTATTATTCTACATTCTGTTATGTATCACACTTTAAGGAAATTCAGCCAATGATGTAAGTTTTATTTTGACCGTTGCGACGTGAAAAAAACTGAAAAATAAGAAAATAAACGCTGTTGTAACAATTGCTTAATCAATTGTAATGCCAAATTGGTTTAAAATCATCAATTTGGCCTTTAATGTAGATTTCTAAAACATCTCAATTTATTGCGAAAGCTAAATAGTATATACAGGGCATCCTAAAATTATATGTACAGGGTGTCCCAATAAGCGGAGCGCGCGGCTGTTCCTCGAAAACTATTGATCGTAAAATTTCAGGAAAAAAATTTTCGTAGTAAATGTGGCCACGAGAAAATGCTGGAAATTATTTTCAGCTCTTTAAATCAGCCGATAGGGGGCGTTTCACTACCGCTATAATGAAAAATATCAGATAACTCTGAAATTTGCAATGAGAAGCTATAGTAAAAATACCATAAATGTAATCTCCTGTTCTCTACGAACAACTTTACTATTTAACTTTTTTTTCATTTTATTTAACTCATTTTCTCAGTCGCCGGTAGAGGGCGTTTTTCCAAAATTCTGCGATTGCGGCATTTTGAAAACGCTCAGAGTAAACAGCGATCATATCAGTAGTTTCGAAATTTGATAAAGGTATTTTGGAGGTGAAAATCAAAAAAATCAGAACGTGAAAAGGAGCAAAAAATAATCCGAAAATAAACAGATTGACAATAATGAAATTATTGTCAAATAACTTAAACCCCTCATTTGTTTTTTTCCATAGCAACCATAGCCTACTATTAAGTTCATCGCTTTTAATGTTATTCATTAATTTGCGATAATTTTTTTTTAGTAGTTTTTGTTAATATTTTATGTTGTGGAAGAGATAGAGTCTTGCAGTTTCACAACAAGATACACCATTAAATTCTTTATAGAATAGTGAAAATAAAGTTATAGTATTGCACTTGATTTTTTCGAAATAACTATGAGGAAAGCGTGAATTTTGGAAAAACGCCCTTTACCGGCGACTGTAAAAATGAAATTGGACTTTTTGCTAGGGCACCTTGTAGGCCAGGAAATGCTCTTTAAAATGCCGCTAGGATAAAGTCTCCACGATCTACCGTTACTGAGTTATTCCATTTCTTTCAAAGCAAACTTTGCACCAACACCACTCCATTATTAGAAGAGATAGAGGAAAAAGCTAAATAGCAGAGTTGTTCGCAGAGAACAGGAGATTACATTTATGGTATTTTTACTATAGCTTCTCATTGCAAATTTCAGAGTAATCTGACATTTTTCTTTTAGTGGTAGTGAATCGCCACCTAGCGGCTGATTTAGGGAGCTGGAAATATTTTCCAGCATTTTGCCGTGGCCACATTTACTTAGAGAAGATTTTTTTCCCGAAATCCTACGATCAATAGTTTTCGAGGAACAGCCGCGTGTACTGCTTATTGGGACACCCTGTACATAGAGCTACGACATACAAATTACTAAACGATAGAGACCACATTTCTCTCAGCACAAAATACAATTCGCGTCGTTTCATCTTTAATTTTACCTGTCAAATTTCACTTTCAAACATCAAAGTGACTTAAACATCGAGACATAAACATTAATGTATACGGATATACTTTTTTTATAAGGCGTGTAGAAACATAAAACTCTGTATATAGGGGGTAATTGTAAGATTGTATATCA
The DNA here is from genome assembly GCA_951812265.1 of Taphrorychus bicolor. Classification (NCBI taxonomy): domain Eukaryota; kingdom Metazoa; phylum Arthropoda; class Insecta; order Coleoptera; family Curculionidae; genus Taphrorychus; species Taphrorychus bicolor. The sequence continues at coordinate 20,494,345 of OX638305.1, forward strand.
GTTCTAAGCTATTTAATAACACTTTGAGTAATCATTGGTTTATATCAACATAATAAGGACCTATATGAAGGTGAGGAAAAATGTCAGTTAAATGTTCATTAGAAGGCTAAAAATTTAGTCGGTCAAGTTCTCAACCTTATATCTTTAAAATTAGTGAAGTTAAAATAAAAAAAATTGCTGAAGTTAGCAGTCTGTTTATTTGTCTTTACTAACAAAAAAAAATCAAAGAGTTTTAACCAACTTGGGGGGATCGAATTTTGGCCGCCTAATCTAGTCGATTCTCCTACTGTGCGTCGATCCACAGGGATTCGGGCCGAAGCGGCAACGCCCAGCGCCGACTGCGACCCGTGGAACTCATCTAGACTAAACGAGAACCGGTAACAGTCGCCTCGGTTCTCGAAAGTACGAGAGTGTGTTCAGGCCGGGTTCAACCAGCAAGCCGCGCGAGATGTAATCGAATAGATAGTGCAGTGTAGTAAATAAGCGGATTAAGCGGTCAAGAGAACAGGGCGAATTGTTAGTAGAGGGTAATTGTGTTTTAATCGTGTTGTAATAGTTAAAAGTAAATACCACTGTGTAGTTAATTGATGGTAAATTATTAGAACCCGTATCCCGTAACAACTGGTGTCAAAAGTGGGATAATTTTCGTCAAACTTGTGACTCTACGGACAAAGAAGTCGTCGCACGCGTGGAATTTTGTGTGATAAGGACAGTGCAAGAAATTAGTGTTTTCTACATGACATATACGCGATCTACGACAAAAATCACGGATGAACAACTAGCAGCCCTTATGGAAATGCTGAAGAAGTATAAAAAGGAACAAAAAAATTTTCTGGAAGAACAAGAAAAAAAAGGCAACTTGAGAAAAAAGAACAAGGAAAACAAAGGCAGCTCGACAAAGAGGAACAAAGACATTTTCTGGAAGAACAAGAAAAGTAAAGGCAACTTGAGAAAAAGGAACAAAGAAAAAAGCTGCCCTGTTTCAAGCATTAAAGGATGGTCGTCACGAGTTGCAAGAACTTGTCTCAATCAAAATGACTGAAGTTAAGCAAGACGTAGATCAAGTCAAACAAGACGTGGATTAAGTCAAACAAGGCGTGGATCAAGTCAAACATAAAGTAGAGATGAAAATGACGGATTTAGAAGAACGGTAGCGGTTCTGGGAAACACGTCGTAGTGTGCCAGCTTCAACTGCTAAGCGACTAAACATTACTAGGCCTCCAGTTTTCGAAGGCACTACTTCCTGGAGCATTTATAAAGACCAATTTGAGGCGGCAGCAGTTTGAGTTTTTTTGAACATTCTAGAGTATAGTTCTTGAATTTGATATTTTTATTCTTCAGATTTTTCTTCAAGTATTTTTTTCTCGGTAACTATAGTGAGTGACTCTTTTTCAGCCTCTTCTACTCAACTAACAACTAGGGCTCGTTCTTCATTTATATGAAGAACTACTATTATCGTGTGTTCTATTTGCCACGGCAGTTCTTCAATAAAAAATTCCATCGACTTAGATATTTCTTCCTTCTCTAGAGTCTAGAGAACCAACAATTTTTGTGGTTGGGGTCTTTGTTTGATTTGAAGTTCCTGTTTTGAAGTATTTCTTTGATTTTTTATTTTTGATATTTCTCTATTATTTTTTATCATATTTCGTTCGACATTTTGTAATTTTTTTTTCTCAATCTGAATTGATCTTTTCATGTGTTTTCACTCTTTTGGTGTAATTTGTGTGAAACTTGAACTTTCCAACAAGTGAACAATTGCAATCTATATTCATTTCTAATGAGACAATTTTGGCCTAAAAAAAGACGGATTTTCTCACGCTTCATTCCTCCTGATTTTTTAAGTTTTTCTTGCACGGTTTTGGCTTGAAATAGAACCTTTAAAGCTTAAAAAAGGATGGACAGATTCGGGCAAGCCTAGTCTACCGAACTTTTAGTAGTTTTGAGAAGAAAAGTTGCAGACATCACGCCTACATTTTAGACCACTGAAAAGTGTAATTACAACGCAATTGCCACCGCGTTAGAGTGGAGATTTGGTGGCTTACAGGTCTTGTAAAGGGGAATGTCGACACTGCCAACGAGTAGAACAACGAGAAGGACCAACCATTCTTAGGAGAACCAGGATTAACGTCCACGAACATTGTACCACTGAACAAATGAAGGTCGAACAAACAACTGATAATGCTGTGGGGTTAATACGTCAATGGAAGTTGGAAAATCAAAGACCTGATTGGAAGGACATAGCAGATAAGAGCCCGAAAGAAAAAGCTATGTGAGCTCAATGGAATTCCTTGGCGATTCAGAATGGTTTACTGAAGATGACTTGGGAAAAGTGCCACGCTCCAGTTTGTCGTACCAGAAAGTAGAAGGAAAGATGTCTTGCGAGAAATGCACAATGGAGTTTCTATAGGCTATTTTGGAGTGAATAAGACCCTGGATAGAATTCGGGAAAGGTAGTACTGGATGAATTGCCGAGATGACGTCGAATAATGGTGCAGATACCTGCTGCTTCGTAAAAGGACCCCAAAGGAAGGGTCCTTTTCCAGAAAGGGACCATGGCAACAAATACATCTTAGTTTCCATGGATTATTTCAGTAAATGGCCTGAAGCTTATGCACTACCAAATCAGGAAACTAACACCGTGGCAAGGGTCTTGGTTGACGAATTCTTCAGTAGATTCGGCGTACCGTTAGAGTTTCATTCGCAACAGGGACGGAATTTTGAATCATAACTTTTCAAGAAGATCATGGAGCTTCTGAAAATCCGCAAAACAAGGACAACTCCTCTCCATCCACAATCAGATGGAATCGTCGAGCTTTGCAATCGAACCATGGAACAATACCTCTGCAAAATGGTAGCGGACAACCAGAAAGATTGGGACAAATTTCTGCCTCTTCTAATGATAGCTTATAGAGGTGCAGTGCATAACACAACAGGACATACCCCTGCCAAGGTTATAGTTGGTAAATAGCTTCGTCTTCCGGTAGATTTGGGGTACGGATTACCAGAAGAACTGGTGCAAAAGATGTCCAGGACTATGCTGATGAACTTCGAGAAAGATTAAAGGAAATCCATCGAAACATGAGGACAAAAACAAAGACTGCCAGCGATCGAATGAATCAATCATCTCAATCCAGATATGACCTAAGGGCGAATTCTGCAGGATTTAAGGCAGGTGACTTCGTTTGGCTGTATAACAGAGGAAGAAAGGAAAGTCTCCCAAGTTGTCGCGAAGTTGGGAAGATCCATATACAGTCATCAAACGGATTAACGACGTGGTATACAGGACCAACGTACCCCTACAGTAAAGATGAAAGTGGTTCATCTCGAAGCGGACAAGCCAAAGTAGGAATTGTTAGTAGAGAGTAATTGTGTTTTAATCATGTTGTAATCGTTAAAAGTAAATAAAAGTGTGTAGTTAATTGACGATAAATTATTGAAACCTGTATCCCGTAACAGTCTTTTAATAAAAAAACACTAAGCAATTAATTTTGTTACTGTTAATTTACGTATTTAGTGGACAATGAATTCTTTTGGGACGGACCCCAATTGATGCTACCTGATGTGTGTGAAATTTTAAACTTCATTACCATCCTTGGAGTAAAACAAATGACTCTTCGGAAGAAGAAATACTGTTACTCTTTATTCTGTACCCACAAACCGCACCTGTACTGAATGGCTTGGTACGATCAAATGTTCATTAAAGTAGCATACCACTGAAATGGATATTGTGGGAATATGGGTTCTAAAATGTAGTAGTCATTACAATTACCCACCTATTGTAAATAGTACCTGATTATAATTGCAGTATATTTTTAGGTTTAAGGTCACGGTTGTCTTAAGAAGTGATTGATACAAGCCGGCGCGATGCAAACAATGGTGTTTCTAATTATGATTGAGCTTCAGTAATGAAGAATTTCAGACAATAGTCACAAGGCTTTGCATTCTCATATATTAATGTCTCAATTTGCAAGGTCAATTTACCAAAATAGTAGAAGCACTTTCTATCAGCTAAAACTTTGATATTGCGGAGCAAAGCGTACAAATACAAAACTATGTTATATTTACCATTCATAAAAATATATAAACTCTATCTGCTTTTATTACGGAGTACTTACTCCTCGAAACGTGGAGGGCTCATAAATTCCATGCATCAGCATAAACTTTTTGATACACAAGAGAGTTTCAGTCTGAATGAAATTGGTCTGCAAACTATTGTCCGTTGTTTATAGCAAGAACGAATTTCCGAACTCCGTAGACCGTTAAATTGCTCTAAATAGAGCGAAGTCTCTGTCGAGACGTTCGTTTGAGAGGCGTTTGACTGTAGAGACTTCTCTGTTTGAGAGGCGTTTGAGTAGATTGGGTTAAAAAGTAGATTAGTTACTAATTATTACAGTAATCTAAGCACAATTCTTTGCATACTTGATTTTTATATTTATTTAATTTTTTTCTGTTGGATTTATTTGATATTCATCTATCCGACCAGTTTATAAAAGGCTACCGAACTCAAAAGTCCGATTTTTGAATGTGCATCATCAAGTAACATCCTATGTAGAGAGAAACCCTTGAAAACTGAAATTACCCCGTATTTCCCGACTTTCATGAATTCCAGGGAATACTGAGTAATTTCGGCCTAACATAAAATTGCTATATATAGAAATAGAGCAGTCTTCGACGAGGCACGTTCTTGAGGGGCATTTGACTAGATTGGATTAAGTAAAAAAATAGTTTAGATTCTAATTGTTACAGTAATTTTGGTGTCTAAATACAATTCTTTGCATACTTAATTTTTATATTTATTTGATTTTTTTCTGTCATCTGTCCGACCAGTTTATAAATGAGTACCGAACTTAAAAGTCCGATTTTTGGATGTGCACCATCAAGTGACATCCTGTACAGAGAGAAAGCCTTGAAGACCGAAATTACCCCATATTTCCCGACTTTCACGAATGTCGGGGAATACTGGGTAATTTCGGCCTAACATAAAATTGCTATAAATAGAAATAAAGCAGTCTTTGACGAGGCACGTTCATGAGGGGCATTTGACTAGATTGGATTAATTAAAAAAATAGTTTAGATTCTAATTGTTACAGTAATTTTGGTGTCTAAATACAATTCTTTGCATACTTCATTTTTATATTTATTTGATTTTTTTCTCTGTCATCTGTTCGACCAGTTTATAAATGGGTACCGAACTCAAAAGTCCCATTTTTGGATGTGCACAATCAAGTAACATCCTTTATAAAGAGAAAGTCTTGAAGACCGAAATTACCCCGCATTTCCCATCTTTCACGAATGTCGGGGCATACTGGGTAATTTCGGCCTAACATAAACTTGCTATAAATAGAAATAGAGCAGTCTTTGACGAGGCATCTACTTGAGGGGCATTTGACTAGATTGGATTAAGTAAAAAAATAGTTTAAATTCTAATTGTTACAGTAATTTTGGTGTCTAAATATAATTCTTTGCATACTTAATTCTTATGTTACTTTGACTTTTTCGGTTGGAGTTATGTGATCTTTAAAGTATTGTTACGGGATACGGGTTCCAATAATTTCTCGTCAATTTTGCCGCACACTTTTATTTACTTTTAACTATTACAACACAATTACTCTCTACTAACAATTGCACTGTTTGCTTGTCCGCTTATTTCGCTTATTTACTACTGGACAATCAATCCCATATCGCGCGGCTCGCTGGTTTATATACCCGCCCTGAACACACTCTCGTACTTTCGAGAACCGAGGCGACTGTTCCCGGTACTCGTTTAGTCTAGATGGGTTCCCGGGGTCCCGATCGACGGTCGGCGTTGCCGCTTCGGCACGAATCTCTGTGGACCGACGGTCAGGCGGTCCACAGAGAGAGAGTCTTAACTCTCCACGACTGTAAGTCTTTAACCGTTCAAGATGAACCACTTTCATCTTTGCTCTAGAAGACTTTCCTTTCTTCCTTCGTGGATTATACAGCCAAACCAAGGCACCTGCCTTAAATCCTGCAGAAATCGCCCTTAGGTGGCTCATTAAGTAGACTTATGATTTTATAAGCACATCGCATACCGTACACAACTTGGCCTGCGGATACGGTGCCATATTCGGTGCTTGTTTGTCGTCCTGGTAACACTTTAGGATCGACAGCTCGAACGCTCTTATCCTGATCTGTTCCATGTTCTCTTCGAGTCCTCCTGCTTCTGCTCGATCCGTTTCTGCAGCTCGTGCGTAGAGGCCAACTGGTTCTCGTCTAGGGCGGACAGTCGTTTTTCGCGATCACGCGCCTTTTCCCTGGCAAGTTCTTATCGTTCTGGCTCTCGTTGACCAATTCTTTCGTCCCTTTACCGCCTCTCGTCCTGAGCCTGTCCAGCCTCTCAAGCCGGTCTTTCTCTAAGGCCTTACGTCTTTCTTCAACCGCCGCCTCCTTGGCCGCTTTCTTTCCCTTACCTTTTTTGCGGTCATCTTGAATGCCTTGAATGTATCCTCTCCGCTCTCGGCACGACTGCAGAAAATCATGCTTCTTATTTTGAGCTTCCAGTTCGTTGATGAAGGCGATTTCCTTCAGTTTTTTTTCCTCGTCGTGAGCCTTTTTGACGATCCTCGAATGTGGCGTTTGCGACTTTGGGCCGCCTTTTGCAGCCTTAACTCCATTCTCTTCCTTTTCTCCTCAATCAGCAGCACTTTGGCAGTGCTATCTTTTCAATCCGGCCGTGCCGAGTTTTTCTTCGGCGTTGTCGCCCCAACTGTGCATTGCTCCGCATTCCTCTTCAAGCTCTTTAGGTTGTTGAGGTTGTTTCTGACACTGTTGTCGATCGGCTTCTGGGCCTTGTCGTCCGACGATTCCGGCACCAAAGCCAGCGCTGGGAGGCTGGCAGTCTGACTTGATGGAATCTGGTTGCCCACGACAAGGCAGCGTCAGACCTTCTTATTGTTCGCGTTTTTGAATCTCCACCCTTTCACGGTGAGCCACCCGTCCAACTGTTCATCCCGCGCACAATCATTGTTCAAAGTCCCCGAAGAACTAGCGCTACTGTTGCTTGAATTAGTCACGTTCCTGTTCCCTCTGCTTTGATGCTTGACTTGATCCACATCTTGTTTGACTTGACCTACGTTTTGCTTGACTTCAGTCATTTTGATTGAGACAAGTTCTTGCAACTCGCGACGACCATCCGTTAATACTTGAAACAGGCAAGCTGGCAAGTTCTTGTCGTTCTCGTTCTCGTTGTTGCTGTTGTTGACCAATTCTTTCGTCTCTTTGCCGCCTCTCGTTCTGAGCCTATCCAGCCTCTAAAACCGGTCTTTCTCTAAGGCCTTACGTCGTGCTTCAACCGCCGCCTCCTTGGCCGCTTTCTTTCCCTGACCTTTTTTGCGGTCATTTTGGATGCCCTGAATGTGTCCTCTCCGCTCTCGGCACGACTGCAGAAAATCATGCTTCATGTTTTGGGCTTCCAGTTCGTTGACGAAGGCGATTTCCTTCAGTTTTTCTTCCTCGTCGTGAGCCTTTTTGACGATCCCTCGAATGTGGCGTTTGCGATTTTGGGCCGCCTTTTGCAGCTTTAACTCCATTCTCTTCCTTTTCTCCTCAATCAGCAGTACTTTGGCAGCTTTGACGTCTTCCACTCAAGCAGAAAGCGTCTGCAGGGTCTGAGCTAGCTCCAACTGTAGATATTCCCTGCGCTGCTGCGCTTTGGCCTACTTGGCTTGATACCGCTTCAACGCTTCGGCCAGTCCGATTTATCCTTGAGGATTCGAGAGTTTTTGGTGGAGTTTCAAGGCCCGGCCGGGGTGACGGGAGTTTATGGCTTCGAGCGCGGCCAAAGTATCCACGCGCTCGCTCCAAGGCATTTCTGCAAGCATTGGCTCGTAACTGGCTTCTAACGAGATGTGACCGTCATCGAGCGTGCCAATCAGACAGTCCGCGTCAGCGTCCCTTTGAAGCTCATCCCCAGTCTCTGTGCCGTCAGTTTCAGTATCTACTTCAATCTCCAGATTTTTCAGCTTTCTTACGGTGCTCTTCTTCGGCTGTGATTTCTTCCTGCATTTCTTTCAAGTTGGACTGTTTGCCGTCGGTTTCGGAGTCGACGTCCGCTTCTTTGCTCTGTCTCTGCTGCATCTGATCCCGTTCCATGCTCTTTTTAATACTCAATTCGCCTTATTCTTCTCTACCACGGAATTTTTACTGATGAGGCTGCTGTTGCTCATTGTCGAGTGCGATCTTTTCAATCCGGCCATGGCGAGTTTTTCTTCGGCGTTGTCGCCCCAACTGTGCACGTTTTTTACTTAAGGTCTTTAGGTTGTTGAGGTTGTTCTTGGTACTCTTGTCGATCGGCTTCTGGGCCTTGCCGTCCGACGATTCCGGCAGCAAAGCCACCGCTGGGAGGCTGGGAGTGGCGCTTGGTGGATTCTAGTTGCCCACGACAAGGCAGTGTCAGACCTTCTTATTACTCGCGTTTTTGAATCTCCGCCCTTTCACGGTGAGCCACCCGTCCAACTGATCATCCCTCGCACAATCATTGTTCAAAGTCTCCGAAGAACTAGCGATACTGTTGCTTGAATTAGTCACGCTCATGTTCTCTCTGCTTTGATGTTTGACTTGAACCACGTTTTGTTTGACTTGATCCACGTCTTGTTTGACTTGATCTACGTTTTGCTTGACTTCAGTCATTTTGGTTGAGACAAGTTCTTGCAACTCGCGACGACCATCCGTTAAATCTTGAAACAGAGCAGCTTGATTTTTTCTTTGATCCTTTTTCTCAAGTTGCCTTTGTTTTTCTCGATCCTTGTTCTCAAGATGCTTTTGTTTTTCTTGTTATTTCAGAAAATTTCTTTGTTCCACTTTGTCGAGCTGTCTTGGTTTTTTTTGTTCCTCTTTCTCAAGTTCCTTTTGTTTTTCTGGTTCTTCAAGAATATTTGTTTGTTCCTCTTTGTACTTCTTCAGCATTTCCATAAGTGCTGCCAATTATTCATCCATGATTTTTGTCGTAGATCGAGTATATGGCATGTAGCAAACACCAAAGTGTTTGAAGCGTCCCTACCGCGCAACATTCTACGCGAGCGACGACTCCTTTGTCTGTACAGTCACAAATTTGACGAAAATTATCACACTTCTGACACCAGTTGTTAAGGAATACGGCTTCCAGTAATTCATCGTCATTTAACTGCACACTTTTTTTACTATTTAACTATTACAACACGATTAAAACACAATTACTCTCTACTAACAATTCGCACTGTTCGCTTGTCCGCTTATTTTCTACACTGCACTATTCACTATCTCTTTGACCCCATCTCGAGCGGCTCGGTGGTTTATATACCCAGCCTGAACACACTCTCGTATTTTCGAGAACGGAGCCGACTGTTCCCGGTTCTCGTTTATTCTAGATGGGTTACCGGGGTCTATTCCTATATTCCTTTGATTTTTTCGGTTGGAGTTATATTTAAAGTATTTAGACTTTAGTGGTGAGACCTAAATGCTTACTCTAGGACACACTCAGCATCCGTAAATTCTCCAAATAACAGAGGAGTGTTCGTCGCTAGAATATAGTCAGGAAATGCTTTCATTCAAGGGCAACAATGTAGCAGAGCCATAGAAGTCATTCTAGTATCTATCCTTTAGTCTTTATTGTAATTTGAATAAACTTTAGATTCTGTCTCGTATTGAGACAATAATGTTGCCTTTAGTGGAGGGATCGAAAAACATCAAGCAATAAAGAATATGTGAGTGTCAGGACTATTTGATTATTATAACCATATCACAGAAACCAAATTACAGAAACTATATGTGGACGTACTATATTATCATACAGAACGTTGTTTTTTTTTAAGCAATTTTAGTTTCACTTTTTCCTTTGCGGCCGAATATAAAAGTTTCCAAGGCACGTTGTCGTTACCAACTCGGGCTCTTACGTTGTAAGTGGCACTTGGCCTATTAAACTCTCACAACACCGGCCTCTACGCCAAACTTCTTGTACGGGTGAAAGGGTGAAAGACGTGGCAAAAAAGCTCAAGAACATAAATTCACGCCAAAACCGAGCACAAAGGGTAGTTTACATTAAGGAGGCGGCCATAAAGTTTCAGTTCGCTCACCCGCCTCACTGTGCGGCCCAAAACTATCGTCGAATCATATAAAAGCGTTCCGTAGTCGCACGCCTAAAAGGAAAGCGGGGAAACGCGATAATTTATGGATCATTTATCAGGGAAAAGTCAAATTACGAACCTTGGAATCGATGGAAAACATTAGGTAAGTTGCGTCAATTCGGTCACTAGAGGACGTTGTCAGTGCCCTTCAGACCTAGTGGAACCGTCGGCGATCGACCCTTGCTTGCCAGGATTTTCGCCGATCTCGTCTATATCGTGGCAGAAAATCCAGAATATGCGCAGTGAGCGTCTGGATATTCACGTTGTCGGTTGTTTCGTGCCAATAAGTTGGCTAACGTGTTTCTCACAGGGTGGTTCGAGTTTAAATTTTCGACGGAGAGTTTTCCGACCAATTCTTTGCCAGGTAAGGAATCCCTAATATATTTTGTAATTATCTCTGGAAATTAGAAAATTCCTTGCACACCACAAATTAATTTTTTTATTATTACATTATCACAATGCAACTGTATTAGAGAGAGTTACCCTGCATTAACCTTTACACCAGATAATCATCTCCGAAGGTATTTTCTGTGGTGGGTTATACCGTGCCACAGGCCGAAGCTATTTATTTTAATTTAACCTAGTTCTTAGCCGGGTAATCGATACACCAAGGTCCGTAGATCTTAATTTGTGGTTATCATGTTGCGGTAATAACGTATGATAGGTGTTAAATGCACTTTAAAGATTATTAATGCATCCAATACGTGAAGGACATGTTTAGTGCTCCTATACTTGTCTTTAACCAATTGTAGATATTTATGTTTTAAGCAATATTTTATGGTCTATGTAGTGTCCAAGGCAATAATAGTAACAAACCCCCTAAATCAGCCTTTTTTCCTATTTTATGTTAAGTAAACCTATTGAATTATTATTGAAGAAGATCAATGATGTGAAATAAGAATGATGAAAATCAGGTGAGATATCTTAGACTTTTTCCAAATGGACTTGCTATACAAGTTTTCTTGTGAAAACTGGCAACAAGGAAGAAACGAATCTTCACCGGACAGTGTAAATAAACTTATTTGTGGTTATCTGATTATTAGTCCACTGAAACCCAATAACCGCCAGTAAGTTCGTATACTGGTAATCTCCAGCATATCTTCATCATTTTCTTACTTCTTCGCACTTCTTAACCTATAGAAAATGCATATCTGGTTTGAAAAGAATTTTCCACGTCATCAACAATATGGTCCATTTATCTACTATAACTATTAGTGTGAAAGTCATAAATAACCTTTTTTTATGGATTATGACAAATCTATCATCCCCTCAGCCGTCTACATGATTACGAGTTTGAAACAGACTACACCATTGATTTTACAGGAAAAATGTAAGTCATCATGTAGTCAGTATCATTTGGAGGGACGATCACAATTTATTACTATTTCAAGGCACCATGTGCAACAAGAGCATTAAGATTGACTCTTGTTGATCAACTGATCATCGGATGTCAAGTCGAATCCAAGAAGAGATAGTCTTGATGGCCTTGTTGCTTATAGTGCCATTTTGGAGGAAAAAAGTCTTTTTTCTATTATTCAGGGAACGATTAAATAATGATAAACTCCAATCGTGAAGTTTTGGTGACGAAATTGGTAACCACCTAGTCTTCTCACTTCGTTCTGATTCCGATAATCAGCGAGGTACAGAGCAATATGGACTGCTTCTCGAACTGAGAGCCATCTGTCATGCAGTATTGGTTCTAAAATACGCTCGTGGATGTCGCCTGACCTTGCTCTGTACAACATCCCACCGGTACTCCGTACATTTCCGGCTTTAAGCCGCTTACTCAGGGTCTTCTATTTGTCGACCAGCCAAAGCTGTACTGATGAGGGGTAGACCCCGAAACTAGTATGCAGATGGGTTGATCGACAAATAGGTGACCACCTACTCTTTTCACTACGTTCTGGTTCCGATAACCAGCGAGGTACAGAGCAATATGGACTGCTTCACGAACTGAGAACCATCTGTCATGCAGTAATAGATCTAAAATACGCTCGTGGATGTCGCCTGACCCTGCTCTGTACAACATCTCACCGGTACTCCGTACATTTCCGGCTTTAAACCGCTTACTCACGCTCTCCAATTTGTCGAGCAGCCAAAGCTGTACTGATAAGGGGTAGACCCCGAAACTAGTATGCAGATGGGTTGATCGATAAATTGGTGACCGCCTACTCTTTTCACTTCGTTCTGGTTCTGATAAACAGCGAGGTACAGAGCAATATAGACTGCTTCTCGAACTGAGAGCCATCTGTCATGCAGTATTGGATCTAAAATACGCTCGTGGATGTCGCCTGACCCTGCTCTGTACAACATCTCACCGGTACTCCGTACATTTCCGGCTTTAAACCGCTTACTCACGCTCTCCAATTTGTCGAGCAGCCAAAGCTGTACTGATAAGGGGTAGACCCCGAAACTAGTATGCAGATGGGTTGATCGACAAATTGGTGACCCCCTATTCTTTTCACTTCGTTCTGGTTCCGATAAACAGCGAGGTACAGAGCAATATAGACTGCTTCTCGAACTGAGAGCCATCTGTCATGCAGTATTGGATCTAAAATACGCTCGTGGATGTCGCCTGACCCTGCTCTGTACAACATCTCACCGGTACTCCGTACATTTCCGGCTTTAAGCCGCTTATTCGCGCTCTCCAATTTGTCGATAAGGGGTAGACCCCGAAACTAGTATGCAGATGGGTTGATCGACAAATTGGTGAGCACCTACTCTTTTCACTTCGTTCTGGTTCCGATAACCAGCGAGGTACAGAGCAATATAGACTGCTTCTCGAACTGAGAGCCCTCTGTCATGCAGTATTGGATCTAAAATACGCTCGTGGATGTCGCCTGCTCCTGCTCTGTACAACATTTCACCGCTACTCCGTACATTTCCTTATACTCTTTTCACTTCGTTCTGGTTCCGAAAACCAGCGAGGTACAGAGCAATATGCGCTGCTTCTCGAACTGATAGCCATCTGTCATGCAGTATTAGATCTAAAATATGCTGGTGGATGTCGCCTGATCCTGCTCTGTACAACATCTCAGTTCAATGGAAGTCACGCCAAACCACTTCCGTAAGTTCGCGAGCCAGGAAATTCTCCTTCTACCTGGTCCCCTTCTTCCCTCTACTTTACCTTGCAGGACGTTGTCAGTTTTCTCATGACATAGCTCAAATACTAAAGTTTGCGTTGTATTATGGTATTCATAAGGGTTAATTGGCAGTTCATTCTTCGAAGGACCTCTTCGTTGGTGACTTGATAAACCCAGGAAATTCTTTAGAAGTCTTCGATAGATCCATAATTCAAAGCTCTTGATCCTTTTTGTATGTTGCTTCGGACAACGTCCAAGCCTCGACACCATACAACAATACTGAGAAAATATAGCAATTCATCATTCTCTTCTTGAGCATTATGCTGAGATCTCGACAGCAGAGGAAGTTTTTCCATTTGTGTGAACATTGTTCTAGCCTTTTCTATTCTGCATTTTATTTCTTTGGAGTGGTCCCACGAATCATTGAGGTTACACCCAAGGTAAGTAAAATTACGCACTCTCTCGATAGCTTCGTTTTTACAATATAGCAAACCGCGTTGATTATGGGACTTACTTATAACCATGTATTTGGTCTTCTTGATATTCAGTTCTAATCCGTATTGTTTGCTTGTGTGTGTGTAACTCTGTTGGTAAGTTCCTGTAGCCCCTCCAAGTTATCGGCCAGTATCGTGGGCATATTTGATATTGTTGATTAGATCACCAATCACCTTAACGCCGTCAGTGGTGTCTTCTAGTGACTTCCTTAATATTTTCTCCGAGTAGAAATTGTTGATTTCTAAGGTGTCTAACTCGCAATCATACCTACTATCACCAAATTCAAGGACAATTAAGGCAAATATCAGGAATTTGCCAGGTATACAATTCACTCTTTATAACTTTTCATGGGGTAATGTATTATGTCCTGCTGTAATTGCTGGAGTACATTTTTAGAGTTTGCAAATATATTTAGTTGTACGCCATCTAGTAAAATATCTTTTATATTAATATATTTTAATTGTTAGTTAAAAGATAGAGAGATATCATATATATATATATATATGTATGTCTTTGTGATCTTGGGTCGACCCGTTTTTCATACAATGGTCACCATAGGTCGACCGTCGATACATTGGTCGACGCAAAAATGTCATCGGTAGACTCGAATTAGATCTTGTTTGACATCCGTCGACTCAAAAAAAGATTAGCGGGGGTTAATAAAGAAGATTTCTGTAATCTCGATGACACTCGACTACAATAAAAATATTGATTTCAGAATTGTCCAGTAGGTGAATAAATCCAGTGCAATGTCCGAACATAAAATTTAAATCTATTATCTAATTGAAGGAAAAAATAAAGTAATATAATTCAGGTGACAAATACCATGATCGTTGTTTTCACAAGAATCCATCAGGGACCAATTAACCGAAAATAAATGTAACTTACAACAGAAAGCGATAGGTGGTGATATAAGATTAATTTAATTAATGATTTTAATTAATGTTACTACGTCAACTTAGGACCACAATAGGTTTATGCTGTATATTTGATTTGTTATAGTTATATTTACCTGCAGTTTATTAAACATATATAAACATACCAAATATACAACCCATTTTAGCTATTGTGGTCTTATATCGACGAATAGATAAATCTATTGTAGTCGTAAGTCGACGCAGTGTCACATAGCGTTATTCATATTATGTATATAAAAAAAATTACACTGGCATATGGTGGAGACGTTATTTAATTAACCCGAACGCTTGTTTGCATCCCCAAGAGGCGTCAATAAAAAATCACACTCAATATGAATAGAAATATCAATTTGTGTCGATTAACTTAATGCCTCTATATACGTCGAAGTATGATATTCGAAGTTCTATTTATTATTTTAGTAATAAGTTAAACATAAATGGCCTTATGATTAGTCGCCCTTTACGTATTAAGAACGCCACTAGTTGACATTTGAACTTTGAGTGTAATCATACGTCGACGTACAGGAATAGCTAGTGGGGATCTTTAGTCGACGGATGTCGTTATCTTGTTTCTTTTCTTAAACATCATTGCGTTTTTAAACAATAAACCCATATCTCTCATTTCTACAACAATTATTAAAAGACTTAAAAACACGTTTAATGAATTCACGTTTAATGAATTGTGGGCAAATAGAACCATACCAATAATACAATCTATTTGAGAAATTGTGATCATATGTCGACGTATAGGTACAACTATTGTGGTCATAAGTCGACGGAGTATCATATATAAGTATTCCTATTAGGTATATAAAAACATTTAGATTAACACATAGTGTGAACGTTATTTGATTTACCCATACGCTTGTTCGAATTCTTAAATTGTTTAGAAACACACATTATTGCCATTTGAAATCTTAATTTTTTATACCCATCTCGTTTCATCAATTATTGTTAAGAAACCCCCCTCGAATAATTAATAGAGCCTCGACAGTGATCATACGTCGACGTATAGAAACATCTATTGGTGGTAAAAAGTCGACGCCTTGTGTTATTATTGTTTCCCTTGTTCACCACCATTGCGTTTTTAAATAATATACCCATAGGCTCATTTCTAGATCAATAATTAATGGAATAAATAAAACCATTTACTGAATTTTGGGCAAATAGAAACATACAAACTATAGAACCCACTTCAGTGATTGCGAATTTTGTGATCACATGTCGAGTTATAGGTACATCCATTTTGATCATATAATCGACGCAGCATCATATAAGTATTCACATTATATGTATAAAAAATAACTAGAGAGTGACATAGTGGAAACGTTATTTAAATAAAACGAACGCTTGTTCGAATTTTTAAGAAGCATTTATTAAACATCGTACTCAATATGAATAGGAAAATATGAATTAATTCGACGTTTCTAACGCCCAAAATTCATTAAACGCTTTAATTTATTCTATTGATTAATGATCTAGAAATGAGCCTATGGGTATATTATTTAAAAACGCAATTGTGGTGAAAAAGTGAAACAATAATAACGTAAAGCGTCGACTTATGACCACCACTAGATGTTTCTATCCGTCGACGTATGATCACTGTCGAGGCTCTATTAATTATTCCAGGGGGTAATACCAGTATAAACCATTCACATTATTGATTGACATCAAGTATGCGTTGGAAATCTCAGTTTCACTTTTAATGTATCTCCTCAACAATTGATGAAACGATATAAGTATAAAAAAATTAAGATTTCAAGGGTAACCAGATGCCAAAAATAACTGTTTTTAAACAATATAAGATTTCGAACAAGCGTATGGGCAAATTAAGTAACGTTCACACGATGTGTTAATTTAAAAAAAATTATATATAACTAATATAAATACTTATATGATGCGTCGACCTAATACCACAATAGTTGTACCTATGATTACAAACGCTAACATGGGCTGTATATTTGTTATAGCTCTAATTCGCCTACAACTCATTGAACGTTTTCATTTAATTTATTAATTTTCGTTCTGCATAAATAGGCATATGGGTATATTTAAAAACGAAATTATGGTTAAGAAGAGAAATAACATAATGTATCGACTTATGACCACTACTAAATTTTCTTATACGTCGACGTATGACTGTAATCGAAGTTATATTAGTTACGCCAGGAGATAATGCCAGTATAAACCATCACTTATTACATTGACATCAAGTACGCGTTGGTAATCTAACTTTAACATTTTTATTGCATCTTCTCAACATGTGCTGAAACGAAATAGATATAAACAAAATAAAGATTTTAAAGGTAATCAGATGCTAATGAAAAGTGAATAATAAATAATGATGTGTAAAGAAATAATGAAAATTTTGACGGCGTTGAGAATGAGGATGAGATGTCAACTCAAATTTGGGTTAATTACATAACATCCCTACTATGTGCCAATATATTTTTTATATACATAATGGAATAACGCTATATGATTCTGCGTCGACTTATGACCAAAATATTTAGATGCCCAATACGTCGACATATGATCACAATCTCTACAATGGGCTTTATTTGGTATGGTTCTATTTGCCCACAATTCATTAAACTTTTTTTTTTATTCTATTAATTATTGATCTAGAAATGAGCATATGAGAGAGAGATAAGATACTACGTCGACTTATGCCCACAACGGATGTGCTTATATGTCGACCTATGATCAGAAACGCTAACATAAGTTGTATGTATATTTGATATGGCTCTATTTTGCCTACAAATCATTGAACGTTTTCTTTATTCAATTAATTATCGATCTACAGAAATCGGCATATGGGTACTTATATTGTTTAAAAACGAAATTGAGGAGTCTGCTGCAAGAAGGGTGCAGCTCCATCTTTTGGTCATTTTTGGGTTGAAATATATACGTTGTATGCAAGATAATTTGGCATATCGACTGGTTGAAAAAAAACGATGCAGGTCCGATAATAAATATAGAAATTACACGTATATATGTTTTTCTACGACTACCTCGAAAATGAAGAAATACGCATTACTAACTACCGTTGAAAATCGCATATTGCAAACAGCGTGTGCAAAGTGCACATTGCGCACGCTCTCATACAAAAGAGTGTGCAAAGTGGACTTTGCACACATTTCTGATTGCTTTGCACACGCCTTGCATATATTTTATAATATTAATGATCATTTGGAAAGCAAAATCCCAGTCGTAGAAAAAGTATAGTATGCAACACGTACGAAAATCACTCTTCACACTCTGGTGACGTTGTATCACTCGTTTACGGCTCGTGTCTAAACCGTCATACTCATGTGAAAAGTGCAATTTTTGACCCTAGTTGCACAATATACTATTTTCTAAGACTGCCTCGAAAATGAACAAATGGGCACTACTAACACCGTTCAAAATCGCATGTTGCAAACAGCGAGCACAAAGTGCACATTGTGCACGCTCTTATACAGAAACGTGTGGAAAGTCCAAATTCCTCACCAGCAAATTCACAGTCGTAGAAAAAGTATAGTGTGCAACATGTACGATAATCACTCTTCACACTCTTGTGACGTTGTATCACTCCTATGGCTCGGGTCCAAACCGTCACACTCGTGTGAAAGGTGCAATTTTCGGCTCTAGTTACACAATAGTGCTTCCCCAGTTGATCGGTGCAAGAAGGATGCACCTCCGGAACTGCATCACTTTTGCACCAAATGATCCTGACTTTCCTATTATCATTTTCTAGTTGATAAGCTATATTCGTTTGATATTTGAAACTTAATAAAAGGATTTATACTAAAAATTTGTTTTTTTTTCTCAAAGCGTGTGGTAAGTACTAGTTTCTTCACCGCTTGGTGCAAAAAAGATGCCGCTGCAACTTTTTTCAAAGTTTTTTTCTTATTTTCTCAAAAATTATTTTGTGCAAAACATTCTCAAATATTGCCCAAACATCTTTATTACCACTTAGCATTTCGTTTTTTAACGGAAAATAATAACACTTTTTTTTAACACTTATTTTTTCATTTTTTCAATATTTACCAAAAATGGAGCTGTAGCCTTTTTGCATCAATCTTCTCAATTATGGTTAAGGAAAATAAGATAATATGTCGACTTATGACCACCACTAGATGTTCGTATACGTCGACGTATGACTGTAATCGAAGTTCTATTAATTTCGCCAGGAGCTAATATAAACTATTCACTTATTATTATTATAGACATCAAGTAAACTTAGGTAATCTAACTTTAACAGTTTTATTGTATCTTCTCAACATGTGCTGAAAAGAAATAGACATAAACAAAATGAAGATTTTAAAGGTAATCACATGCTAATGAAAGTGAAGGATATATAATAAGGTGTACAGAAAGAATAAAAATATTGACAGCGTTGAGGGTCAGATGTCAATTAGTTGCGTTCTTATTACCTACGACTACGCATAAGGCGATTTATGTTTAACATATTACTAAAATGATTGATAGAACTTCGAATATCATACGTCGACCTATAGAGGCATCGAGTTAGTCGAAGCAAATTCATATTTCTATTCATATTGAGTGTGATATTTAATTTACGCCTCTTAAGAATACCAACAAGGGGTTGAGTTAATTACATAACATACCCACTATATGCCAATGTGTTTTTATATATGTAATGGATAAAACGCTATATGACACTGCGTCGACTTATGATCACAACATATGCTCCATACGTCGACATATGAGGATAATCGCTAAAATTGGCTGTATATTTGGTATGGTTTTATTTGCCTATAATTTAGTGAACATTTTAATTCACTCTATTAATTATTGATCTAGAAATGAGCCTATGTATATATTGCTTAAAAAAGCAATGATGGTTAGAAACAGAAATAAGGTACTCCGTCGACCTATGACCACCACTAGAATTTCCCATACGTCGACGTATGATTACTATTAGTAAGTTCTATTACATATTCCAGGGCGTAATTCTATAGTAAGGGGTGAAATTAAGAATGAAAAACTTGAAGGGTTTGAGGAAAGATTAAATATCAACTAGTGGCGTTCCTAGTCTATATTATTGGAATAATTTATAGAACTTCGAATATCATAAAAAAATCGAATTCATACAGACATACATTAGTCGACGCAAATTCATATTTCTATTCATATTGAGTGTGATTTGTAGTTGACGCCTCTTAAAAATACGAACAAGAGAGTTTGGGTTAAGTACATAATATCCCCACTACATGCCAAAGTATTTTTTATATACGTAATGGAAAAACGCTACATGACACTGCGTCGACTTATGACCACGATATGTGCTCGGATCTGTATCGTTTTATTACAGTCGATCCGCCGCCAAATTATTTTGCATACAACGTATATATTTCAACCCAAGAATGACTAAAAGATGGAGCTGCACCCTTCTTGCAGCGAACTCCTCAATTTCGTTTTTAAACAATATACCCATATGCCGATTTCTGTAGATCGATAATTAATAGAATAAACGAAAACGTTCAATGATTTGTAGGCCAAATAAAGCCATATCCAATATATATATACAGCTTATGTTAGAGTTTGTGATCATAGGTCGACATATAAGTTCATGCGTTGTGGTCATAAGTCGACGTAGTATCTTATCTCCCTTCTCAATCATCATTCCGTTTTTAAACAATATACATAAGCTCATTTCTAGATCAATAATTAATAGAATCAATAAAAACGTTTAATGAATTGTGGGCAATTAGAACTATACCAAATATAAGCCCATTGTAGAGATTGTGATCATGTGTCGACGTATGGGGCATCTATTTTGGTCATACGTCGACGCAGAGTCACATACCGTTATTCCTTTATGTATATAAAAAAATACATTGGCACATAGTGGGGAAGTTATGTAATTAACCCAAACTCTTGTTCGAATTCCTAAGAAGCGTCAATTAAAAATCACAATAGATAATATATAGAAACATGAATTTGCGTTGAGTAACTCGATGCGTCTATACGTCGACCTATGATATTCGAAGTTCCTTCAACGCCGTCAAAATTTCCATTCTTTCTTTACACCTTATTATATATCATTCACTTTTCATTAGCATCTGATTACTTTTAAAATCTTTATTTTATTTATATCTATTTCGTTTCAGCACATGTTGAGAAGATACAATAAAAATGTTAAAGTTTGATTACCAACGCGTACTTTATGTCAATACTAATGAGTAAATGGTTTATACTGGTATTACCTACTGGCTTATTTAATATAACTTCGATTACAGTTATACGTCGACGTATAAGAACATCTAGTGGTGGTCATAAGTCGATACATTATCTTATTTATCTTCTTAACCATAATTTCGTTTTTCAATATACCCATATGCGGATTTATGCAGTACGATAATTAATAAATTAAACGAAAACATGCAATGAGTTGTAGGCGAAATAGAGCTATAACAAATATACAGCCCATGTTAGCGTTTGTAATCATAGGTACAACTACTGTGGTCATAAGTCGACGCATCATAAAATTATATTCCTATTAGATATAAAAACAAACTCAAATTAACACATAGTGTGAACTTTATTTAATTTACTCATAAGCTTGTTCGAATTCTTATATTGTTTAAAAACACTCATTATTGCCATTTGAAATCTTAATTTTTTTTGTACCTATCTCGTTTTATCAAATGTTGAGAAGATACATTAAAAATGAAAGTGAGATTTCCAACGCCTACTTGATATCACTACTGCGAATGGCTTATACTGGTATTATCCCCCTGGAATAATTAATAGAGCCTCGACAGTGATCATACGTCGACGTATAGAAACATCTAGTGGTGGTCAAAAGTCGACGCCTTGTGTTATTATTGTTTCCCTTCTTCACCACCATTGCGTTTTTAAATAATATACCCACAGGCTCATTTCTAGATCAATAATTAATGGAATAAATAAAACCATTTAATGAATTTTGGGCAAATAGAAACATACAAACTATAGAACCCACTTTAGTGATTGTGAATTTTGTGATCATATGTCGAGTTATAGGTACATCCATTTTGGTCTTAAGTCGACGCAGCATCATATAAGTATTCACATTAAATATATAAAAAAATTATAACACATAGTGGAAACGCTATTTAAATAACACGAACGCTTGTTCGAATTCTCAAGAGGCGTTTATTAAAAATCGTATTCAATATGAATAGGAAAGTAGGAATTAACTCGACGTTTCTATATGTGCGAGTTACACACAAAGAGGGGTGGAGTGTTTAGCTTCTGGCACACCGGGTAGGTGCTTGGTTCAGAAATTACAAAAGCGGAATTCACTAACTGGTATTTTATTTAATTACAACCGGGTTTACTGTCAATTTACAAAAGGTACGAATAGTTGTGCGAATTCGAGATAGCGTAGTTGAGAGTGAGACCGAGTGTCTC
Source organism: Taphrorychus bicolor (assembly GCA_951812265.1). NCBI lineage: Eukaryota > Metazoa > Arthropoda > Insecta > Coleoptera > Curculionidae > Taphrorychus > Taphrorychus bicolor. The sequence goes on from OX638305.1 coordinate 20,516,365, forward strand.
CAACGAGTGTCTGCGCAAGAGTGTTTAAAATATACAAAACCTAAAACTAATCACTAATCTATAAAAGCGCGGGAAAATACCACCAACCAGCAGCGAGCCCAACTCCAAAGGAGGTGGCGGCACCAATCAAATCACAAGGATATGAGGGGCCCGGCAGCAGCTATTTGCATTTACGTGACGTAGACCGAATTCCAGTGCTTGATTTATTACTGACAGGCAGCTGGGCCGCGTGAAAGCGTCGGCTAGTCTTTGAAAGGCGGTGCTTCCCTTTGATAAAAAGCTCATATTTATTCCGATGTTGTTTTTACAACACTATACGCCCAAAATTCATTAACCGCTTTAATTTATTCTATTGATTATTTATCTAGAAATGAGCTAATGGGCATATTAATTAAAAACGCAATGGTGGTGAAAAAGAGAAACAGGGCGTCTACACAAAAAGGCGTCGACTTATGACCACCACTAGATGTTTCTATACATCGACGTATGATCACTGTCGAGGCTCTATTAATTATTCCCGGGGGTAATACCAGTATAAACCAGTCACATTATTGACATCAAGTATGCGTTAGAAATCTCACTGTCATTTTTAATGTATCTTCTCAACAATTGATGAAGCGATATAGATATAAAAAAAAATCTGAGATTTCAAAGGTAATCAGATGGGTAAATTAAATAACGTTCACATTATGTGTTAGTTTGAATTTGTTTATATATCTAACAGGAATACTTATATGATGCGTCGACTTAAAAGTCGAAAAAGTCTTACAGAGGCCGGACGCATTAAGGGACAGAAGATCCAAATTGAACATCGACCAGGAAGGTCTCACGGAAATGCCGATGCATTGTCTAGCCCGCCATATAAAAAAGATAGTCAGCATTATCAAAGAACTGAGCAACGTGTGGGACTTCGTTCTGTAAGGAGAACGTCGGTGGAAATAAACGATGGCTGGACCACACAAACGCTTCGAGACGACAAATGAATGATCCAGATATTGAACCCATACTCTTGGCAAAGACTGACGACAAGCTACCCGAGTGGCAAGAAATTGCTGGTAAAAGTCCAAACCTGAAGGCGCTATGGGCCCAGTGGCACTCTCTTAGAATGGAAAATGGATTAATGAAGAGAGTGTGGGAGAGTCCGGATGGCAAGACCGTAGTAAGTCAGTTGGTTGTTCCTGGTAGCAGAAAATTGGATGTACTACAGGAAATTCGAATGTACTACAGGAACAAGTGGAGGTCATTTTGCGGTCAATAAAACCTTGGCCAAAATTAAAGAGCGGTTCTACTGGGTGCATTATCATGAAGACGTCGAATCTTGGTGCCGCAAGTCCGACGTTTGTTGTGTCACAAAAGGACCTCGAACAAGATCACGGGGCCGAATGGTGCAGTACACTGTAGGTGCTCCATTCGAGAGGGTAGCAATTGATGTCGCGGGATCATTTCCTCAGACTGAGTCAGGCAATAAATACATCTTGGTCGCCATGGATTACTTCACTAAATGGCCTGAAGCGTACGCTCTGCCTAATCAGGAAGCAACGACTGTGGCAACGGTGCTAGTAAATGAAATGTTCTGCAGATTTGGAGTCCCTCTCGAACTTCATTCTGATCAGGGCCGAAATTTTGAATCGGCTGTTTTCCAGAAGGTCATGCAACTTCTCGGAATTCGCAAGACCAGGACAACTCCTTTGCATCCACAGTCGGATGGGATGGTGGAGAGATTTAATGGGACCATGGAACATCACCTGTCTAAAACGGTGGCAGATCATCAGCGTGATTGGGACCAATATGTACCTCTCATGTTGATGGCATATCGAGGCTCTACGCATGAAGCCACTGGTTATACTCCGGCGAAAGTCATGTTCAATATTACTGAAAGAACTATGAGAACTTCGACTATCATACGTCGACGTATAGGAACATCTTCCAGTTAGTCGACGCAAATTAACATTTCCATGCATATTGGTGGTGCCACTTTTGATTGAGGCCCCGAATTTGAACAATGATTTGGGTTAATTCAATAACGTTCCCACTATGTGCCAAAATATTTTTTTAGTCACTCCGTCGACTTATGATCTACACGTGTACATGTACCTACACGTCGACATATGATCACAATCGCCAAAATAAGCTATATAATTGATATGTTTCTGTATGCCCTCAATTCATTAAATAATCTTATTGATTCTATTAATTATTGATCTAGAAATTAGCAATATATTGCAGCATATATTGTTTAAAAACGGAATGGTTGTTAAGGAGGGAGATAAGATACTATGTCGACTTATGACCACAACGGATGTACCTTCTTATATGTCGACATATGATCAACATCAACGCTAAATTGGGCTGTATATTTAGTATGATTTTATTTTGCCTATAACTCATTGAACGTTTTCGTGTATTCTTATTAATTATTCATCTACAGAAATGGGAATATGGGTATATTGATTCAAAAAGAAATGGTTAAGAAGGGAATTAAGATAATGTGTTGACTTATGGCTACCACTAGATGTTCTTATACGTCGACTTATGACTGTAATCGAAGTTCTATTAATTACGCCAGGGGGTAATAGCAATATAAACTATCATTATAACATCAAGTACGCGTTGGTAATCTGACTTTAACATTTTTATTGTATCTTCTCAACATGTGCTGAAACGAAATAGAAATAAACAAAGTGATGATTTTATATTTAATCAGATGCCAATGAAAAGTGAATGAGATATAATAAGGTGTAAAGAAAAAATGAAAATTTTAACGGCGTTGAGGAACGGTCAGATGTCAACTAAATAGTTGCGTTCTTAATACTTAAGTAATCGCCTAAATACGGCGATTTATGTTTAACATATTACTGAAATAATTAATAGAACTTCGAATATCATACGTCGAACGTCGACCTATAGAGGCATCAATTAGTCGACGCAAATTTATATTTCTATTCATATTTAGTGTGATTTTTAATTGACGCCTCTTGGGAATTCAAACCGAATGTCAAAGTGTTAATTAAATAACGTCTCCACCATGTGCCAATGTATTTTTATATACATAATATGAATAACGCTAGATTGACACTGCGTGGACTTATGACTAAAATAGGTTTACCTATTCGTCGACATATGAGCACAATCGCTAAAATGGGCTGTATGTTTGGTATGGTTTTATTTGCCTACAATTTAGTGATCATTTTAATTTATTCTATTAATTATTGATCTAGAAATGAGAATATATTTCTTAAAATAAACAATGATGGTGACAAAAAAGAAATAAGGTACTCCGTCGACCTATGACCACCACTAGAATTTCCCATACGTCGACGTATGATTACTATTAGTAAGTTCTATTACATATTCCAGGGCGTAATTCTATAGTAAGGGGTGAAATTAAGAAGAATGAAAAACTTGAGGGCTTTGGGGAAGGATAAATATCAACTAGTGGCGTTCCTAGTCCCTACTAAGAACTATTGACAAGACTATTTATGTTTAACATATTACTGGAATAATGTATAGAACTTCGAATACCATACGTCGACGTATAAGAACATCGAGTTAATCAACCCATATTCGTACTTGCATTCATATTCGCTGTGTTTTTTAATTGTTGCCTTTCGAGTCAATTAAAAAATGTACCAAATATGTGCCCAAATAGGTATAGATTTTTTTCATATAGCGTCAGTACTTATAGGACACCCTGTAGAAATGGTTTTATGATTACGTATATTGTTTAAAAAGGCGATAATCGCTAATAATGGAAATATGATGCTGCGACGATTTATAGCCTTCACTAGATGTTCCTATACGTCGACGTATGATTACAATCGAGGTTCTATTAATTATTCCAATGCCCTAATTCTGTAGTAAGGCGAGAGAGTTAAAAATAATATTTTTACCAATAACTAGATTAAGGCTGGAACAAGAAATTTGAATGAACAACAATTTTATTTTACTGTCAACTTGATGACTTTTTTATTGAAAACCCCCTTTTTCTTACAAAAGCCGACCATTTAATAGTGTAAATATGAATTTATGTCATTATTGAATAAACATTGAACATCCGAGAGGCATCCGACCGGACCGGCCAGTTGCGTATATTTGCATCTATATATATTATACGTCCATAACAACAATCATTTTCTTTGGAATAAATCTAAATAATTTGTGGATAGTAGAGATACTCATGGCGCCACCCATCAGGTAGAGGCGGAAGTACTGAAAATGCTTCTTGTCCCGTCCCCTTACCCCTCGTCGACGTATGTGGTATATACATATGTGTCAACTACTGTCGACCTAAGACCACAAAGTAGAACATATATATATATATATATATATATATATATAAATATTAATTAAAAAACCTTTATCAGCCAAAACTAGATCTTCTTAAGACTAATCTTCTTAATAATCTAATTAAATATTTGACAATACCATTCGGTGCGACTCTAGACCTTTGTCTTCATTCCCAGTTCTTCATGTGATGGTATATTTTTCATTATCAAGTATTGAAAATAATGTCATGAATGGCACCAAAATGTTTGTGACATTGTGTTGATGACATTGTTTGACCCTCTGGTACCTGAAATCGGTTGCCTAGATTTACATAAAAACACTTTTGTCTCAACTTCATCAGAGTTAAGAGCAATTGATTGTCTGGAGCTATTCTGGAAAGTTTTTGTACTAAATATTAATTTAGCACCTTTGAGGGAGAAGACCAGCTCTTAACAACGTTCAGGGGCTCTCAAACAAAAAAAAAGCATCTTTGATGATGTTACCAATTCAGGCCCGGTTATATTAAACTCTAGTCAGTTGATCAATGATCAAGATTTGACCTTTTTATATAAAACACATTGCTTTCATACGTACGATCTGAATCAAGACTAGCTGTGAACCAGCGTTATGCAAACGATTCCAAGAAATGAAGTCTGAATCTCTGAATGCATCTACATCTACCGCCGATCAAAGATAATCTACTTAGTCTACATGGAACACTCGTTATTGGTTTATTTGAAAAAGCGGCACAATGGAAGAGATAAAAATTAAGGTGTGCCGAGAAGTGGTTTGAACGGCAGGCATGAATAACAGTCAGTTTTTCAGTATGGGTCACTCATAGACCATTCTTGAAGCAGAATTCAGAAAAGCTTCGCTTTCCTTTCCATTTCGAGTTTAAGCGTTACTCTAACACTTTTAAGAGAAGAGACCAGGTCTTAAATTTATACTACTATGCTTCAGATATTTAACATGAACTTGGAACAAGGTTAACTCATATTTCATATTTGCAGACAAATCTGAATCTATCTGGTCTACCACGTAAATTCACATATCAAATCTTTTTATCATCAAATCACATCGTCACAAATAGGAAGAGTGCAATAACCTTTTGGTGTAGACACTGGATTCAATCATTTGTATCTTCGACCTAAATCAACTTCTACTTTCAGTATTGAGCAAATAACTCAACGACCTACACCTTCGATAATGATTACCAGGCTTGGACTTTAAGGCTTCTTCAGTGCTTTTGCTTTCTTTCACTTCTGAAAAATTTATGTTTTAATATTAAGCGTTATTTTAACACTACCTTTGAAGAAAAAGATCAGGTATTTAAATTATTCTTCAGCTATTAATGTTCTTATAGCTTAACATGGGCTTGGAGCAAGGTTCAAACACTTTTTGATATTGACTGACAAATCTAAATCCAATTGATGTTCCAGCATTTCAAACTTCTTCTTCGTCTTCTTCTTCAAATGACTGGTCAGAAATAGAAAGAGTAGAGTAACTTTTTGGTGGACAAAGGACATTATCTCTTCGACCTCAATCCACTTAGGTATGGTTTTAATTTAAACTCTACGTTGCCAATATCTCAACAATCAACCCTTTTGTAAATGTCTACCAGAGTTGGGCTTGAAGCTTCTTCGTCTTCTCAACGACGTCCAACAAAAAAGAGAAGAATTGTTGATGAGGTTACCACTCGAAAAATTCCGGGCAGCGAAATCTGCATCGTGCACAAATGAGGTCAAACATTGTCTTCAATACTTGGGATAACTGAACATAAACTGCTTACTAATATGACTTACACTTCCTCATCTAATGGGGCTGATCTAGCAGGTTTTTACATTAATAATTCTACAGACACATGCCTAAGGGTGGTACTTAGAAGCTAGAGTCAAGATTGCAATGATGAGATGCACTTTTCTATCTACCTGAAACATTTTAATGGATCCACCTTTTTTATCGGGAACCTTTCAAGAACTCTCGTTATACCACCAAGAATTATTGCTCAACATTGATACTTTCATCACTTCTGAGGACAAGAAAATTAGCCAAATTGTAAAAGACTGAACCAGAATTCAAGAAGGAGGTTGGAAACCACATTGCATCCTCTATCGCAGGCATTTGAGTTTTTTCACCAGGATTGAATGAAGATATTTTTCTTCTTCTTCTTGAATTGCCTATCTTCTGCGGATGTTGGCTATCACGGGCCAAATTACTCTATTCACTGCCCCTCTGAATAGAGCTGTCGATGTCATTCCATTCCATGTTCGTAAGTTTCGCAGCCACGATGTTCGTCTTCATCCTGCTAACCCACGGCCCTCAATTTTTCCGTGTAGAATGAGTTAAAGAAGGTGGTATTTTTCATTTCGCATGTTATCTCCGAAGTATTCCAATTTTCTGCGATGCATGCGATTAATGTGTGTGTCTTCTTGCAGTTTATCTTCATACCATAACTGTTGCATGCAGTCTCTACACGGTCTATAAGTCTCTGAAGTCCTTCAGCAGTATCTGCTATAAGGACGGTATCGTTAGCGTATCTAAGGTTATTTATTATTTCTCCGTTTATTACAACTCCATCTTCTAGTCCAACTTCTGGCTTCTGGCTTTTTGTTGTAAGTATAGCTTTGATATTACATTTGAGTCTCTGTCATCAATTCCGGACTCACGTAGGATTGTGATGAGTTTATCATGTTGGACTTTATCAAAGGCATTTTCAAAGTTTATAAAGCATACAAAGACGGCTGCGTTAACGTCCTTAATCAGGACCTGAATTGAGAATAAGGTTATTCGGGTGCCGGGTCCCTTCTTGAAGCCAAACTGTGAGTCACTTATTCTCTCTTCGAGTCTTCTATATATGCGTGTCTGTATGATATTAAGCAAAGCTTTTAGGAAGTGACTCATCAAGCTGATTATTCTGTGGTCGGAGCATTTAGTTGCATTTGCCTTTTTGGGAAGCGGGATGAATGTTTCCATCAGCCAGTGATTTGACAATTGACCGCCTGTGTAAACTTTGTTGGTCAGCAGTTTTATCTGTTCTGGGTCCAGTAGTTTGAGGATTTCTCCATGAACCTGGTCTGGCCCAGGAGCTTTGTTGTTTTTTAGTCGTTTGATAGCTGATTCTACTTCCTCCTGTGTGATGATAGGCCCTTCCTCGCCGACCACTGCGGGCAAATTATCGCAATTTTCGCCTCCGAAAAGTTCTTCCATGTACTGCTTCCATCTTGCTAGTTTTTTGTCCGTCTCGGTCATGTTGTCTTTCGAGTCCAAGATTATCCCTGGTCCCCGTCCTTGATATCTTCCTGTTGCTTCCTTTATTTTCTTATGAAGGTTAAAGTTTTCGTGTATTTCTTGCAATATCTTGATTTCGACACATTTTTCCTGTAGCCAACGTTCTTTAGCCTCTTTGATTTCTCTTAGGACTTTCCTGTGTAGTTCTTTGTATTTTATACTATCCCTCTTTCTCTGTTATCTTATTTCTTCCATAAGTTCCAAGATAGAATCTGTCATCCATTTTTGTCTTTTTACCATCCTGTCTGGTCTTAGTTCTTCTCCTGTGGCGGAGGTTATCCGCCACACACTTTTATTTTATTCCATAGGTCTTCTATCTCTGTTTCGTGGTTGCTGTTTTCAGATATATTTTTGAATTCTCTATTTAGCCTCTCCCTTGTTCGCTGGAATACGTTGTCTTGTTTGAGTTTCCGCATGTCAGCAGTTTTTGATGGTTCCTTTTTGACTATTTTATTTAGTCGAAGTTTAGTGCGAGTAACAGGTTGTGATCTGATAGAATGTCTGCGTCTGGGTACGCCTTACAAGAAACAACCGCGTTGCGATATCTTCTGTTTATCATCACAAAGTCGATTTGATTCCACACGATTCTATGGTTGTTATCGGCTGGGGATCTCCAAGTGTACAGTCTTCTGAGAGGTGGTTTAAAGAAGGTGTTCATGATTGTGATGTCCATTCCTTGGCAGAATTCTATTAATCGTTCTCATTTCTCACTCCCAGTCCAAAACCACCAACCACATGCTCAAGCATTCCCTGCCCGATCTTAGCGTTCATGTCGCCCAGAATTATGTTAATTTCTTCCTTCTTTGCGTGTTTAAGAGCAGTTCTATGCTGTTCATAGAAATCCTCTATTTCTTGTTCGTTGCTTTCGGATCTCGGTGCATATGACTGTATGATGTTAAGGTCAAATGGCTTAGCCTTGATCTTGGTTAACGAGACACTATTCGAAATAGGGATGAATCCCTTTACAGTCATACTGGTTTGGTTATTATTGCTACTCCATTTTTGTTCCTGATGATATTGTATCCAGAGAAATATATGTGATGTTTTTCTATTATGCAGTGGCCGGAGTCTGGCCATCTTGTGTCGCTGTATCCTAGTATGTCGATTTGGAGTCGTTTCATCTCTTTCACTATATTTGCCGCCTTTCCCGTTCGGTACATACTTCGTATATTCTTCGTGCCGATTCTCTTTTTTTGGTTCATCTCGAAGAAATCCTTGGAAAACCGAGGGCTTCTTAGCACCCTCTCCCCATTTAAGTGGTGCCCGGGACTGAGGGCCATTGCTTGATTTTGTGTATCCATTGTGATGTCTTTGGGAATATATGTAAGTCAGATTCTCGTTGCTTTCCTGACTTTATTTTTCAGCCGCTCCTACATGGAGAACAAACGCTGTCGGATTACCACTCCTAACATGGAGGCCGTCGTATCCTAGTTTCTAGGGTCCTCCCCGACTATTTGTTTTCCTCTATACCACCCATTTCTGGGAGGCATTACCCTATCCGCCGCATGGGGAGGCGCCCAATGGGGGACTAGAAACCCCATACGGGTTGCTAGTGGGAAGATATTCTAGAATAGATATTCCAGAATAGAGTTTGGTATGCTTTTTGAGAGGTATTTTCAGCAATGGCAAGGAATTTTTTTTTTAATCCGATCAATTACCTATCAAGATTTCATTTTAGTCAATGGTCCTTCTAACAAATGTCTGCAAACCTTCCATTTATCAGACATTTTCTAATTTACTTTTAAACCATAATGTGATTTAAGACCAAATTGTTAAAAATCTGGGAAGTTTACCAGGAGGACAAGTTCCTGTTAACTTCAGAGCGATAATAAAGTTTGCGACCTTACCTTTGATGTGTCAGTAAGCTAGAGACTCACTTCAAGTAAGTTTGGATGGCTCTTATGGGTGTTCCATAAAGTCTAATAGTATACCAAAACTTTCGTGTACTAGATGTTTAAGCATAATTTAAAAAAAAACTAAGCACCAAGTATTAAGCTTGGTTGGTATGTTAACAAAAAACACAACGTTATCTCTCGTATGTTGTTATTTGGTCAAAACAATCTAAAATGGCGACTGGTTAAACTTTACAAAATGATAAATTTAACAGGCGTTAATGCATTTTGATTTGCAGCGATTTGATTTTCAATCTCCTATTGATTAGTTAAGAGGTTGAAACTGCTGAAAAATTTATTTATTTTCCCTAAAACTAAATTTAACGTATTTGAGCGTGTATATAGTCAGTGGAAAGAAAAACGAAGTGGGTCTCTTTAGATGGGCCACCTTGTACAATCTAGTTTCCGGTACCCAGTCGTTTTTAAAACATCACATGACACCAATAGGGTTGAGTGGTGAAATCAACACTATTTTTTTATTAAAGCTAAACGAGCTACCAAAAAGGGATCCAGTTGACACGACAATTGAGGCAATTTCTCCTACTATCTAACCTAGAATAGTTCTAAAGCTCTTTGATAATTTAAAGCACTTGAACTTTTCCACTTTCGAATATGTCATTGATTAAGTTCTTTGCGAACTCCCCTACATCAGAGTTCGTTAAGTGATCGAGTAGCAAAGGAAAAACTTTTTTTTGTAAAGCCTTTGACCGACTACGAGCCGATGCTAAATCACTTTTGAAACTTTACGAAATATCCTCTCAAACATAAAAATTGCCATTTTTTACGGTCGTCACGTAAAATAAAACAGATAATGGGTCGTAAAAAAGGGTTTCGTGTGAAACTAGAGCATCTTATTTTTGGACAGCGAGACTGTCCTAGACATGCGATTTATTTTTAACAAATCGATAACTCCCAGAAACTTCTTATCACATAACTGGATGATTAAAAAACACAAAAAGAAGAATGTTTGATGTGAGTGGTCCACTAAGGTACAACTTCGATCGTAACTGAAACTAGGACATGTTCATTTAAACGTCAAGGCGTATACCCTGCTAATACCTGCATGAAAGGAATTTTTCCAGAAAGGGCCGCTTTCCGGGGTGATATGCCCTTTCTTTGGCGCGATAAAACCGTGACCCCTCGCGGAGTTCTTTTATTACACAACTTCTTTAACAAGAAATTTTCCCCTTTTGGGAGTAAACAGAGAAAGCTCTTGGAGAAGGATGTGTAAAGGTTCTTTGTTCACCCAGTTATTACTAGATGATATATGGGATCGAAAAGATATATTGTTTTCTGATATGTGTTGAGGGTGCTTTTGTGTCCTTGTGAAAAAAAAAAGGTTTTGATTTCTGTTGTTTTTTTTTGTTTATGCTTTAAGTTTTAGACAATTTTTCAAAAGTTTTAGATTTAGCAAATAAGGAGAAACTTTCTTATTCTAAAAGCAATACAAAATGACATTAAAAAACAGAGAAACAAAGATCGCCATTTCGGAATTATCGGTGCAGGTTCAGTGCAGGTTTTTCATAGAGATAAAGCTCGATTACTGTTTGAAAAATGAAGTCAGATGTATAAAAGAACAGAAGGCAACACTAAAAAGAACTTGTATATGCTCAACATAGTGTGATGGAGAGGGAAACTTTAGCAAAATTGTTATTGTTACAAAATACCCTTAACATAAAATTAAAGATACTGAGGGGAGATGGGAGTGAAAAAACACATTTACAGTATACGATACCATCCACCAACCGTGAAAATCATCTATAATGAAGGCGAGATGAGAGAAAATCATAATTAAAAAAAATAACTGGAGGAGTCTAAAAACGCCGATAGAGGAATTTTTCCAAGAATAAAAAAAGTAATTTTCAGAAAAATAAAAACCAAAAAAAAAAAAGATTAATTTTTCAGAATAAAGAGATAAAAGTATAGCAATGATCAGTTTATTTTGAAGATTGACAGAACGAGATGTTTGGGTCTTGGATCAAAATGAGCGTTTTACTCCAAACTTCAGGCATTATTAATCAGATTTTTTTTAATGTTGCATATGGAAGGTGTACCGTTATTATCCACTTTTTACTATTATCCACTAAGGACTGCTTCAGATATAGCATTATACAGTGCGTTTTTTTTAACGCGCAACATAGGATTTTACATGTTACATTTTCGGATCCATGTTGAGTGGTGATCTACTAGCATCAAAGCTGAAACTTCGCAAAATTAAAACTGAAGGTTCTAACTTTACCCGTATTGGCCAATTAGGTCTTGAGGATTTGGAATAATGCGTAAAAAGTAATTTATTTTCCAAAAAAAGTGTCTTTTTACTTTCCTCGTAACTAATAAGATTTCATTTTGAGCAGGTGCCTACCAAGTCAGGTTACCCCTACCATGGTAACAAGACAAATTTACACATTTTTTTAAGTTTATTGCATAAACCATTTCCATTTTTGTTTATGTTCACCGGATCTGGGACTTTTGGAAACACATCTGAAACTTTTGGAAACTCAAGTGCAAAGAGTAAAAAATTAATAATTACACGAATAATGCAAGGTGTTTTATTCCTCTTATTATAAACGCTTATAAATTATAGCGAAAAAACGTTCTAAATGCCAAAAGTACCTGCCATTTTACCTGAATTTGACATTCACCTGACATGCAAAGTTGAGTAGCAATAGCTACGACGAGAGAAAAAAGATACAATTTTTCAGAAAATAAATGCTCTTTTTCGCGTTATTCCAAATCTTTTGGACCGGGTCGGCCAATAGATGTAAAGCTAACACCCTCAATTTTACTTACGTCAAGTTTCATAGCAATTGTGCTTATAGAGCCCCACTCAACAGGAAATGAAAAATTTAACACGTAAAATCCTATGTTGCGCGTTAAAAAAAAACGCACTGTATATAAACATACAGTAACTAATAAATATGAGGAATTTATTTTATCTGACGTTGAGCTCTAGAACCAGATCTAACATGGTCAGTTGGTTTCCATAGGCAATTTTAAAAAAATCACCTAGTATTTTGAACATTCGAGCAGTTATTCGAAAAATATTTTGGGACACCTAAACATGTCCGGTAATTTTGGATTACAATAAGACTTACACTCTTGTACTGAAAGCGTAGACCTTTTTGAATTACAAGTGGAGTCACAATACTTTTGAAAACAAAGTAAATTCTATCCAGCTCCACAAGTTTCCATTAGCTTATTAAATGAGGAACAACGTAGATAATCCAGGAAATCAAAGTCTGGTTTTGTAGTAACATATTTATACAACAAGTACTTAATGTAAGGTTTTATGCAACCAATCGGTTTTCAGTTCATAAATGGAGTCAAGTAAAATAGCAACCTACTTTATTTTAGTAGTAACATAAAGTAGCACTATATTGTACTAGTAAAATAAAGGGTAACTTTATAACCTCAAAACTGTTCTATAAAAAGCTATTTATTGCTCAATTGTACATAAGATAATACATTAATGTAGTTTCTCGACATTATGGCGAATGTAATTTTTGCGGTAAGTATCTAATAATAATTTGCTTTTATTTTAATGTTTGTGGTGTTGTTTGTGAAGGCAGTATTTACTAGTTTTCTATGTTGATTCATCTATATGTGGTCTAAAATTATTTTCTTTGGGATTAGAGCAACAAATGGCCGTTTCACCGAATTTTTTGTTCCCTAAGTCTCTAAAGATTTTACGAAGAGCTCGGATTTTATCATATTTGAGAGAAACAGCCTTAGTTACATAAAAGTATACCTATTTTTTACAACACAATATGTTAAAAAAAGAGTCTTAAGCTATAGATGGTTCTTCTTATATTTAATTTCTAATCGTATGAGTTTTTAGCGGAAAAATTCTCTTTTAGAGACAACTATTAACGCAGCAAAAAAATATTCCAAGCATATACCTGGTAAACATTTGTAGGAGGATGTACATTGGTGTCTATATATCTGGTATATGCCGAAAAGAAACATGCCGATATATATATCCGGAATATGCCTGCCATCTTGATTTGGCAAAAAAGTTCATGTTCCTGGATACGAGTGTAAGTGGTCACCAATTTGTCGATCAACCCATCTGCATACTAGTTTCGAGATCTACCCCGCATCAGTACAGCTTTGGCTGGTCGACAAATTGGGGACCGTGATTCAGAGGCTTAAAACCGGAAATGTACGGAGTACCGGTGAGATGTTGTACAGAGCAGGAGCAGACGACATCCACAGCGTATTTTAGATCCAATATTGCATGGCAGATGGCTCTCAATTCGAGAAGCAGCCCATATTGCTCTGTACCTCGTTGGTTGTCGGAACCACAACGAAGTGAAACGAGTGGAGTGTGAGTGGTCACCAATTTGTCGATCAACCCATCTGCATACTAGTTTCGGGGTCTACCCCCATCACTACAGCTTTGGCTGGTCGACAAATTGGGGACCGTGATTTCATTACTACAGCTTTGGCTGGTCGGCAAATTGGGGACCGTGATTCAGAGGCTTAAAGCCAGAAATGTACGGAGTACCGGTGAGATGTTGAACAGAGCAGGAGCAGGCGGCATCCATCCGCGTATTTTAGATCAAATACTGCATGGCAGATGGCTCTCAATTCGAGAGGCAGCCCATATTGCTCTGTATCTCGCTGGTTGTCGGAACTAGAACAAAGTGAAAAGAGTAGGTGGTCACCAATTTGCCGATCAACCCATCTGCATACTTGTTTCGGGGTACCCCCCCATCACTACAGGTTTGGCTGGTTGACAAATTGGGGACGGCGGTTCAGAGGCTTAAAACCGGAAATGTACGGAGTACCGGTGAGATGTTGCACAGAGCAGGAGCAGGCGACATCCACCAGCGTATTTTAGATCCAATACTGAATGCCAGATGGCTCTCAATTCGAGAAGCAGCCCATATTGCTCTGTATCTCGCTGGTTATCGGAACCAGAACGAAGTGAAAGGAGTGTAAATGGTCACCAATTTGTCGATCAACCCATCTGCATACTAGTATCGGGGTCTACCCCTTATCAGTACAGCTTTGGTTGGTCGACAAATTGGGGACGGTGATTCAGAGGCTTAAAACCGAAAATGTACGGAGTACCGGTGAGATGATGCACAGAGCAGGAGCAGGCGACATCCAACACCGTATTTTAGATCCAATACTGCATGGCAGATGGCTCTCAGTTCAAGAAGCAGCCCATGTTGCTCTGTACCTCGCTGATTATCCGAACCAGAACGAAGTGAAACGAGTGTAAGTGGTCATCAATTTGTCGATCAACCTATCTGCATACTAGTTTCTTTTGTCGACCAGCCAAAGCTGTACTGATGAGGGGTAGACCACGAAACTAGTATGCAGATGGGTTGATCGACAAATTGGTGACCACTTACGCTCGTTTCACTTCCTTCTGGTTCCGATAACCAGCGAGGTACAGAGCAATATAGGCTGCTTCTCGAATTGAGAGCCATCTGCCATGCAATATTGGATCTAAAGTACGCTGGTGGATGTCGCCTGCTCCTGCTCTGTGCAACATCTCACCGGTACTCCGTACATTTCTGGCTTTAAGCCTCTGAATCACCGTCCTCAATTTGTCGACCAGCCAAACCTGTACTGATGATGGGTGGACCCCGAAACAATTATGCAGATGGGTTGATCGACAAATTGGTGACCACTTACACTCCTTTCACTTCGTTCTGGTTCCGATAACCAGCGAGATACAGAGCAATATGGGCTGCTTCTCGAACTGAGAGCCATCTGCCATGCAGTATTGGATCTAAAAGTACGCTGGTGGATGTCGCCTGCTCCTGCTCTGTACAATATCTTACCGATGTCCTAGATATATCAGAAACTTGAAATATATACGCGGTATATTCCCAGATTATGACAGTATTATGGCTATTACGTCCTTGATGAGGACGTGGTTTAGGACATTAAATCAAAAACTTCTCTTTAGGAAAGTGCCATAGTTTCGGATTCTATATTGAGTCTTCGGATTGAGTCTATCGGATTCTATGTAGGAAATAGTCTTGAGAAAGACTTACATAATAGTTGAAATTTTGGCAGTTTTATTAAAACAAGTTTTTGATTTTTAATTGAATGTATTACTTATAGAAATAGCGTTACATGAGAATCAAATTTGTAAATACATTATATGCAAATTAAATGATTTAAAAAGCTCGAGGTGACAATAAAATATTTGTATATTTAATACGTAATTTTTCACACTGTTTTAAGATTTCTTTTTAGTAAAACTAAATAATTTTCTTTTATAATTTTTTCTTTATATATATTTTTTTTATATTTAAAAAATTTTAATATATTCGATTTTCGAATGAAATTACCGTCGGTTTCAAATTTATTTGATTTGATACAGAATTTATAGATTTCGAGCTGATTTATCTTTTTTTTTTTAGAGGTAATGCTTGGCAAATATTCTAAAATTATTTGAGTCTTGAGGCGACAAGCGTACAGCATTAATGACAATGATATTACGAAACCTTATACAAATCATACAGGATGGTCAAAATTTAAGAAAAAGTTGACTATTTTATTGAATAACTAACTTTTTTTTCATTTTTATAATGCTATAGAACAACACGATCGATAAAATTGAATTCAGAGAAAGTAACTGTTTTTTCCTCTGCTGTCTTGATTCTTTCGTATTTTTATTTTTTTTTAGTTTAGGAACGTGTCACTTGAGCCAGATTTGGAATTGAAATAAAAAAAAAATCCATACTTTTCGAAATTTCCTGACAGAATCAAAAGGTCTGAGAAGATAGCTTTACAACGTCTGAAAAAGAAAACGTTCCTATACCTATCAACGGAGATTTCGTCCAGATAAATTGGACAACAGGAAAATTTATTTTTTCCGGGATTATACTAATTTGAAGTATTGCGCTTTCAAAAAAATCACCTTTTACAAAACTTCTGAACAGACTAAAACGAGGACTAAAATGTTCGATAAAATCCGGTTTACAGCATTTGAAAAGCATAATTCCCTATCGAATGATTTCTCGTTCAGAGTCAGCAGAAAAGTTATTTTTTCCGGAATAAAACTATTTTCAGGTATTACTATTCGAAAAATTCACTTTTTCGATAATGCAAGTGGCGCCATCGGACGACGACAGATGCTTCCACTAGGGCATGTGAGTTACTAGTGAAGCGAAACCGAGCCAGTTTTCTGCCGAAGTTGTCGCTTCCCACAGACAGATGGCCGAGATTTGTACCTACACCGTCTGGGGACGTCGTTCAGCAGAATATCAAACTCATTTCTCTATAAGACCGGTTTCGCTCATTTTTGGAGCTCATCAGTATGGTATATCTGAAACATGGCAGAAATACGATTTCGAATGAATTTTGGTCTAATCTCTTGCTCAAGGCATTGTGTACATATGCAAGTGGTGCCATCGGACGACGGCAGGTGCTTCCACTAGGGCGTGCGAGATAATGACGAAGTGAAACAAAGTCAGTTTTCTGCCAAATTTGTCGCTTTCCACAGACATATTAGCAGAGTATCAAACGCATTTCTCTATCAGGCAGAGGAACCATAGACCGGTTTAGCTCTTATTGGAGCTCATCAGTATAGTATACCTCAAACCTGACAGAAATACGAGTTCGAATAAAACTTGGTCTCCTCTCTTGCTCAAGGCAGTGTGTACATATGCAAGTGGCGCCATCGAACGACGGCAGGTGCTTCCACTAGCGCATGCGAGATAATAGTGAAATGAAACCAAGTCAGTTTTCTGCCCAAGTTGTCGCTTCCCACAGACAGATGGCCGAGATTCGTACCTATACTGTCTGGGGACGACGCGACGTTCAGAGAGTATCAAACTCATTTCTCTACCAGGCAGAAGAACCATAGACCGGTTTTGCTCTTATTGGAGCTCATCAGTATGGTATATCTCAAACCTGACAGAAATACGAGTTCGAATGGCCGAGCAACTGCCGTCGTCCGATGGCGCCACTGGCATATGTACACAGTACCTTGAGCAAGAAAGGAGACTAAGTCTCATTCAAAGTTGTATTATTGTCAGGTTTGAGGTATACCATACTGATGAGCTCCAATAAGAGCGAAACCGGTCTATGGTTCCTCCGCCTGATAGAGAAATGTGTTAGTCGCTCTACTGAATGTCGTCCCCAGACAATATAGGTACGAATCTCAGCCATCTGTCTGTGGGCAGCGACAACTTCGGCAGAAAACTGGTTTTGTTTCACTTCAACATTATCTCGCATGCCCTAGTGGAAGCACCTGCCGTCGCCTGATGGCGCCACTTGCATATGTACACAGTGCCTCGAGCAAGAGAGGAGACCAAGTTTCATTCGAACTTGTAATTTTGTCAGGTTTGAGGTATACCATACTGATGAGCTCCAATAAGAACTAAACCGGTCTATAGTTCCTCCGCCTGATAGAGAAATGTGTTTGATGCTCTGCTGAACGTCGCCCCCAGACAGTATAGGTACGAATCTCGGCCATCTGTCTGTGGGCAGCGACAACTTCGGCAGAAAAGGCTTGGTTTCACTTCACTATTTTTCGAAGACGTTAAGCTAATTAAAACGCCTATTAAAATTCGGTGGTTTTCAATGTCTGAAGGAGAACATAATTTTGCATCATCTGAGGTTTGGTCCAGGGAAATTGTCTGAAGGAGATCATAATTCTGTATCGAATCAGTTGTTATTCAGGAACATTAGTCTACAGAAAAATTACTTTTTCTGGAAAAAACTGATTTCAAGTATCTCAAATCTCAAATTTTAAGCTAATTCTAATAATACTCTATTGCCTTCAAGGTCTGAAGGAGAAGGATATGACGAGTTATGTCTGGGTGAGTAGTAAACGAATGAAACTAAATTTTTCGTTAATGCAGCATGGACAGACGAAGAGAATGGCCATAAATCGTTCGATGTATCGTATATCCTATGCAGAGGAAATTGCGTTCACCAGAATGTCATGCCTGCATTTTCAACACGATGACGTAGCACCTACGTCATTAAACCCACGCAAAGTGTAACATTTCGGTGTCAACAGTGAAATAAATGGGTGGAAAACTTTTTCAATACACGAACTGTTTAAAAAACGTGAAGAAGAGCGTCGACAGGGAAAACTGAAGCAGAAACGGCGCTGTCATGAACAGGATTGAATCCGTCAAGAAGAAGAGGATTTACGAGAAAGACAACGTCAAAAAGAACGAAGATTGTAAAAAAAGACGAGGAGAAGATTAAGCTGCCCTCTTGCAAGCTCTGATAGGAAAAGAAATCAGAGAGTACGTTAGCAGGAAAATCAACGAACAATATCACAAATAGCAATTCGACCAACAAAATAAAAAAAAAACAACTGAGTACCTACCACTAATACAAATAAAAATTAATAGAGAACAATATTGATTAATAAAATTGTCGACAAACTGGTAGAAAATTTTTTTTAATAATGATATTCTTGTCTAATTTTAAAACAAATGATTAAAAACCAGTAATACTACTTCGCATTCAAGATTCAAAATCATTATATGCATGATAGGTATATAAATAGATATAATTAGTCGGATCAAGGAGTCTCCGCGTCACGTCATATACCAGAATTCCGTACTTAAATAATTCGCATTCTGGCAGTATCGATATCGCGAAATTGTTTTATCAGCCCGCCGTTGTTCTGATAAAGAAAAATAAAACAAACGCGATGAAAGCACCAAATTCATGATTTAGTTTTTACAAATTCGCTTTCAGTGCTTGTTGCGGGTTGCCATACTCATATTTTATGCGGAAAATTCAGTGTCATTGCGAAATTTAATTGGGTTTTGGTTCTGTTGGTATAGAAGTTAGTACACTGTTCCTGACTGACTGCAATAATTGTTTGAACTCGATGAGCGCATAGTTAGTCAAGGTTAGTGTATATTTATAATGCCAATAAGCTAAACATATAATATCAACATTGATTGGTTATACGGAGGTATAGTTTTGTGTTCTCTGTTTCTCTTTTAAGTTAACCTTGATCTTTTGCGTTGCTTTATGCCACTACATTTTCTATGCAATAATTAGCTAGGACGATTTTGTAAATATCTTTTGACAAAAATTAAGTTAAGACCGTAATGTTGTCAAATTTGACTATCTCTAATCCACTCCGAGAAAAACTTTAATGTTGTCAAATTTGACCATTTCTAACCCACTCCGAGGAAAACGATATTTTATTTTTTTTTTGATAGGGCAATAAAATGGGTGTGCTCATTTTCTGCTAATAATTTTCAACACGGTCTTGTTTTCAGGTTTAACATATCTCTAACCTAATCCAAGAAAAACGTACATGTCTTATTTTTAAAAATAGATCATACAGAGGGAACTCATTTATTAAGTTTATTATCTTTATAGACCCATAAAAAACTAGTATTGTTTAATGCTAATATTTTTTAATACGGTCCTGCTTTCAGATTTAACATATTTCTAACCCTGTCCAAGGAAAATGTAAATTTATTAAGTATAAAAATAGACCCATGAAGTAGGTACCCATTTTCACCAACTAAGTCGATAATGTTGTCAGATTTACCTACCTCTAATACACTTCAAGGAAAACGTAAGTTTCTTATTTTTATTGACCCATAAAATGGACACACATTTTTAGTTAATATCTCTTAAGATGGTCTTGTTTTCAGATCACACATATCTTTAACCCAAGCTAAGAAAAACGTACATTTTTTACTTTTAAAACTATACTACACATTTTTGCCTAATTTTTTTCCCATTAAAACGTTAATGTTGCCAAATTTGATTATCTCTAATCCATCCTGAAAAAAACGTAATTTTATTATTATTTTTAGACATAAAATGAGTATTCATTTTTACCTAATTTTATTAGGTTTTACAGATTTTACATATCTCTAACCCAGTCCGAGAAAAACTTAAATTAAGATGGTGCCGCAGACTTGATGTACCTCTAACCAATACAAAGAAAAAAAAGTGGATGGTAATTTTCAGCTAATCTTTAGCTTTTTTGTTTAGATTTAACGTATATCTCTAATTCAGTCCAAGAAAATCGTAAATTTCCCTCTCTTACAAATAGACCCATGAAGTGGGTACTCATTTTCATCTAACTTTTCCCAGTTAGGACGGTAATGTTGTCAAATTTGGCCATCTCTAATCCACTTCAAGGAAAACATAAGTTTATTATTTTTAGAGCCCCATAAAAAGTATATGCTTATTTTTAGGCAATATTTTTCAACACGGTCCTGTTTTAACTTATCTCTAACACAGTCAAAAAAAAAACGAAGTTTTCTTACTTTTAAAAATAGACCTATGGAGTGGGTACTCATTTTCATCTAATTTATTCCAATTAAGACAGTAATCTTGTCAAATTTGACTATCTCTATTCCACTCCGAGAAAAACAATATTTTTCTTTCACAGACCAATAAAATGAGTGTTAATTTTCTGCTAATAATTTTCAACACAGTCCTGTTTTCAGGTTTAACATATCTCTAACCCACTCCGAGGAAAACGTAAGTTTATTATTTTTATAAAATAATAAACATTCGAAAATAAGCATACCATAAAATGGGTATGCTTATTTTCAGCTAATATTCTTCAACACGGTCCTGTTTTAACTTGTATCTCTAACTCAGTCCATGAAAAAAGTATATTTATCTCTCTTAAAAATAGACCTATGGAGTGGGTACTCATTTTCATCTAATTTATTCTAATTAAGACATTAATCTTGTCAAACTTGACTATCTCTAATCCACTCCGAGAAAAACGATATTTTTTTTTGATGGCTTAATTAAATGGGTATGCTCATTTTCTGCTAATAATTTTCAACACGATCCTGTTTTCAGGTTTAACATATCTCTAACCTAATCCAAGAAAAACGTACATGTCTTATTTTTAAAAATAGATCATGCAGAGGGAACTCATTTATTAAGTTTATTATCTCTATAGACCCATAAAAAACTAGTATTGTTTAATGCTAATATTGTTTAATACGGTCCTGCTTTCAGATTTAACATATTTCTATCCCAGTCCAAGGAAAATGTAAATTTATTAAGTTTAAAAATAGACCCATGAAGTGGGTACCCATTTTCACCAACTAAGTCGATAATGTTGTCAGATTTACCTACCTCTAATACACTTCGATGAAAACGTAAGTTTCTTATTTTTATTTACCCATAAAACACATTTTTAGTTAATATCTCTTAAGATGGTCTTGTTTTCAGATCACACATATTTTTAACCCAAGCTAAGAAAAACGTACATTTTTTACTTTTAAAACTATACTCCACATTTTTGCCTAATTTTTTTCGGATTAAAACGTTAATGTTGCCAAATTTGATTATCTCTAATCCACCCTGAAAAAAACGTAATTTTATTATTATTTTTAGACATATAAAATGAGTATTTATTTTTACCTAATTTTATTAGGTTTTACAGATTTTACATATCTCTAACCCAGTCCGAGAAAAACTTAAATTAAGATGGTGCCGCAGACTTGATGTACCTCTAACCAATACCAAGAAAAAAATGTGGATGATAATTTTCAGCTAATCTTTAGCTTTTTTTTAGATTTAACGTATATCTCTAATTCAGTCCAACAAAAACGTAAACTTCCCTCTCTTACAAATAGACACATGAAGTGGGTACTCATTTTCATCTAACTTTTCCCAGTTAAGACGGTAATGTTGTACAAATTTGGCCATCTCTAATCCACTCCAAGGAAAACGTAAGTTTATTATTTTTAGAGCCCCATTAAAAGTGTATGCTTATTTTCAGCCAATATTTTTCAACACGGTCCTGTTTTAACTTATCTCTAACCCAAGTCAAGAAAAACTAAGTTTTCTTACTTTTAAAAATAGACCTATGGAGTGGGTACTCATTTTCATCTAATTTATTCCAATTAAGACAGTAATCTTGTCAAATTTGACTATCTCTGTTCCACTCAGAGAAAAAAGATATTTTTTTATCAAACGGACTAAAAGTACGTCATTTGTTCTCTCCATACGCACACCTAAAGTGGGCTTTCTAATCCTGAGACCAAAAAAAGTAGCAAAAAAGTCCTAGGCAGTAAAAGTAAAGTCAAATGTCACCGCTATTGTCATGGTGTCGCATATATAAACCATCTTATTGCCATTTTTACATTCTTGTTGAAAAAACAAAGGATAGGAATACTCTCAGAGCGCTCGAGAGCACCACCCGAAACCGTTTTTAGTCGAAATCGCATAGGTTCTCGAATTCTGTTAAATGTCGTTAGATGTCATCATATTTATCTGTCAATGTCATTTTTATTAATTTAGTATTAATAATAATGCTATACATTTTTAGTTTACCATAATTTACCTCAACCATCTAAACCATTGGTTATGATTTAATACCATTAAAACCATTGAACATTGAACACCACCGTTCTAACACATTCTATTTATATACACCACTAATTGGGTAAGTACCTAGACCTGCTTAAAGAGGATGGAAGAAAATTGCAACACTGAATCACTCTGAAATAGACTTTCCTGCATGCTTGAAAAAAAATAGCATATGTTACGCGGAGTAAAAGGTCTTTTTGTGCTTCGCCCAGTTGCAGGCCTCAGCTTCGCTTCGGCCGTCAATCTCTGGGCTCAGCACAAAAAGACCCACTTTTACTCCTAGTGACATAATCTACTATTTTTTTTCATAGACCAATAAAATGGGTGTGTTCATTTCCTGCTAATAATTTTCAACAGAGTCCTGTTTTCAGGTTTAACATATCTCTAACCTAATCCGAGAAAAACGTACATGTCTTATTTTTAAAAATAGATCCTTCAGAGGGAACTCATTTATTAAGTTTATTATTTTTATAGACCCATAAAACGAGTTGGTACTCATTTTCAGCTAATATTTTTTTAACACGGGCCTGATTTCAGATTTGACATATTTCTAACCCAATCCAAGGAATATGTAAATTTATTAAGTTTAAAAATAGACCCATGAAGTGGGTACCCATTTTCACCAACTAAGTCGTTAATGTTGTCAGATGTAACTATCTCTAATCCACTTCGCGGAAAACGTAAGTTTCTTATTTTTATAGCTCCATAAAATGGGGATGCTTATTTTTGCCAAATTTGTTTATCTCTAATCCACCCCGAAAGAAACGTAATTTTAGTATTTTTTTGTACATATAAAACGAGTATTCCTTTTTAGCTATTTTTTTTTTCGATTAAGACATTAATGTTGCCAAATTTGTTTAATTCTAATCCACCCCGAAAGAAACGTAATTGTATAATTTTTTTTTGACATATAAAACGAGTATTCATTTTTACCTATTTTTTTCCGATTAATACGTTAATGTTGCCAAATTTGATTATCTCTAATCCACCTCGAAGAGAACGAAATTTTATTATTATTTTTGGACATATAAAATGAGCATTCATTTGTAGCTAACATTTTCGAACACGGTTTTACAGATTTTACATATCTCTAACTCAGTCCGAGAAAAACGTAAATTAAGATGGTGCCGTAGAATTGATGTATCTCTAACCAACTCCAGGCAAAAAAAGTCGATGGTAATTTTCAGCTATCCTTTTCAAACTAAGATTTTCCAACTGCTGGCAGTCAATTCTTTCCAAAAATTAAATCGATCTTTTGAGAATAATTGAGATAGTTTTCAACAGAACCCTCACCAGACCTTTGAAAAAATTTGAAAATACTACTTATGGTTTTAACGGATTCAGGAAGTTTTCTTTTAATATTTAACGTAAATTTCAATTTTAAATTTCAATAAACTTGCTGTCGAAACGTTGAGTTTTTTTAAATCTGTGTCAAAATATTTTTTTGAAGTCAAGGTTGGTCTTTCGTGTTTAAATTTTAGGTTTTTTTTCAAATGAACTCACGGTATATAAAAAAATGAGTTCAATTATTATTTTCATCAGCGTTTTTGTCTAGTTATTATAAGTACAAAATTGATATGACTTTACCTTTAACCTCGGTTTATTGATCCAATTTGCGATATAATTTTTGACAATAAAACGAGTTTAGTGGTAATCCCAGGTCAATTTTGTTGATGCAATAACCCCTAGGTTAGGTAGGGGAATTTCGTCTTTTGTGGTTAAGCGAAGTCCATTTAATTGGAGATGCGTCATTTTTGTTATCCTTTTTATCGTTTTTTACATAGATTTAGCACTCACATTAGTATTTATATATGGGACGCCTCATAATATGGCCTTTAAGATTTAGCTGTTTATTCAAAATTAATCAAAAGTGAATTTTTAATTATACCCACAAAATAACTACCTCGGAGCGACAAAGTAAATGATAATTAGAGCTCATGAATGGTTTATTAACTAATGTTAATATCATCGTAATACTATTTTCAATTTCGGAGATATTTAGATATAACATTTAGAATGTCGGTATGACAGTGAAAAAATTACGGTTTATGTGCCATTTTAAAAGGGAAAAAAATTAACGTAAATTCCAATTTTACTATTAACATATTTTTATCCTCTCTATAATATGATACAATTTCTGACAAATACTGTGACAATCGATTTCGTCCGAAAATGTCGCGAAATCCTCCTTCAAAACTTTGGAATTTTTACACTTTCCTTTTTATCTTAAAACGGTAAAATTTTTCAATTTTTTTTTACGAATTTTACCGTTCTTATCATGAGGTAATTGAGGACTTTCAGATAGAGCAACCAGCATACATAACATTAAAAAAATATTCACGTTTTTATCACATTCCCTCAAGCTACCCAAAGAGAATATTTTTTAAGTAATATGAAGGTAATATGAATTTAATGTTCTCTGGAAGAATGTGCAAAAAGTACGTTCTTGTCATGACCCCCACATACTTTTCGGTATGAGAATATCACATGTCAAGAAGTTACTAAAAAGAAGGAGGAACTTAATCAATTAAAATAATTATATCCCATTTATTAAATTACCAATAAATAAAAAATAATAGTGATAATAGAAGTAGATTTTAAGTACGACATAATTGACACGTTCTGAGAACCTGAAAAGAAGGTCGTGGGGCACGTTTTTCTCGTGTGACATTCAAGTTCCAAATGATAATTTTTCACATCCATCTCCTCGAAGGCATATTCTTGTCAGATGATAAGAATGTAAAATTGCTAAGTGGGAGACCCAAGTTGGCTTTAATGGTTTTCGAGAAATCTAAAAAAAATGCAAAATTTGTACCTCATTTTTGAGCTACCCGTGCTCAGTTACTCTTAAAGCTGAACTTCTGAAAGTAGTCTTGAAATGTTCCCTCACTCTTCTACTTTCTTAGCCCTTTTTAGACATTTTTAGGTATATTTTCATTGAAACAAGAAATAAGCTGTCAAAGACAGTATTCGGGACGGTTCGACTACTTAACATGCCAATTTTTTTCATATAAATCTATAGAAATTGATTTTATTTGTTGGTTTTGGAATCCTAGGATGATAAATAGGCCCTTGATTACTGTTTTAAATAGTATAGAATGTCCGAAAAAAAAACTGGTATTCATTTTTTTAATCTCCCTCGTATAATTGTGGCTCTAAGCTAAAACTGATTGTTATTCTAAGAAAGAAAACTACATGATTTCTTCAGAAAGATCTCGTATTTTTGAAACTTTAATATCTTTTTCAACATTGATTCTTTTCTTTCGGTTAATATGAACGGTCATCTTTTTTTGCAATTTTGTCAACCTGCCTCTAATTTTTTACTTTTTTTTCGCAATCATCACATCGAAAATGCTGTTCAAACATGCAATATAATTTAATTACGGCATGTGGAAACAAAACCATAGCTCTTGTATGCATATTTTTTTAATTTCTCTGTGTAATTTGATTATTTCCAGTTGATGAAGCAAATAAACAACCAATTTTAGTGTTCCGAAATAACAATAATCTGCTTTGTCGGTACGTTCGTGTGTACGTGCGAAACGCTATACTGGTGCACAAATATTAATACAATTAATTCGAACCATCTCCATAGTAAAGGTGTATTTACTTACTTCGTCTGTTTGCCAGGATTCTCCATTCAATCCAATTACGAGCAAATCGTGTTTTATATTTAGTCGCAGTTATTTAACGTTGTTACCCCGGATCGATATTACAAGTTCTCGTCCCAAATGGAGTAGACAGATTGTCTGTAATTAAGTGTATTAGACTTGGTGCTCTCTTGCCTAATTAATTAAATTTGCGCTCTAACTCGACAGAATTAGATTTACATGTATTTGCGAAAGACAGTCAATTTAACAGAATTTATGACGACCAAGGATGACACAGAATTTACTACTCAAGTTATAATGGCGTTTTCTTAACTGCCTTGGATAATTTCGTTGTTTATCAAACACAAAATCAAAAAAGTTTACAACCAACCGCAAATGGGAGTGTCTGCCCCTGGGGAGCTTCACGTATAAAGTTTTTGTCTTCGGTGGGACCGTCGATGATATCGATATCAGTAATTTCCCTAGGGTAAGCATCCGGTAAGCAACTCTCCTGCCTGATAATTAATGCATGATGTTTTATAATCTTCTTATGGAGCAGGCTTCTGGCGCATATCATGCATACGATATTTCGTCTTCTTGGTTAACATATGTCAAAGAAATTAGCTTATTAATCTACTGAACGAAAATATGTATACGTGTATTTATTGCATCATTGAAAAGCCCAATTTTTAGAGAAAAGATGAGGCTTTACAGATATTAGTAACTCAATAGTTTCATTGCAGTATAAGATTTGTTGTTAAGTCTACAGGGGCGAGACGCAATTTACAGCCACTCTACAGTCCAAACTTGAATCCTGCATATTGCTTCGTTTTGAGTCAGTTTTCAATAAAATACGATTTTGTGTTTTTAATCACTTCGAATAGTGGAGAGCTGGAATCGTTTATATCAAAAGACAAATAGTTTCTGCATTTGGTCAGCGAAGAAGGCAACCCCATAGTATCTAACGTAAATTGACCCTTACTTTAACTTTTCTATGTACAATTTAAAAAAAAATAATTATGGAAAAATAGGTACAATGCCAGTTCGATTAGTATCATAGAGCTATTGAGTAACTAATGCTTTTTTAACTAAAGGTTGGGCTTTTCTATGTTACAATCAAAGTTAGAAGTTTGTAATAACTTACGAAAATATGAGCGTACGAAATTTGTACCGTTTTTTTACGGCTCACTGTGTATAACGATTTTATAAGGAACACAAGTTTCCACTTTATCGCTAGTGTTACAGAAAGCAAAGCAGATGCAGATTGCTCAGACTTAAATAGAAATGGATGCAGCTTTCTTGCACCCTTGTAAGCTGTATATACGCCAAGCTTCCCAAGGAAATTGAAAATATAAATCTTGCAAAGGATTACCAGAGTACAGACGTTCTGGCAACTTTAAATATTTCGGACATGTTACGAAGTTTTTGATACTGTCAGCGCATGTTAAATCGATTTTTTTTCAGTTTATATGTGGCTTCTGATGCCGAAGAAAGGAGTGAGAGGACAAGCCTCCTAAGCGACTGAATTTATTTGTTTTTTACAAAACCTTAAGAAAAACTCGAAAACATGAAAATTCAACACACGTTTCTCTTGAATTCACAATTCTTTTGAAATAAGCTATTTTTGTGATAAATTTTTGTGTTCAATTGAAAGAAGTTCAATTGAAAGAAGAAAGAAGAAAAAGACGTGACATGGCAGTGTTCTTAAGCAGCTGAATTTTTTTGTTTTTTACAAAACCGTAGAAAAGGCACGAAACTTGGAAAATCTAGTTTATTTTTAAGTACCAAAAATTAAATTTTTGAGAAATTAAGCAATCACACGCTTTCCCTTGAAATAAGCTATTTTTGTGGTAACTTCAGTATTCAATTGGTAGTGATAATAACAGAAGGTTTGGCTTTATGGAATGGTCTTTCTCTCGAAGCACAGTCTCTGTAAAAAGTACGCAATGAATACTTGCAAATAATTCAGTTCAATCGATTTTTTTTTAATTATATGTGGCTTTTGATGCCGAAGAGAGAAGTGATATGGTAAGCTTCGTGAGCAACTAAATTTACTGATTTTGTAAAAAATCGTGGAGTTTCACAAACGAAATCAGGAAAACTTAGCTTCATTTTTAAGTAACAAAATTAAATTTTGCCGAAATTAAATACTCGATTTCTCCTAAAATAAGTAATTTTTGCGGCAACTTCATTGTTCTATTAGTAGGAAAAATAAAAGAGAAATGTTGGCTTTATACAGTGTTCTTTATCTAGTACTACAGTGCCTCTATAAAATCTAATGCTATGGGTAATATCAGTAAATAATACAGCAACCTTCAAATAAGTAAACAATTGATTTAAAGGAAGAAAAAATAATGAAATAAAAATTATTAAAATTTTGGATAGTTTTTGAAACGTTTTCACTGGCGTTATCGTTTATATAGATACAACGTTTATATACAATTTTTTTTTAGTGATTTGCATTTATAACTGTTTATAATATTTAATATGACAAGAAAACTACCGAGGTCCTAAATCACCCTTTATTAAACCTAACAGAATGCAAAATCAAAACTCAAATCGATCATTCACGTATCTAAAAAATAACTTTTCCCTAGTCACACTCAATCCAAATTTAAATTCAGTATTCTAACTAAAAATGTCGTATTTAGAAAGTAAACATTTTGACTACATTTCCTTTGGATGTTTTACTATACTTCTTCACATACTTATACTAATTTCATATTTTCTCTCTCGATGTGGCTTATTATTCCTATTCTTTTATGGCTTATTATTCCTATTCTTTTATTTTAATGCGCCTCTCACATTAGAGTTAGTATTTTATATGAATTTTTATTTTCTTTCTTTAGTATTAGTTTTAATTTCTCTATCAATTTTCATTTTCTTTTTCAAATACATAGGTACTAAGTTTTGTGAGTGTTTATACCTACTAAACACTGTGCTCCTCTTCGTTTTTTAGTTGTTTTCTACAAATCATGTTTCTTTCTATTTCTTCGTCATACTACTTATTTCAGGTTTTTCTAGATTTGCCTTGCCCAATGTTTTCTCCTATTAGCGAGTGTCTATTGACTCTTGATGACGTTTTGTAATGAAAATCAATTATAGAAAACACCGCCTGACTTTGATTTCACTAGCAATAAAAAAAAATGATACAAAATTGTGTAGAAAACAAAGGTAAGAAACAAATACAAGAGAAAATTATATCTTAACATTAAAAGCAATTTTGACTGTCAAACTAACGCCCAAAAAAAAACTAAGAAATATCTTGGAACGTCAAAAAAACAATACGTTATTAAGATAATAATGAAGAACATTACAGAATACTAGAAAATTATTAATTAAAAGAACTAAAAAGTAAATTTTATTATTTAAGAAAAACTTATATTAATATAAAAAAGAAGAACAAGAGAGAAAGGCGAAGTAAAGCTAAAAAAAAAAGAGAAAGGATTTGAAAATAACACAAGATAGCGCAGCAGGAATGTAGAAATATTTGTTAGTGCTTTGTGGAATGAGAGGCTCTAAAGTACAGGAAATAGTTGACAAAAAATGTCATATCGTAGCTTCAAAAACAAACCGCGTAAGAAAATTTAAAATTGGGCATTAAGAAAGAAGAGGGTGAAAAAATGAACACAAGGGTAAAAAACAGTAACAAGAAAACATAAAATTTTTTCACCAAACGCGATTTTGACTATCAGACTAACACTAAAAGTAGGCCATAGAGAAAACATACGTAGCTAAACAGAAAATAAATAAACTAATTATGGGAAAAAAAGCTAAAGTAGTAAACACAAAGATAAGAAACAGAAACAAGAACCGATCCAAAGCAATTTTAACTGTCAAACTAACGCCTAAAGAAACTAAAAAAATGCGAAAAAAATTACGAAAGAAATTAATAACTAAAAGAATAATAGAAATAATTATATTATTATAAAAAAGCTTAACTTAGATTATTAGAGAAAAGAAGAAAAACGAGAGAAAGGTGAAGGGAAGATAAAAAAGAAGAGAAAGGATTTGAATACGATGGAAGCAAGGTAGGGCAACAGAAATATAGAAAAATTACTTGGAATTTTTTTGGGTTTAATCGGAATTTGTGGAATGAGAGGCTCTAACAAAAGTGCAGGAAAAAACTGAAAAAATGATAAGTTATACACAGCTGCTAACAAAAACAAAATGCGTAAAAAAAAATTAAATTGAGCACTGAAAATAAGATGAAAAATTGTAGAGGACACAAAAGTAAAAGACAGAAATAAGAAAATGTTAAAGTTTAATACCACCAGGGATTTTTGACCATCATTTGAACTAACATTAAAACTAGGGTAAAGAGAAGACGAAGGTAGTTAAATAGAAAACCAAAAGAATGAAAAAAAGCTAAAAAGTATTTTGAAGTAGCGAAAAAAGCAATAAATTATTAAGATAGTTATAAGAAATAGAAAATATGTAAAGAAGAGAAATACTAGAAAATTATTACTTAAAGGAACTTGTATGTATGCTTTGTGTTCTTTCTAATGCAATGGAACTATAGATAGCGGGTGTAGGACAAATAAGAAGCTTCTTCACAGTTGCAAATACGCCAACGTTTCGATCTTTATTTAGATCTTCTTCAGGGCTTAATTCAGTTTGAGAAGTATGTCATCTAAGTTTGGTATGTCTTTTATTTTTGAGTTATGTCCGATAGAAGACATACATATAGCTTAGATGACATACTTCTCAAACTGAATTAGTAGCCCTGAAGAAGATCTAAATAAAGATCAAAACGTTGGCGTATTCGGAACTGTGAAGTAGCTTCTTATTTGTCCTACACCCGCTATCTACAGTTCCACTTAAAGGAACCATAGAATGAAATATATTTTTAGAAAAAAATTAAACTTGTATTAATATAATAAAAAAGAAAAAGAGAGAAAGGCGAAGGAAAGATAAAAAGAAGAGAAAGGTTTTGATATAGAATAGAGTAGGAGGAGAATAGAAAAATGTGTTAGAGCTTTGTGAAATGAAAGGCTCTAACAAAAGTACAGGAAATAGTGCTCTGAGAACATAACAAACTCAATTGGAATGAAATTGACCTCTAAAGAGCTTTTTTTTTTAAATGGTCCCAAAACCAATTCTAAAAGTGCCTAAAAATCGACCTCCGAAGGGGTCTATCTCCGGAAATATTGCACCTACGGAACTTCCGTTGGTGGGAGGTGAAAGAGGTCATCAAGAAGAGGACAACACAGTTGGATTCACTCTTATTGTTCCAGGCGTGTCGTGGTACCCCCCCCCCTCCCCCTTTGGAGATTTTCAAAAAAATTACGGAAATTTTGTTTGCTGTTTTTGGTCGGAATGGCACGTTTGCAACCCCTGAGAACATAACAAACTTAATTGGAAAGAAATTAACCTCTAAAGAGCTCTTTTTTAAAAATGGTCCAAAAACCGATTCTAAAAGTGCCTAAAAATCTACCTCCGAAGGGGTCTATATCCGGAAATATTCCACCTACAGAACTTCCGATGGTGGGAGGTGAAAGATTACATCAAGAAGAGGACAACACTGTCGGATTCACTCTAATAAGGCGTTCTCAAGTTACAGGCGGTCAAAGTTGAGAATTGAGAAAAAAGTCGTAATATCCCACCCTTTGGAGATTTTCAAAAAAATTACGGAAATTTTTTTTGCTGTTTTTGATCGGAATGGCACGTTTGCAATCTCCTGAGAAACTAACAAACTCAATTCGAAGGGAATTAACCTCTAAAGAGGTTTTTTTTTTAAAATGGTCCAAAAACCGATTCTAAAAGTGCCTAGTTGAAAAAATGCTAAGTTATATACAGCTGATAAAAAATAGAAAAAGAAAATAGAAATAAAAATGTTATATCGTAGCTACAAAAACAAAATGCGCAAGAAAAATTAAAAATTGGTTGTTAAGAAAAAAAAGGGTGAACAATTGTGTAGAACACAAAGGTAAAAGACAGAAACGAGAAATTTTTAAATTTTAACACCGTAGGCAATTTTGAACATCATTTGAACTAACCTGAACTAACTTGAACTAACCCTAAAAGTAGAGCAAAGAGAAAACA
Organism: Taphrorychus bicolor; assembly: GCA_951812265.1. NCBI lineage: Eukaryota > Metazoa > Arthropoda > Insecta > Coleoptera > Curculionidae > Taphrorychus > Taphrorychus bicolor. The sequence continues at coordinate 20,548,751 of OX638305.1, forward strand.
AAATTAGTTAAATAGAAAGTAAATAAATTAAATATAGGAAACAAAAACTAAAAAATATATTAAATAGGAAAAAAAGCAATATATTATTATTATAGTTATGAGAAATAGAGAATAAGTAAAGTAAGAGAATATTTTACTATAAAAAAGTAAAATATATCATTATAAAAAAAAGAAGAAAAAGAGAGGAAGGCAAAGGAAAGATAAAAAAAAATGGAGGAAGGACTTGAATATAACACAAAATACCTCATCGTAAAATTTGTTAGAGCTTTGTGAAATGGGAGGCTCTAATGAAAGTACAGGAAATACTTGAAATTTGCCAAGTTATACACAACTGATAAACAATTAAAAAAAATGTCATAAGATAGCCACAAAAACAAATTGCACAAGAAAAATTCTAAATTGGGTATTAAGAAAAAAAATTTAACACTTAAAGCAAATTTGACTCTCAAACTAACACTACAATTAGTGCAAAGAGAGCGCAAAGGTACTTAAATTGAAAGTAAATAAATTAAATAAAGGACAAAAAATATCTTGAATAGTAAAAAAACCAATACATTATTAAGATAGTTATGAGAAATAGAGAACAAGTAAAGAAAAAGAATTACTAGAAAGTTAATAATAAGGAATAAGGGACTCATAGGAATCATAGTATATATTATGTTATTTAAAAAAATTAAACTTTTTATTAACATAAAAAAAAGAAAAAAAGAGAATGGCGAAGGAAAAATAAAAAAGGAGAAAGGTTTTGAAAATAACATAAGATAAGGCAGCAGGAGTATACAAAATTTGTTAAAGCTTTGTGGTTTGAGAGGTTCTAACAAAAGCGCAAGAAATAGCTAAAAATCTACAAAGTTATACTAATCTGAAAAAATATTTGAAAAGAATGTCATATCGTAACTACAAAAACAAAATGCGCAAGAAAAGTTCAAAATTGGGTATTAAGGAAAAAAGAAGGGCGAAACATTTTGTAGTACGAAAAGGTAAAAAACCGAAACAATAAACAGTTAAATTTTAACACCAAAAGCGAGTTTGGCTACCAAACAAACACAAAAGATAGGGCAAAGAAGAAAAAAGGTAGTTAAATAGTAAATAAATACATTAAATATCGGAAAAAAGTAAAAAATATCTTTGAGTATAGAAAAATAGATAGGAAATAAAGTAAAAGTGTTACCACATATAAATAAGCAAATTAAAATTAGATAAAAAAAGATGAACTGAGAGTTGTAACCCAATTTCGTGTTGACTATTAAGGGTGACTTTTACAACTATCAGTAAAACTTTAGTTTGAAGTTAAAATATCACATATGACGTACATTGCATTGTTTATCTGTCAGGTTAATTATTTTATAAAAAAAAATGTTTTTTTTTCTTTTTAATATTTTTTTGAGGAAATTGTTTGTTTCTTCTTTACAGTAAATTAATTTTAAAATTATACTGGTTTATAGGACAACGTTTCTTCCTCGTTCTTGTATATCTAAAAATACAAGAGAAAAGGAAATATATAAAACTTCGTGCAAATTTCATTATAATTCGTTTTGACAGACTGGTTTTGGCTATGGGTCATGGCGGTATCTGGTCATTTTTGTTTAACTTGTAGACAATGCTACATCAAATTACCAAGAACAATAAAATTTTGAGAATATTTTCGAAAAGATATCAGAAAAAAAACTAGCCAGAGACCAAATAAAAAATGTGGGTAATTTTTGTAACAAGACACTGAAGAATTTACCACTTGCCCAAGGTGAATGGTCGCCGATTCTTTTTTGAAACATGAATCTTTTTTAGAAACAAGTTCACAGAAAATTTTATTGACTTTCATATAAATTTAAAAAACGGTTTTTTTTATCAAAAAACTGCATAATTTCTATTCTTTTTTAACTATATATTAATATATTTGTACTTTTTGCAGGTATGTCCACCTTATAGCTTTTGACATTAGTAAACGTGCAGGTACCATTCCTCCAAATGGTAAGTAAACCTTTCTGTCTTCTATGAAAATCCACACTGTCAATCAGCATTCGAATCAACGCAGGCTAAAACCTGGATGAAACAGGCATTTCACTCGAACCTCCCCTAAAAAAATAAAAAATCTTGATGACGTTTATAACATGAAGGGATACAAATCCCCCAATATTTATGTTTGGGGATTTTTTACGAAAAGAAAGGAGTTTGTTTTTATATATTTAACCCCAAAACAAACCCCACGTGCGGTGTGATGCGTTTTATTTATTATGTTTGTTAAATTAAATTTTTTCGAGAGTAGGTAGGAAACTTTATTGGGAAGTAGGAAAATTTATTATTAAAGGGAGTGAGGATTTTTACTGCCTAATCAACGTTTTCTATTCTACAAAAATAGTTTTTACGAAAATCACATTCTGACTTGCTCCCATGTTGGGGTAACCATAAACAAATTAACTTTTTGGGTTTAAAGTGTACAAATACCACAAACATGACTGTCGTGCAATATAAAAGGCAATATAAAAGAGCCACACTAGCTGACGTCACTGGGAACGAACCGTTGTGACAATGCGTTGATCGAGGGTCTCCTCCGCTTAACAAGCCGTCCTGTGTTTGACTTCCAAACTTATCAAATATATTGGAAATTGGGAAATGTGGGGTCCCGAGATAAGGGCTAGAGTTTGATTGTTAACTCTCTCGAAAATCCGTATGACGTAGCTATGCTCAGACCGTAATTAACTGTATTAAATTTTGACAGTGTTTGTTTTCACTGTGGATAAGAAGCTTTCATGAAGTTTGCCTTGCTAGCTTTACTGTTTTCAATTAAAACGCGATGAAGTTTACTCGATTTTTCTAATAACAAGAAGTTGATACATTAATCTTCTTGAAACCTTTTTCGGGGCGGCAAATCCGGAGACAAAGACATATAACTGAAATAAGAACCCAAGTTGCTTTATTCACTAAACGCGTCTCGGTAATACGAGGAGGCTTCTTAATGCATTTCAAACCCGGACCGCCCATTAAACTAGTCGACTTTGCTAAATTCTCAACATTTAATGAAGACGTTGCGGTTGGCTTTGCTTTTATCTGAATTACGGAATTAAATTTAACGCAGCATAATGAAACGCAAAGTGGATATGATTCGTTCTTGCTTTAATGAATCGTTGTTGTTTACTTTATTGGTATCTTCGAGGTTTTATTATAAGCTTCAAAGATTTCGCATTTTTACAGAAATTTGACTTAAAATTATAGTCACGTTTCCCTCCATTCTCCTGTTAGTCAAGACTCTATCAAGATTCAACTGGAGAGAAATTAACATATATTTTAGTGCTAAACGCTTTTTGTTCTTCACTAAATTACCCTCATTCTAAGCCAACGGTACTGTCTACATGGCAGGCGGCATATAGTCACGCTCTATCTTGCCGAATCCGTATAAGCCCGTCAACTAAAACAAAAGCCTCTTAACCTCGCACACCGGATATGTATTGTGAATTTACTACCAGAATATGCAAATTCAAAGATACGCAAGCCACCGTTATAAATTATCACAAAGTGGGTGCTATATGCCTAGAATTTCGTGCCATGGATGAATCGATACAGCGTCGAGTGTGAAAAGTTTCAGTTACGTTTACAGCCTTTTCATTTTATTTACATATTTTCGCAAAATATTCTTAAAACTAGTCATCACTCATTTTACTCAAATAATTCATAACTTGTCAAGTGTCAGGTACGATACGCTGCTCATGTGATATGCACTAATTTGAAAATGGTTTCATTTGGGCGAAAAAGAATTTTTTGATAACGTGGTTATTAAAAGGAGTAGAGAGTTTGTAGACTTTATGTTTTGTTTATACATTTTGATCAAATATTTTTTGATTAAACAATCAATTTGTTAACATAATTCATAACTTCTCAAGGCTCTATACGTCATTGTTTGTTACAACATAATATGTGCTTTCATGGCATAAGCATCATTGAAAATTGTTTCACTTGAAAGAAAAATCATTTTTTGATAACGTGATTAAAATGGGTTAAGAGTTTGTGGTTTTCCATTCCATTTATAGATTTTGGTCAATTATCCTTAAAATAAGTCCCATCACTCAATTTGATAAAATAATTCATAACTTGTCACGAGATACGCATTTTTTGTTAGAGCATAATTTGTGCCTATATGACATGCCCTCCTTTGAAAATGTCTCATTTGGAAGAAAAAGCATTTTTGGATAATGTGGTTATTAAAAGGAGTATCCTTAAAAATATCCTTAAAACAATTCCCATCAATCAATATGCTAAAATTGCATATTTGCATTTATAGCTTTTCGAGGCACTATACGCATTTCTTTACATTTCTTTGTTAGATCATAAAATGTGTTTATATGATATGAACCTCTTTGAAAATGGTTTCATTTGAAATATTTTCTGATAAAGTGGTTATTAAAAGGAGTGGAGAGTTTTTTCAATTTGTGTAGAGATGTTATTTAATTATACTTAGAACAGGTCCCATCACTCAGTTTTATCAAAATAATACATAACTTGTCAAGGTATGATAGGCAATTCTTTGTTAGAGCTTTGTTAGAGCATAGGATGTACATTCGAAGTGTTTTCATTTGCGGAAAAGCATTTTTCTGATAACATGGTAAATAAAAGGAGAGGAAAGCTATCAGTAACAGAGTCTTTTCTTTCTAACTTATTAGTCTAGAATTGATCCATAAATTGTGACACTAATATTGTATATACAGGGTCGCCCATCGTGGCCCATCGTTTGATAGTATTTACCTCATAACTAAACTAATTCAACCTCATAACCTAAACTCGTCACACTTGTGGGTGGACTTTGAAATTTGAAATACAAAGAGCATTCAAGTGATATCTCGTTTTGAAGGTCTCGTCGATGTGTATTCCCTTGCCAAATTTCATGTTTTTGGTCAAAACAATCCAAAATGGTGGCAAGTTAAACTTTAGTAATTCGCAAATTTGACAAGCTTGTCGGGTATCTTTTTCTCCCATCAAGAACGTCATTAGCCTAGTGGTTATAGCGAGAGTCTGCCGATTCTGAGATCATGGGTTGGATCTCAGATCTCAAATCAACTGTACCTAAATTCTTTTAATTTTAATGAGACGCAAAGCTACTTCTATCCAATAGCCTCCGGCCAGGGAAGAAGAATATGTCGTTGGCTGAATAATAATTCTTCGGTAAAGCCTTTTTGTCCCTGCGGATAGCGTTGCCAGAAGAGCACCAAAGTCTTTGGGCCTTAGATTGGAGTCTTACGGTAGTAATCATTATAAGCTTTACATCCTCTTCACCCTCATTGAGTTTTTTTACAGTTTTCTGCAAAATCGACCTTTGCTCTCCTTATGGGAGTTTACATGAGAAAAGAAGTTAAATTAGTGTCGAATTCCCCTAGCCCTATCTACTCCTGATTGGTGATTATAAATCTATTTTATTCGTTTTCCAGCATTCGCTCTAATCAAAACTGTTGTTTCTGTTCTGCTGCAGGCCGGATGTTGTTTGGATAACAATTGAACGAAATTTTGAATTCAAAGGTTAAAGATAAAACAGCCTCAACATTGCTGTCGGGATTGGTATATAGAATTGGTTTTTATTTAGGTCACAATTCTCAATAGTTAAAACGATGCGTCCTTTAAAACCTAAAAAATATTCGCATAGGGAAACTGATCATAACGTCCTTTTAATTAGATTTTTTAAGTCCTGCAGCAGCTATCATAAGTGAGCAAATGTCTTTTATTGGAAGTGGATCGCAGCAAAAGTTGAATTTTTGGCAGCCATTTTTTGACAAAAAAAAATTAAAAGTTGTTGCAGTTGTCTGTACTGAACCACTGTGGCAGTGTTTGGATTGCTCGTACAAGACTACTGCAAAAGACGCTAATCTGAGTTGTAACCAATTACCTTACGGTACAGTAACCATAACATGACAAATTATGCGTATCTATTAAATTTCAACAGATTGTGAATAGGTCTAACCAATAGATGGATCTGCGTTAGAATTAATAAAACTAATACCCAACCACATTGATAGAAAGGGTGAATCATAACAGCAACAAATATGCGTCGAAAGGAAGCGTGTGTATCATATTTCAACAAATTTGGAAGAACTGTTGTCAATTGAAAACATTTCTAACATCCTCAAATTGTGCCCTCCAACCCAAAAACTCTTACCTGAGTACGTTGTTAAAGAGCTTGAATTATAATAACACTAATTATGCGTCAAAAGGAAATGTGTGTATCATACGTCAACAAATTGTGAATAACTGTAATGTTAACAATAATGCTAAATTTATTGAGCCCAATGGAGATAAAAAGCATCGCCATAATTTTTACAAACTGCCTTCTTAATTCGAACATCTCTCTTTTGCAAAACAAATTCCTGTCTCAAGGGAAACATGACAAATTCGTAATCATTAGCTCGACAGGCCGAATCAGTCTTAAGTTTAATAAAACGCCGGCCAAGAATAAATGGCAACAGTAAATAACTACAACGGAAAGCCGAATAAAGATGTTTGTGTTTTAAATTTATAGTGAAAGAGTTGGACTATTGTCTTTGCGAAAGGACTGGCCAAGAATGAGCCAAGAATGAGTAAGGAGCGAGGCTGACTGGCAACACAAAGGGTAATTGAAAACGTAAATTCTGTTGGCTTTATTCGGAAAAAGTCGTTCGTTTGTTGGGACTATTGTTTCGTTTTTTTTTCCAAAGCCTGTATTTTGTACTTAAAATTCTATTTTTGGTTTTGTTGGAACTGCGTCTTCATGGTGATCTTAATACAATTTTGAAAGCGGATTTTTTTATTCTATATTACAACCTTATGTGTAATTGTCCAAGTTTAACTTTACAGTTTTCTTCTCTAGGGTGATTTAATGATCCAAAGTCATAAAAAAGCGAAAAGCAAAAAAATTGAACTATTAATTTTAAGCAAGTTTAGCATGTTAAACTTTAGCTGGCAATAATTCAGATAATATGTTTCAATTATTACAGCAACTACGTGAAATTAATCCGAAATTCTGTTCGTATTTACCTTTAATATGCAAATCAAACAAAACTATATTTAGCCCCTAATTATACTCATATACAATGAATGGAAACGCTGCCCTCTAAAAGGTTAAATGAACGTGAAATGATATTAATATTACCAGTTAGCCGTAATACAATGATTTTCTTCCGGTTATACAATTTGTCCTGCTAGTAATTCCAATTATAAACGGGTATTGAAATATAGTACGCCTAATAATTCAAGCCGTTTGCACATACAGCAATTTGTATGGCTGCTGAAATGGCCCTTAGTTTACTTATTGCCACCATTGGGCTCAAGTTCGAAACTTGTACTCTGTCAGCATTGAATGGACTTTATGCCCTGTAGACATGTAGTTGTAGATTTGTGTGCAAGTAGCACTTGAGTTATAATAGGAAAGTAAATGCGACATATAATAATAGTTTATTATTCAACAAGCACATAATGTAGACCATCATTACTGAAGGTCTCGTTTGAGATCATGAACGTAGCGAGTGGCATAATTGACCCGAGGTAATGATGGCTATTTAAGCCTATTGCTTTTTTGTGCACATTAATCAATAGTAAAATTTTGAGCAATGCACTTTCAGGCATTTTTTTATTTATCTCTGAACCCAGTGGGTCAAATAATATCTAAAAGCTTAAAAATCAAATCCGGATAAATCTTGGCCTGGCCTTAGTAGCGTCAGACAAGCTACTAAGGCTGTTAATTTAATGTTGTTTCCGTTGAAAAATAATTGATAATTCAAGTGGTCATTAATGACACAAATTTTGCATTTGGAATTGCTAATAATAACAGGCAAATACTGATAATTCTGTAGGCTTATTTCTAAAGTGTTAATTTCTAGTGGAGTTTCTCCAGTTGTTGCGGATTAAGACTTTTTTTTAAGATTTAGATGACAGAGGTGCCAATTTTTTAAAACTGATAACTGAAAAAGATTATCTTCAGGAAGATTTCACCGCAACTTTCTACTGGTTATACAGATAAAACTGACTTTTTATCTTCATATACACAGATTCGCAGAAAACTGCAACAATTTTCACACAGACACTGATTAATCCATCACGAATGTTGATAAGACAAAAACTAAATAAAAAAAAATCCAAAAAGTTATAATCTGAAAGGACATTAATTCTACAAACTAACCCAAACTAACGTTGCTAGCATAGATAATAACAAAAACAAATTTAAAATTTCTTTTGAATAAAACTAAAAGCAGACCAAAAATTGATAATTTCATGGAGTAGTAAGGGATTGATTTCAAGTCAAGTTTCTCCAGATGTAGCTGGTTGATAATTTCTTCGAGCTCTGCCACGTATGTGTCAATAACATTTGTAAAACTGATAACTGATAAAGATTATCTCCAGAAAAATTCCAAAACTAACTCAAACTAACGTTGTCAATTTAAATAATGACGAAAACAAACGTTATAAAAGTTTTTTTTGATTAAAAACTAATACCAGGCAAAAACTGATAATTTCGTGCAATTGTAAGGGATTGATTTTAAGTCAATTTTCTTCGGATGTAGCTGGTTGATAATTTCTTCGGGCTCTGGCACGTACGTTTAAATAACATTTGTAAAACTGATAACTGAAAAAGATTATTTCCAGAAAAAATTGTCGCGCAGCACTACTGATTACTCAGAACCTACAGAACTCGCTACAATAATTTATACGCATTTGGTAATTTTCATCAAATTATCGTTAATAATCAGATCCAGAAAAATATCGGCCTAAACTTAGTAGCGTCAGACAAGCGACTGATAATTTAATGTTCTTTTCGTTGAAAAATAATTGATAATTCAAGTGATCATTAATGACACAAATTTTGCATTTGGAATTGCTAATAATAACAGGAAAAAACTGATAATTCTGTAGGATTATTTATAAAGTGTTAGTTTCTAGCGGAGTTTCTACCGTTGTTGCGGATTAATACTTTTTTTAAGATTTAGATGACAGAGGTGCCAATTTTTTAAGACTGATAACTTAAAAAGATTATCTTCAGGAAAATATGACCTTAACTTTCTACTGGTTATTTAGTACATACAGATAAAACTGACTTATTATCTTCATAAACACAGATTCGTAGAAAACTGCAATAATTTGCACACTGACACTGATGAGTACATCAACAACTGATGATAAGGCAAAAACTAAATGAAAAAGAATCAAAAAAGTTATAACATAAAAGGACATTAATGCTACAAACTAACCCAAACTAGCGTTACCAATTTAAATAATGACAAAAACAAACTTAAAAGTTTTTTTTTAATAAAAATCAAAAGCAGGCAAAAACCGATAATTTCTTGCAGTTGTAAGGGGTTGATTTTAAGTCAATTTTCTTCGGATGTAGCTGGTTGATAATTTCTTCGGGCTCTGGCACGTACGTTTAAATAACATTTGTAAAACTGATAACTGAAAAAGATTATCTCCAGAAAAAATTTGTCGCGCAGTACTACTGATTACTCAGAACCTACAGAACACCCTACAATAATTTATACGCATTTGGTGATTTTCATGAAATTATCGTTAATAATCAGATCCAGAAAAATCTCGGCCTAACCTTAGTAGCGTCAGACAAGCGACTGATAATTTAATGTTCTTTTCCTTGAAAAATAATTGATAATTCAAGTGATCATTAATGACACAGATTTTGTATTTGGAATTGCTAATAATCACAGGAAAAAACTGATAATTCTGTAGGCTTATTTCTAAAGTGTTCATTTCTAGTGGAGTTTCTCCAGTTGTTGCGAATTAATACTTTTTTTAAGATTTAGATGACAGAGGTGCCAATTTTTTAAGACTGATAACATGAAAAGATTATCTTCAGGAAAATTTTACCCTAACTTTCTACTGGTTATTTAGTACATACAGATAAAACTGACTTTTTATCTTCATAAACACATATTCGCAGAAAACTGCAATAATTTGCACACTGACGCTGGTGAATACATCAACAACTGATGATAAGGTAAAAACTAAATAAAAAAAAATAAAAAAAGTTATAATATAAAAGGACATTAATGCTACAAACTAACCCAAACTAACGTTACCAATTTAAATAATGACAAAAACAAACTTAAAAGTTTTTTTTGAATAAAAACCAAAAGCAGGCAAAACTGATAATTTCATGCAGTTGTAAGGGGGGAAAAGTTTTTCCGGATGTAGCTGGTTGATAATTTCTTCGGGCTCTGGCAAGTACGTTTGGAAACCATTTGTAAAACTGATAACTGAAAATGATTATCTCCAGGAAAATTTGTCGCGCAGTTCTACTGATTACTTAAAACCTACAGAACACGCTACAGTAATTTATACGCATTTGGTAATTTTCATTAAATTATCGTTTACAATCAGATCTGAATCAATCTTGGCCTGGCCTTACTAGCGTAAGACAAACGACTGATAATTTAGTGTTCTTTCCGTTGAAAAATAATTGATAATTCAAGTGAACATTAATGACACAAATTTTGCCTTTGGGCTTGCTAACTATAACAGGCAAAAACTGATAATTCTGTAGGCTTATTTCTAAAGTGTTAATTTCTCGCGGAGTTTCTCCAGTTGTTGCGGATTAATACTTTTTTAAAGACTTAGATGTCAGAGGTGCTAATTTTTTAAAACTGATAACTGAAAAAGAGAATCTCCTAGACTAAACCTTCTACTGGTTACTCAGTACCTACAGAAAAATGTTAGATAAAACTGACTTTTTGAGCCTCATAAATACAGATCCTTAGAAATCTGCAACAATTTGCAGACACTGACACTGACAGACACTCCTGAACAACTGATAATTTGACAAAAACTATCTGAAAAGATATTCAAAAAGTGATAATCTAAAAGGCCACAAACTAGCCCGAATTAACGTTACCAATTTGAATAATAAAATGTCATGTAAGCCATCATCACCGAAGGTAATGATACCTTCTATATGCAAGTTGGGTACTATACTTTGACTACGGCTTAATTTACATTTTTTACACAATAATAAATTAGATAACTAGGTCGTCAACATGCGTTCTGTTTTGATTGTCAAGGTCGAAGTGACGTTAAAACAATCATAGAGCATATTATAGAGATCTTTTTTTTTGTCTGGATGCAATTCTTATGGAGTGTATAATGAAAAAACGAAAGATGCAGAAAAAATAATAAATATATTTACGCTGTTCTAGTTCAAAGGTTATATCACACCGTATTATGTGCTTAAAACCTGACAAGTAATGACCATATTATTGTACAGCCCTGGTCAATATTTTACTTTGCTTGTTCATGTGTTACAATATGATGGAACCATATCATTAGTAATATAAAAAGGCCACACACTGCAAACAAAGTGTGATGGATTTTTTTTAATTAAGGCGAGTGCTAACCAGACTTGAACATTTGAAAGTGGTTCCGGAAACATTTAACAGTCCCCGGAAAAGAACTTTAATCTCGCAAAAATTAGACAAAGAGCTATTATTTCACATACGCTTTACGACGGTATCTCCTTCGCAAAGTTTTGGCCCAATGGCTCAACAACAGGATGTTTTAATCCGGACACTTAACTAATCCTAAATTGATTGTGTTGTGCACGCAGTTCGATACTGAAGTTTAATTTATCCCATGTTTCGCCAGTTACCGGCTAAAACGATTACAAAACTAAATTTCGCACAAGTTCGGAATTTGGCAGATTACTGATGTTCCCGATACGAGATGTGTGCTCATTCAGTATCGGTTAATTGATCAGAACGTCACGGAATGTAGTATGTAAATCGACAATAATCCTTTTAACACCCATTTGCATTTATCAGGTAATGCTTTAGTTTTTACGTTTTATTTAGGAGTAGATCCAGGTTTAATGTTTAGTTAAATATATTCATTTTAACCGAAAATAAACATGATTCGACACGGCCTCCTTTAAGGAGTTTCTTAACTAACCTATAGCTTTTAACTATATTTTACCGTGAGAGGTTTTACGGAAAAAAACAACATAATATACGTATCTGGATTATTTTCTACCTGAACGAATTAGCCAATTTGTCCAGTTAGCCATCGAGTGGAAATAAACGATACAATTGAGTGTGCCGGGCAGGTCAATACCGGTAACACAGTAAATAACGACGTGACCAGAACAAAATCTCTGGAAAAGTCGTGAGGAAAAACGTTCTCTTAGCTTGCCGGAAGTGGATTTTCACTTTATGATTTATTTAGAAGCAATAATGAGCATGTAGACTTAGAGACTTAAAAGCGTAGATTCTATTAACCTACCATCTTCCGTCCGAATCGTCTATAGTGAAAAACGCATCAAAATGTGGTTTTTACCATACATATTCTTATGACATTAGATACAAAAAACCTGCAGCGAACAAGAGGTATCATCCTGCTTAACAATAAATTATTATTAAACAAATCTATTGTTTCAAGGAAGTGGAACGTAAATTATGAGATACTTTCTCTAGAACTGACGCTAGAAAATATCTACACGCATTCTCAAAGATTACTGAAAACTCTTACGTACATAAATAGTTAAATTCACGAGGATAAAAGATAACTGGCAACACTTTCACACAGTGATGAGAAACGTTGAGAAAATATATTCCACTGTCTCTTTTGAAATGGTTAGTTTTCATATTGATAACTTACTCGTTTTGTACCAGTTATAATTATCAGTGATCGGACTGCCTAATGGAATGAATTTCTCAACATCTATACATTTGTTGGAAAAGAACAACTTTTTGTCAACTATTTTTCTTTTTGAGAAAATCTGACCGGTCATGTATAGGTAACCCCAATTTTCCGATATGGCAATGTTACCACTCAATATAAAATCTCTTTGAATTTCTGAAAGTCACGAGACATAATTGAAAAAAAGCTTTTTAAAAAACTGTGTTAATTGATTTCTCAATATTTTTGAGAAATGTATAATTTTTGCAGGTTTGTTAGAGTCAAACTTATGGAAACATGACTTTCGCGTTTAGCTAATAATACTCGCCGACTTCAATTTGTTTCTGAGAAACGACTTAACTAAGACAAAGTATTTACTTAAGTATCTAAATTAGTAGTATCTAATTTGAATTTTAGTTATTGGAAAAAATGTAAATATCCAAAAAATTATCTTTCTGAATTACATGCTCCGTCACTTAGTTTCCCAGGAATAATAGCTATTTTTCTGAGAAAATGCAGAGCAATTCCAGCCAAGAACGTAAAAAGTGTTCAGAAAAAGCCGTGGAATTAAAACTGAGATAAGTTCATAAAACAACGAAAATCGGAACATTTTATGACATTTTCGACTTTCAATTGTTCTTATGAAGTCGTCTCACCTCGTCACACGTCACACGTCAGACCTACTGTTCTAATTCCATGGCCTACTTGAGGTTTTTCTTAAATAAACGCATGATATTTCGATTCACAGAATTTCTCAATAAACTCATTTCAAATATTTTTCTAAGAGTAAAAGCGATTGAAATTGAGGAAATCTACATCTCTAAGTTTCTCAAAATTAAAGCAGATTGTAACAATTTTCTCAGAATATTTTTTAAATTAGAATGTTATTTAAAAAATATATTGATTTATTTTTTTGCGTGAAGTTATTTCTCAAAATTGTTGAGAAATTTATACTTTTTGCAGGGTTGTTATAGCCTAATTTATGAAAAAATCGACTAAAGGCAAGAAATCATGACTTTCGCATTTGGATGACAATACTCGGCGAATTCTTAAATTTATCTTTGAGAAGCGGCTGAACTGAGACTAACTTACATCATTTTTTTTTCTTAATTATTGATAAGTAAAATTTTGCTAAATAGGAAAAATAAAAATTCGTGTAGCCAGTCAAATAATTAATAAACTCTCTAAAGTACATCACTTAGTTTCACATGTTCTGAGAAAATGCAAGCAAATTCCTTCAAAAACATATTTCTATCCACAGATTTTCTCAATAAGCTGCTTTCAAATATTTTCTTAAAGTAAAAGCGATTAAAATTAAGAGAAACCACATCTCTAAGTTTCTCAAAATTAACGCAGATTGTAACAATTTTCTCAGAATATTTTTTAAATTAGAAGTTTAATTAAAAAATATACTGAACTAATTTTTTGTGTGAAGTGATTTCTCAAAATTGTTGAGAAATCTATACTTTTGGCAGGGTTGTTATAGCCGAATTTATGAAAAAAAAATCGATTAAAGGCAAGAAATCATGACTTTCGCATTTGGATGACATTACTCGGCGAATTCTTAAATTTACCTTTGAGAAACGGCTGAACTGAGACTAACTTACATCATTATTTTTTTTTCCTTAATTATTGATAAGTAAAATTTTACTAAATAGGAAAAATAAAAATTCGTGCAGCCAGCCAAACAACTAACTCTCTAAAGTACATACTACATCACTTAGTTTCACAGAAATTATAAAAATGTTCTGAGAAAATGCAAGCAATTCCTGCAAAAACGTATTTCGATTCACAGAATTTCTCAATAAGCTGCTTTCAAATATTTTCTTAACGTAAAAGTGACTGAAATTGAGAGGAACAACATCTCTAAGTTTCTCAAAGTTAACTCAGTTTGTAACAAATTTCTTAGTATATTTAGAAATTCAGTCAAGAAACATATCTCAAGCAACGGAATTTCTCAATATGCTGAAGTCAAATATTGATCTGAGGATAAACGTTTCCGACATTTTAGAAGTAGTGCATTACTTGATTTCTCGAAATTATTGTTGTTTGTAGCGATTGTCTGAGAACATTCACAATTTCAATCAAGCCATAAGACTTCTCGAAAGTGTCAAGGTGAATTTTAAGAGGTTTTTGTAAAACTAAAGTTCCATAGAAAAGTCCATAGTTTTTCTAAACACTATGGAGATCAAAAGTACAGTACATCAGTTGGTCTCTAAAAATCAATGTATTGTATAACCCTTTTCAAAGAATTTTAGGATTATACATCTCTCAGGCAATGGAATTTTTCAATAATGCAAAATTTAAGTAATAGTTAAAGAAAAAAGAAACTTAAAAATAGAAAAATTTGTACTTGAGGTTTTTCTTAAATGAACGCATAATATTTCGATCCACAAAATTTCTCACTAGGCTAGTTTCAAATATTTTTCTAAGAGTAAAAGCGATTGAAATTGAGGAAATCTACATCTCCAAGTTTCTCGAAATTAACGCAGATTGTAAACATTTTCTCAGAATATTTTTTTAATTAGAATTTTAATTAAAAAATGTATTGAATTTATTTTTCGTGTGAAGTGATTTCTCAAAATTGTTGAGAAATCTATACTTTTTGCAGGGTTGTTAGAGCCGAATTTATAAAAAAAATCGATTAAAGGCAAGAAATCATTTCGCATTTGGATGACATTACTCGGCGAATTCTTAAATTAACTTTGAGAAACGGCTAAACTGCGACTAACTTACATCATTATTTTTTTTCCTTAATTATTGATAAGTAACATTTTGCTAAGTAGGAAAAATAAAAATTCGTGCAGTCAGTCAAATAACTACCTCTCTAAAGTACATCACTCAGTTTCACATGTTCTGAGAAAATGCAAGCAAATTCCTTCAAAAACGTATTTCTATCCACAGATTTTCTCAATAAGCTGCTTTCAAATATTTCCCTAATGTAAAAGCGATTAAAATTGAGAGGAACCACATCTCTAAGTTTCTCAAAATTAACGCAGATTGTAACAATTTTCTCAGAATATTTTTTAAATTAGAATTTTAATTAAAAAATATACTGAACTAATTTTTTGTGTGAAGTGATTTCTCAAAATTGTTGAGAAATCTATACTTTTTGCAGGGTTGTTATAGCCGAATTTATGAAAAAAATCGATTAAAGGCAAGAAATCTAGACTTTCGCATTTGGATGACATTACTCGGCGAATTCTTAAATTTACCTTTGAGAAACGGCTGAACTGAGACTAACTTACATCATTATTTTTTTTCCTTAATTAATGGTAAGTAAAATTTTGCTAAGTAGGAAAAATAAAAATTCGTGCAGTCAGTCAAATAACTACCTCTCTAAAGTACATCACTCAGTTTCACATGTTCTGAGAAAATGCAAGCAAATTCCTTCAAAAACGTATTTCTATCCACAGATTTTCTCAATAGGCTGATTTCAAATATTTCCTTAACGTAAAAGCGATTAAAATTGAGAGGAACCACATCTCTAAGTTTCTCAAAATTAACGCAGATTGTAACAATTTTCTCAGAATATTTTTTAAATTAGAATTTTAATTAAAAAATATACTGAACACATTTTTTGTGTGAAGTGATTTCTCAAAATTGTTGAGAAATCTATAGTTTTTGCAGGGTTGTTATAGCCGAATTTATGAAAAAAATCGATTAAAGGCAAGAAATCATGACTTTCGCATTTGGATGACAATACTCGGCGAATTCTTAAATTTATCTTTGAGAAACGGCTGAACTGAGCCTAACTTACATCATTATTTTTTTTCTTAATTATTGATAAGTAAAATTTTACAAAATAGGAAAAATAAAAATTCGTGCAGTCAGCCAGACTACTAACTCTCTAAAGGACATACTACATCATTATAATCACATAATACATTAGTTTCACAGAAATTATAAAAATGTTCTGAGAAAATGCAAGCAATTCCTGCAGAAACGTATTTCGATCCACAGAATTTCTCAATAAGCTGCTTTCAAATATTTTCTTAACGTAAAAGCGACTGAAATTTAGAGGAACCACATCTCTAAGTTTCTCAAAGTTAACTCAGTTTGTAACAAATTTCTTAGTATATTTAGAAATTCAGTCAAGAAACATCTCAAGCAACGGAATTTCTCAATATGCTGAAGTCAAATATTGATCTGAGGATAAACGTTTCCGACATTTTAGAAGTAGTGCATTACTTGATTTCTCGAAATTATTGTTGTTTGTAGCGATTGTCTGAGAACACTCACAATTTCAATCAAGCCTAAACAACAAGGAAGAATTAATGGTGTTGATGAATGAATGGAAACCCATATTGTTATTGTTATCAGAGACTCATGTGTCCGATGACGTGGAAGAATCCGAACTACATATTGATGGTTATAGAATTGAACAGTGTGTGACAACAAACAATCGGACTGGTGGTGTAATGGCACTGATACGTAACGGTATAAATTGTGAAATCCAGTTTAAGCAGTGCCTGGAAAACTTTGTTTGGTTATTATCTGTTGAAGTTATTACCGCTTCATCAAGGTATCTTTGTACTGTTTTATAACATCCACCCCAAAAGGAAAATGCACGATTTGTGGATTACTTTACTGAATATTTGGAAAGAGTAAGTGATTATGAGGGAATAAATGTAATTATGGGGGACTGCAATTTTAATTTGCTTAAGGACTCATTTTATGGTGATAAACTTTTGCAAAAAGTCTATATGAAAGGTTTTACTCAAATAGTTACTTCGCCCACGAGAATAACCAACAACAGTGCTACTCTGATTGATTTCATAATCACAAATAATAAGTATCTGCCCTATTCAGTTCATTTAACCCCAAAAATAAGTGATCATAACATACTGACAGTAAAATTAAATGAAAAGGACACAGATAGTCTTCATGTTGGAAGTTCCATGGTCTAATAATATATCAGATGTTAATGTATTGGCAGGTTCCTTTATTAATAGTATAAAAGATGTGATGAACCAAATGTGTCCCAAATATAAAATAGATATAAAACTGAAATATGTAAATAAGAAGTGGATTACAGCAGACATCATGAATATGATGAAGGATAGGGATGCTTTGTATAAAAGGGCAATCCAAGAAAAAAACAACTACGTATGGAATGACTATAAAGCCATCAGAAACAACATTACTAAGCACATTAAATTGAAAAAAAATAATTTCTGTGCCGAAAAAATTGATAACAACAAGAAAAACTCCTATGAATTGTGGAAGAGTTTAAAAATGCTTCTTCCAGAAAAAAATCAAAAATTACCAGATGCTATCAACTTTGAACACGGTCTAGTTACTGATGAGAAGTGTATTGCCAATGATTTTAATCGGTATTTTGTTCGTAGCATTGAACAGATTGTTTCCGAAGTTCACAGAGCCTCAAGCCGGGAAGAAACTTCTAATAACGTTTCAGTACTGCAATCATCAATGAATAATTTCAGAGAAGTAACTATGAGGGACCTTAAGAAACACGTTAAGTCAATGAAGAATGTTGGAGGAGGTGAGAGTGGTATATCAACGAGGGTCTTCAGGGACATCCTTGACGTAAGTACAAACAGAATGTTAGATATTGTTAATGCATCGCTTGAAAGTGGTGTGTTTCCTGAAGATTGGAAGTGCTCTACTGTTTTGCCGGTTCCAAAGGTGTCAAACACAAATCTGTGCTCGGAGTTCAGACCTATTAACAATGTGCCGCTTTATGAAAAACTGTTGTAAATGGCAGTTAAAGAGCAGATTCAAAACTACTGTGACACACATCGAATAATAGTGACCAACCAATCTGGATTTCGGCAAGGACATTCCTGTGAAACTGTAGTTGTTAATATCTGTGACGAGTTTCGTAAATGTATCGATAGAAATAACTATGTGCTGGCCGTATTTCTAGATTTCAGAAGAGCGTTTGAAACAATAGATAGAGATATTGATTTAAAAAATGCTTAATATGGGTTTTAAGGGTACAGTTGTGCAATGGTTTAAGAGTTATTTAAATAATAGAACACAAGTGGTAAAGTTCAAAAATAGCATATCAGACCCAATGTATGTAAACCGTGGAGTTCCGCAAGGAACGGTGCTCGGTCCCTTATTCTTTATACTCTATTTTAATGACATTGTTAAGATGACATTGACAACTTGTATAGATGGCTTTGTAATAACAGTTTAAGTGTTAATGTAAAATATTAAAAATTTGGTTTTTTTGGGAAGAAGCATCTGATCTCTAGAGTAGATTATAATAGTATAAACATTAGGCTACATAACCAACAGTTAAGCTTTGACAAAGAAATAAAATATCTGGGTGTCATTTTTGACAACCATTTAACCTTTCAAGCACATGCGCAATATGTAATTAGAAAATATTCAAGGAAAGTTAATTTTTTGTCGAGAATTGGAAGGAACTTATCATTGTATACGAAGTTTTTACTGCAGAATTCTATTGCTGCTCCTCACTTGGACTATTGCCGCACACTGTTCTACAGTGTGCCAAATTACACAATTAATGAATTGCAGATTGTACAGAATAAGGCAATGAGTGTGATATTTAAGTGTAATAGGTATACCCCAATAAATTCGATGTTAAATGTTCTTAGTATATTATCAGTAAAACAAAGAATAATGTACAACGTATTTGTGTTTATTTATAAATTAAAAAATGAATTGCTACCACACTATGTATGTCAAAAAACAACCAACTTTAGTAGCGTTCATGATTATGACACCAGAAACAGGGATGATTTTATATTGTCACATAGATGTAATACAGAACAAATGGCCAGTACCGTTTTGTGTAGGAGACTCTATGAGTTCAATTCTATGCCTGGTGAAACCATTCGGCTTTTTGGGTATGGTTATGAACATCGATTTTAGCCAGTCCACTGGTATTCCTCCAGTCTGAGATGCAGAGTTAAAAAGAGAGGTGAGGCCTTCCCCTCAGGCTAGACTCATTAACAGCGCCACTTTTACCAGGTTTTTTGGGTCGAACATCGTTAAGGAGTGTCTTCACATATTGCTCCCAACGTTTTCTCTTTTCTTCAGCGCCCACCAAAATTCTGTTATTGGCATCTCTCAAAACACCCTGCTGCTGTTTACGCTGCGTGTTTGTAAACTTCTTGATTTTTTTGTGGGGATTGATATTTGTTCGCTTCGCTCTCATTTTTCGATGAAACTTTTTGAACTAGCGAAGCTTAAAATCTATCACAAAGGGGTTGTGGTCGCTGTTGACGTCGGCACCCGGGTACGTTGTCGCTGTGGTTACGAATTTCATGAGGTAGTTTTTAACAAGGATAGATTTGGTTTCTAATTATATGGTTATCGCGATCAGCCAGAGACCTCCACGTGTAAAGCCGTCGACGGTGCTGTTTGAAAAAATTGTGGGTAATTGATAAATGGTGTTCTATGCAGGATTGTGCCAAACGATCTCCTCTAGCGCTTCATGTTCCCCGGTCATATTTTCCTTTTATCTACTCTGTAGTACCACTCCCGATCTTAGCAATAAAGTCGCCCAAAACCATTGTCATTTCTCCCTTTTTCGTTAGGTTTAAAGCGCATTCCATATACTCGATGCCGTAAAGTGCCATAAAATTTTCTTGCTGATCTGACAGAGTATAAGAATGCCTTATTAATCCAAAAATATCCGATTTACCCCTTAGAAACGAGGATCGATAAAAAGGCTCCCAACAAGAAAAATATTCCCGCAATGACGAGAAGCCCGATGTCAGGAATAATTTTCTCAAGCTTAAAGTAGGAAATTAAATCTAACGCCATAATTTAGCCGAAAACAGATTATCCGCTTATTCACTAATGTTTTCGCGGCTCGAGGGATATAAATTTATTTTATCCCGGATATGAAATTTGTTTTTATCACATACCATCCGGCCCGGCGATTAAGTCTTCGCCAACAAATTGGGTAAGCAACCCTCGTATGGGAATGAAAAATTGCGTTAGTTGGAGACGAGAACTTGCTTAATGTGTCAAGAAATGACTTCTAGTTGTCACATAGCAAGTCAAAAGTATCACCCACCTGAGAAAATCCACATATTGTCACGAGACTGTTGTGACTTGTTGTGAAGATTCTCCAGTAAATCTGCAACAAACTTGACCTTACAGAGGATCTTTAATTCGCTTAAGTTTTTATTCAGCCTATGATGAATTCTTACTCGTTAAGAATAGATTTTAGGCGCTAATGATGGCCTTAAGAAATAAGAAGGTTGCTTATAAAAGTATTCGTCATTTTCTTCCCTTATCCCCTTCGAATAAGTTACTTAAAGCTGATAAATAATTACCAAAGAAAACACCTCACTTTGATTGCTCAATTTTGCAAATAAAATGTTAAAAGTGCTTAAAATTCTTTTAGTGTAAACTGAATGCTCTTTACATTCAATTCACAGTTCATCGTTCATTTTTATCTTAATTTACGAACACTGTATTTGGGATATTGAAATGTAATAGAAATTTCATCGTATGGGCCGGTTTTGCACGCAGCAACACAAACATGGCCTAAATTAAAATTTAATCAAAATGTTTTTTTTATGCCAGCGGCAGTCCAATTTCATACCAAACGTTGTGACATGAATAACAAATCAGCGAGTAAAAAAATGTAACGTTTGAAGTCAAAGCGCAAAATAAAATCAGCTGCTTTTGCTTTATTGAAAAGACGTTAAAATGTGTTTGCATATAAAATATCTTTATGATTTAGATTAAAAAAAAGTTTATTTGACCGAAAAACTCAGGACATACATGAGACATATTATGATAAATCATATACAAATAGGACAAGTTATTTAATAGTTTTGAGCAACATAATAGTGAACTTAGCCAATAATATTAACGTATTTTAGCTGTTCGTTACGAGATTAGATTACTTTTGCCTGCTGCATGCGCGAAAAAAACAAAGCCGCTTGATTGGATCACTCGCTGCTAAATGCTCAATTTGTAGAGCGAAATTGCGTCAACCTTTTCAAAATTGAAACGAAATTTTTTATCGGAAAATCGAACTCTGAAATAGTAACTCGAATCAATATGGAATTAATATGATTTACTCATAACAATCATGACAATTAGATTTCAATTTCGGTCGGTTCTGTGTTTGACAGTCGGCCAAATCTCTTTCATGCGAATTGCCATGGCCCGTTTAACAATCCAATCGGTGCTGTAATGCATTTACTATGCGGAGCTGTTGGATTTTGATGTATTGATCATGCTGGGCCAATTTCAGTATTAACTGGGCCGGTTTATTTGCAAAATTGGCGGTTTTCTTTGACTCGTTATCCAATGAAAATGGATACTAATTTAATGTACGAAATTCCTAATTTGCTCTCATAAACTGCTGTCAATTAGTATTTTTCCTACGTTTTATATATTAAAAAAACCAGTTTCTATTCGGAATCTTTCATGGCAAACTCTGCATCTCTGGAATAAAAAAGATTTTAATTTAGATAGCTGTCGACCATGCATTTCCACAAACGAAACGGAAACTCTTTCAGGACCGTGTTACTCCATTGCTCATTCGGTTTTACACCAGTGTTTTGCATAAAGTCTGCTATTTCTTTGGCTCTCTCGAATAGAGGGCTGGTTCTAGATACCAAGCATTTGTTCAAAATTATATGTGCCATTGTAATACATACTATAATTTCCAGTGAAAACCTTTGAATAATGTGACCTCGTTTCTGTAATATTTGGTCTCGTTATTGCAACTCAGTTTTCGGTAAACAAAATTTTAAGTTTCGTTGCCCTTCTTATTTTATTAAGTACAAGCAAAAATAATGTAAAATATTCATTTCTGGGTATATAGGAGATGGGGTATTTATTTATTCATAACGCAATTCAATGTGGTATAAACTTCCACGGTCTCGAGACGTCCCTTTGGTCTCCGGAACTTTATACTGCGACAGCAATCTTGCACCTAATTTCCTCACTGGGGTCCGTAGACGGGCTAAGTGAAGGAAGTTAAAAACCTGCTGATCAAATTACCCATTAGCCGAAAAAACACAGAAAGATAAAAGTGCCACTAAAACGCTGCTTTCAACGGCTAAGTGACTCTAATTAAATAGCCGACCCTAAAAGCATTCCTGCAAGAGGAGGCAGGCAAATTACATTGGCCAATATGTCGCCCTATTTAGATCGTTAAGTGCACGGTATAAATATCAACTTACTTCCTGATGCAAAACAAACAAAGACCTAAACTAATATATATTGTTTAATTATCAGCTGATTGCAGCGTGCTGCAGGCCTTCAAGGGTTAAAATTAGACACATCATATTTTATTATCCCATATGCGACCCCTGCTCCAACCCTTCTTTTTAAACAAACATTATAAACTCGTTTAAGCTGCTCGGAACAAGGAAATTAATTAATTCCATCAGTTATTCGATTCGGGTAACAAATTGTTCTTTTTTTTTTTCAGTTCAGGGATGGTTCATAAACAACTTTAGCCCCATTGTTTTTCAGATTTGTTTGTTTTATATTCGGTTTCTCAATTGATATGGGGTATTGTTCATTACAAACAGTAGTTGATAAGTGAGTATGTTTTTTGATTAATGAGGAAGTTATTAATGATTCAATTAGGCTTTGCTGCGATTTGAATTGAGTCAGATTGGGCTGGAGAAGGTAGGAGTACCAGAGAAAATG
This sequence comes from Taphrorychus bicolor, assembly GCA_951812265.1. Lineage (NCBI taxonomy): Eukaryota > Metazoa > Arthropoda > Insecta > Coleoptera > Curculionidae > Taphrorychus > Taphrorychus bicolor. The sequence continues at coordinate 20,572,001 of OX638305.1, forward strand.
AGCCGGACAAAATATATGTACCAAAAGAACCTTCAATGTAGATTTGCACTTGACTTCAATATATTAGACAAAGTTCTTACCCCGTTAAAACCTATCATCTACTATTTATATTTTTTATAATTACCATGTAATAATTGATTCATAGGGCAAACTAAACCATTCCTAATACCCCGCAAATATCAAGAGAAGAATGAATGTTATTAGAGGATATGTATTATTTTAAATCAATTGTTTTAAAATTTTCCCACAGCTTCAAATTTCAATTTTTACACTATATAAGTAATTTTTTAATGATTTTTGACCCTAATGCTACACGCCTTCCTCAAAAAACAAAAGATTTTTATTTTTATGACATTTGTAGTTAAATTTTACATATTCTGATCCAAAAATTAATTTTACTTCATACTGTATCATTTAGAACACTTTTACGTACTTGATTTTAATCCGGTAAATAGCTTTTTACAGGATTGGATACCGTAAAGAAATTTTACAGTATTGAGTACCGGCACATCTTCAATAAATCCATTGTATCCATGGTAACCTACCATGGATACAATGTTAGGTTACCGGTACAGGATACTGTAACGAAACTATTTGTCAAATTGGCGTCCGGTAACGTGTTACAGTAGTCGTTTCGAAATTCCAGACTCGGCTAGCGCCTCGTCCGAAACATCTTACTCCTACTGTAAAACTATATTTATTGGACTTATAACATAAGTAACTATTAGCAAATACAACCAATTAAAAGATTTGAGTTCCTCCAAAAACATCAAAATTTGCATTTTTAGACCACGTGCTGTGACAAAGTTTTAGCTCTAATTTTAGCCTAAATTTTTCCAAGGCTACGCTTTTGCATTTTCAAACGAAGTTTCACGAACTCCAAATTTACTTTTTTAGACGCTTTGAGTATATTTTTTAACCAAATTTGGCCATATACTTAATTCGAATTTCTCCAAACGCTCCAAATTTGAATTTTTACACTATTTGAGTGATTTTTCACTGATTTTGGCCCTAATTCTAATCTGACTTTCCCGATTTTTTTTTAATTTTGCTGTAATTTTGAGTCAAATTTCACTTATTTTGGTCCAAGCACGTGATTTTGCCACTTATTTGAATTAACTTTGCCTGTATTTACTCTAAAATGAAATTTCTCCAAGAAAAGTAAAAATTTTAATTTTTAGACGAGCTGGGTTACTTTAAATCAATTTTAGTCTCAATTCTAAACTGAATTTCATCGAAGACTTTGCATTTTTAAAAGCTTTGAGACAATCTTAACCGATTTTGGCCTTAATCCTAATCTGATTTTTTTACAAAATATTTAATTGGCATTTTTGACGGTTTAAGTAACCTTTAGCCGATTTTTGACCTATTCTTACTCTGCATTTTTCCAAAAATGTAACATTTACCTTTTAATTTTTTTTTAACCTATTCTGACCCTTATCGTAACCTGAATTTGTAGAGTTCTTAAATGCTTTCAGTCATTTTTAACCGATTTTGGCAATAATCATAAAACGAATTTCTCCAAGCACTTGAAATTTTTATTTCTGTATTGTTGGAGTCGTTTTTAACCGATTTTGGCATTAATGCTTCTCGGAAAAGTCACCAAATTTGCATTCTGTAATGAAGAATTATACGTTTCTCTTTATTTTAGAAAATCCCACAATTTGCTTTTTTAATGAAAATTTATAAAAAAATGTCTGCATATCTTCATTGTTCTAGTATTTTTTATATAAATCTGAAACTCCCTATTATCCCGTATTTGCCTATTACTTTAGATGGGGGTTATATATATGTTCATTATAAAACTTCATCTAGCAGGCTATGAAATTTTGACAGAAAAGGATGACATAATCAAAGTAAATGGACTTTTGTTTCTCCATCCTTTTCTTTTGACATTTCACAGCCAACTAGATGAAGTTTTCTAATGAACACCCCGTAGTTTGCTATACAAATTTGCTTCAATGTTTTTGTTAGCAATTATTTATGGCCATATTCGCCGTAACGTTTTAAGTAAGCTTTAAAATTAAAATAACTTAAGTTCTCATTTCCGTATGCGTCGTTGTTATTAGGCAGTTTTTGCTGGCTTAAGTTTAAACCCACAATATTGGGAGCTTAAGCAAGGACGAATGTTTATTATTTATTTTATTCGAGTTATGTTACGTTGTAAGATCTTCAAAGAGACAAGAGCCACTTAAGAATTCTTAAAACATGTTTTTAAAATGCAATGTTATTAACTTGAAATTTTGGGTTAATTAGAAAACTTGAAACCTCCAGTTTCTAATCACTAAAAAAACACGAGTTTAACATCACTAAATCAAAAGAAATTAATTCTTCTTTTAAGAAATTTAAAGCGGCGTGGCCCTCTATCCCTTTTAGGATCTTTTCTTTGTTGGCTAAAAAGCATTATACTCTCACCAAAATTGTTACCAGCGTTGTTTATGTATTTCTTTCTGAATAAGCAAGTGAAAAATTGTCTTATTTTTTCAATATTTCTGTTAACTTGAGGTTATCTAAACAAATAATTTAATACAATGGTTTAATCTAATTCTATCAAACCCTTCAATTTTCTTTTCTCAACTCCTATATGTAATTGCAACACTCAAATCCCATTTCATGTTTCTTAGCATTTACAGTTAACTCTTGTTGTAATTGTTCTATCTCTAATTTCTGTTTGTTACTTGAGAACTTCATGTCCTGAATTACATGTTCAGTTTGTTTTCTTTAATACTACAAGACGTGCGTCCAGTAAAGTGTCATATTTTTGGGTTACCAAACTGGAAGTAACAGCTTTCACACCAACCCTTGGTCTTCACTGCTGTGACGTGGGATGTTTTCCTAAAATTATTGTTTTTTTTTCACCGAGGCTTTTACAATAATTATTAGTTACTATACATTTAAAATATTTATATGGCTGGATTTTGTGGCTAACAAAGCAGAATTCTTTGGTTTCTTTAGATCTTAATGTGTACACATTTTCCAGGTGTGTGAAGTTTCAGTCTGCGCATCAAATACTTTATTATTTAATATTTGTTAATTTATTATTATTAGTTTGACTAAATTCCTAAAAACAAAGTAAACAATTACTTAATTGTGTTATGCAATAACGAAATATCTCGCAAAATGCAGACTAAGACTAGACTAAGGCATATTTAACATGTATCTGGTAGCTGGCTTCAGCCCCACAGGTAATTTTTTTTTTGTAAATATATTGAAGTGGCAGGAAAAGAAAATAGTATGTTATATAATAAGTGTGGTATGCAGTTTATTACTGCATGCGAGTGGTAATACACAGTGCATTACTTATCACACTCAAATAAATCAGTGTGGCATGTAAATGCAATTTTCTGCACGGTTCTGTATACAAAATTATAATAATTGATGGCTGGTTGTTTTCTTGGGATGTGGTCCTTTTTTTATTAAATAAGGTACAGCGGGTGCTTGCAAACTTCTACGTCTACGTATCAACCATAACAATTGATGATATACACTTGATGATAGAATGAGAGATACTTACAACAGAAGGGTTATTATTGACAATTTTGATGTGTTCCTTCTCATTTTGATGTAAATCAATTTCTTCAGGCTTCTCAAGCGGTGTGTTATCAAGAACTGATCCTAAAACAGTTTTCTTATTTATTACTGATAGTTATATATATAGACCTTCGTCAGACAAGAAGTCCAAAGAATTTCTTTCCTCTCCTCTGCCACTCTTTTCTTCAAGTCTTTCTTTTTGTTGCCGTACAGTTTCTTTAAAACAACCGCATTTCTGTGGATGTTTGAAAGCCTCACAGCATTGAATTCGCTATCTATACGCAACCACAAATCATCACGTTTTTTTACAGAAGCCCAGTTGGTTTTTTTATCTTCTAAGATTGGGCCATAATTATCACCAATAAGCTTAAATAAGAGTCTTCTCCGCGGACGAAAAATTAGCAGAACGTTTATAATTCACCTTTAGTGCTTTAATAATTAACAACACTTGTCGAAATGAGGTTAAAAACGATTTTTGACATGTCCAGTTTCAATGTTGCCACACAAAAGACCTTCTTAATCAAGCCTGATAAGTTAACAGACGGTGCATACTATTTTTAGGGTAAGTCGATTTTAGAGTTAGGTTCTCTTAGTTAAATCCACTTAAGAGGAGTAACGGGGAATAGGGGCATTAGAATTTTTTAAGACCCCTCAAATTTCTTTTTCCAAATAATGACCAGAAAGAATCGACTTAAAGATCTAAAGTTGTAGTTTGCTTCTTACCTGAAGCTCATAATGCACTGCACATTTGCTTGTTTGTGTAACTTGTGTTGTGTCACATAAGTTACACAATAATGTACTTTCCGCAACCATATATGAAACGGTGCCACAACCAAATAAAAACAAAAGGTAATGATACGGTCTGTTAGACAAAATTTCTTTAAAATTGAGTAGCTACAACTTCTTTATCGAATTGCTTTTAGCTGCATTGGTTTAGAACATAATCCACCGTTCCAATATTCCCATACATAAAAGCAAATCTATATATATTATTTGTTATCAAAATTTCATTGGTTTTCAAAATACCTTTTTCTACGACTGCCTCGAAAATGAACAAACGCGCTCTACAAACTATCGCTGAAAATCGCATATTGCAAACAGCGTACGCAAAGTACACTTTGCGCACCTTCTCATACGTGTGCAAAATCCACTTTGCACAGGCTTCTGGTTGTTTTGCACAAGCCTTGCATATATTTTGTAATAGGAATGATCATTTATGAAGCAAAATAGCTGTCGCAGAAAAAGTCGTGTCCAAACTGTCGCAATCCTGTGAAAAGTGCAAATTTCGACACACTATTACGTACAAGTGGCAGAGTTGAAAAACCGTGAGACGATGAAGGATTCATTCTATAGATTTCTGGTCATCGAAAGTTCTCAGGTCTATTGTTATCAAATTACCTAACCATGTTTGAGTTCATCCGATCCCTCAGCAAGGGAAGTAGTGACCCGACGAAGTCATTAGATATGCGTTGGGAGAATTCAGTCCATTTAAGGTAGCACACACATGCAATGTTGAGTCATTCTTTTACTGTCAAATCTCCCATTTCGATCCTCTTTTATGGTGTGGATATGTAACGTCCTTTTTGAATAATGTATGGTCAGATGGTAGTTGGTAAGGACTGGAATAAAACCCTTTCTTCTATGGAGATTTGCCGATGTGTCGACCGTGTTTCGGTCTTTATCAAGGCTGGAACAAACATCAGTGGCACTTTAATTACTCTTCTTACCTAATTTCCATCTTTTTCCCTTTTTTGCTTTTGTATAAACTTAAATATTTAAAATTACAACTTTTGTAAATAAATTAAAAAGTAAAGTATCAACTTTTCTTTTTCCTCTTCTCCTTTTCATATAAAAAAACTTACTATTAATAATTTAAAAGAATTCAAAGAACATTATACCATATACAAATATCTGTTGGCATTAACGTACTATACAAACAACAATTTAAAAAAAAGAAACCATATTAACAATACAAGGTAGAAACAAATAAGTAATCAGAGGCCAACTCAAAGTAAAAAAAAACATTGTTGTAATTAGCGTCCTTAAGTTGTAAGTAGTTGGTGAAGTTAGCGGGATTAGGACAAATAATGCACCTCTTCTTTATTCGAAAATGGCCGACGTTTCGACTATTTATTTAGTCTTCATCAGGGCTAAAACCAATAAGGTCAACAGTAACAAATCCCTGGGCCCAACATAAAATTGTAAATACTGCTTATTCAAATGTGGAACGTAAATTCCTATACATCCATTACATATATCAAATTTTAAAAATTTTAAAAATGTTTTAAACAAAAAAAATTAAAAATATAAAATATACAGACAAACTGTAGACAACTACAAGAATTAACAATTGACAAATACCGACAATGCCAAGTAACCAGTAAACATGGAGGCGTACATTACGGATGAAAGAACTTACCTATTCTCACTTAGAGAGGGTAGTCAGTTAAAGTACGATTTAAGATAGTTACGGTAGCAAACTCCATTCGATTGTTCGGTGACCCTGGTATCTTAGGCTCGACAAAAAAAGGTGTTTAAAACATTTTTAAAATTTGATATATGTAATGGATGTATAGGAATTTACGTTCCACATTTGAATAAGCAGTATTTACAATTTTATGTTGGGCCCAGGGATTTGTTACTGTTGAACTTATTGGTTTTAGCCCTGATGAAGACTAAATAAATAGTCGAAACGTCGGCCATTTTCGAATAAAGAAGAGGTGCATTATTTGTCCTAATCCCGCTAACTTCACCAACTGCGTAAAAAAAAACAAACGACTGAACAAATGCATTGACACTCCTTTCTAATTAGGAAGCTAGGTGAGTTTTGCTCCGCATTTGTTCAGTCGTTTGTTTTTTTCTTACTTTGAGTTGGCCTCTGATCACTTCTTTGTTTCTACCTTGTATTTTAATTATTGTCTCTTTTTTGTTTTTTTTTAATTGTTGTTTGTATAGTACGTTAATGTCAACAGATATTTGTATATGGTATATGTTCTTTGAATTATTTTAAATTATTAACATTAAGTTCTTTTTAAAATTTTAAATTTCTTATTTTAAATATAAAAAGGAGGAGAGGAAAAAGAAAAGTTGATACTTTACATTTTAATCTATTTACTAGAGTTGTAATTTTAAATATTTAAGTTTATACAAAAGCAAAACAGGGGAAAACGCAGGAAATTAGTTAAGAAGAGTAATTAAAGTGCAGCCGATACTTGTTCCAGCCTTGATAAAGACCGAAACACGGTCGAAACGTCGGCAATTTTTCCATAGAACAAAGGGTTTTATTCCAGTTCTTCACTCACTACCATCTGACCATAATTCCTCTTGTATGTCTTCTCTATTTCTAGAAAACTCTCAGTATTACGTTTGGCTGCACTCATTATTCTTTGTTGACTATTTTGTTGTAACCTATAAAGTTTAGAGCTGAGTAGGTTAGAGCTAGTAGCCAAGTAGACTGATTGGAGTGAATCCAACAATTTTTTTTCGTTTCCTGATGTCTTTTACGTCAAATTAACGAAAGGCTCATAGGTGCAATTGAATATTTTTGGAGAGTAGTCTGTTTTTAGGTAGTTTTAGAATCTCTATCGACACTTTCAAAAAATATCTGTTACGAGGCTTATTCGACTCCTAATATGTTTGTGGCAGTCATAGATAATTAAAATCGTCTCATACTGATCAATAAACGCAAAAAAAACGCAACATTTCTTAAAAAATATCGTCTTTTTCCTCATTTTAAATTTTGATTTCCTATAACTTAAGAACGAGTGGATCGACTGGAGGTTTACTCGGCACGAAGCTGTATGTTTTTGGCATTCAGTAAAAAGTTTTTGCGACAAAAGGTTAAGTGTGACGAATGTGCCTTCAGACAAGATGCCCCCTGTCACCTACGCTTATTCAGCCAACAATAAACTAAGGCTACTGAGCGGGCACCAGTGCTGGTACCCGGATGTCTCGAAAACTCCCAAGGGAGTGGGAGCTGGGGTGTACACTGATACAGACTCCAGGAGAGTCTGATCTCCATGCCATTGAAATATTTGCCACGTCGATAAGCAATCAAAACTGGACAAACAAAAATAACAAAATATATTCGGATAGTCAAGAGGCACTCAAAGTACTTGACTTCAGCAAGATCAATTGGAGAACTGTCTGAGGAGTTCGAAACATAACTGAACTACATTGGGGAGCATAATACGCTGCCCTTAGGGCGACTTTTACAAGTTCAAGTAAAACTTCAAATTGAAGATAAAACACCAGACTTGATGTACATTGCATTGTTTACCTGACAGATAAACAATGCGATGTAGGTTATATCTGGAGTTTTATCTTCAATCTGAAGTTTTACTTGAACTTGTAAAAGTCACCCTTACTAGTAGTAATAGTAGGTTTTTTCTTTAGGTGTGAAAATGCTTTTTACTCGACCCCTAGGAGCGCCCTACCCTCTAAAACCGGACCTCAGTGACACTAATGCTTTCCTCTTTTTAACTGACTGCTGGTATTTCTTCAATGAGGGTGTCTTATGTATGCTGTTGTGCTTGTCCTTGTCTATCTCCCTTCTTTCACCTGTATGTCTTTTTCCTTTGTTTTTAGAATAGTATTGGTTAGGTTACGTATGCTATTTCAGTATTCCCCCTTTTCCAGCATCTTTCCCACAATATGTTGTGGTGTTATTTCTCCCACGGTGTTCACTGCTATCATTCTGTACATCTCCCATCTGATAATATATGCTCAACGATATCTGTCTTGTTGCAATATATGCATTGGTCGTTCGCTGCCACTTTAAAACGATGTCGATACGACTGGAAACATTCATGACCTGACATTACCTGAGTCAGGTAGTAGGTCACCTCCTCGTGTCTTCTGTTAACCCATGCTTCTATGTTTGGTAGGAGTTTACGAGTCCATCTGCCCTTTTCCGTATTCTCTTGCAATTTTTCTTTCCATCTTCGGAGGGTGATGTCTCTGCAGTTTTTTTTTGTCGATCCCTTGTATTCTGCATCTCTGCTCCACAAGCAGGTAGATTGCAGGGGTTCTTTCTGTTACCGGTAGGGCCTTGGTTGAAACTGTTCTGTATGCATTTCTACATTTAATAGGTTATTCCTGTAGATGTTTTTTTTTCATCGCCTTTCCCCATATTTCTGCACCATAGAGGATTATGGACTGCATGACTGTGAACAGTATTCTTCTATTTCCCTCTTTAGATCCACCGATGTTTGGTAGTATGCGGTTTACGTTTTCGACGGCACGTCCTGCTTTTTTTGCCTATAACGTGTTGTCCCATTGTCATGTTTCTCTCCAGGTAAACACCCAAGTACTTAGAACATTTCTGGCTTCTGATAGTAGCGTCTTCTACCCTGACCTCAACACCCTTCACAATTGGTCTCAGCCACGTTCTTACGTCTTCCATTACTTGATTTGCCGTTTTCTGTAACCGCCTCGCATCTTTCTCTACAACAACGGTCCCTAAGTCATCGACGTATCCGATAATTTTCACTGTTCGTGGAACGTTCCACAGCGTTGGCCCTACGACTCACCCTGGAGGCACTCCGCATATTTTCATTTTTCGTCTTTCTCCTACGTATAACCATCTATCGCAGATAGGGTGCTATGTTCCTAGTTCTAAGTTCCCCCAAGATGCCGTTCCACGGAGCAGAGTTGAACGCGTTGCGCATGTCTATGGTTAGCAGGATGCATCTTTTTCTGCTGCCTCTTACATTGCCTTCATCAGCTATTTTTTGCACTCTTTTTAAAGCGTGGATGGTTGACCGTTTTTGCCAAAAGCCGTATTATTCTTCTGCCAGGTCTCCGGTTCGTTCGATTTCGTTTGCTAACCTGCCCAGTATCAGGTATTCCATTAGTTTCCCCAGGGTGTTAAGAAGGCAGATGGGCCTGTACGCTCTGTTGTTCTGTCCTGGTTTAATTTTCTCGATCAGGACTAGTCTAGCCACTTTCCATCGCTGCGGAAATGTCTCTGTTTGTAGTAAGTGATTAAAAATCTGCAGAATTTCTTTGGTATGTCCCTTTACTATAACCTTCACAATCTCGGAAGGGACGTTATTTGGTCCCAGCGCATTTTTTTCTTTAAATGTGCCACAGACCGTTATTAAGTCTTTGTTGGTGAAAAGAGGAATTTTTGTTTCGACTGTCGGTAGTCTGTCCCACTTTCTATCTTTATGTTTTAGGAATAATGCTTCTGCCACCATCATTTGATGTTCATCACTGAGCGTGGGTGGTTGAGTTTTATTTATTTTGTCCATAACAAATTTGTATCTCTACTTCTTCGGTCACTTTTTTCCAGGCTTCCCTTTTTGCGGTAAAGATGGCTTTCTTTAGGTTGGCCCGGCTTTGGCGGTAGTTCTCGATGGCTAGTTGTTTCTGCCCCTGGTCATTTTTTTTGTTGGTCATTTTTTGTTCTGCCACGTCTTCAGTTCACCAGTATGTAGGCTTTTTGCTACCAAATACTCCTTTCCTTGTTAAGATCTTGTTGCAGGTTTCATTGATGATCCTGTCCAATTCCCCTGTCTTCATCTCTCTGCCACCGTACTTCTTGAACTCTGTCCCTAACTTCCTCGACTTTTCCTAACTGTCCTTTTTTGAGAATCCCGCCCCTGTTTTCCTTACTAAAGTTTTGTGTTTCTGTCGTTACTTCATTTACTTCAAATGTTGGTGCCAGCTGAGGGTTTCTCTTTCGAATAATTAACTATAATTCGGCTTATTTTTCTGCTGCAGAAGAAGAGGTCTATGTGAGATTTACTTTCTCCCCTGAGAAAAGCAGGCGCTCCTATTTGATTCAGTATCACGAGGTCGTCATCTGCTAACCGTTTTGAGAGAAGTTCACCTCTTTTATCTTCTATTTGGGATCCCCACAAGTAAAATTTGCAGTTGAAGTCCCCGCCTACGATTACCTCCTTTCTTTGCTTTTTCATATCTGTTCTCAGTGCAGCCAGCCAGAGTAGTATTAGTAGTAGTAGTAGTAGTAGTAGTAGTAGTCATAGTCATAGTAGTAGACATTGGGGGGCCGAAGCCTTGCGACTAGCCCTTAAAGGCTCTTTTCATAGTCCCGCGATCCACCCATTCCTACTCCGCCAAGGCCCTCGTTCCCTCCACTAGTCGACTTGTCCCTCTAATGAAAGAAAGTTTCCCGTTCCATCGCAGAGTCGGAAGCTCCTTTCGATGGACAAAGGCGGCTCCCAGTGCCCTGTGGCGCAGTTGCGTCCACCTATAGAACACTCTCAGAAAGTGATATGACGACTCTTCCTGTCCTAACCTGATCCAAAGTGGGTGTAGAGTGGACTGTCCACCATTCTTAGGAGGTGCATGTGTCTGTTTATTCTGCAGTGGCCAGTAAGGACTCTTATAAGGTCTCCTAGACACTGCCGACTTCTCCCTAGTAGTCACGAGGCCTTGGATCTATCCGGGTTAGGGTAGATTTCCTTGGTCTGCATACATACTCCGTACTTTGTCCAGTTTGCCCTTTTACCCCTCCACGCTCACTCATTTAGAGTGTGAGGGACCTATTGCTTACTCCTAGGCATGGCTCCAGTCCAGTAAAGCAAGTCTGGGAACCACGCTTGGCAGATTCATCGGCGCGCTCTTTTCCTCAATACTCCTTTGTCTAGGAACCCATCCCGGAGTTACCCTTTTTGTTTCTGCCAGTGACTCTAGAGCATCCCTGCAGTCGTAAATGAGCTCTGAACTTGTCTTGTTCCTGCGGCTCGCAGGACCGCCTGACTGTCGGAGTAGATGAACATGTTCTGTTCTGCTTCTTATTTGACGTCTGGTCGTGTAACCACTTCGAGTATTACAAACACCTCCGCCTGGAAGACCGTCGTGTGGCGGCCCAAGGGAAACAGTTCTTCTTTAAATTCTTCTCTTGTTGGATGTTTATCTCAAATGGCTATTTTGGTCTCAACCGATCACAAGGGCGCCCCTCCTGCGACAGGACAATTGGGATGTCCCGCTGGATGATGTTGGTGATCTGCGTGTGACCGCTTTCGATGACTGTTTCTTTCCACTAGTCGCAGCAATCCATCCACCTGGAGGAAGCCACCGCCTTCCTCTTTATCCAGATTGGAAGCTCGGACAGACCCAGTATGGCATTGAGAGCTGCTCCCGGTGATGTTCTGCACGCAGCGATTATGACTACGCAGATTGTTCTTTGCAGTCTGGCCAGCCTCAAGGCCTAGCAAGCCCTGTCCACCTCTGGCAACCAGACCACACTGCAAGACGTGTGGCTTTAGACTCCACCTCCTGCCCACTGCCTTGCGCAGTTGCCAAACCAGTGTTGTTGTCTTATTTCATGCCTTTTCTACGTGACTTTTCCAGGTCAGCCCGCTGTCGACGATCACACCCAGGTACTTAGCCTCAGGCTTTAACAGCAGATGTTCCGCGTACAGCGTGGGTGACCGGAAACCTGTAATTTTCCTCCTTTTGGTATAAAGCACAAGCTCCGTCTTGCCAGGATTGACCGTCTCGGTACTCCATTGTTCTTCGCTACGCTAATCTTAGTCTGGATTCCAGGTAACAAAGGCCTTGAGGGCAATGAAATCTTCAATTCTCTTGCAAGGAAACCGGCGAGTCCTACCTTCATAGAGGCTGAACTAGTCTTGGGTATCGCAAGAGAGGTATCGAGGAGGGCAATAGATGACGGAAAAACAGACCGAACGTTCCGGATAGGCCTTGCCCACTCAAAGGACAATGTGAGAAAAGGTCAAAAGGACTTTACCGGACAGTATGAAGCAATAGTAATTTACGTCACTAGTCTGTTTCTTTTCGCCTCCGTTCTTCTTTACGGAGTTGAATCATGGACGTTGATAGAAAGCATGTTTAAAAAGATCGAAGCATTCGAACTATGGTGCTATCAAAAAATGCTACGATTAAGCTGGATGGACAGAGTACGGAACGAGGCTGTCTGGAATAGAATGAAGAACGAAAAGAGCTGTCAAAAACGTTTGAAGCTCGGAAGTTAGAGTACTTTGCATATGTAATGAGGCAACAGGAAAAATATTGCAATCTGCACCTTATTATACAAGAGAAAATAATTGGCAGGAGTCGAGAAAGAAGAGGAACATCTTGGCATTCTTGGCTGAAGAATCTGAGGCAGTGGTTTGGCCAGAATTCGGAATCACTCTTTTGATCTGCCGCTAATCATGTCATTATAGCCAACATGATCGCTAACTTTCGTTAAACGGATATAGCAGAACAAGAAGAAGAGAGTTTGGGAAATGATTTCTTAAGATACAAGTCTAGATGTTTACTGACGAGGCGACGATGAAATCGAGATTTAAATATCTCATAAACTGTTAAAGACTGTTAGAGCTGGCTTTAAGATATGCCGCATAGAAACTGCTCCTAATAAGCCACCAAATGCAAAAACAAAATAGTACTTTTTGGCGAGACATCCTCTAAGTAGCTAATTGTTTTTTAAATTTAGTCCGAACTATTCTATATTCATATAATCAATACCTAAGATACTTTAAATAGTTTTGAGCCACCCTGTATATCAGTCATTTAACAGTAAAACTGTCCATGTGTTTTTCTGCCAATTCTCTAACTTTTCTCATTTGCCCACTATAAAAACGGCCTGTAAAACTCGTTCCACTCAAATAATATTATTTTACTTAATTTATGCCTGGGTAATTTGTCAGACATTTGTTTTAATCCCAAGGCTGGCATTTATTCATGGAACGGTAACTTTTCGAATTAATCAAACTGGGAAAATGCACCTGAGCAACCACTTGCCTCTCAGGTTGAGTTTCGCTGAAAAGCCATTTTCCTTCCCTAAGTTGCGCTGTGAAAAATTTCGATAACCTAGCGTTTTTTCCATAATTAGATACGTAATAGTTTAATGGTACAATCAGGCTTTTTTTGTTAATTGGCATACTCACGTTCCACAATGGGCCGTGCTTAAAACGTGCAAAGTGGCTCCTTTTTCCAAATACAGAACGAAAATGAACCCTTTAGCCCTTTGCAAAAAAATTCGACCGAACAAAAGAGGGATAAAATTAGAGGAACAGTGGGGTGGAAATTAAAGCCTGTTGTTCCATTCACATGCGAAGGCGAAGCCCCGAAATTAGAGCATATTTTTGCTTTACGTGTGTTTCCCAAAGTGAACGAGGCCAATTAATAAAAATACCTCCCAAGCAGCTTATCCTGTCGTTTCCAGATACTTCTCTGTCATCTAGGACGAGGCACATATTTTATAAATCTTTCAGTGGACCTGGTCGGCACTATCTGACGCTCGTAATCAAACCTGTGGCAAGAATCTCACATAAAATTTTTATCGGATACCGGCGTAGCTGTTCAAAAATTAATAGCACTTATTAAAGTTAGGGGCGAGTCGCACACCCCACTCAAGATAAAATTGAATATTATTTATTTAGGGGGGGTAGGAGTGGGACCCGTTTCTGTCATTTTGTCGTAGAGGGTATTAAGGATTGGCAGTTTGGCCCCATTTCTTTCTGTAATTATTTGTTATAAAATAACAATTACGTAATAATAACTTCCTCTATAACTACATGGGTAATTGGTTTATTCCAACCATTTAAGGCGCCTAGTGATGATGCAGTTACACCGGTCTTTCTACTCTACTTGCTCCAACACTATCCTCGATCCTTAGAGCAAGCCTGGCTTGGGGATACATCCGAACCAGCTTGCCCAAGGTTGTGGCATATAAACCAAAAGCAGACTTAACGAACCGCTACCTAAAGCTCTAAGACCCATAAGTCTTACATCTTTCCCAATGAAAAGTCTTGAAAAGAAAATAGATTTATATATTAGACAAGGTGGGTTGATCTGACGCATTCTCAATACACATCACTATGCATATTAGAGCAACAAATCGACCGACTTAGCACTGAACAGCCTCGTCGGGAAGATTTCGCATAATCTCAATGAGGGGCGCATAGTGGTAGAAATATTCCTGGACGGATCTTTCAAGAATGCCCTCCCTGACTCTCTCTGTAAAGCGCTAGAGGGGTAGAGCAGACTATTCAGGACTGGACGCGCAGAATGCTGAACAAAAGAGCAATCACCACACCCCTTCAGGACACACCAGTTTGCTTCAGAGCCTCCAGGGGGTGTCCGCAGGGCGGAGTTCTATATCATCTTTTCTGTGGTCCGTACTGGTGGATTACCTGCTTGTTGTGGTTGAACTGTGGGATGTGGATGTTCAACGATCTTGTGATCCTGATTCGAGGCTTTCACGGAAGACGCATAATAGCAATACTCCAGGAGACTATTAACACCATCTACGAGTAGTGTCTTGGGGAGAAGAGGCTATCAACCCGAACAAAACCGTGGTGGTTTCGTTCACAAGGAGGAGAAAATTGGACAATTTGAGGCCACCCTCCTTGCTGGACAAAGCCGTTCCATTTGCAGAAGAGGTGAAATATCTGGGCGTAAAACCAGATAAGACCTACTAAATTGGAATGCACATAATATGGAAAAAATGATCAGCAGGGCTAAATTTTCCTTGTGGACATGCAAAAGATACTGCGGAAAAAACTGGGGATTAAAACCCAAATTAATGAACTGGCTGTATATGACGATCATTAGAGCAATGATCACGTATGTAGCTATTGTCTCTCATTCCAACGCCGGACAAAGAAGTGCGAGGTGTAAACTGAGTAACTGCCTGGCCATGAGTGGGGTATTTGGCACCACTTCAACGTTGCCATGGAAAGACTTCTCGGGCTAATTCCGCTCCACATTCTTGTGGAGAGGAAACGGGAGTATATCGACAACACACAGGAGGGGAGGTTACATTGGAACCAAACCCACGCAACGATATTTCAGGCGGAACTCCATGCCATTGAAATATCTGCCTGGTCGATAAGCAATCAAAACTGGAGAAACAAAAATATCAAAAAATATTCGGACAGTCAAGAGACACTCAAAGCACTTGACTACAGCAGGATCTCTTCGAGAACTGTCTGGGGAGATCGAAACATACTGAACCATATTGGGGGGCATAATACGCTAACCTTTGTCTGGATTCCAAGTTACAAAGGCCTTGAGAGCAATGAAATCGCTGATTCTCTTGCAAGGGTAGGGGGAGTGCTACGTTCATAGGGTTGAAACCGGTCTTAGGTATCGCAAGAGAGGTATCGAGGAGGACAATCCAAATGTTGGGAAAAAAAGACCAAACCTTACTGGATATATTGCCCGAGCCTTGTCCATTCAAAGGCGTTTATAGAATGACCCTGTCAGAAAAGGACAAAAGACTTATTAAACCTTGACAGACAACAGCTCAAAGCCACTATCGTCTTATACACTGGGCACTGTCGATTAAAACACCACATGCAGACTATGCATGGAGGATGATAAGACTGTAGAACATATCATGAGGGATTGCCCTGCAGCTGAAAGACTTAGATTTCAGAACTTCGGAAGAATTCACATCCGACCACCGGACTTCCACAAAATCTCACTCAAGGAGATAATGGATTTCTAAAAGGATTAAGTCTTCTGAGTGAACTTTAATTAATGTTTACGAGAAAGTTCAAAGTCCATTGTTCTCTCTCAAAGAGACTGATAGAGATCCAGTGTCGAAGACGACAGAACACTTGGTCAGCAGTCTCAAATTATTTAATTTAGTTGTTCAGAGCTACATGTTTAGCCTAAAAAATCATCATCAGGCCGCAACTAACACACATGCTAAAATTTTTCGAAAAGCTTAAAATACACAAGATTTACATAAAATATTTGCAACTGATTGATGGTTGCCATATGTAAATCTTGTGTATGTATTTTAACCTTTTAAAAGTGTTAGTTGCGGCCTAATGATTTCAAGGCGAAACATGTGACCCTGAACAACTACATTAAATTATTTGAGACTGCTGACTAAGTATTCTATTGTCTTCGAATTTGGTTTACTTAGAATCAGTTAGAATATTTTTATATTACTGGTAGAGTCTTAAGAAACATGCCAATAAACGTCAAAATATCAAGGCATTCGCTTGTTATTAATGGACTTTGATTTCTTGTTCCTGAGCACCTTTTGAGAACGCTGTCGCAGATTCTGTATTTTTTTTAACTCTCGTCTAAATTATATATAATTTCAGTTCCCTTTGTTATAGGTGCAATTGCCTGACCTGCTGCGGATCTCGACCAACTAGCCGGTAAGTAAAAACACCCATTATCAAACGGTTCGTGCACAGAAAACCCAATTTCCCCATGGCAAAGTGGCACTAAACGTTTCCCCACTTTAAATTTACGAAGGCTCATTTTACTTTCACCCCATTCGAACTCAAGTATATTGAAATGCCGGGGCTATATTTAGGAACTTTAAAGGTAACCATGTTAAGTCAGTTAGGCATTTGGGTTTGTTTGATCGGCCTTTACAATAACTCCGCATCAACTCGAGCCAGCGATCAGTGTAGCGACGCGAACTTCAAAGGGGTTTTACATAAATGGCAAAATTTTTGGAACGTTTTCTGTTTGATATAGAAGCGAATTGCAAAGCGAAGTGGGGCTATGGAGACTTCAGCGGTTTCTTGCGGTGACGTCAGTAAGTTGGAGCTTTATCACATCTCACCTCAAACCATTTTTGATACTTCATATATTCACAAAGTGACGGAGGTTTTTGCAGAAGCCATAGAAACTGATTTAAGACCCAGTTTACTCATGTGTTGGTCTACTGTTGTTTTTCAAGTAAGGAAGGTTAAACTAACAAATCCAAGAACATATCTTTTAAGAGATCAGCGAAATGAGGATATTGGTGCTTTCTATGATAAAGAATTACAACATGTTAAATATCCGGATGCCTATTTGGTTGAGAAAATGTTAAGACCCAAAGGCAATAAGGTAAAGTGGTTGAGGTTCGATAAGTCACATAATTCAAGGATTGATAGAACTAATGTTTTGTAATATGTGGCAATAAAATGCAAGTCATTAAGAATAATAGTTTTATTACATTAATTCTTATCTCATAGGCTTAGGTATTTCTATGCTCTACGCTTAGTATAGGATTAATTATGTAACAACAGCTGCAATTCTTTTTTCAAATCGAAGTCTGTCACAATATAATTGAAGATATTCACTTTTTCGTGCTTGTCTATATGCAAAGTCCCACGTCCTTAGCACATGTAGCTTATTACTACCTTCACTAATAGGCACATTTTTCTTTATAACATTTTCTTTTTGTTCCATGCTTCTGCAGTCGGTTTTCTAACTCGTCTGGATATAATTTTAGAAACTACATTATGGTGCTGACATACCCACTATTTGGATTTTCACTAGGATTTAAAACATTATAAACATTGGTAAGCATGTCGCCAATTTGATTTACAGTTGTTGTTTTGGAAACATTAATAGTATATTACATACCGGGGTGGGAAGTCGTTAATTACAGTCGAGAGATTTGATAGTTTATCGAGACGCTCACCGAGGTGGGAAACTTCCTACCGAGGTGTGTATACTATTTTATTTACAACCCACATAATATGAATTTATATTTTTCGTATAATATATTTATAATAATTTTAACTATCTTTTTTTAAAAATTACCAGTCAACTATCTTATCTAGTTCGATGCTACTAGGGACACCTTTTTAATTCTATAAAGACGTTGAATTTTAGGGGCCAAGAAATAAGCATGGAAAATGAGGGTTGAAAGAGAGGCACGTAATAAGTCATTACCGACCTTGGGTGGTAACGAATACTCATTACCTACGCCTAATTTAGAGATAGGTAATAGGTAATTTCCCACCCTCCTATGACCTTTGTAATGATAGCGTTACATATATGGTTGTAAATAAAATAATTTTCAAAGTCTTCTTCTTTTATAATAGAAATTCTATATGCTATCAAATCTTTCAGTTTCCACAAATTATCAATAGATTGCATTGATATGCATAATTAGAATCTGGCCTGTTAATTTTTAGAACTGGAAAGTCATTAATTTTCTCAAAACTTAAAGTAATGTTTCCACATGGAACCGTAGACGTATCAACACCAGGATAGTAGAAATAATTTGCAATTACACCTTCATACTTTGTTTGTAAAAGTTTACCCTTTACTATATCCAATTACTATTTTGGGCAAAAAATCGTTTACACTAATTTCAGTTAAAAAAAATTTTGTCATAGAGCTGTTAAGATAAAAAAAACTTGGTATTCACAATATTTAATACTTTGTTGGTTGTTCCACTTACACTATTTTTCTTACTATTTGGCAAGTAATCATTATTTTGACTAGCATATTTAGAGAATAACATTTTTGTAAATAAAACTTTTCAACTATAACAACTCTATACTTGTTTGTACCGCAACGTGCATTTCAACATCCATATAAGTAAATGCTAATGGTGGGGATAATTGTGGTGGGGCAATGGTTGGGTATCGAACGGAGGAGGAGGAGTAGTGTACGCTCTCATCGGTTTTCGGAGGAGTTTACTCTCTCATACGTTTTCGGAATCGGAGTGAGATTGGGAGGAGGAGGCTCTCTCACAACCCCTCTACTTGCTACATCGTAGGGATAGACCAATAACGATTTGGTTAGGAGAAATCTTGAGGTTGTTTGTTTTATAATGTGCCATAGTTTAGGAAATATCCGAACGTTTTTCTTATGTGGCATTAACTACCATAAAATTA